>VNKQ01000008.1:1200000-1800000 GCA_016508695.1 Hyphodiscus hymeniophilus
CGAAAAGATTGCCGGAATTGGGAGCTTGCAGTGGTGAAGAGAAGTATGGAGGCTTAATTACTTACATTGAGAAATCCAAGAGCTTGAAACTCGAGCGCGAGGCATGCTATGATGTCACGGCAAATGCTCTTTCATGTGATTGCACACTAGTCCAGAAGAGAAAAGGCGCTCAGGGGCCGCGCTGCGGTGGTAAACATCTTCATTGATATCTTCTCGAGATATCCGACATCGACAACATCTCAGATGTTCAAATCCAACTCGTTATGCGCTGCAACTATTGTCGTCGTGCGCAGGACAATACATATTTGCACTTGATGCTGCTCCGCCCAATGATCCCTGCGAAGGATCGCGGCGTATTGGACTTTTCCTAGATGGGGCAAGTTTTGAAGGTCCTTCATAACCTTAAGTCACTCAAGTGATGGGGCTGTGTATTACTCCGACTATTCCGACTTGGCAAGGTCTGAGTGCATACCCGGTCTGAGACTCTGGGTGCCATCAGAGCTCCTTTCATACTGAATACGAGCGACCGCCAATCTGCAGGATGCGACACCGCGGCGTGGAATCTCACGAGTTATGGGAGAAGGAGAAAATGTGCACCAAGACGCATGCCATACAGCCTGGCGTCCACGATGTATAGGACAAGTCTGGCCGATGGTACTCCACTGCAATGCTCTAAGGGATTCATTAGGAATGGCAGACGGGTCTCAGCGCGTTGCCGGTATCACCTGCATGAGCATTCAGCTACTGGTTCCATACATTTTGTTCTGATTGTTGCCGTAATCATGCATCCGCGCCATGTTTCCCAAGAAGTTTCATCAAAATCCTTCGGGTATGTGGTTCTCGTATTATTACACGGCTTATATCACGAGCATCGAGACCTTTTTAGTAATAGGTACGAATACATGCTCATTGGATGCGGGCGATAATAAGCCTGGTACGAAGCTTGTTAGTCTGTCTATTACTTTCACTGCCACGCTTGCTTGTCGCGTATGTTGACTGCGCCGTGATGTCCTGGCCTCCGCTTCATGTCAAGCAGAAATCATTGTGCCATTTCTCTGATGATCGAGTAGGCTCTTTCCTACGGCTCTATGTTGGAGTATTCTTTTCTATCCTTTGTATTTGCTCTCTTCCAACAACAAAGCATACCTAGAGGACTTTGAAGACGCACCGGCTCTTAATGTCTCCCCAAACCAGATTCACTTGTTCTTGTTAGCTCCGCCAGAACTTCAGACATAACTTTAGGAGGTCATTTTTGCATCACAGCTCCCCCACAATGCTGAAGTTTCCCCGGTTGCATGCACGCGCAAATGTCCTGATATTCGTTTTCATTTCACTATTGCTATGGCTGGCGCTTCCATACGACAGTGGGTTCGTGCTCTATGTTCGATACCATTTCAATAGCATCACCGGTGAAATGTATCCGGATGACAGATGGATATCCGAGCCACCAGCTTTCCCACTCGGAACAGATGATGTCGGCATGATTATCAAGACCGGGTTTTCGACTCAGCAGCGACTTGTTGCAAAGTTGGAGACTATTATCAATGCGGGAACTCAAAGAAACGTCGTCATTGTTGGGGATTATGCCACAAGTACCACGATGCCGGGATTGAATCTCAACTGCTGTGACGGAATGAATATACTGGTTCACGATGCGCTCGCCTGGATGATTCAGAAGGAAAACATGTCACTGCCGCTCAATTCTTCTCGAATAAAAATCCACTCGGAGCTTACGACGGCTCTAGCAACCGGAGACGTTGATTTGGCACAGGCAATTGGAGAGAAGAATGGATGGGAGCTGGACATTATGAAGGTACGATATCCATGCATCTCATTGTCTCGGAGCCACTCTCTTGTGTGTGTTCTAAGAAATTTCGTTCTTAAGGTGCCACCAACTTTAATGACCGCAGTGTAGCATATCTCTGGACTCGGGCTTGGATACGAACTATTAGGAGAGAAGAAATGGTACATTCTGATGGACGACGACACATACATCGTTGACGCCTCCCTCAGGCTTCTTCTCGAACACCTCAATTCCGCTGTCCCTTACTACATCGGTAATGCTGTCGGCGGCTACATAACGCGATTTGCGCATGGTGGGTCGGCGGTGGTAATCTCGAACGCTGCCATGCGACGTTTTATTGTTGAGAACCCTAAGATTGCTTCTACAGGAAACGTGGAATCACTCACTTCTGGGTACGGCGATGCACTCGTGTCGAGCAATTTGATGAAGACTGGAATATATCTTGACGAGCGTTTTGCGCATCATTTCAATGGTGAATCTCCTCGGATCACAAAGATTCTACCGGATCGCTTCTGTTCGCCGATTGTCTCCTTCCATGGTCTGAGAGATCCAGAGGAAATGCGAGCCACAGGAGTGAAATTCAAGGGTACCAAGGACCCAGTTTCCTGGATTGGCATATGGGATTTATACGAGACGCGAACACTAGACAGCTTCCTTGACGAACCCTTTCGATCTCAGTGGGACCATGTCGGGCGGTTGGATGAGGCGGTATTAACATTGCACGATGTGGCCACCAAAGAGGCCTGCCTGCAGGTCTGCCACGATAATTACGATAGGTGCTTGGCTTGGACTTGGGAAGCGGGTGCCAAAGCTTGTCATGTTAGTCCATGGATCATCGTCGGGAATGCTGCCGAAGGGAGATTTACTGGCATCAACACACGACGAGCGATGGGACTCGACAGTCAATGCGCGCAGCGAAACACTTCCTAGGACGTAACAATGAAGAAAAACCATTGATCGAAAGAAAAAGCGGGACGGGCCCGCACGCCAATATTAAGTTATGTGGCCGGCGAAATAAATCTCATCCCTCTTGTTCACATTGCGATCCATTCTGGCGTCGTAGCTTTAAAATGCGATGGAAGCAGACAAGAAAGGCAATTTGATTCGCCAGGGGTTTTCTAGGGGCCGGACATTTGATGAGTGCATACAGGTGTGGAAGAAATAGGATATGCCAGGGAAGCCTTTTTGGTCATTTTAGTCAATGATAGAAGCCTACAATCCATTAAAACTCATCATTTGTGACCATACGTGGCTTTCCTGCGAGTTGACTTGCTCTCCCGGAAAATTGTTGTAAAGTGACAGCATCTGTCCATAAGATACAACGTGATTGGGAATTGTAACGATGGTTATACAGACAGTACTGATACCTGTACCATATTCTATAATCTAGTTCGGTGTGCCTAGATGACAAATACCTCAACAACGAAAGTAGGAAGCAGGAATTTTTATTGGGTATCTTTTTGTGTCTCTACAGCTGAAAGTGCTCTCGTTGGGCTATGGAAGGGCTTGTGTGTGATTTCAGCGCGAGATCTATACTTGTGGTGCTCATTAATCCTCTCTGTCCCTGTACTCTGACATAGTGACGATTTTCGAAGGCTGTTTGAAGTCAGTGGGAAGTTATGATCCAAAAGGAGAATATAAACCAACATCTCGACTCCAACGATAATCTTTCTCTCGTTCGACCCCCGGTCTACTATCAAGGTCGATGGCCATTGCAAGGACGTATTGTGGTTTCAGATCCTTCAAATAATCTGCGAACCCCCCATCGACTGACCGAATTCTGTTGATATCGTTCAGTACACTTTCCTCTGTGGCGAGGGGCAGTCCTCTTGGCTTGGCTTGAAAATTCCTTGCTCCCTTAAGCAGCTTTAGTGTGCTTTCACCCATAATGTTTACTACGGTTGGATCAGCCCCCCATTCGAGTAGCTGAGCTGCCGTTCGGCTTCGACCATGCGCCACAGCTTCGAAGAGTGGAGTGAAGTTGTCCCAAGTCCGTGCATTGATATCGCTCCCAGCATCGTACAATACGCGGAGAGAACTCAAAGATCCCGATCTAGCGGCTCTATAAAATGGAGTTGTCTGAGTGCTACTCCGCGAGTGAGGTGAAGACCCGGATTCGAGCAGATATCTGATGACTTCGGTTCGACCACCCTCAGCTGCAAAGTGAAGTGCAGTCATTGAGCGAGAAGCAGGGCCACTATTCAATTCCATCGAAGCACCTCTACGAACTAGGTCCTGAACAATTCCCAAAGCTCCGCATCTTGCTGCGACATGCAGCGGTGTCTGGGCCCATTTTTCATCAGGTATTTTATTGAGTTCTGCATCCGAAGGGAGGAGAAGATTGACCAGTCTGTCAATTTTAAATTCGATAGCATAGAAGACTGCAGGTCGATGCTGACAGTACCAGATCACATCGTGGTGATACATCTGTTGCCAGGAGATATAATTCCCAGTGTGATCCTCACAATGTATGAACCAATCAAGGAGATCAACAGTCTCTTCATCGGGAATGTCGACGAATGTGCTTTGGCGCAAGTGAGCTGGCCAGTGTATACAAGCGTAATCTACCATTGCATACTTTGACGTTCGGCGTCTGAGACGACTCCGAAGAATTTGTAGACTGTTCGCAGACGCTTGTCTATCCTTGAAAAGTCCATTCTACATTTTTTTTAGCATGAAGCTATCAGGCCACAGGTCCAGACTTACCGGTTGTTCCATAGGTTTTTCAAAGTCTTGGAAGCCGATGTACTGCAAGCAAGTTTTCGCCAACTCGTGATGGACCACTTTCGTGTCCATGTGAAAATTGGGACCTAGGCCTCTCCCAATTTTTCCCGACTTCAAATACTCTTCAACAGAAGCATGAGCCAGTGTTACGAGAGTTATCTTTGTGCCCCGAAGATCTTCAGACTGCCCAGAGGGTGTAAACCGTGTAGTTAGAGTGTGAGTAGTGACAAGGCTTCCACAACAAGATACCAAATCTATTGCATCAGTTGCGATGCCTGACTCGTCAAGGGCACGATCATCTGGACGGATCGAGATAATCTCAGCCAATTGTTGTAATGTAAGAGGTTCCATACTGCACACTAGCCATTGAAAAATACGTTTCATGTCATCAACGTCGTCTGGATTCTTCGTACAGAGTTGGTGCAATATTTCATCGTAAGTCGCAAAGATGCCTGATGGTAGCTTTATTAATGCATCCTTGATAGCACGATCCGACCTCAGTCCACAAATATACTCAAGCTGAAGCTTTGCAATCAAAATCCTAACCGTCTCAGCAAATCTTCCTCGATGACATGAAAAAACTTACATTCCATCAGCTTTCGTCTTAAGTGCGGTGACTATGAGCGAGTCGAGATCTTTTTGCCGAAATTTGAAACTGCCAATCGCGATTCGATGCCGTACTTCAGCCCAGAGGTATGTTTCGATATCGTCTCCCATCTTGTCCATCATCGATATCTGAAAATCTGCCATTGGTTCCATAGTGCGCTTGATGCTCACATCATGTCGGCTCGTTAGAAGCAATCTTATGTTCGACCCATCCAAAAGAGTATTAACGTTTCCTATGAGCGAATCTGGCCCCACACACTCATCCAAAGCGTCAATAATCATACTTACAGAGTCCCACCTCAAGCACATCTGACTGATAAGCTTGATATATTCGGATTGAGAAAGTGGCTTTGCAGCATTATTTTGCGGTCCGGCCACCGTTCTCAAGCTCTCTTCATACCAGTACTTTGCTTCTTCAAAACAGAGGTGATTTTGATCCAAGAGCTGCTTTGTGATCACATGAAGTAGGTTTTGGATTGACTGCATGGTCGGGTTGCGATGATCACAGAAGAAATATATCACACAGCTGGACTGGGATATCGGGTTTCGATGGAGGTGATCAATAACAGTGGCTCTGCTTCATGTCAGATCCATTTTTCAAGGAGTTAGTCATACCTACGAGAGGACGGTTTTCCCACATCCAGCTGTAGGAGAGATTAGCATAATGCTCAAAGCTATCTCAGTGACTACCAACCTATGCCATAAAGCCACATACACCCATGCACACTCTCTCTCCAAGAAGCGAAATCCTTTGAGCCCAATAGCCACTTGCCAGTGTCCGACTGTCGAGCCGATAGAGCAGTTGTAAAACTTGCCTCCGCGTTGATTCCATCTGGATGGAGCCATTTGCGGATAACAAGGCGCTCTTCTATCTCCAACTTACTTTCTAAAATGTCCTTGACGTACCCCAAGTCATCGTTGGTTCTCTTGGTGATCAATTCAATCTCTCCAATTCCATTCCTATGCAGATTGGTCAGCTAAAATTCCAAGCCACGGATGAAAGCGAGTCGGTTATAGAGTGCCGTCACTCACAAGGCCTGTATAACGCTCGAATCAATCTGCCTCGCCATGTTCTCTAATCCTTTCAAAGTCTTCGCTGAGTCAACGACAACTGCAGCGCTCAAAGTTTCCCTTAGCCTTCCCAGCTGTACCATCATATCCTTCGTCTCCTTTTCTTTGAAAGGCCAAGCCAGTTTCTTGCCGAGATTACTCAACTCATGTCCCGTGTCTGGCTGGCAAGCTTTCAAGCTTTTTTCAACAACAAGCATCAGTCGGGTGCAGTCTTCAAAGACACCAAGCTTCTCCAAAGTCTGCAAAGCATTCCCCGCATCCGCTTTCTCGGAGCCTGCGTTTCTATTGCAGGTCTCACCCGAAATAGTTTGCAGCTCGTCGAGCAACGCATTGAGACTCGCAACTTCCCTCAAAAGCGATCGAATCTCGGATGGCGCTTTTCGCACTTTTGACAAGAAGCTGTACCCTCTGACGAGCACTTCTCCGGTGAAAGATATCAGCTGGACGACAGTGGCTGCAGCACCGAGGCCTTCCATTGCAGCAACACTAGGCACTCGTCTCTAAAGGTTTGAATGATTCCGACAGGTTTCATCATTCCGGCATTGTAGCTTCACCTCGAAGCCTTCTGCCTCCACGACCTGCAGGTTGATCCCCAGAAGATTGTATCAAACTCTCGAGGCAATACTGCAGCTTAATATCTCCTGCAAAAGTCACGCATGTTCTCCTGTAGTTTCGTCATTCGAGCGATGCAAGGGGAGGTCTCTGATCCTCGCCACACCTTCGCAGCAGATTTAGCGTACAGTACGTATCCGACCCCCACTCTAACCCTGGTCGTGGCTGAATAGGGCTAAGAAAGACATATGGTGAAGGATCAGAAACGAAGAACCATACACGTTCGAAACCTATAAACAAAACTCAAGCTGGAAGTACCGTAGAATGGCTTTCGGTACCTTCAGGTAGAACCAAGCATGCTGGCAAAAATGGTGGCAAGAATGAAGTTGTTGAACCATTCTGGTCTAAACAAGGTTCAGAGTCAATCAAGTATGGTTTAGAGTTGATACAAGCCCAAATCGCTCAGGTCAGTTGAGTAACTGGGATACGAGCTTGCATTTGCGCCTATTCAGCCGTGGAACTTTCCACCTTATCGTGAACGTATCAGCAATATAAGCGCCAAGACTAAGCCTGAGTTGAGCTTCATTCATTGACTCCTATATGACTACCGACCACCCAGTCCCTCGCCCATCCGTGATGAATGACCCAGCTCATATCTATGCCAAGCAATGCACCCCTAGACAATCCAACAAGAAACGTGGGTATACATGACATCTATTCTGCTCTCTCTTCTTTACCTTGCATATGGAATTTCCTTCCCAGTCATAAGCTCGCTGCCAAAGTCGGTTGATGATTGCATCCCCCAAAGCGTATGTATATTTCTCTTGCGAGACTTCAACCTACTTCTGCCCTGAGAAGAACCACGAACTTCTCTTATTGCTGGAAGCGACTTCACTTTGCTGCAGCCCTGAAATCGTGGGGATCGGTGCATCACCACCGCCGCCACGTAACGGCTTGGCGATGCGAGATCCAGCACCGCCGAAGCTGAAGCCACCTGGACCTGTTGGAGAGCCGAGGCCGCGAGTGCTGCCTACCTTGGCTGCTTCAAGACGCTCTTTCACAGCCGTAAGTTGTGCTTCAAATCTGGAAGTGGAGTTAATATAGTGTAAATTGTACAAGGGATGAAAATACCTGTGGTTTGCCGCGGTCAACTTTTCTTGTGAGTCCTGAAGCAGACTCTCCAAGCTCTGGATACGCTCATTTCTCGCAATAAGTTTTCGCTCTGCAATAGCAACCTCTTTCTTTAGACTGCCATTCTGCTCCACAAGTTGTCGCTGAACATGAGTGAGTTGCTCCAGGTTTCGTTCTAGGAAAGCCATCTTTTTCTGCTGGGCTCGATTGTTCGACGAGCGTAAGACGTTATTATATTGTTCTCTGGTTTCGTCAAGAGAGATCTCGAGCTCAACCACACGTTCGCAACGGTTCTGTAGATCCCGCATGAGGCTCTTCTTCATGACATCGAACTCAGCAATCTGTTGTTGGACAGTCTTGCCATTTGCAATCCCGCCAACAACGCCATTTGTAGCAGCGCCAGTCTTGACTCGTCGTTGCAAGTCATCGTTGACTTCCTTAAATTTTTGTATCTCGGCTGACTTCTTAGCGAGGTCAGCTTTGAGATCTTCGACCATTTCGGTCTCCACATCTTGCTTGTTGGAGTAAGCTTGTTGTAGGCGGCCCTTAATTTCCTCGACGTCGGCATCGCTCAAATTACGCTCAAGAAGCTCCTCATAATCTCGCTCCAACGCCTCAAGACGGTCTTCAAGCTCTTCTCGTCTCTTGGCACCTGTATGATTCGTGGAGGATCCATAAACAGAAAGCTCTGCCTGTCGGACGATGCCTTGAGTCTCCACTAGTCGTGCTCGGATGTCTTGCAGCTCATCAGGCGCAATAGCCTCTCCGGCAGCACTCTGCTCATGCAGAGCATCGACTTGTGCAATGGACTCCTTAATACTTCGCTCGTTGTCGCTGAATACCTCGCCACCTAGATCGAAACCGGCCATCATCTCTGCCATCTTCTCTGCCTTCTTCTTCTCCTTTTCGTCCAGCACGGCATTAGTCTCTTTGGCGCTCATCTTAACATCCAGCAGCTGTTGCTTAACCTCATCAAGTTCCGCAGTGAGTTCTGAGTTTGCTTCTTTCAGACCGTCCATTGATATCTGCGCCTCCTTGCCCTCAAACGATAGCCGCTCAAGCTGCATCTTGAATTCGTTGACTTCGCTCGTGAGTTTCTCGTTCTCGCGGTTCGTCTTCGTATCGTGCTCTTTCAGGTATGTAAGTTCTTCTTTGTTGTCATGGAGCTGCTTCTCGATAGCAGCTATTTGAGTCTCCTTCTCGGCTATTTGATCTTGTAATTCATTCTCGCGGCGAAGGAATTCTTCTCGCTCGTCTTTGTCTAGAGGTAAACTTGGCGTGGCTGAACGTTCCGAAATCGCTGGTGTTTCTGATCGACCTCCCGCAGTAAGCCTTGAAGGCGTTGATGGTCTCGGTGTTGAGGGCTCTGCCTTCGCAATACCAACTCCTGTCAGAGGTGGTGCCCATTTCTCTTTTGGCACAGACTCTCCTGATCGCCATTGTTGTACCTCCGCATCCAGGGACTGAACGTAGCTCTCAAACGTGGTAACTTGTGACTGGGCCTTCTTGAGTAGGGCTTTGAGTTCTGCAGGACTGATCTCGGCATTTATCTTGGCTTTATTCTTGATTGCCTTCGCCCGCATACCGAAACGTAGAGTACTGACGGTTTCGGCATCATTGTAACTACTCGGCGAGCAGTTGACAATGAGTGTCGTCCGACTGTTTCCTCCCAAACTTTCTTGTAAAATTCTCGTGAGTTTTGAATCTCGATATGGTATATGGACCGATTTCCCGTCGGTCAAGTTGTTGATAACCATGCCCAGAGCACTCAAACTCTTGTTGATCTTTTTGGCTTCCTCCAGAGTCTGTCCGCTAGCACCAGTCTTCCCAACCTTCTCACTGCCAGCCAAATCGACCAAGAAAAGTTGTCCGCTCTTTGCTGACCCTGTCTCGACATTCTTTTGTGTGATCGTAATCACAAAAATGGAGTGGGACCGGGAGGATTCTGCATTCATATTTGTTGAAGCCACTGATCTTGATGCCCCGCCTCTTCTCATGACTTCGTAAACTTCCTGTACGCTTGAAACGTAGATTTCCAACAAGCCCTTGACATATACCCCTCTATTCTTCTCCTCGTGCACCGGCAGATTGTCATTGTGGGGGGCTAGCAGATCTCGAATTCGTTCCATATAGATTTCCATATAACTGACCCGTACCGTGTACTCGATTGTGCCCGGACTGGCAAGGATGCTGCTAAATATTTGCTCCACGATTCGAGGAGTAACACCTCTACCCTCTTCGTCGTCGACATCGCTTCCCATCATTGTATACGACTTTCCCGCACCTGTCTGACCATATGCAAAGACCGTGCCATTGTAGCCGTTGAGAATATCGTCCACTGTTGATCGAATGGAGAAATCGAATACATCTTTTTGACGCGAGTTCATATCAAAAACGCGGTCGAAAGTAAATGATCCCGAGGCTTCTTTTGACTATGGAATACATCAGTGCCAGTGAGTGCGATCAGAAAAACAATACAAGTACATACGTCTAGACTGCAGGTATCTTCTGTCTCAAACCTGACAATGGGCTGGCCTCCGACCTCGTTCTCAATGCGGTTCTGCGGCCTGAACCGCGCCACAACTTTGATACTGTTCGACATGATCGCGATAGATCTCTCATCTAGAAACAATCATGTGTACAAAAGAATGGCCTTAAAGCAACGTCGTTGAAGTTTCACGAACTCTGCCGTATGCGATAAAGAGGTCGACGTGTTGTTGACGGAGGTTTCGCGACTACTGGAACATCGGCTTTCCCAGGGGCACATGTCGGATGATTTGGCAACTCAATAAAAATACGGGACAATGCTTGTCAAAAGGTATGGATTCTTTACAATACTTCTTATGAATTAAAAGCTTCGGATTTTTCCATCAGAAAGGGCCCGAAAATCGATTCCTTAAATGCTCACCAACTTAAGCCTGGTCTAAGATATCCCCTTACAATCTTGGTTCTTTGAACTGATCCTCCGTTGAGTGGATATTAGACTTTGGAAAATGATGCAATTTAGGGTTGAATTCGCATGATTTATGCTGACGCTAAAAGACCGCTTTGCTATGCAGGATTTCCCAGGTTTCCCAGTATACTCCTTGCCAGAACGAAGCATTGAAGACCATTGATAACGCCAGAGCACCCCCACTATCAAGTTTCCCCTTTGGAACGTATGCGGATTTTCCTACTGCAACAAATCGTCTCGCATTGGATTCTCAAGCTAGTCATCCCAGCTTTTCTCAACCGACTCCTTGACACGCTTGATATATTCTCTTCGGTTGTCTTTGTACAAGTTGGAAGCTTCGACATTCGCAGGCGAGCTTGTGTTCGGGTCGTTCAACAAACTATCAAAGCATTAGCATACATGCCATGGAACAGTGGCTTTGAATCTCGCTAACCTTTGTATACTTGTCAAGACAGCTGCGACGTCGTATGTTGGGGACCATCTGTTCTGCAAGATATCTAGGCAAAGCTCGCCGGTGGCGTACACATTGGGATGAAACATCTGGCTGATGAACTTGACCGCCGGAGGTTTGTTTGGGTATTGCTCTTCAAAGTGCATGACGAGTCTGAATGTGCCATCCTCGAAGGGGGTATCAGCTGGACCGATAATAACAGCGTTCCTGTGGGTGAGTGTCAGCAATGAGATCGCCTTCTACTCCTGCGTGGGAAACTGCATACCAAGTCATAACATTATCTGCAACTGGAGAGGCAGATACACCAGCAGGAGGATCGGTTTGCATACGCTGTAGACTCTGTCAGCCCTTGCTCTGATGGTCGTGTGTCCCGCAGAGATTATTGCCACAAACCTTGAAATCGCGCATCAACCGACGTCGAGCAGCAGTGGACATAGTGGCAGATGTTACTTGTGTGCGTTGTAAAAACTGTTGATTGGAATGAGGTTACGCGTGGAGTGATAGAAAGTCGTTGGTGGTGATCGTAAGACGAAAGATCGATCGCCCGTTCCGGAAGTTTATGCTGGTGCCCGATAACGAAGCGTCAGAGGGCAGTTTTGATTATTTCGTACAGGAACTGCAAGGTCCCGAGTGAATGTTTCTCGCCGGATACTACAACTTGTCTGTTCGAATAAAAACCCAGAGTTTCGATCCTGAAAATCACTGTTGACGGTAGCGATGTAAATAGTCATCGGTTTCGCAAGTGATAAGTCTAGTCCCTTCCTTATGGGACTCCAAAGCACCTAACACGCGGATTAAAGTTGATCCGTGACTTCCCCACGTCTCCGCTCGCCGGGCCGAGCTTGTTTATTAGAGAGCGGAATACACCGGCTCTCGGTATTGATCACATTTCACACATATCGCCTCTCCTAGTCTCCCCCTCCATCCTTTTCTCTTTTGTAGTTCTCATTATTCCGTGCTGATTTAAGTTCTCCATATTCATCATGTCCTTGCGCTTTGCAATGGCTTCTATGAGAAACTCCACTGCCGCCTCAAAACAACGATTATCACAAGTTCAGCGACATTTCAACACCACTACCTCGGCCAAGAGGGAAATTCAGGACGCTTACATTCTGAGCGCATCAAGAACGCCCACAGGAAAGGTAACAACCCTTGCTTGTCGTACGAAGCCTGAAGCTAATAGTGTCTAGTTTAATGGATCATTCGTTTCGGTCCCTGCTCCCCAACTCGGCGCCGTAGCCATCAAATCCGCACTCGAGAAATCCAAGGTCCCAGTTAATAAAATCACGGATGTTTACATGGGCAATGTTCTCCAAGGGAACGTAGGGCAGGCTCCAGCCCGACAAGCGGCCATCTTCGCAGGCCTCCCTTCCTCCGTCGAAGCCACTACCATCAACAAAGTATGTGCATCGGGTCTAAAGGCAGTAGTCCTTGCAGCACAAAACATTCAGCTTGGTCTGGCGGAAGCTCAAATCGCTGGAGGAATGGAAAATATGTCACGGGTTCCATACTATGTTCCCCGAGCGAGTGGCTTGCCTGCGTTTGGAAATGTATCAATGGAGGATGGACTGATTAAAGACGGGCTTTGGGATGTGTACAATAAGTTTCATATGGGAGTATGCGCCGAGACCACCGCGAAGAAGTACGACATTACAAGAGAAATGCAGGATGAGTATGCAATTCAATCCTATTCGAGGGCACAAGAAGCTTGGAAGAATGGAGTTTTCAAGGATGAGATTGCCCCTGTTACTGTCAAAGGACGAAAAGGGAATACCGTCGTTGACACTGATGAGGGATATCTGGATATCAAGCTCGAGAAAGTCTCAACTTTAAAACCAGCCTTTATCAGAGACGGAACGGGAACAGTCACAGCCGCCAACTCCTCGACTTTCAATGATGGTGCTAGCGCCTTGGTTTTGGGGAACAAGGCGATTGCGCAACAGTACGGTAGTGGATCAAGGGTTCTGGCAAAAATCTGTGGTTCTGCAGATGCAGCGATTGATCCAGTGGACTTCCCCGTTGCTCCTGCAAAAGCAGTGCCAATTGCTCTGGAGAGAGCTGGAATCAAGAAGGAGGATGTTGCCGTGTGGGAATTCAATGAGGCATTCGCTGCAGTCATTAAAGCGAACGAGAAGGTTGGTTGTTTCCCCCGCTATGCCTAGAAAATTACTGACATTTGTTTGTAGATCCTCGGCCTCGAAGGCGCAAAAGTTAACCTCCTCGGAGGTGCTATCTCACTTGGACACGCACTTGGTAGCTCCGGATCCAGAATTCTCACAACTTTATTACATCAGTTAAAAGTCGGCGAGTACGGTGTTGCCGCTATCTGCAATGGCGGTGGAGCTGCTACAGCAATCGTGGTGCAAAGGATTGAAAGTGTATGATTATCATGAAATGAAGCTAAAATCTATTTAAGTCCAAGTGTACTGTGGGTTGTCCGAGCATTCTCTTTTCAACTGTTTTGCTTTTATTACATATATTACTGCACGTACCAAAGTGCAAGTAAGGGAGCCAATTTCAAGTCGCTTTTACACGTGGATTTGTACGATGAGTTACGACTTTGGCCGACTCATCCAGTCATGGCGTACCTGTACCGCTTCAGCTGCAGCCCCGCCGTTCAATTCTTGCTCTTTAACGTGTGGTTTGGTTTGATTAGCCGGCGAATCTGAAATCACTGTCGAAATTGGAACAGTTTCCGTACGAGCGTTCCCTGTCTTTTTACCTCGGCTCTAACATCTGCCCCTGTCCCTGCTTTACGTTTCCGCGTATTTGATAATCAACCCCCTCGCTTCGAGATACGCGTATCTACAGTAGAACAATATTTACTACCTGTTACTACTATCACTTACTTTGGATGTCTGCAGGACCTTGCGCTTACGCGGCTGTACATGGCCAACTTGGGTTGTTGGAAAGTATAAGAATATATGCAACGCCTTTACTTTTCTCGGAACCTTTCTGTTCATGATTAACGCTTGTCGACGACTTGACCTACACCCTATCTCTCTATTGTCACACACAAACGAATTAGAACCTCCTGATATCTGGACTCTCTTGATTACTTCGCCCTCTGTATCTTTATACATTTAGTAGTCTTATTCTTCCAACCTGCCATCATGCCGAATCTTCTTCCATATGAAAATGGAAAATATCTCTGGAAATACGTACCCAAAGTTCCTCTCTCAGCTGTCGCTGCCGGCGTCTGGCTCCTTGCTGCCACTTTACTCACCTGGCGTATGTACAAGACGCGGACTTGGTTTTGTTCTGCATTTGTTGCTGGGTGCTTCAGTACGTGGAGGGCCTTTCCTCATCTACACATCTCTTTTAGTAACGGCTTCAATTTGCAGTGGAAGTGATTGGGTACTGCGCCCGTATAGCATCAGCGTATGGGACCAACGAGCTCGCCCCAGATATCCTCCAAGCGACTTTTATACTTTTACCGCCCGCGTTCTTTGCCGCCACGATGTATATGTGTCTCAACCGCGTGATTGTCCGCGTGGGAGGGGAACACCTGTCGATTGTGAAGGCAAAGTGGCTCACTAAGCTTTTTGTCGGCGGCGATGTGCTTTCGATTGGCATCCAGGGGAGCGTAGCCAATCCCAAATTCGGCCTCGTTGGGAAGGGGCTTATTGTTGTGGCTTTGTTCATCCAGCTTATATCATTTGGGCTTTTCGGGCTTACTGCTCTGATTTTTCACGTCAGAATTCGTAAGGCTCCGACGGCGAGATCTCGTCAGCGGGATCATTCTTGGAATAGTACTATGCTTTTGCTTTATGGGCTCAGTGGCCTCATCATCTTCAGGTCAGTCTTTCGGATCGTGGAGTATGTGATGGGGACGGATGGGTATCCTCTAACGCATGAGTGGACGCTGTATGCTTTTGACACGATTCCAATGCTTGTTGTCGCTCTGTTATTTTATTTGTGGTACCCAGACAATAGGCCGCCGAGGAAGTCTGAAAATATTCAGCTTGAGAGTCAAGTATCAAGGGAAACCTTTCTGCCTGCAACAGCAAATGTTTGTTAAGGGCTTCATGGCAATAAGTCGAATACGTGCTCGGGAACGTCTGAATTTCTGGCATTGGAATAATTGTGGCATTAGCGAAAAGGCTGTATGGATATGGTGACGTTGAGCTTTGTAGGATTTCCATTTTCTGTCATTATGATGACCGTGTTGTACAATAGAGTAAGCAAGCGATGCGAGACTGTTTTTCAAAAGACTAGGATTACGTTGAATCCTTCAAACACCCTCGACGACAGACTTTGGCCATAATAATGTCTTACGCCATGACTCATCTAAATCAGCTTCGACTGCTGATAGAAGCTGTTGCCCGGCATCTCCAATAATCCAACAAGCCCGAAGTTTATGGAGTACTATCGAAAAATGACCCAATATCACCAATGCTTCCGGTTTCCGTTCCACAAGGAGTTCCGTATACGCCGTGGGTAAAAGTATCAACCATTGCGTGGCGTGCTTGATGTCAGATTCATCGCTCAGCGAGCCTTTTGATCGGTTGCCAAACGCTGATTTATAGACCAATACCAGCTCTTCTATTGCGTTATCGCATACGGCCGCCTGGGGTTGATTAAGTCCCTTTGATTGCAAGATTTGAACCCGAAAGGCTTCGAATCGACCTACAACCTCATCGCTCCATTCAATGTTTGGAGTCGGGTCTGGGTCTAGAATGTCCTTGATGTCTGACCTGCACAGAAACTGCCACCAGCTCCCGACGATACTTCGAATCCCCTGAAATAGTCTTATTGACTGCACAATCTTTTCGAAAAGGACTCCGTCACTGGGCTCATATGGCGGGTCATGGAATGTCTCGTAGAAAGTTGCAATACCCTGGAGAGCCGAGAAGAGGAAGACCGGAATAATGTTTTGAAGGTTCAGATCCTTCATGGTCTCATTGAACAGTCGGAGGGCATCAGATTGTAAGCGAGTGGCTTCCTCGCGGTACATGGCTTGCTGTATTGGTCGACTAGTACTTAGATGCAAGGCGGAGACTGCAAGAAGCTCAGTCAGAAGGAAAGGGTGCGTAAAGGCGTGTTTTAGTACATGTGGTCGACTCCCTCTCCGCCTTTCACCTTCAAAGACCCATTCACCGCCTTCCATAAACCAGTAGAAGAGCTCTACATGTGTGGCATTGACGTATGGTCCGGCGTGCACTGATACAGGATGAATACTTAAGCTTGAGTTAGGTGTACTGGACCTCGATGTACTGCTCGGCAGTTCAGCAGTTCTTGGTTGATTCCCCTGTTGAGTATTTATGGGCTGGGCAAGTGAAGCAAAGGTACATTGCATTTTGGCAGTTGAGCAGTTGACTAAAAGGTCAAGATGTTAGTGTAAATTCGCCAACTTAGGGGGAGAGTAGGTATCGACACATTTTCTCAGGAGTGTTGGCATTCACGGAGTAAACGATTCTTAACCTAGCCAGAAAAGGGAGGCAATAAGAAGCACCTCAATCGAGTACTCACCACATATCGGATGATTTTCGTCGCACTGTGAGTCTGTAAGCGGAAGCTCTAGCCATATATGCCGTATGTCAAGATGAAAAGTACAAGACATGAAATACCTTTATGTGACGACGTTTACATTCTGAACAGCCCGCTCGGGAATTCTTATGACTTCGACGCAGCATGGGCGCTATGTCCCTGAGCCGAGAGTCCCTGTCGATGGAAACAAGTCGTAATTGGCTGAAAAGGATATTTGTTGAGTCTCATAAGGGAAAGTCCTCGGAAGGATAATACACACGTTATAAGATTCAATAAATGGAACAGAAAGAGTGCAGGGTTGAGAGTTGATAGTACACGAATGGCTAAGCCACCCTCAATGTCTGGTCACGTGGACGTTTTTGGCTCGACAAATCTTCGACCTCGTCCAATTTCACCCACCAACTGTGCATTGAGCTTTGTTCTTCTTTGGGGCCCTTGGTCAAGTCTTGATCAAATCAACATGTCATGGGAGCACTCTTGATATTGCTGTGTCAACCGTCTTGCTTTCAAGAAGCGTTTTCTTTGCGTTTACAAGTGAAACATGAAAGAAACCTGTGTCTACAAGTGTTTGTACGTTACACGATTTCGGGTTCCTTTTCTCCCAGTACTTATGGTGTGGCTGGCAAATCTTTCTTTCGTCGATGCAGCTTTATTGAATGAGATACAACAGACGTCAATGGCCTACTTCCATCAGGAGCTCCAACCTAGAAATTCCCGGGAAATCCTAATGTCGACTGTTTTCCATGAGCTTCTCATCTGATTTTCTGAGGTACAATCAGATATTGGTGTATGCGTGGGTCCGGGCGGAGTTCTGGAAGTTCCATACCACATTTTTTGGCCTCTGACCATTGGACTGAATTTCAAAGCAAATCAAGTGGCATGCGGAAATGGATACTATGTATGAGCAATTATATGAAGTTACTACACAAAATCGGGGGTGGTTGAAAGTCTTCCTGGCAGGGTAAAAAGGGGAACTCTCAGGAAGGCCCTGCTCAGAAAGACACTTCTACAAATGAGGTCCCTTTTCAAATAAGCTAGTATTTGATTCCTTGCTCATATTCAAGGTATTGTTATGATGCCACATATTTTCGCTTTATATTTCGCTACAAAACGTAAGTAGTTTCAAAGATGGACATTCGATGCCATTGAATTGCGGCGCAGCTGTTCGAAGAGCTTACGTTACTACCCTTGGGAAGGTTTCCCGATGTTTAGCCAGGCGGCCCGCTTCACCCCATGATGGCTATGCCCTACATACATATAAAACGAGCATCAACTGGTATTTCGGACATCAAAACTTCACTGCTGTCAATCTACTCATAACATACCGCATCACGAACATCTAAATCCATAATAAGATCCCTATAATCAATCACTTTCGTCGTCTCCGAAATGGCCTCCCACCTCGCCTTCAAGTTTGCAAACTCCAAAGAAACCCCACCTTCACCTTCATCCACCACGTTCCAGCTCACGACGCAAGCGTCAACAGATATCTGGCGGAAGCCCGGACCGCCCGAGATCCAGACGTTCAACGCCCCAATCCTCTACAAGTCCCTCCCCCTCTCGGTCTTCCAGCGCGCGCGCGTCACCGTCTCCGCTCCCTGGTCCACGCTCTACGACCAAGGCGGGCTCGTCTTCATCCTGCCCGAGTCCTCCGACGGGAGCAGGAAGTGGATCAAGAGCGGCATCGAGTTCTACCAGGGCGAAGCGTACGTGAGCACGGTTGCCGCGGATCGCTGGGCGGACTGGAGTCTGGTGCAGACAGGCTTGAGAGGTGGGAGGGAGGTGACGCTGGAGTTCGAGAGGAGTCCTGAGGAGGGCACGCTTTGGATCTATGTCGTTGATGGCGAGAAGAAGATCCCTGTGCGAGAGGTCACGTGGATCCTGAGCGAGGGCGATGAGAAGGAGTGCTGGGTTGGTGTCTATGCCGCGAAGCCTACGGAGAGCAGTAAGGGAACTGAGCCGGAGCTCGTGGTGGATTTCAAGGGCTGGGAATTAGACGTCGTCTGAGCGTCCGTCGCGGAACTCGACACTGGACGGCCTGTCACATCCCATTGTAAGATTAAGCCACGAAGCCGTTCCCGAGTTGTATAAGCGAATCATAGTGAGTTTTGCTCTCGGTTTGAGGAGATGTTGCTTTCCTTAGCTAAGAACTCTGAGGAACAAGACGAGAATAGTTATACAGGAAGTCCCGTCTTCGGGAAACGCAGTCTCAAGCTTGGTACTATGTTATGGCATAAAGAAGAGCAGAGCGCTACCCAGATCTCGTTTGGTATCTTCGTACCCATGCCGAGATTAAGTTGGAATATTTCAGTCAGTCTTTTGAAGGTTTACTGACCCAGATCTGACTGGCACTCGGATGCAAAACTTTGCGACAATATAGAAGACAAAGAGAGTGAGGGTTTTGATTTGGTATAGAGTATTGTGTAACAGCCATAGAGATGAGCAGTTTGATCATTGACATATTCGTAAGGATATGATGATCCCATAAAGCATGCCTGTATAGACGGCGAAGCACGGATATGTAAAACTTCCCACCTACATCGTCCAACTCATAGCATGCCTGGATTCCCTGGTAATTAATGCGGGAGCATTTCAATAGCTCATGAAGTCTGTGAACAAAGTTCAAGACTGGCGATCTTGTGGGAAGGACTCAGAAGGCTTAAGGTTCATTATTACAATCTCTTGCAGACATCAGGAGTTCCACCATGTTTGCTAACCATCCAATTATTTCCATGCTTGTAGGAGACGGTCCAGCCAGTCAACCCGAATGGCGTATGTATGCGATCGATCCTCGGGGGGGTATGTACGTAGTGCTACTTCACCCGTCAAGAATATCCCTCTCGTTTCTCACTTACACGACCAACCTCAACTTCTGTCCACCAGAACCAACTAGCATCCTTTCATCTAGCTCCCGTCACGCTGAACCCCTAGAATATCAAACAAATATCCAAACAACAACAACACGCCAAACTAGCCAATAACGCCTCCATAAATCCATCGCTACCCCCCCGTTGTCTATTATCATAATACCCTCCTTGTGGTCCCTGTTGAGGATAATACCCCGGCCCATAACCCTGCTGCTGGTAACCGCCCTGAGGGCCTGGTCCATAATACCCGCCCTGAGGTTGTTGGTATGCCTGTGGCCCAGGGGGATAGTATCCCCCTTGTGCTTCCCGCTGGAGAAAGTTCTGAGGGGGTCCACCGTATGGATTCGGGTTGGGATTGGGGTCGTTTTGGTAGGGTGAGGCGCCGTAAAGTTCGCTCTGAGGTTGTGTGTGTACGGGAGGGGGAGAGGAGACGCTGGGTAGGCTGGGTAGGCTGGGTTCGTCGCTACCGTATGCTGGTGGAGGTGGTCCATCTGGGGGTTGAACTTTTGAGTCGTCATTCTGCTGGCTTGGTGCGAGTTCGGGTATGTTGGTGAGTGAAGAGGAGTTTGAGTGATTGTAGGAGAAAAAGAGAGAATGCAAATCCCGTGTGAGAGGTCAGATTCTCGTCGTCGTCGTAATGCGCTTATTAAGATCTCACTGTCGAGCGGTGGAGTACAACTCAAATAGCTCGATAACTTGTAGTCAGAGGAGCCGTTTCGATCAAGTCGTACCAGGATTAGAGGAGGAACACGGCGGTGGAATACAGATGAGCAGAACAAGTATGATTAGGAAGATGGTAGGAAATGAGAAGGAAAGGCTGCGATAGTGTGAAGATTGAGGATTGAGAAGTTAGGAGACGAGACGAGACGAGACAGTAAGCTCGGTGTCAGCCACCATGGGTGTTCGCAAGCAGAACTGTGGCGCAGCCGTCAAGACAATGGAATCGATTATTGCCCCTCCTGGCGGGAGAAGGAAAGAAGGAATGAAGGCTTGTTAAATAAGGCTTGGTTAATTTGATCTGAAGTTCTAGAAGGTCCATAAAAGCTTCTTCTGCTTCTTCTTTTGCTTCTTCTCCACTTCTTCATCTTCTGCTCTTTCTCTTTTCCTCCTTGGTGGCTTTTCTTCTCTTCCTCTCGGGAGCGGACAGCTATGATTCCAACTACTTGCGACAAGCGAGACTTTGACGATACTATTAAGGTCAGGTACTCCGTACTCGATCACATTCGTAAACCGTAGATTTCTACTATCAATCCCTCCCTACCTCACACGGCCTGTTCGGAGCAGACGGAAGAACAAACATCTCTAATAGTCTCGGTTCGCACGTGCTAACTGCTCGCTACATCCTCCCCCAGCCTCTCGATATCTCGAAATGAAGACCAATGTTTATTTGCTCCAATCAACTAGTAAACAAAGGCCCAAGCTGACCCGTAAAATCAAATCCCCAGCCTCGTTATTTTATCCAACTTCGTAATTTCCCAGTATTGCCGCTGTTTTTCGAGGGAATTCCGTAGTTTTGGAGTTGCACTGAGCACCCATTACGCACAGCAATAAAAAACAAGGCGTCAAGCTCAAACCCCAGCTCGACCATGCAGGAGCCGTTTCTGCGCTGAACCTTTCGTCCCTCTCTTCCGTCCTCCCTTCCTTCTCTCCTTCCATTCTCATCACACCTCTTTCTCAGACAACTCGGTTCTCCAGTCACTCGTTCATCAACTTGTTTCCCCTCTACATCGCATACTCATCTTCTACCTGACATTTCTGTACAACCTACTTCTCTCACCAAGCAGACTGAGTTCACGATCAACGGTCTCTTATCGTTGCATCATCCCGTAAGCTCGGACCCGTCGTCCCTCGGTCGACGTAAAACAAGATTGGGCATCTTGCGCATCCATCACACCAAGCTGGAACATACCACATACTCCATTGAGATCGAGTAACAACTCGAGTCGAGCTCATCGACGAGCCGCAGTCAATACATCGTTGTCGCGATGGCACCAATTCCAATCCCCCTCGATGCGCGATCCCTCTCATCCCACCTATCGTCCGTCGCCAGCCTTGCGAAGCGTCTCCCCACCTCCCGCCTTCTCTCACGACAATCCAACCCCAGCATCATCCCCTCGACCTATGGCTCCATCAACAGCGGTCCCGCGCCGGGCACAGTCGTAGGCATCGTCCTCGGGTCCGTAGGAGGCTTCCTCCTCATCCTATGGCTCATTTACACGTGCATGAATTTCGGGAACTGGTCCTCGTCCTCGTCCTACACGGAATCCGTGGTTATCCGCGATAGGAGAAAGAGCCATGGGTCGCAGCGCAGCAGACGGGTGAGTGAGACTGTTGAAGTAAGGCGAGAGCGCTCACCCATACGCATCGTTAGAGATGAGCCGCGGAGGGAGCCCGTGGAGCGCGTGGTTGTCGAGGAGCGGAGAGAGGCCAGGAGGGAAAGAAGTAGAAGCTCTGATGAGGTGATAGTCATTGAGGATCATAGCCCGCCGCCCAGGAGGAGTAAGAGTAAGCGCGATAGGCACGATGAGGAGCGAAGGGAAAGTGGGTTCCGGACGGTGGATCCGTTGGCTTATGGGGGTGTTGTGGGTGGGAGAAAGAGTAGTGGGAGGAGGTGATTGGGGTTTGTTTCTTTGATTGGTATAGGGGGTAGGGAATAATGGATGGGTGGGTTGGATGAGGTACAACTGGCAAAGGGTCGGATCAGGCGCTTTATATGGGGTGGAGTGGGGGAGCGGGGATCCGGTCGCTGGGTACATAAGGACCTGATTTGCATACAAAGAGAGGGATTTGAAGCGATACAGAGTAAAGGTACTGGAAGGCATTGCGGAGCGGTTTGCATCTACCAGTCATTTCGGCGTTTCATCATGGTCATCTAGCTCTAGTAGAGCTTGACTGGCTGAGCTTGCGAGGTATTGCTTAGGTACGAAACGGAAGTGGCACGAAGTCATGTAGCATAATCGCAGAAATGGAATATATATTTACTAGAATGATTAAAAAATGTCAACCAATTACAAAGTGTATGAAACAGTGTATGAACCAATACCGGTAGCGAGCATGTCCCCACGATGAATCCTCGGTGACGTCTCGGCCCTTGAAAAAGACATCTCATTTTGTAATCAGCCAAGCCACTCCTAGAGCTAGATGAGAAATCGGTCTTCAGACGAAAGTCGGGTGCGCGTTATTCGTAGTCTCGAAAAATGGTACGAAATAGGTTGAGGAAGATATCACCTAACCTCTGAGCTCTCTCCGAAAGGCATGACGAGATTTTCTCGACGGGGCTTGAGTTGATCGCAAGATATAACCTCTTCAAAAAAAAAAAGGACTTCGTCCCGTGAATACAGATGGAACTCACCGGACTGAGGTTGAGTCTTGCTGCAGGGCATGTCGCTAACCTTAGGGACTGCCCTGGTGTCTTTGCAGTGCGGTAAGCTCGTGACGAGGATATCCGTTCGAGGGATTACCGCAGGCGATTTTAGGCTCAATTGCATGAGCTCTCGATAATTCCGAAGTGAATCTTGGTATCAGACTGAGCGTGAAATCGTAGGCACGCCTTGTGCGAGTGTATAACAGGCAATATCCCATGTCTGGAACCACAGAAGAAGCCAGCTTCGCAATGGGATCCGTCTCAGTTGGGGCTTTCCTTCTTCGCGCATATGAACTCCAAGATGTGATGCTATGGGAAGAGTTCTTCCTCGTCTTAGGCCAGCTTTGGCGGTGGACTTCTTTTGTGAGGAGATGTCAATGTTGCTTCTCTAAAACCCGGGCTCTTCTCCGCATGGAGGCACTCAGTACTTAGGACGGCGTGAATGGCACACAGAGCCGGCGTTTGGCATCAACAGGTTCGAAAGAAAGATAACGTCAGAAGCTTTCTGCCAGACTGTTCGTGGGGTAGGGAAGGTACGACGGGGAGTGATGACAGGAACCTTCACCTCCATACATCTTGTACTCAATACCAACTTCTCCCCATCTCATTCAGGCCGGTCTATACTCCGTACGGAATAGCGACATCGGGAGTCAGCACCGGCGCAACTTTCCTCGTGTTGAGTTACGCTGGCGCTGCTTCTGGCCTGGAGAGAGAGAGCAACTTTTATCTCCTTCTGGACGATCTTCGTCTTCATAAGCTCGATGGCTCGGAGACCTGTCATGGTGTAGATGGTGCAGCAACACTCGGCTTCTTACAGGTCTGGATTTCGCCGGTGGAAGAAGGCGGTGGAAGGGGTGGAATGTCTTTGGATGTTCTTTGGATGTTCTTTGGAGGCGTCGACCCCTTGCAATTTGGCTGGAGTTGAGTCGTCCACTGGCCCCCATGAGTGATCCATTATTGATCCATTGATTGCACTTGCATTCATTCACTAATCGGAGAATTTCTGCGAGAACGACGTCGGCCCCGCTATCGTCAATTGAGGTGGTGAAGGGCGCGCTCGTCAATCCTTATGGACGGCACTGGTGCGAGGGTGCATGCACGAGCATGACTCTGATGCCGCATCTGTCTGTATTTTCCCCATACCAACTTTCACCACCACGATTCAATTGCCTATTGCTTTGCTTACATACATATTCAAACCTCCCTTCATTTACTTTCTTCTCATCTCATCTCACGCCCTTCTTTTGACTCTTCAATTGCATCCTCCCTTCGGATTCCACCGTGGTCTCGCTCCTGCCATCAGAGCCTGTCTGGGACTCGGCTACGACGCCCTCTGAATGACTACCATCGACGAGATGGACGAGTTCTTTAATTTCGAGGATGCTGCACATCCATCAGACTCTACACACGACTTCTCCCACTTATCGTCCGGTCCTTATGACATCGATCTCGCATTTGCAGAGGTCGAGAATGACGAGGATTCCTTCACGTGCCTGCAGCACTTCAATACCCCAGAGCAACAGCTCTCACTCGATCTCCAGAATGGCATGCAAGATACCAACATGATTGCACCAGATACCTTTACGGCTCAGGACTTCACCGACTTCCCACGCTGGATCCAAGGCATGAACGTTCCCTTCCAGCCTTGCGATTATTGCAAGAAGATGCGCATCCATTGCAAAGTTCTCAAGGAGGGTAGTCGAAAGGGCTCTTGCACTAGCTGTGTTGCGCTTGCAAGATCTTGTAGCTTGACCTACAAGTCCAGAGTGCCAGCTGTGAACGAGGATAGCTTTCGTTGCTCCGACGGCCCCGAGGGTGTCTGTGTACCTGACGATGGCTTTACACCCGAGGAGTTCAATGCTGATGACTCTCTTGCGGATTGGAATGATGTTATGCGTTCAAGTTCTAATTGGATCCCTAGCAAGTCGCCGGTAGAGGAGTTAGATCCTTACTCACATAGCAGCTCGGCTCCCAATCTCATCGCATTGAGATCTTCCACGGAGAATCTCAACTCTGATGCCACTGAGGGCGGTCCCAAAGTAGGTCCGAGGTTCTCGAGAGAAGCTGTGAAGATTCTCAGAGGTTGGCTCGGGACTCATCATCGTCATCCATACCCAACCGAAGAAGAAAAAGAGAGTCTTCGTCGCCAGACCGGATTGAATAAGATACAGGTCACCAATTGGCTTGCAAATGCCCGTCGAAGGGGTAACGTTCGGGCTCAACGATCCACTTCGCCTTCTCCTAACATGGACAACTACGCTAAAGGCATGGACATTCCAAGACGTGGTACACCAGCATTGCAAGAAATGAACCCTCTAGAACGTTGGAAGGCTTCTCCTCCTGAGCACGAAGCCGCTTCCGTTACTGCTATTGCCAAAGCCGTGACATCCTCGACTTTCTCATCCGGTCGTGACAGCCCTTACACAAGTTATGGTCACACCGAGGATGGCTCTGCTCGTTCACTCTGTAATGTCTCCTCCGCTAGCTCTCTTGGGACCTCTCATGGAACATCCCACTCCTCCGGTGGATCTTTTGCCTCTGCATTCTCCCATAAATCTCGTGGCTCTTTCGGATCATTCAACTCCTTCGGAAACAGAGGACGTCGCCGCCGTCGTAGACAGGCTCCCAAACCTGCCAAAGTGAGCAACCTCGCTATTGCTCCCCGGACTTTCCAATGTACCTTCTGCACGGAAACTTTCAAGACGAAACATGACTGGCAAAGGCATGAGAAGTCGTTGCATTTGTCTCTGGAGCGGTGGATCTGTTCTCCAAATGGCCCATATCAGTATTGTGCTGAGTATAATCACCTGGCTTGTGTGTACTGCGGGCTTCCCAATCCGCCGGAAGGACATGCAGAACAACATAATCACTCGAGCTGCGTTGAGCGGTCGTTAGAAGAACGAACTTTCTACCGAAAAGACCATCTTCGCCAGCATCTTAATCTGGTACACGACGTGAAATTCCAAGCTTGGTCTATGGACGCCTGGAAAGTTGCATCACCTGAAATACGTTCGCGATGCGGTTTCTGCGGGATTGTCATGGAGTCATGGAGTATTCGGGTTGATCATCTTGCGGAGCACTTCAAAGGCGGAAACAGTATGGCTGATTGGAAGGGTGACTGGGGTTTCGATGCTCAAGTGCTTGATATTGTCGAGAATGGAATGCCTCCTTGTAAGTGACTCTTTGTTACCCTCATTTCTCACATGTACTAACCTTGACGGTAGATCTTATTCACAACGACCGAAAGACGATGCGGCCGTTTGAAGCCTCTAGACAATCTGCCGATTTAGAAAGAACATTGGAAGATATGGTGAAACTTGGATTAGTGGATTTCATCAATGATCGTGTTGTTCAAGGCCAGGTTCCCTTGGACGAAGACTTACTCGAAGAAGGTCAAAAGATTATCATCAAAGCAGAAGCGGTCTCAAAAGCGCCATCTGATGGAGAAAATTCCTGGTTCCGAGACCTGATCATGCTATCCGGGAAAAAACCTAAGTTCGACTCAGAGAAGTTGCAAGAAATGGACCCCGCCGGATATGCCGAAATTCCTTGGGCTGAGAGACTTGAGATCATCAAATCGAGACTCCCAAAGGACAGAGACAATTTGGCCTCAATCCAGTGCTCCAAAGAGCGGGCACTGATGACATTCGTACACTCCAGACAGGCAGTGGGTCTAACACCGACGGACCCGGAACTACAGTTCCAAGCCTGCAAAATTTTGGATGATGTTGAATCTGGTTCCAACTTCAAATGCAAGGGGGCCGTTTCATGGTTCAAATACTTAGTAGTAGCTGAGCCGAATTGGTTGGCTGAGTTCCGACATCGAGCTGGACTTCCTCGGAGTTCTGACATGGCAATTGAGCACATCCGATCTACTGACGACACGTCGATTGACTATTCGATACACAATTTCTCTCGCCTAGAAAATGAATTGAGAGAATACTTCCAAGCACAACTCGCGGCCGGTATTTCACCTACCGACGCCGATCTCCAGAGAAAAGCTCGACTAATAATCTACAAAAATGATGACCCTGTAAGCTTTAGCTCTCATCTCCAGATCCTATTTCGTTTACAGTTTATTATGTCTTCTGTATGTACTGGATTTCCTCCAAACCAAACCTATAGCAAGACATCCTCTCCTTGTCGGCACCAGCGCATCGTTAAATACGCAATGACTGACTTTGCTGTGTAGTGGAATCAAACTGCTGCAGATGACCCAGTTCTTCTCGAAAACTTCAAACGCCAGAACGGTTTCGCTCCAAACGCTGACGGTGGAACCGGTATCCCTGCTATAGCTGAAGTGTCCGAATTTGGAACGGGTCACATGCCAGCGACATCTTCCTCGCCTCGCACACTTCATTGGGACCTTGAGAATACAGGAATTGGCATGATTCCTTCTCCGGTAAGTGCGAGTGACAGGGATTTTGGCAGTAGCACTACTACTGGTGCATCCACCTCTGCAGCATTACACACATTGGTACAGAATCAACCCTCTACCAATACGAACCCTACGCAACCTCTACGATATTTCCTCAATGATGCAAATTGTTACGCGAGGTTGGTTAGAGAGTTAAACCGATTCGTAACAAGCTGCATGTCACCAAACAACCCCAACCAACATGTAAGTCCTTTCCAATTCCACGATAGAGCATTACCTAACAAAATAGGTTCCTACGGATGCAGAGATCCAAAACCAAGCACGCTGGGTAATATACGATGACGACGATCCCTGGAACCAAACAGCAGCCGATAATGCCGAATGGCTCGTCCGCTTCAAGCGCGACATCGGACTAGCACCAGCAGAATCCGGTCCAGGTCTTCCCCTATCGCAGCCATCGTGGCGTGTGGGCATGGGCGGGACAGGCTTCTCGCCTCCCTACCTCAACCCTAAAGCCCCCCTGCTCCGTTCACAGAAGACGTGTCTGTCAAGGTAGACCACAAAGTCTACAAAGTCCCAGCAAAGACAGCCGGGAAGTTCTTGCAGAGCATGCGCGAACGCTGGCAGAAACCAGCTACAGTCTTCTGTTCTCGCGAGCTGGAGGATGGATTAGGAGCATTCGCCAAGTCAGAACTTGCCAGAGGTGTTGTACCAACAGATGCTGCTCTGAGAGCTAAAGGGAGGGAAATTTTGGGCGTGCAGGAGACAGCCGCAGATGAATCTCAACTCTTGGAGAAGTTTAAGGTCCTGTATGGGATTGGAAGTCCGACGAACCTTCTCGAAGTCAGTCCCTCAAAACCTAATAGCAACTCTGGATCTTTGGCGAGTGCTAGCGCTGTGGCTGGACCACTGCCCGACTTCAGTCTCCCGAATTTCACAAACGATGTCGATATGCTTGCGAACTTCGACATGGAGCTCGGGGCAATGGACTTTACAACCCCCTTCGGCGCCGGTACAGCCACCGACATGGAAAACAACTTCGGACTTGGCCCGGATGGCGGCGCTGCATTGATGGGTATGGATCTTTCTGGCCTTGACGTCAGTCCACCAAGCCTGACCTCAACTTCACAAAGTCTCAGCAGCCTTGGCCCGATCACGCAGAGTCTAGGAATACGCCATGGTTCGAGCTCGAGCATGGTGAGTGAGATGGGTGGTAACCATGGGATGGATGGGATAACTGAGATGAGAGACGGCGCCATGCAGGATTATGCGGAGCTCTATAGAGTTCATGCCGCGACTGCTAGTCCGTTGCGACGCAGAGTTAGCGAGAAGGCTGCGATGAAGGTCGGGAGTAAGACGAGCCCGAGGAATCTCTACACAAACTGAGGACAAGTTTTGTGGTGGTGGGTGTGCCGAGTGGGGAACGATTAGGTTCAATAATTCCACATGGGGAGTTTGCTGAACAAACTTCCCATTTCTACTACTGGTTGTTTCGGGGTATGTTCTTGGTTTAGGGGAGTTGGGTTTGGGACTTGGGATAAAAGTAGATCAACTCTATGACCAATAAATTTAATCACAAAAAAACGATGAAGACCTAAGAGTTATATTTGGTTTATCCGAAGTACCATTCTACTTGCTCCTGTGATGTTTGATTGTTAGCTATATTGGTCGTGCTAGATCTAGAAACGCTATGGATGGTTGTCGAAGGAAGACTACCAACCGCTTGCCCCCTCCAGGGAAGAGAGCCAAGAAAAAGACTTGTATTTATACGTGCCCACTTCCTAGAACATCTAGTAATACCGTTTCATAAACTTCTTCTTACCATACGTTCCCGTGGACCATTACCAGACCTACAAAGTCTCTCAACACCATTGACAGAAGAAATTTAAGCATCAGAAGTCACCACCAATTGCTGTTCACCCACCAGCGTCCCAGCCCCAGTCCGACACCACCAACCGTCCCATTTTTACCCTTTCCAACACTTGGTGCAAAGCTCTTCAATGTGTCCGCTCCCACACTTCTCTTATTTCTTAACGCTGTGTCTTTGATCTTCATTCTTTCTTCATCAACTGTATCTGCCAAACTCAGACGACTGGGACTGCAGTTATCAGAATCATAATAGTAATGACCATCGCTGAGGCTGGTTCGATGCTTACGATAGCCACGTGAGTTGTTGCGCATTTCAGTCCAGATCTTGCGAGCTGGATCAATCTCAGCCACAAGATCGACCGAATGGCGAACAGGCGGCGGGGGGTACGGCGTTTCGAACCCTGGCGAAGGAGAAATGTTGCTTTGGCATTGAAGACCGATAGTTGAGGAAAAAGAATTACGGTGTGCTGCAACGCTCCCAAGACTTTTTCTCACGGTTTCCTCACCCCCTTTGACCGCATCACTACCGTTCTGGACTCGTCTTGCCTTAGGTATCGCTACTCGGTCATCAGCTAGTCTGCGGATTGCATCGCGAGCTTTGTCCGAAGGTAGATGCATCTCAATGAGTTTGATCAGCGGATTGACTTCAAGAGGGCCGTCCATCTCTCGAGATGCTCGAGGCGACCATGCGGATTCCACGTTATGGCGTTTGATGAAGGCAGATGATTCCGTCAGTAATTTTGTTGTGTGAGAGGAGATTCCACCTTCCCAATCAAATGTAGCCCTTTTGTAGTCGAGAAAGCCTGAGTGCTTGTATGCAAGTCGTACCGTCAAATAGGACGTGACAGCTCCACCAAGATCGTTTTCAAGATCAGCCATGATCTCATCTGAAGTTGAGGACTCTCGGATGTGCGAGATTCCTTTAGTAGCCTTGGCTATGCGCAACTTTGCAAGGATGAGATGTGTTTCGCCAGCGCAAACGACCTTGGATTCATGGAGGTTGCCAATAACCTCGAGGACCGACGCATCACGAGTTGTGATAAGCTCAATCCGCATGGAATGGAGATGACCAAGGCTTCTTAGATGAGCTTTTTTGCAGAGATTAGTAAAATATGAAGAGCAGGAAACGAGAGTATCAAATTACCTGCACTGTAGCCAGAGATAGTTCGACGCCCGTCGTGCAGCTTTGATGGATTCTGCTCAGGATGATTGGCCAAGCGTAGGACACCCGTTACCTCCACAGCGACCCAAAGATTAGTGCTTCCAGCATCTAGACTCCAAATCTCGGGCGTGATTTTGATCTCTGGACAAAGAAGTACTTCGTCTCTTGTGAAAGTTGAACAATTTTCTATAGATCCGGGACTGCCGGAATATAAGGAGGTGCTGTCATGAGAAGACGTCTGAAATGTTGACCGGTTATCAACAGGGCCGGCTTCGAGGGACTGGATGGAATTGCAACCGTAGGATGAAACCCGAGAATTAATATTGACATCCGTAATGTCTGAGCTGTTATTGTCTGAGCAGCTCATGTGCTGCAACAAGGTTGACGAGTCTACCCAGGGAAGGCTGCCCGACGAATTCGAAATTGAGTGGGAGTTTTGACTAGTCCTACGCGAAATTCGTCGGATGAGTGTGTTCTTGGGAATGGGCGATTCCACGCTTTGAACAGGCTTGGGCTCCTTTCGACCTGCGAACTTGAAGAAGAGAGTTTTTGATCTGGAGAGACGCCGCTCTGGAACTTTGGGAGGAGAGATTCGGATACCTTGTCCATCCAGTTGAGACAGGTGAATATTATCTGAAGAATTTTGCGTCCTTTTGCCTCTTGGAGAATGAAACTCGGTTTTGAGGAAAGCACCAGCACTCATAGTACGTGAAACTTGCTGCTTCACAGCTTTCGGGGTCAGATCAGTGTCTTTAATTGTAAAACCAGTCTGTACTATAATGATTTCAGTTATGTTAGCCTCACAGCTTCGCGGTCTATGAAATACTGGAGTCCTTGGACTAGCCTAGTTCAGTAGGGTCACGCATGATCGATAGACTTACCAGAACTTTTCTTGATCAGCTCAGAGATTGCGTTGCCGCTATCTGCAATTGACGAATCTGGCTCCTCGAAGCTGCCTTCTAAAACACTAACTCCTCCACCTCTCCTCTTACGCACTGTCAGAGGTCTGTTAAAGTTCATTGGCGGACTGCCTCGACTTTCGTCGGAGCCATCAGAAATTCCACGTCCTCTGTACTCAATCTCTCGGGCCGCTGAGCAGCCGGCAATGGTTTGACCACGCTGTTTAATGATTCGAAGTGGTTGGGGGAGCTCGGGTTCGCGAAGCTCCACGCAAGGCGTGCGTTTCGATTTGGGTGCCATATCCTGGTGGTTGTGTCTGTTCCTGGTGCACACTTACTGAGACTATCTGAGCGAACGGGAGTCTGATTAATGAAGGAATCTAGTCGAGTCTCTGTTGGGTCTCCGACGTTGCTTTCGAGGTCGAGCCAAGAATCTGCGTAGGTTTGCGAAGAGGAAAGGTTTGATCGGCGCAGCTTGCGTCTTTGGGAAGAAGAACGAGTAGCGATGCTTCCGCGCCAGAAATAAACCCAAGAGCTGCGGATTCTTCGATAGAGGTGCGAGGTTTTGAGGGCGACGACTGCTGCAGATGCGACTATGGCGATTGGTACTAGAATAAGTGCCGCTGATGCGGGGGTATCGCTACTCATAGCCAAAAAGTTTGAGCCGATGTTGACATGCTATGATACCAAGTAATGGGAATGTGCTGCTGGTGTGAAGTTGGGAGAATTGTGAAAAACAGTTAAAATGTAAAGCCATTTGTGCAAGGAAGGAGCACTGCTGGCACTTCCCTTCCCAAGATGGAGTCTTTTCGTACCGAACTACGGTAAATGGCTCTATCGTTGAAAGAGTCAAGAGACTTTATATCTGGAGCAGATAATTTCTTTCTTGTTCTTGTGGTGGGAGCTGCTGTGTCGATATTTATGCTGCTGTTGTATTTGCATTTTGGTGGCATCTGAGTCCGAATTCTCAGCCTGATCGGCTTGCGAACTCGAGCGATTGAGATCTCGTCAACCACTCTATTCAATGGTCACTGAACTCGTTATCCAGAGTTACTTTTCTGACTTGGTTTTAGGAAATCTCGTACAACTCACAGTGACAAATCAAAATGAATAAAAATGCTTCCAAGTTAACCACGAAGAGCCAAGTAAAAGGTATCGCAAGCTGGCTGGACGCATTCCATGGCCCAGCAAGAGAAAGCTAATGCTCAGAATGAGAATGGATATTGTTGCAACAAACCTTGAGCGCACCCTCTCCACCGTGGAATCTCCAAACTTTCCGTCATGACTCATCCAATAATTTGAAGTCCACCAAATAGTGGCTTTCTGCCATCACACAACTCCCCTTCGCTGAGGTTCTACACTCTCCAAGCTCCTCCTGATATTTTCCTTGATCGTCTCAACCTCCTCACCTTCCAGATTTAAGAACCTGACCAGTTCATCTCCTGCAGTGCTTCCAAACAAGACTGCTTCAGACACACTAGCATCTACACCCTTCTTGACCCTGACCTCCCAAACACCTTCCCAATTCCACTCGCCTGGTCTTCTAGCTGTCGAAGGCGCACTGGTCCCTCCGGCCAATCTCTGATATCCATCAGGAACTCCTACACTGCTATTGCTCTCCTCATCCTCACTCATCCCGTCATGCGATGTTCCCCTCTCTTTCGAAGATTCAGGAATTATTGGCGTAAGAGGTAGAACACCCATCTTAGTCCTATGCGCTCGCCACGCATGCCACGCCCCCGGATTTCCTGCAGCTTCTAGCGGGACTTTATCCAACACCCCCTCCTCATCAAATGCACTCCTAATATACCTCAGCACCTCATAAACAGAGATCTTCTCCCCGCTCCCTCCCAAGCCTGCAACGCCCGCCGTGCCCCCAGAAAAGCTTTCTACGGTCCCTCGTCCCGAAGTAGGACTGAGACTCCCTCTTCCAGAACCCGGGCTACTGATTCGACTGACGTCTGTGCTTCCCCTTGGCGGCGTTAGTAGACTTCCGCCTCGTCTTACTTCAGCAGATCGACGTGCGCCTCGTCCGAACCAGCCTGGGAAGCCGTCTCGGAGGCTGAAACCGCCTGGTGGGAGACGCTCGTCGTCGGTCGCGGAGACAGTGCCAGAGTCTTGAATGTCGGTTGTGTACATGTATGTTGTGAGAGGGGTGATCAAGGGGTGAAACATGTCGGTAGAGAATGTAACGAGGGGTGGGAGTGAGGGGTATGTTGGAGGAAAGGAGATTTGGAAGCGGAGGATTGCTGGCGCATATGGCCCTGACGAGACATTAGAGAGCCATCAATGTGGTCTCGAAGGAAGTTGGAGATGCCTTTTCGTATGAACATCACACCGGACCACAGACTTGGGTCGCCGGGCGTGAGGGTGAGGAAAACGCCATGAGGGCATGCGCATTTGAGGCTCGAACTGAAAGCTGTATCAGATATCTTCGCAAAGTTTTGGAGCCTCAGTCACGTACAATTCTACCAGTAGATGCTGTTTCCGCGCAACGGAGAGGGTTGATAGTGGTGGTGGTAACATATTCGAGTGATATAAGACGTTGTTGTGCCATGAAATTGACGAAACGGAGTTAGAAATGGCAGCCTCTCAGCCTTTCAGCCACAGCCTCACAAGGCTGGGAGATTTATGCCACCTCCCGTATCGAGTGTAAATAATAACCACATGGCAGAACAGAAGACGGCGCAATGTTTCCACTGATAGAAGCTTGATTTTCAGTCTACAGCTCTAATTCTTGTCTGTCTTTCGTAATTTCATGCTTGAATCATCATTCGTCCATCATCAATTGCAGTCCCACGTCAGACTCTATTATTCAGGAGCAGGCGCTCTATGATTCATTTCTGCATCGGTCTACACGATACCGACCCGTCTACTAGATCATTTCTTTTCTGCCAACCTCGCTTCAATCTTGGTCTTCTCGGATTGCCGGAGCTCTTTAATCTCGTCCTTAGACGCGTCATATCTCGCCGAGACTTGGTTGAACGGATTTTCTTCACTCTTCTCAAACTCCTTGCGGATCTTCTCGCGCTTCTGGTTCTGCCTCAGACCTTGTCCACTACCATCACTATCCATTTCGTTCAATCTTCGCTCCTCGAATGCCGCGAACGCTGCCTTGAATCTCCTCTCAGGATGTTTGTCAATCTTGGACGCTGAATCGTTCGTCAAGCTCAGCGCATCGAGTGCATTATCAATACCAGTAGCGTTGAGTGCAGCCGCAGGTTTGGATGATCCATCGTCTTCGAGCTGCGAGAGGTCTAGACCTTTCGAAGGGACTGTCTTCTTGACCGCTTGTTTGGTATTCTTAGGTGCGGCTCGGGCATCCTTCTCTTCGGCAGCTAGTATGGCGTCCTTCTCTGCTTTTTTACGGGCTTGTTCGGCCTTCTTTGCTGCTTCTGCTTCCCTGTTTGATCCAGGTCAGCAGACGCTATCGAGGCAGTGGGGTGGTCGGTAGGCCGACTGGAAGGCTTGCTGTTGAGAGCTACTCACTTCTTGGCATTGCTCTTTGCTCCCTTACCCCAATCTTGCTCCTCTGCAACTGCCTTCTGCTCGTTTTCTACCGCTGCTTTCTGTGCTGCTGCCTCGGCCTTCTTTTGGTTCCCCGCTACCTTCTTCGTGTTCTCGCCTTTCTTGCCTGCCATGATTGCGGCCGTTTGAAGACAACGTAGACTAGATCAGCGAGGTCTGTGTACCTTGTGTAGACTGTATGAATTCACTATGGGCGTCCTTTGAGTCGTAAGTCGTTTCTGAAAAATGTTGATTGCCCCGCCATGCTTGGTGTGATTCATAACCGCCCGGCGTTTTCCCGGGTTGCGCCTGAGGCAAACATATGGCACATGATATTTAAAGTGAGGCTCTTCTGAAGCCTTACATCCATCAGCCGCAACCGTGATGAAGGATCCAAAAATACCTCATGTCATTCTGAATGGCTCGACCGTACTGCAACCATGTCACCGGGAGAGTGAGCCCGCCTACCCCGGCCCCAGAAAGATCAGGCGCGACTGCACTTCGTGTCACATTGCAGGGTAAAAGTTGAATGGAAAGACTACGTGGACTGGTGTTCGACCTCAATGATTCATCACGAGGGGCTCTTGACGAAAGATCGAGTGTAACGTGGATAGAGACGAAATTCCTACACTAGCAGGGTTGATTTGCAGCTGTTCACCAGGTTCGAGAAATCCAATTCTGATTTCGGAATGCACTTCATCACGTACCCCCATGCTGTGCAAGTGTGCAAAGCATGAAAATGAAAGAATTGCAGCATAGGGTCAGACGACAGTGTCGGCCTTGGATGCCTTGGTTTCGACATTCAGTGACTGGCGAATGAAGTGTTGCAAAGAATAGTAAAGGGAAGCTATTGGTTCTGCTGACGAAACTCGGTGTAGAAAAAGAAAAAAAGTACCAGGGAAGATACAAGAATGACACGTCTTGTAGTACGAGAGATCAGATCTTGAGAGCATTGCGACCCTGTCAGCTTGCATTCAATCTCTGGAGTGACCTGATAGGTATCACCAGACCATAGGCTCTTCGCTTGGAACTTGTCCATGACTTCCGAAGTTCCGCGAGACTCGTTCCCATTTTGCAGCCACTGCGTTTGCATTTTACACTTTCACAATGCTGTGAAGCGTAGCCAGGGTGTCGGCCGGGCTCACAACAGGCGGACAGAGCTCTGATATCTCTGATATTGGTACCGGATGGATGATCCTCGGAAAGTCGACATCATTCGTACCAGGCTTGTAGTGTTGCAGTCCCACTTAAAGAAGTTACACAGCCTTCGTACGCCCGGAATTGGTGGAAGAAAACGTTGAAAGGGCTCAGACATACCTTACTCGTGGCATGGCTGAGCAGAAACCAACAAGTATGCGCTTATTCTGTAGTGGATACATGCTTGCAGATGCATGGAGATAGACGAACGCCGCACCCGTACAGAACTTGGACATATTCGGGCCCGTTCTATCTTAATCCAAGGTGCAGGAAGATCTCGTGAAGGAAGGATGCCCAATGTCGTACAGCTAGCTGTGCTGCAGAAGACTGGACTGTGAGATTGCCAGCATTCGAAACCCAGCCGCCAACTCTTCAGCCAATATAAAGCGGACTCGTGGCGGTAACACAGCGCCGGTTGAAGGGCGCTGACCTTCGGTGCATATGTGCACTGTGCATATGTGTGCAGGACGTTGCAGTATGACGGTTATGACCGCATTAGCCAGGTTGACATCACCAGCATCCTTTTCAAGACCCAGCTCCCTAGGAAGAGCGGCGGAGAAAACGGCAGAAAGAACGCTGCAAGCCATTATAGATTGAGTGTATGAGACGCCTTTGTATGTGCAGAAATGATCTTAAAAAACGGTACACGTGGGTTTCAGAGGATACCTATCAACACACTGTGTATCCTCACGGTCATTATTGCAGTTCTCAGCAAGGTTGAGACAAAAGACAGCAGAGGAGTGGGATGTGCTGGGACTAATTCAACGGGATGTCGGGCCGGAAAAGCGACTTTGTGTTGAAGGGAAACCTTTTGAGCGGCTCGCTCTAATTTGATTTTACTGTCCACCGTGGTTGTTGATGTAAATCCTGAGACAACCTCGCTGGCTGTCAACGGCCTGCCTGGTGGGGGCGGGCCAGGTGAAAGCTGACTCGGTTCCGGGGATTCGGAAAAGCCTGGAATCCTTGCGAAACACCCTCCGTACAGTATCCATCTCCTTGCCTCGGATCTCCCTTCTCGAATGGGCTGTAGGGTGATAAAGCGGCGGAGCTGTCGCCTTATGAAATCTGGAGCGCGGATGACTTCCGATCGAATTCTCAAGCTGAGGCGGTTTGTCATCTCGGGCTAAGGAGCTGGTGGAGCCAGGTTGCATTCGCAACGGAATTTTTATCAACAGGGGCAGCCTTTGATCGACGACCACTCCGGGACTCCCTCAGTTTTGACCGACTCAGTGGAGGCATTTGGGGAATTGATGATGGTGTCCAATAGGGCGCTTACGAAACTCGAATCAAGTGCTCACTGCTGAGACCATTGGCTTAGGCTGGTGATTGGGCTTCATTGCGGACGCCCAGCTCCGTCGCTCAAAGGGTCCATCGTCAGCAATGGCGGTGAGGGAGTCGCGGACTTGATACGGTGTCACGAGGACATTTTTGACGCTTTTCGATGTGAGAGAGATCTGTTGTCGTTCGAAAACATGCTCGGGACCAGTTTTATGCAGGCTACTACAAGTCGGGCAGGACTGATCCGAATCTTCGGATCAAGCCATCCTGAAAAAGGGACGAACTCAACTGCTCTTTCGAGCTCTAGTCTCCCGCCAACTCGACGCCAAGTAGGCGTAGAACCGTTTCCCCGGCGGCATTCTGGAAGACATCCGCGAGATACACAGTGACGACGCTAGTGGCAAGAACATAATCGCCCAATGTCGACGTTCACCCCCTAAACCCCTTTTTCTCCTCAGCCACAACCCAAGTCCGAGGACCGATTGCCATCTCTCACATAACTGTCTGTACCTGGTCGAGCTGCAACAGCCTTTGGTGCGCTTGTAAGGTTGTCTCGACAGCTCGCATTGCTGCAGTGCTGTCCATTGGCCAGACTGCAACTGTCTCCTCCACAAAACCCGAGGACCTCTGAAACCAGATTCCCCAGCCCGCCTTTGTGAGAAAGTCTCCGTACTCGAATCCCTGTTTACCCTAGCTGCTGTCCCGATCCCGCGGTCAACCAATAGCCAACCGTCAGAACATTCTCAGGAGAGTTCTCCGAGCCCATTTCTATCATTTCTATAGATCCGATCTTGATTGGTCTTCTGGATCGTCTACATGCCTAATCGGAAGGAATTATCAGTTGTCACCGATGAGAGGATTCTTACCCCAAAGAGAAGGCGAATGGCTTCGTCCGCTGCTACCTCTCCTTTTCCCTCCTCCTACCTTTACCATGTTGTTACAGCTTGTTGACCGTGCAGCCATGCCGATCTAGCCGACATTCCAGGTGTGTCACGAAGGGAGGATTCTCATTATTATGATGCGACCCGTACTCGCCTTTCCAAGTCGATACGGTCACAAATGATCCCTCCTCCGCTTGCCCCTGACCGTTTCTTAGCGCCCTGCTGCCACGCTTTGGTGCAACAAAGATCACTTGACTCGCTTTCCTCCCTCGTCTCCACCACTCAAGTGAGCAGCTTTCGCAAGGATTAGCAGACGCTATCCATACCAGAGACTCGGTCCTGGAAGGCAGGGTAATCCTAGCACAGACCACTTTTGTTTTGCAATAATGCTGCTGCTTCTAGCTTGGACAATAATAATGTGACTGACATCTGCTTACTTCCGAAGGTACATCTGGTGCATCAGTAGTGAATATGATATTCCCAATTTCCGGGTACCAGCAAAAGTAATTACAGGCCACTGCGCGTGGGCTTCCTGGCCACACTTGTTCTGGGGGTGACGTTTGTTCTGACTCTGAGTCGCAGCCACCGAGTACTGTAGGCATAAAGGCTGGATTTACCGTCTGAACACCCTAGTAGTCGGATCACTTCGATTCAGCTACATCACATCACTGCCAGCCCAGTGCCCACCCACTATTCGGCGCCCGGTACTCGCCCGAACCAACAGTCTGGTCGGGATATGGGAGGGCAAACCGGCAAACCCAGTACCCTCCTACCTCTCTAGTCTTTTTCTACCCGTTTTCCGAGTTGTGAATTGTGATTCCTTTATTTTCCACAATCAAAAGGAACTCTGCATGTGTATTTACAGCTCATCTAACCCGAAGGGCAGAGTGCATCCGTGTGTAGTTACTTTCTCAGGAGGATTCGCAGACTTCCCCATGTCTCACAGATCCGATCTTGCCATGATCGTTGCTTGCTGTGCGACCGTTGCGAGAATTGCTGTGGTAGCCTGTGAAGTTTCGCGCACCCCGACGTACGATCATACCATATCAGACATGAGTTCTGAGTAGGTGCTATTGCAAGTGAGTACATGCCAATCATCGTTCAAATGCAGCACATCTGCCCCTCCTATTCTTCATCGTGATATGCAGATGCAAATGCAGATTTGATGATCCATCCGACATCCATACGGATATACGAATGATGGCAGTGGTAATGATGGCGATGGTCATGTGCGCTTGCGGATTGTGATTTCTTGTTTCACTATGCCACGACATGGAGACTGTCTGTTGTACACAGGACAGTACTTGGGTAGTGATTCTACAAACGTACATAACCGACAACCCGAACCATCGAGCATCATCCCCCCCTCCACACCGCCTCTCACCAAAGGGTCCATGCTCAATCCTCCGTCTTAGCTCAGGCCGCCTGGCTAGCTTGCATAGTTGACTAGCTCGACCCGAGCCAAAGGGGTAGCCGGGGTGGTTCCATGTGCCGTGCCACCACCTCGTCAGTTTCCATCAACACTCACCCATTCACCACCAGCATATCCGCGACACACTACACTACACTACACACTACACTACTTTACACTACATGGCCCCTTGTCGCTCGCCCTGCCCAACCGGCCATGGAAGACAAATGCCGGGGCGAAGGCAGTAGCACTGCTTACTAGGTCACTAGCAAAGTCGGCCTGTCTACCGTCTTTTTGACCACCACCGCGTATGGTACTGTACTCTCAAGGGCTTTTCATTGATGGACTAGGTGTTCTGGTCTGGCTCATCTAGCAAACAAGCGTGCCGTCACCCAACGCTTGCTTTTCTAGCCTGCGAGTAATGACATTCCTGCCAGGGCCACGAGTATACCTACTTATAGATCCCTCCCTGATCGATCTCCTTCACATCATCTCATCACATACTGTAGGTCTAGTCTGCTCTTTACTACGGGGAGAAGCTTCATCGCGGCTCGTCACTTCCAATCATCTACGTTGCCGTGCAGGATCCACCACGTTTATGACTACGTAGAGCTCTGTCTCCCGGCGGTCAAGTACATGAGCAATCCGCCTCACCTCATTTACCGTGCATATCCTTTCTCGATCCTCTGATCTTGCTACTTTTATTCCCTACAGCAGATCATCTCACACCTTCATATTAAAACGCCTCCGGCCTCTCACAACGCACGTTGCAACCTACCCATACCTGCACATAGACAGTGTAACACTCAACAAGGACTCCCACGGCAAGGACGACCACGCATTTAACCTCATATGCTCCCCAGCTTGAATCACAGTTACCTCGACCTGAATAAACCGACATACTTCCCGCGAGTCGTAACCACCAAGAACTACCACTGCAGCATACAGGACCCATCTTCCTGCTCTAAAGAGGATTACGGCAAAACTCACGATGTCTGGCGCACAGCAGGCGGGTTTGCGGAAGCAAATAACTCCTTTTCCTACCAGGCAGATGACTATCTTAGGTGAGTTTGAATCCCACAAGGTCTCCTAGCAGATCCGTATCTGTTTACCCCCAAAGGAGCTCAAGCTGACTCTAGTCCTCAAAATACAGCTCTCTGCCGAATCTGCGAACCGATTGCTTTCATGAGCATCTTCCCATATGTCTACTACATGATCAAAGATTTCAACATTGCGAAGCACGAATCCGAAATCTCAGTTTATGCGGGGATGGTGACTTCGGCTTTCGCCTTCGCAGAGTTCTCGTCGGGAGTGGCTTGGGGCAGATTGAGTGACAAAATCGGACGAAAACCAGTCCTGCTCACGGGTTTGGCTGGTACGGCGCTCAGCATGCTGGTCTTTGGCTTCGCGCCGAATCTGCCGGTCGCTCTTTTGGCTCGCGCTCTGGGAGGATTATTAAATGGGTATGTGATCTTCCGGGCTCCTTGCATAGGAGTTTATGCCACGAAAAAACTACTGACGTATAATGCTGCTTAGAAATATTGGTGTTCTACAGACTACTGTAGCCGAGATGGTTACGGTGAAAGAGCATCAGCGTAAGTTGACTGGTCATATTCGTGACGTGCTAAGCCCTCGTACTGACAAGTCACAAGCTCGCGCCTACACAATCATGCCCTTTGTGTGGTGTCTCGGGTGAGTACTTAAACAAAGCTATCACCTGTCACTCTTGATATTAACGTAAATCTTAGATCGATTTTAGGGCCAACTCTAGGAGGGGCACTGGCTCGACCGGTTGTTAATTATCCAACCATTTTCCAGGCAGGAACGATCTGGGAAAGGTTCCCGTACCTGCTTCCGAATGTTGTATGCACGGTGATCGTCGCCTTCGGCGTCTTGATTGGCATCCTGTTTCTGGAGGAAACACATGCCGAGAAAAAGTATCGCCACGATCCGGGGCTGGCCGCTGGAAAGTGGATTCTCAGCAAGTTTTCCAGACGTGTCGATTCAAAAACACCAAGAAATGAGAAGTTGAACAATCTGGACGAGATTTTGTCCCTTATGTGTGAGGAGGAGCAGCCGCCTGGATACCGCACTACCGCAGGCTCGCCAAATCTTCCATCTACCCCATCACCAGAGCCTGAGGAGTCCTTGGATTTGAACGATGTGCGTATCGCACCGAGAGCCAAATCTGCAGTAACAAAAGCATTCACGAGGCAAGTTGTTCTCAACATCATGGGCTATGGTATCTTGGCTTAGTAAGTCCTGCTGATCATTTTTCTATGACCTACTGACCCGTGATTAGCCACACAATGACCTTTGACTCCATGCTTCCAACCCTACTTAGCACCAAGGCACCAGAGCCTCCCTTGCCTTGGAAACTGCCATTCAAATTTGTGGGCGGCTATGGGATGGATACGAAACAGATCGGAGTCATCCTCTCTATCCAAGGAGTCTACTCCATGATTGCCACGGTCTTTGTCTTCCCAATCGTGGTGAGAAGGCTAGGTGCTCTGGGACTGTTCAGGCTAATTACGATCTCCTACCCGGTTCTATACATCGCAACCCCATACCTTGTTCTACTTCCTCATTCGCTGAGAATGATCGGAGTCTATGGCGTCGTGATCTGGAAATGCACATTCGCAACCATGGCCTATCCGTCGAACGCCATTCTCCTAACGAATTCAGCGCCGTCACTTCTTATGCTCGGGACGATTAATGGCGTCGCGGCATCAACGGCGAGTCTCTCAAGAGCCTTTGGACCAACAGTGTCTGGTCTCCTATTCTCAGCTGGTCTACGAATAGGATACTCTGGACTGGCATGGTGGTGTAGTGCGGTCATCGCAGTTGCAGGAGCTCTCATCAGTCTCGGCATGAGTGAAAAGGGAGGACGAATGGATGTCGACGACGAGAAAAACGAAGTAGACCCCGAGACAGCTTACGAAGCACACGCCCTCGACCACTGTGCTCTTGATACTGCCATCGCGGCTGTGGAGACCCGAGCTACTGATCACGAAGAAGACGACGACATAGACAATCGCATCAGCCTCTGATGACGATCTCCCTCACGGGAATATAAAAAGAAGAACGAACGACACGACTTTCCTTGAAGACCAACCCCTTGGGAGGATATTTGTACCAAAATATGTGCTTGTTTTTGCGTTGCGATCATACCTTAGATATCCACTGCTGTTTACTTTCGCGATGGGGTTTAGTTCCCTATATATTTTAATTGTTTTAAAGGCGCATAACTGACGAAAACTCATGTACCAGAGGGTAAAGACGGATCGACGTGGATGGAGTTTTTTCTGGACGTGCACTGCACAGTGCAATGGCAGAGGTATGACTGGGAACCAAGCATTTTCAGATGGCGTTTGATATCCCAACTCATAAGGAGAGTGGATTCGAGAGGAACACGGACAACGTGGTCTTCTTCCTCATTAGGAATTGAACCCAGGATCAACTATCCATACATCTGTGCATTTGCGTTCTCACATCGTGATTGTATACTGGAATAGGGGCCACTCGCCAAAGGTTCTTTCACTCACCCCACGACCTCAGCGCCACATGAATCAACCCCAAAATCAATTGCTAAAGAACAACGTTCAAGACTTCAGTAAATGGATAATCTCATGTGTGTCCCCAGAAACTCCCCAGATCTTTGCCACATTATCATCATCACCGCCCACCCTCGCAGGGCGAAGTCCCTAATCCGAGGATCACACGTGCCTTCATGTTCGCCCAAATCTTTACTCGATGGCTACACATAATTGTCCGCCACACTAAACCCTTTCCAATCTTTTCCCAAAACCCGAACCCTCTCTGATTCGCCGAAGCTCTTATCAATGCTCCCACCCTCCCCTATCTCGATACTTGAGTGAAGCGATGAAAGTCCCCATATTTGCATCCCACGTACGGCTACGGGCCCTTTTGCTTTTGCTGCTCGTTGGCGACTACCTAGGCATACCGCAGGATTGGATATCGTCTTCCTTTCCGAGTCTCAAGTTTCTACGCCGCAACTACAGTAACGACAGACTCGCCATTGAGCGAAGAACATCAATTAGGAGAGGGAATCGGACGATTGCGATAAGGCTACACGCAACGACACCCAGCAGAAACAGGGCGCAAGAATCCAACCAAAATGCCCTGCACGATGGATTCTGGATCAGTATAGCGAGGTTGACCAATCAAGCTTTCGAGAGTCACCCAGCCGAGGGAAGGATACAAGCTATTGTCGGGCAGTTCCTATTACACGGATCGCTGGCTGAGTTACACTCGCACGATATCCGCATGGGACGGTGTGTACGGACGCATGATCTCTATCAAATCCCGACGGGCACAGGTACACGATGAATCCGCGATCGCCTACGACGACTGCGAGCAGTAGAGGGACTACGTATCCGCACACGAACAAACGCGCTCGACATAGTCCGCCCGACAATGGGGCGCCTGAGAAAGGAAGTCCAAGGAGTGTGGACGACGGGGCTTCTGTCACTGAGGTTGGAGGGGGACCTGTCGGGGGAGCAGCCGCAACGAGTGGGAAGGCGGGCCAGAGTAGCAGTTTTCGAAATGTCAGTGCGTGCAATCGCTGTCGGTTGAGGAAGAACCGTTGCGATCAGCGGCTGCCGTATTGTGCTAGTTGCGAGAAGGCCAATGTCAAGTGTGTGGGGTACGATCCAATCACGAAGAGGGAGATACCTAGGAGGTGAGTGCTGCTTGTCTCCTTGCGACTCAAAGCAGACCGTCTATTGGAATCAGGATGTATGTCTTGTGCAAGAGGACTCTGCTGACGGTGTTGATCATTCTAGCTATGTCTTCTACCTCGAAACAAGGGTAGGAAACCTCGAGAAACTCCTCCAGGAATCCAACATCCCTTTCGCTGCTGCCGAAGTCCTTGATTACAGTTCGCGCCCAGGTCCAGACCCGAACACAGTTCAAACACCCTCCGACGATGGACCTACGTTCAATGGCGGCGATGGCGCTGCGACTACCACAAAGCAGTCCTCACAAGAGGTAGCTTACAACAAGAAAAAGGATGAGAGCGACAAGCTCAACAATCTGGTATCGAATATCGGCTCTGTGTCCGTGCAAGGGGCATCAGACTCGAGGTACTTAGGATCCACATCCGGGATCTCTTTCGCACGAGTGGTCTTCGCGGCGGTGAAGTCGAGCGTCAGTGGGACGAACAGCGAAAAGAGTGGAGTCAGGCCTTCGAAACCCCCTCTTCCCAAAGCACCAGCTGCTGGCGGAACTTCGATGCGGGACTCGTTCTTTGGTTTGCATACCAAGCCCACGATCAAGCCAGCTCCTTTCCCTGATAAAGAGGTTGGACGGCGGCTGGCTGAGTTCTACTTCGAGCACGCGAACCCCCAAATACCGATACTGCATCGAGGAGAATTCATGAAGATGTTTGATACGGCGTATGCGGATGGTGATGCCAGGGTAAGAACACCGAGGGAGCTTTATATGCTAAACATTGTGTTTGCAATCGGATCTGGCATTTTCTTGGGCGATTCTGGTGAAGACGGAGAGAAGAAAGCCGAGGAGAAGAGGAAGAGAGGTGTTGCGGGCCGGCAATGTCAGCCTGAAGAGTACCATGCTAGTGCGATCGTCCACTTGGAGTCTTGCCTGAGCTCCCCGAGCTCACTTGACAAGGTTGATGGCTTTGGCGGTGGGTTGGAGGAACTGCAGGCGGTGTTGCTACTGGCTGGATTCGCTTTGCTGAGACCTGTTGCACCAGGGCTGTGGTATATTATTGGTGTGGCGGTCAGGCTAGCAGTTGATTTGGGTCTTCATTATGAGGATGGAAAAGATATCGACGTGGGGCTTGAGTCGGAGGAATTGAAGAGAGAGGACAATGATAATGTGAAATCGCAACGAGAACGAAGTGCGAGAGAACGAGGTCGCAGGGAATGGGTGCGGGACTTCAGGAGGCGGCTGTGGTGGTGCACATATTCCTTCGATCGATTGGTATCAACCTGTGTTGGACGTCCTTTCGGTATCACGGATCAAGTGATAACGACTGAATTCCCTTCACTTCTGGACGATCAATATATCACTCCAGCCGGATTCGAAGAGCCAGTTGAAGGAGCGACCGAGCCCTCTTACAAATACGCAGCCTATCACTACTTTAGACTACGGCTTCTCCAATCCGAAATCCTACAAGTGCTACAACACCAGCAAGCACAAATGGCACGAGCTGGAGGCGCAAATCAACGGAATCCGTATATGCACACTACACTTCCGTCACCCTTCCTATCCAGATTTGATAGTTTCCGGTCCTGGCGTATCGACATCGATAAGCGGCTCTGGGAATGGAAGTCATCTGCTCCAACCAAACGTGAGACTGGCGTCGCGTTCTCAGTCGAGTTCCTGGAACTCAATTACTGGCAATGTATCATCATGCTCTACCGCCAGAGCTTAAGTGTACCGCCTATGTTTGAAGGCGAGTACAACATGAGCGACGAGGTGCAGAGTCCTAACGTCCATAATGTGGAGTTGAGAGAGGATGAGGAGAGGGTGTTCTTGAAGGTCGCGGAGGCAGGTCAGAGAGTGCTGAGACTATATAGACAGTTGCATCGAGTGCATCTTGTCAATTATACTTTCCTGGCTACACACCACTTGTTCATGGCTGGCATATCGTTCTTGTATGCTATTTGGCATTCCCCGATTGTCCGAAGCCGTTTAGTAAGTCCTCATAGCTCGCTATACATCTCTTATCATGACTAACGCCTGAGTAGACCATGGACGAAGTGGATTTCACCATCCTGGCCGCAACATCTGTCCTTGGCGACTTGATCGAAAAATGCCCACCTGCAGAGGCTTGCCGCGACGCATTCGACCGCATGTCCAAAGCCACAGTCCAAATGTGCATGTCAACCACCGGCTTCTCATCCTCAGCTCAAGGGCTCAACTCCCGTCGCGAAAAACACGAATCCTCATCGAGCAGCAATGATTACTTTGGCTCGAACTCCAAACCCTCCACCTCATTCCGAAGACAAAGCCGTGGTCCATCAGGAAGACCAAAGCCGACCTTTGACATGGGGCTCAACGACCTCTTAGGACCCGTTCAAACCGCAGGTTTCAGACAAGGTAGCCAGAGCGGCGGACCTGCAATGAAAACCGAGTTCGATAATTTCGAACGCTCGCAACCTCTCCGTCAGAACACAACCCAATCCACAACCTCTAACGCTCTACCCTCACCATCTGATTACGCTTCTCCACCACTCTCCTCCTTTGACCTCTCAAATGCCGCAATCGACCCCTCACTCCTCCCCTCCCACTCACCACAATCTACCTTCTCGAACCACTCCAATCCGACATCCAACTCGAACAACAATAACAACAGCCAACTTCCATACACTCAAAACCAGTTAGCGCCGTACCAAGAACCACAATTCCCTTTTGGGGACAACTTATTTGCGGGTATGGATTTCCTCCAAGGGAATGGATGGGAGAATGCGGAAAACGGAGCCGTCGGCAATGGTGGGAATGGGGGCTTCAATGGAGGTGATCTGGGCATGGGACTGGGGTGGGAGGGAGTGGATCATGATTTCAGTGATGGCGGTGGACAGTTGCCCGACCTGTTTGAGGGGTTCTTCTTCGGTGGTACTGGGAGCTACTGATCTAGTTTCTCTCCTGAGATGGTACTCTGCATTGATTGGGGAAGCCACGGGGAAATGGCATCCTGTTGGGATCGTGACACGGGGAGGTGTATGAGACAATGAAAAATCCTGGGTATTGGTCGTCAAAGGGACGAAGGAACTCCGCTTGTTTGCGATGTTATCATGTTCGCGTCATGATGTATGAGCAAAACAAGTCTGCTTCTTCCATGTTGCAAGCGAGGTGCGTGGATACTTTAGCGACGGCGTTTAGGGGATATATGATTTGTTACGGTAGAAAAATAATGATTACAATCCCACAAAATCGTTAGCTCCTCAAATAGCTTCAGCAGATAACAACGATCATATTTGGTACGAGATTGAACTAGTGACATTGTGTCCTGTCACGAACACACCATGCTATCCTTGAAATTCGTCGGTGGCTTGATTTCTCTTAGCATGTGCCTAGAGCAGGGCTTCCACCTGGATATTGAGATGTATCTGCCCTGACAATTCAGAGCTTTATCTCTGCCAAGAGCTAGCTAGGAATTCGGGCCCTCTATCAGCACGCGCAGTTCCATCTCTGGGGCGTGTAGTTGCGCCCAATCGAAATACCCAGGGCAGATAGATGCCTGGCAGATCTCGGAAGCATTGCAAACGAGGTCAGCACCTAAGCTTATCCTACATGTGCATCTCATGTTCTCGATCGAGACCGGAACAGATCATTTTGAGAGCCCAGGCGCGGAGACTTGGATGGATCGTGGCATCCTCTCTTCCTCCTTCAGGTTCCTGAGAAGCTTCACTTCAAATGGCCCCCTAATCTTCTAACGTCGACGTCTTCTTCATCATTTGTGTCCTTACGACCATACCAGTCGTAGTCATTTTGGGTAACAGGGGTAGCAGAGCTGTAGAAAGCTTGGTCTGCTGCTTGGGGCCTCGATTGAAGTGAGGACGGGGAGTAAACTTTTTCATCATTTGTGTCCTTACGACCATACCGGTTGTAGTCATTTTGGAGAACGGATGTAGCAGAGCTGTAGAAAGCTTGGTCTGCTGCTTGGGGCCTCGATTGAAGTGAGGACGGGGAGTAAACTTTTTCATCATTTGTGTCCTTACGACCATACCGGTTGTAGTCATTTTGGAGAACGGATGTAGCAGAGCTGTAGAAAGCTTGGTCTGCTGCTTGGGGCCTCGATTGAAGTGAGGACGGGGAGTAAACTTTGGGTTGCTCACCACTATGGCAGTTCTCGCTCGTCGTGTGCGGCCGCCCAGCCTGGTACGGTTCAGTGTATTGGGACTGATACGTAGTATAATTGTCAGTCAATCCATAGGCCTCTGGTGATTGACCGTAATATGCAACTCGCGGTTGAGGTTGATTTTCAGTGCTGACACCGAAATGCACTGACCTACCGAAGGATAGACTGCTTGTTGTAGTCTGCGGGTTTGCGCCATACCAAATGGGGCCGCCATACCAAATGGGGTTTGTGGTGCTTGATTCTGCATCGTATCCAGATGCCTCGGCGAGAACAGATGTTGGCAGATAAGAAGACGAAAAAGTGTTTGCTGATGGACTCTGTTGGCTGGATTCAGCGGGAGCTTCCGTCTCGCCCAGGAAGGTCTGCCGGAAGTACCTCTTCAGGCGTGGAATATGATGAGGTTGTATACGGCCCACTTTTACCACCTTCACATTATGCTCTACTGTATAAATGCGGCCAAAGTCAATGCGGGACATAAGGTCAATGCGAGACAAAGGATCGGTGCTCTGGCCTTCGGCAATGATCGGAAATGATTCTTTTGTCATCGCCTCCCCAGGCGTAGGTGGTGCCTTTCCCATGGCGCTATCATAGACAGCTGCGTAGTCGCCAGGAGTAATTCCACGTTTTTTGGTTCCTTGTCGTCCGTAGGTCCCAATGGGAAGACAGGTGCAGCAGTCTCTTTGCTCCTGGACGACGACGAAGTAGCGAGTCTTGGAGTATATACCCTCTCCTTTGCTTGACGGCGTTGCATACAAATATCCTCGAGCATTACTGCCTGCGGGTTCTGACCACATACATCTGAATACACGGCCGACTTTGAAAAACCGGCTGCCATCCTTAATGGACTGGTAACCTGAAAGATCAGAGTTGATAGGACTGGCCGATCGCCTCAGCTTACCAGGAAAAGCGGATTCAACTCGCTGTGGATTGTTCTCCAATGGAGTTCCATATTCTGCTGTTATGTATGTGCTCGCAAGTTGATCCGTGACCGAATTAATCGAAGAAACGCCATCAACGGAGGAATACGGATTACTCGTGCTGTAAGGTGTCTGCGCAACTGGGGTTGGATACGTAGCAGTGTATTTGGATGTTGCTGGCACTTGCCGAGGTGTGTAATTATCCCATTTCGGAAAGGGGGTTTCGACGATCGGAGGCTCGCCTTCCTGGAGTTAGCAGTCTTCAAACAACCTCTATTAACGAGTTACCCACCGATAATTGGAGGAGTTGCTTGCTGGTTCGCAGGGTGATCGTATTGATTTTCGAGCTGGCCCGAGGGGCCTGTTCGACTTCTATAATACCAACCTCTTTCATCCCACTGCCATTGTGTCCAAGTCGATGTGTTCTTTGCGCCTTTGCCTTTATATCCTTTGCGGGGATGCCGTGTGTTCGATGATGACATCCTGGGCCAGCTGCGTCAGGGAGGTCTAAAGTTGTTTCGGTAGGCAGTGAGGCTACTCATCCAGAGAACCCAGAATCGCCAGAATCGTCCTCGAAACCGCTGCACGGTGAGCATATTACTGTTGGTGATGACTGTTTCCAATAGCTGGGACTGGGCACCGCATGGAAGTACTCATTGCACATGGTGGACGGTGTGATGTCTGTTTTTAAGTAAACTTGAGACTGTCCTTGAAGCTGAGGATTTGCATGGCCTTAACATGCATTGGTGCCTGAGGTAGCAAACCCTTTCCCGGTAGTCGTAGCTAGGTAACCAGCCATTCATTCTTCCATATCAAACTGCAGTCACTGAAGCGACTCGACTTTATTGCTATATACAGATGCAGTCACGACGGGACATCTACACTGGATCTGCTATCGAAGCCGTCCACGACGAAACCTGCTTGGATCACCCAGCAAGGTCGTTATTGCGCCTTCGCAGCTCCTGTTGGGCCCCCAGTTGCCGGAGCTGCCTAACCAACTCAACTTCATGGAGCCCATGAGGTCCAAATCCGTTCAGGCCGGCCGAGTGCTCAGCCATGGCTATCCCTCTCTTGCCAGTGACTGGACAGCTCTTGCTCACATGCAGGTGCGCGTGTACCGCCATCTATACTGTCGAGCTTCTTGACGTGTCGGGCTCATATCAAGGATTATGAGTGGCAGCTTGGTTCTCGTGCATATGCGGATCGAGGCCGCTAACAAAACACCGCTGTGTGTTGATGCCGCAAAGCAATCTGATGGCCGCTACATAGCTATCATCCTCTCCATATCTTTATAAACGCCGAGCAGGATCCATTGTCCGATACTGGATTTTTCGTTGGATTTGAAATCTCTTCTGCAACTCCACCCTGACCTAGTCTCCTGCGGCTCGCCCTCACCGAGTAAAGCCTTGCCGTCGAGTCTCGCCCCCAAGCTGATCGCCAGGAGGCTTGAGCACCTTCACCAGCATGGCTGAAGATGCACTTGTAACCCCAGAAAGTACCTGCTATTCATGCTGGAGAGTTCACAAGACAGTAGGTTACCTCCTACAAATTCTTACGATATCAACTCGAGATTCGCTCTGACCGAAGTACCAGTGCAAGTGGAGCGACTCCAAAGAGCACTGCAACAGGTGCAATACCCGGCTTCTTCGAGAAGTCGACCATGTGTCCACACCACAGAGGTTTCCAAGCGAAGGTATGTTTAGAGGTCGAAAGTCTTCAGTAAGAAGTCTAACGGCGTGAAGGCATAGAAGAACATTTACTTGAAGTCTTTCCGGCAATCCTTCGCAAAGACCTACCTGCCGTCGATCTCATGTGTATCAAATTCATCCGCCCAGACTACAAGACACCGCTCTCTCCTCAAATGGCACCTTTGCGTCTCAACTTCCCTGGCATTTGGGACGATCGCGATCCAAGTCTCGTCAGAAGCTTCGACAAGCTTATCTCGGAAGTCTTTTCTGCCAAACTCACACTGGACGATGCCAAACCAACCATCATCTCTCACGCTTCCCTTGTGGGAGGCTATTTATATGTTTTAGGCTCCACTATCGTTGTCATTTCAATGGACTTGACAAACATGGAGGCTACGTCTGCTGACGAGGCTAATGTCAGCTATCAGTTGAATCTAAACCTTCGGCGTCTTCTCATGGGTCGGATCAGTGACCTCATTGGTCCCATCGTCAGCGCGGTCCATGCCAGCGCTCGATCGAATTGCGATCCGAAAGTGTTTGAAATGATATATGCTGCTGCTGCCATCGTCCATTCTGGAGTTGAACACGCCAAAGAAAGCCTAAAAACTGGGGCCTTCTCCGAAACGTCAATCGCCGTAAGGCAAATTTTTCTGTTAATAACAATTATGTACTAATGCCTTCTAGGCTGGGTCTCGAGCAAAAGAACACCCCTTTCTTGACTGGCTGGGAGGTACTGCGAGGAAACTGAACGACTGGCTCTCTCAGAACTGTCGTAGGAGAACAGCTTGGGGATCAGTGTTTGATGCTCCCAACAAGAAGATTCGACTACCGAGTGAAAGCATCGTGATCATTGCGTACTTCACTCAAAGCAGAGATCACACAGGACTTCGTGATGGACCTGGCATCGCCGCCTTTCTATCGCCTTCTTCATCCGAACCACCTTCTCGGACTCCCATCGCTCCTCATGCATCGCAGACAATGTCCGTCAGCCCTCTCGTGCAGAACTTGGACCCGAAACCCTATATCTCGCCTGCGAATATGCTAGGAGGTCCGCCGCTTCATCGCATGAATATTCCGTACGTATGGTCTCAAAATATTAGCCCTACCTATGGTCCGAACTCAAGAATACCGCCTGGAGATTATTTCGACTCTCACGAACCAGGTCCCGAGATCCATGACACTTGGACTGGGAGATCAGCTACAGCACCACAGGGAACGCCCGGTAATCCGTTCTTCGCAGGAAACCTGCCGAACTCACCACCTCAAGATGAGTCGATTCGGACACCCTTTCCAAGTCACCACAGCTCGATACCGATCTCGTACTTCCACAGCACGGAGCCTGCTCCAGAAGGGATGTCCCTAGACTCCAACTTTTCCTTTGTCGATTTCCAGGGCCATGAAAGCATCTATCCCGATGTATATACTGAGTCAATCATGGACCCTGATTCCTTTGTCATTACGTAGGCCAAAAACTGAGCCTCCCCCCAATCCCCGATTGACTCGTCGGCAAGGGTTGGGCTTAAACATACATATATTTCTTTTTCGTCTGCTTTCATCCTAGGTTTCTTTCTCATCACATACGACAGACTTGGGAGAAGAATCAGTCCTCGAAGACACTCTTTACTGCTTGACCGAATTTCCTATCACTTTCCTTTGCGCTGTCACAAGATCTGCTGACGCGAGTTTCATAAAAACTTAGACTATCGAAGTCGTTTCAAATACATCTATATATCTTCCTAGAATTGCAGGGCATTGCATGAAATGCTACCTCTTACGTGACTTCAATGCCTTGAAAGCCGATCCCGAGAGCATATAGGCGACAGATTAGAGTCCTTTCCAGTGTGCTCTGTTGAGGTTTCAGTCCGCTGAAAAGTGTATAGGACGAAGATATGAAGATGGATAGTTGTTAGAGTGGGCCGGTAGGTTACGATGTAATACTCCTTTACCAAGAATTGTATCTTGACGGAGGGGCGAGAGGTTGAAGAGGGGCATCAAGGATTACAAGAGGTTATCGTGCTCGAAGCGAGCAGCCAAGGTGCTATGAGCCATTCATTGCGAATAAGCAGAATCCATCCTCACGTGCGAGTAGATTGGGAAGCTAGCCAAGTTTGCAAAGTTTCTGTAATTCAATAACAAAGAAGAGAATTGAAGAAATCTAAACATCGAGAAAAGTTATGTACACATGCAACAACGTCCAGGTAGTGACCTCATTCATCTCATCCTTGTAGTGACAGAAGCTGTCGAGTCCATGACATGGGAATTGTTTTCGTAACATCATTACTGCCTCATTGACGCATTTAAGAAGGAGTGGAAACTTAGACCCCGGCCTCGGACCGGGAATGAGCAGGACTATCATCGCTTGCGACCGCAGCAGCATCTTCCTTCTCGGGGTCACCCTTGCGGTTGAAGAGTCGGAAGTTGGCTGCGTCCCAAGCTCCCCGGTACACGATCCCGGGATGTAGTATCGTCAAGCACGCCGATGCGATCGTGACCATCGCTCCCTCCAGGACCATGAACGAAACCTGGTTATTGGCCAACGAACCGTCGAAACCGCCGGAGAGCTCGGCGACTCTGAATGTCGAACGAGTGAACAGAGTCACCGTTGCCAGAGCGAGACCACAGATGAAGCTCTTGAATAGCGTGCTGTTGTAGAGAGCGGCATGTTTGGTGTCCCATGCCATGGGGTTCTTGTAGAGTCTGTACGCGTATTCGAGGGACATGACGGAGAAGATGAAGAGCGAGATGACCTGGAACGAGAGACCTGCCAGCATGGTGTTGATCCCGCCCTGCTGAGTCGAGTACGTGTTTGCCGTGCTCGCGATTCCTCCGCCCGCGCCCTGGAGTACGAGGGAGAAGAAGTCGCAGCAGCAGAAGATGAGCGTGTAGGTGCGCGGCCGGAAACGCGAGATGGATTCGCTAAATACCACGACTATGCGAGCCAAGCAGAGATAAATCGCGGCAGATATGAACGCGGGCGCGATTGTCAGGCAGACTAGGTAGATGATGAAGTTGTTGCCGGTGGGATCGAAGGGGTTCTTGTTGAGGGCGATTCGGGAGGCGTAGCCGATGATCTCTCCAACAAGACCGAAGAACATGGCAACTCCGTATCCCCATGTTTTGTGTCTGATTCCCAAGTATACATTTGCGAAGAGGAAGAGGCCGAAAATTGCGCAGAAGAAAGCGTTACCAGCAAGCGATGGGATATAAGCTATGGGTGCGAGGGTGAGATCACAGGTAGTGAGGTTGCATGGCGTAGGGTCGGCGAGGAGAGTGATGTTTCCATATCCAGTGTTGTTGTTTCGATTGTAGCCAGTGACGCCGTCTGTGGGGATGAAGAGAGACTGTCTTCCCTTCCAGAAGAAGTTAATTGTCCCATTGGGATTGAGTGTGTAGTTGGCGCTAACGTCTCCAGACTGTTGATATTAAATCAGCATTGGTTATCGGTGAAGTAGTGAATTATATGTGTATATATATACATATATATGAAAGTAAAGAGCATATTTCTGGGACTTTCTTAAGGGCCGTCGTGACCCCTTAGGTCATCAATGATTCTTGGGTCAGTCCCCTGCTCTTGGTTCGTATAGAATGCATTGGGACTGAGAAGGAGTAAGTCTTACCATCTTGACAAGCTTTGAGGAAGGTTTTGCAGATTCGAATTTTGACCCAGAGTGGTGGAGCTGAAGATCAAATCAAGGATTCACGAGGAACGTAGCTGAACGAGTGAAACATTGGAAGAAGAGGGACAAGGGGAGGCGCAAGACTATATGCAAACAGAGGCTTGAGGGACGCCAAGGCTGAGTTGCCAAGGCTGAAATAGCCAGCGAATCACACGGCGCGTAGAGCTACTAGTCTCTTATCCGCGGACCCATCAATGGCAGTGAATGACATTCGTATGAGGCTGCCGTTCGTAATCACAAAGGACTCTTGCACCGGTTGTAGCAATGTCGGTGTATTGCATTCCCCTTTCTGCGCGCTTCTCGTGCGTGGGCTGACGAGGCATCGGGCTCACGGACTCCCGCTGTTTGCGGCGTCTCTCCCTCTTCTCCCCCTTGGCGCACTAGCGATTTAGCGAGGCAGCCACTCTTAGCACGCTACGAGCGGTCCAATAGCCGACCACCAGGACTGCTTACGTTTTGTTTACGATCAGCCTCACTTGACAAAATAGGCCAAACCGGGAAAGACGACGTGGCCCGACTACCTGCGTTGACTTCTTTTAGTCTCGAGAGTTCTGCGAGAGTCTGTTTAGGATGTTGCTGGGGTGATAGGTTTTATATCTGTGCCGTTGATGAGAAGCGAACAAGAAAAGCAAAACTTAAAAATAAAGAACTGTAATTACACCGTGCTGACAAGCTGTCAGTTAACGGCACAGGTGCCCCCCAAGTTTCATCCTTCCCAAGGGCAACAAGTTCCAAATAGACCATAACAAGATTGAAAGAATTTTATATCCCATACAGTAAGGCCGTTATATGCCAGGCGTAGCGATTGATAGATAGCACTGTTAATTGCTCTGCTCCTGTCTCATCTGAAACGAGCTTACAAACTCACGTGTCTCTGGCTCAGTCCGAACCTCCCCCTTCTCACCACTGGCCTGACCCCACCCACCGCCACCAGGCGTCTCAATGATGAATCTATCGCCCTTTCGCACTGTGAAGTCCTTCCGCCCTCCAACGTTCACATATCGATCCCTCCCATCCTGTAGCTTCTCCACGAGAGTATTCTTCCCACTCATCCCCGGGCCACCACCCACCATGCCAAAGGGTTGATATACCCTCCTCTCACTGACAATTGACGCACTCAGATCCCTCCCAAACTCATACTCTCTGATGACACCCATTCCGCCATCATATTGCCCCACTCCGCCGCTTCCCGGGCGCAAAGTAAAGCGATTCAGCACACACGGGTATCTCTTCTCTAGGACTTCCGGATCGGTGATTCGCGTGTTGGTCATGTGTATATGAACACCCGATGTCCCATGCCACCCCTCACCAGCACCCGAACCACCGCAAATCGTTTCTCCAAACCCAAAGCCGTTGATCGTTTTCCCAGTCTCGGGTTCCTTTCCTCCAAACCCAATTGAGAACATGTTGGAATCTCCCTGGCTCGCAGCGCAGGCTTGGAAGGCCTTGATCAAAACATCCGTAACGCGCTGAGACGTGATTGGGTTACCCGCACATACTGCCGCGGCACCACTGGGATTGAGGATCGTTCCGTGGGGAATGTTGAACTCGATGGGCAGGAGACAACCTTCATTGAGGGGAATTGGCTCGTTGATTAGACAGCGGAGCACGTACATTGTCGCCGATTTGGTAACGGCTGAGGGAGCATTAAAGGAGTGAAGACCCTCGAAACCTGTGCCGGTGAAGTCGATTTTCGCAGACCCGGTTGGTGAAATGGTTATTGTTACTACAATGGGAGTCCCGTCGTCCATGTGGTCGATTGCTTTTAGGGGCTGGCCGTTGAATTTCTTGTAGGTTTGCGCAAGGTAGGCCCGGACGGCTGTTGCGGCGTTCTTCTTGATTGCGTCCATGTAGAAATGTACCATTTTGACTCCGCACTCCTTGATCAAAGCTTGAACAAGAGTAGCTCCCTTAGTATTCGCTGCAATCTGAGCTTTCAAATCGTTCAAATTGTCGTCCAGCTTTCTCGTCCCGCTGCATCCCGGGTAAGCTCCTGGCTCGTCGACCATGACTCGAGAGATTTCCTCTTCGTTGAAAACACCGTCCCGGACAAGAAACATTGAGGTAATCTGGGCGCCCTCCTCGTAGAGCCTTGTGCTGCTTGCTGGCATGGAACCTGGTAATATACCTCCGATCTCTGAGTGATGGCCACGCGATGCTGTATAGAAGCTGATGTTTTTGCCTTCGTTATCAAAGACAGGAGTGATGACAGTGATATCTGGCAGATGAGTGCCGCCGGCAAGAGGACTGAGAAGTCAGCATCTGCTGAGATTGTAGGTGAAATCGCCAGACTTACGTATTTGATACGAGAACATCCCCAGGTCGTAGATTCTTGGAGTGGAGGTTATGCTGGAAGCGCACAGCGTGCTCCATACTGCCCAAATGTACTGGGACGTGGGGAGCATTGGCAACTAGACCACCGTCCGGCTAGGCGATGTCAGCAAAACACCACGGATACCATATACGGAACACCTACACCAAAGAGCGCACAGCTGAAATCAAGTCTCTCCTTAATATTGACAGACACACTAGTCTTTTGTAACGTCAATCCCATTTGCTCTGCGATACCCATGAAGCGATTCGACATAACAGATAAGTGAACAGGATTCTCGGTCAAAGGCTCCGAATCGATCTCGAGCTCAGGTTGTGAGGATTCGCCAGACGCAAGATCGATCACAACATGTGACTTCAAGATCCTGGCAGTCGCGTCTGGTTGCACGACAATCATCTGGGTTTCATCGTAAATCATGGCAGGTCCTTGAATCGTATCTCCAGGCGTACATTCCTTCAGAAAATGAAGCGGCGCATTTGTCCAACCACCTTTAAAATAGACTCTAAGACTCTTGTGGCCGTCCGTGCCAACTTCATTTGACGACAGCCTTGACATTTCGCTGCTGATCGACTTCTTTTTGTTTAATTGGAAACTAGCGTTGGCTCGTCCTCGTACCCGCAGGTTCTCCACAAGAACCTTGCGGTTGGGCAGAGTGAACGAAAATTCCCGTTGGTGTTCTTCGATGAACGCTGAAGCGTAGTCGCCATTTTGAGGCTCAAGGATCATGATCATTGTATCAGAACCCGAGTATCTCAGGTTGACATATCGTTCATATGTGATCTGATCGTTTGCGAAACCTTCAGCCCTGAGCTCTCGTGCCACTTGCCCCTACAATCTCTTTAGCCATTCATCCATGGAGTGAATCCCTAGGTTGTAACAGTTGTTAACATACCTGTAAGTTTGACAATCGGAATTGGACCTCTTCGATTGAGGACTCATACTCGCAAGAACATGGCTCATGTTTCTCATGTACAGTGTCTGCCAATGCCATGCCGTAAGCACTGAGAATGGATGCATGCTTATGGATAATGACTTGTTTGATGTTGAGACGATCTGCAATGGCCTGTTGATGTTAGTCGATAATCAAACCGCATTTCAGGAATACTCACACAAGCATGCTGACCGCCAGCACCTCCAAAACTCGCAAGGTTGTGATCTGCGGTGTTGTACCCCTTCGACTCTGTGATCTGTCTGATTGGTCGACACATTGACTCGTTCGCCACATCAAGAAATCCCAAACAGACCTCCTCGACAGACAAAAGCTTGCCTCCGGACTTCTTCAAGTCATTGTTAATAACCTCGGTCAAGTCTTCAAACAATTTCCTCGAAGTCTCATAGTCTAGAGGTTCATTTTCGTGAGGACCGAAAATCTTCGGGAAGTGATTAGCGGATAGTCGCCCGAGCACGAGATTAGCATCGGTGACTGTCAAAGGGCCTCCTTTTCGATAGCAAGCAGGACCAGGATGGGCACTAGCGGATTGTGGTCCAGCATTAAACAGCCCATTTCGATAGGTGAGAATGCTTCCACCTCCTGCAGCAACTGTAGTGATCTCTAATTGGGGCGTTTGAACAGTCACTCCAGCGATCACATTCTCGAGAGTGTGAGTTAACAGGCCACCATACCTGCTGACATCAGTAGAAGTGCCTGTTTGATGTCAGATTCGATTCGGAATACCACCGGTACTACTTTACCTCCCATGTCAAATCCAATGCATGGAGTTTTGTTGTCTTCATCATAGCATGTTTGACTGAAGCCCACAACTCCACCAGCTGGTCCAGACAAGATGGCTTGTATACCATTGAACTTTTGCCACGAGACCAGACCTCCATCCGATTGCATGAACTCGCAACGAGCACCATTTCTGCTGTCTTCTAGCTTTCCGATAAATCCAGATCTGAAGCCTTCGATATATTCTTTTACAACCGGTGACAGGTAAGCGTCTGCTGCAGCTGAGTGCCCACGTGATACTGCCTTGATCATAGGGAGTAGCTGTGATGATAGAGATATCTGGGTGAAGCCAATTTCTTTGGCCAGATTGCCAATTGCGAGCTCGTGATCGGGAAAGGTGTATGAATGGAGTAGAACTACCGCCAGAGATCTCACCCCACTGTCGAAGAGCTTCTGCAAGCCTTCTTTCGCTTTCTCAACATCTGAAGTGGGTGAGTCAATATTGAGCTGCAGGACGAGCCGAAGAGTTGCTTACCAAGGGGCTGTAGAATCCTTATCAGCTCTCCGCCCACCCCCTTAATGACATTGATGTCGTCGACTAAAGCCTCTATTTCCGCTGTCGATTTTGGTGAAGGATCCTCGGTGTACTCTTCTGGGGTCACCCTCTCGTCTATTTCCAAAACTTCAGTAAATAAAGGCGAAGCTCGACGAATGTTTAGGTCAAAGAGGCGAGGTCTTGTCTGATCTCCGATTCTGAGCAGATCTGCATGGCCTCTTGATACGACGAGAGCACAGTTTTCTGCCGATCTCTCCAATAGTGCATTTGTTGCAACTGTTGTTCCCATTTTGATAGAAGCTAGTATGAGGTGAGCTCATGTGATAATGTAAGGCGTTGTGTATTTACCAATACAACTTGTGTCTATGGGCTCTCCCCGGCTCAACTTCTCTCCGGTCACCCTTTCCAGTATCCTTCTGATTCCTTCCTAATGACTATCAGTTCTAGACTTTCAATCCAGCTTGAGTCTACACTTACTGTGGGAGCATCATCGTAATTCGAGGGATCAACGCTGAGAAGTTTCACCACGATGTCCTCTTTCCCAGGGATATTAGTAGCAATACAATCTGTGAACGTTCCGCCTCTATCGATGGCAATCCCAATGCCATCTTTCATGGGGGAAGGAGGTGGTGTAACGGCTGAAGGCATTTTGGATGAACAATCACACTTCCCAAGAATAATACGGAAGTATACGACCAGAGAAATGAGGAGATTTTGGAATATATAACAAGGATCTGGACATGCGCGAGAGGAAGTCCGTCCCCGCCAATCTTTGGCAAACGGGCGGCTCAACCAAACTCAAACTATAAGGAGCTAGTCATGTCATGAATAATTGAAATGAATCAAACCACATCCCACCTTTGATACCATCATGTCTGTATCTTTGGAGCCGACTATGGCCGGTTGATTGTTGATCGTTGAAGGTCGTTGATTCTCGGCGTGCTCACGCTACTCGTACCCTACCAATACTTAGCGGCATTTCGTGGTACCACGATTTCGAAATCTACCAGTGCTGACTGAAATGAACACAGCATTTCGGAATTATACGTCACCCCAGTGCCAATCCATTTGTGTTGGGCGAGTGCACAACTTGCAGTACCATCAGCGTCTTACGATTTTTGAAGGTCATTGCGGTTCACGTGATATGCACATGCTATGCCACATGAGTAGCTGTAAGCAGGAGAAAGACAACTTTCATGTCTTTGTATATTTTATCTACAGTCTTTTCGATATCAGGAAATTTTGTGACTCATAGGTGGTGGCTCTTTACGAAGAAACCCAGCTAGCATCCAAGGTTTCAGGTTGCTTAAGGTACCGCGGCGCTAGTGGTCCGTTTCAGGCTTCACGACCTTTAAAAGACTCGTACTAAACCAACGAATTCAATCATATATACACACATTTCCAACGTTGCAATTATGACTCAACTGCCGACTTGAGCCGTGCGGTCAATCATCAAGCATATCTTGCTCGATGTGGATGGTGACTAGAATAGTCTTTGCGAACGAGGAGGCTGACGGGAATTGACGCAAGCTTCTGGTATGCTTCTGAACTCAAGGTTTACTCTACGAAGGACGTTACAGTAACCAGCTTTCTATTTATGAGTAACAAATGTAGTGCATTGGCCTCTCTCTTTCGTAGGACCTCAGTAGGCATCATTTACAGGAAGTTTGCGCATCGAGGCCTCAACTATTCGGAGACTGGTTGTGTTGATATTGGGTACAGTCTGTTTCCATCAGTACTTTGTAGCTGGCGTGATTTGAAGTATGATTTACAGCGCTCTCATGATATAGGCGCGGTCTTCTTTTTCAACTTGTCAAGAGAATCGAGTATTCAATAAAACGAGATTGCCTTTCATGCTATTTCTACATTGTCTCCATCGTCGATCGTTACGTATGTCTTCCTATTATGCATTCTGCGGAAATTACATTGGTCCCACTATTCGCAATCTCTCCAGTCTCTCCGTTTCCCATTTCGCTTTCTCAAGCCTCTCTGCAAAAGTGAGCTTCGCATTCGAAGTCTCGTATGCCCACGTGTGTAGCTGGTGTTCGTTCATATACGTGATAGTGTCGGTACTGGCGAAGTCTGAAGTACTCTATTTGTCGTATGGTGTGGTTGTGCTGAGAGCTGGTTTACCTCGATGTTGAGGAGTGGTGGGATGTTGTTTGAACGCAACATTGTTCGAAGTGGAAGAGCTGTAAGTGCCAGTTATTAGTTTCGAGGCTGTGTGTATTTTGATGAGTGTTCATACTATATTTCATGGCCTTGGCTGGAAGGGTCCATTTTTGTTCTTTTCTAGCGTTGAATGGGAGTGTGCCCAGAGTTTGTCGTCGAGATAAGCTGTTGTTCTCAGATAGCTGAGTATTGGAATCGCAGCGCAAGTACTTTCTGGAAGTACCCAGTCCTTCGTCAGGTGCAAAGAGATAGACCAGCTTACTCGAGATTGAACATTTCGAAAAGGTCCTTTGAGCAGGTTTTAGGAATTGGGAAGCTCATATGAAAAACGCGAATAGGGGATCGACCAGAGAAACTGCGCCAGGATATCAGCATATAATGCATGGGAGTGCGTTGAAGGTAACATCTTTCGATTGGACGTACTGTCATCACCTCGAACTCCTGCAACGCCACCTGAGGACATCCTGCAACGCCACCTAAGGACATTCAATGGAAGGAACTATACGGATGTTCAACTTCCACATACGGAAGAACGGTTCTGACATAGGTTCTCAATCGTGGAGTAAGAGAAGCCAATTACGATGAAGCCGTAAGGTCACCCGAAGTTGGCATGGAGCTCCACTTACCCGTACCCCCACTCACCGCTATGTTCGGGAAAAAACATGCCTAAGATTCCTATTCCAGCTCTGAATGCATTACTTCAATTCAAATGTTTACGCTACTGGCACGCGTCAAACCTGGCTTGGTTGTATCGGTGGGCACCACAAAAGCATGGCCGCGGTCAACGCGCCGAGATCTCCAATCCCGTCGGAAAACCTTGAAATATTCGCCGATATCAGGGGCTGCACCCAATACTGGCCCAGAACATATCCCGCAAGAAGAGTCAAAGATGTCAATTTATCTCATGGCGGAGAGTTAATCGGTGAGATCAAGACCAATGTAGGGGCAGGGAACAGCTACTGCAGACTACGCCAAGGGGAAGAACTGCAAAGCCTGAGATAGCTCTAGAAATACTGAGCAACGTGGAGTGAGGGATGCATATGACTTCGACGAGTTGAGATCTGAATCACATAGTGCGCAGTTTAGAGTCTTCGTCTGCTTGCCAATGGAAAGAGGGTGCGCAAGAAATAAGAATGCCATGGAAAGCTGGTGGAAGTAAAGCTCTGACGACCGGAGAACACATGCCGCTGTTACGGTCGGTTTTTTTTTTTCTTGAATCGTTTTCCTTTCTTTTCCTTGAATGATGCCAAAGCTAGGATATGAGACGCGTGGCGTTCTGTGTAACTATCGCTAACTCGGACCCTGCGACTCGGTCCTTTGGAGGGCATTTTTGCCCTCCAAACCGTAGGGATCGTCTCTGTGTTTTCCCCCAGAATACAACATCAATGAATAACCCCAAAATTTTGACTTGGCGAGGCCGCCGCTGACAAGGAGATCCAATCCGGCTCGTCGGATGATTGTTCCTGTCTTGCGCCGCAACAATTCAACCTTGCTCAATCTCGCCTTGCCAACTCGTGAGCTCTGAAAAAAAGGTCGAAAGAGAACAATCAACTCTAGGTAAAAAAAATATACTCGGAGTCGGTGCCTCGGAAATTGTTGATTCGCCGTTGAGAACGCATCCCGAAATAGAGTAGGGAGGGTGCGAGGTCGAGGAGATGAAAGGTTGAGAAGGTTGAGGAGCGGGCAAGACCATTACGCTTTGCCCAAAGTAGGACGTACTCGAGTACTGTCCTAACACGGAACCTTGTGAACGTGCAGGCCAAACAGGGCGTCCAGGGATTAGGGGGCCTGCAGGCAAGAGTACTGTTTGGCCGGTGTGTCCATTATCCACTGGCCGGAAATAGCCAGTGCCTGTGAGGCTCTGCTCAATCCTCAAGGTGCAAGGGTTTATCCACTTGTCAGCTCTCGCAACCCTCTTGTACAGTAAAGAGGCGCTTTCACTTGAGCAAAAACTCGGAGAACCTATAATCCCCTTGTAAAGAGGCGTAACCCCTTGTAAAGAGGCGCTTGCATAAAGACTGAGTTTTTGGGGCAGTACGGCAAACAGGCACATGATTTTTTCGGGCTTAGGCTATGGGACTTCCCCGGAGTACATATACCGTTTTGGGTGGATCCCTGTCTAGACTTCATCATCTGAGCTTTCATATGTGAGCATGTCTGGGGATCTGCTTCAGATTGCACACTAAACCACTTTCCAAAGTTATCTCGCATCGTCCGAGATAACTCTAGAAAGTGGTTTAGCGGCATGTAGGCCCCCGTCACGGTCAACGTCAGCTCCACAGCTTCCACCATGTCCGGAACCACCCCCGACAAGACCTCTGCCACCTCTACCTAAGTGATTGGGTTACATTTTCCACAGGACAGGAAGATCGTGCGGCTCTGAGCTTGCCGACTGTATAACCAAAATATCTGCGAACTAATGATTCGTGGACATTGCTGGCCAGGCATGGACTTGAAGTGGAATAATTAATTGGATTATGAACAGACTTCATCCGGCAATCTTGGTCAAACAAAGCTTTTATTTATAGGAAACAAGGATTGTCATTGCTGTATTTGCACTTGTTGTTCCACCATTCGCCGTTTCCAATCGCCATTTTTCCTGCCTCCTTGTCCGTCTACCCCAGTTGATCCCCGGATAATCATTTAGTTGTCTTATGCTGTTTGAGTGACGCAGCTTCCCACTAGGCAACGGGAATTCAGTACTTTTCCATGAATGAAGTGTCACCTTAACCTTTATCAAGAGAAAGCGAGAGCCTGATACAAATGTTGCAGTAGATACAGAGAGGTAATCTGTGAAGGAGTGGTTGGTAACTGAGTTTCCTTACCTTGGCTTTTTCAAGATTCTCGGCGACAGTGAGGTTTGAATTTGCAGTATTGTAAATCCAACGCTGGAGTTGATGTCCGCTTTGGTAAGTAGTGTTATTGGTAGTAACGCCCACGACCTCAGAAGAAGTATGGAGACGGGCCTCATGGATGCTGTGCGATCTGAGGCTTGCCTCCACCATCTTAGGATCCTCGACGGTGGTATGGCTTTGAGGGTTCGTGAGCACCTGTTCCTCGACGTCTTTGTTCAACGAAGATTGGCGATTTTTGGACTCCGTAGCACTCTGCATGGAGGAAGTCACCGTCGACACCGGGTTCCTGTTTGGCGTATGAGTTAGAAAATGTATGATGAGGTGGAGACTGAGTGAACCTCGATGTTCCAATACTTACTCTTTCTTCTCGCCTTGCTTCATGTTTTTTGTACTATTCTTGTTGGACATCGTAAGGATGGCTTGAGAAGGGTCGCTGAACGCTTATAATGTATATGAATTCGAATGAATTCCCACTTAGGAAAACTGTTCTTGTAGTGTTGTACCGACCAATATCCTTCGGCATGGATTTGAGAAAAGAGCTATGAATACAAGGTGGTAGTTAAATTGCAAGATAGAAATCATTCTGCGCTGGGGAGGTGATGCTCATATAGGCGCGTTGCTCAAAGAATAAGGGCGCCATGCATGGTCTTACCATTGCCTTGAGTATTTCTGTGGGACTCTCAAACCTTCTGTGGGCTGCTCCTGATGGATGCTTCTGTTTCTGCGGAATTTCTCTTGCAAACCAAAATGGGTAACATGGTTGGTCCAACAAGATCAAGAGGTAGGAATAAATGTCATCGCTTCGGAGCGTGCAGCCGGCACGTTCATCAGATCGAACTTTCGACCTACTGCGATATCAAGCTAAATCTCTCTCGTCCACCGGGCATCCGCAGCATCCTTGACTGCCAGTTGTGTTTAGAGAAGCAATAAGAATGCAGTGAGACGGTCCGTGAGAGCGCGAGTCCAAGAGTCTTGCGCCCGCCACTTTTGTCAATACTGTGTTCGGAGACTTTTGGAGCTTTGAACTTCAAGCTTGCCTCATATCCGCAGGCTTGATGTGTGCTTGGCCGAAATTGCAACGCTGCAGTAAGGGCGGATGGGTTGAGCAGGATTGCAAAGAGCAAGGTTTGTATGCAAGAACGTCTGATGAACCCTCCAATGCTTGGGGTCAATAGAGAACACTAATTCTTGCGAGCCGTCGGGAGCCCCAAGAGGGGTTGCATACTGTAAGCGATCTCTCTGTTGTGCCGACCCGACGAGCATTAAAAAATTCGAAGCAATCCGAGGTATACGGCTTCGTCCCGCAGTAGTAGTCCTGATCACAGAACCGCTCTCTTGGATTGGAAAAAGGAGTTCCACCATTCCAGTTACGTGGCTTGTGTTGGGCTGAGAGCTACTGTAGAGAGGGCCAGCCGCGCTTACTAGGTAAACAAGGATGATTGGGCCGGTCCGCATCAGAAATCCAGTACAGCATTGAATCCTGACGCTGCTGTAAGAAATGGAGATCATTTACCCTGACAAGGCTGTGGCTGTCGGGAGCGTTTCCACAGTCAAAGGAGGAAATGCATTACTGCCGACTTCAACATACCTGAACGGGATGGCCAACGGCAAGTTTGTTCAGGGGTTTACAGCCGCCAAAGATGGTGGACTTCAACATCCCTGAACAAGTTTGCGGACCAGCAGTTTCTTCAGGGGGTCGATTGTCTTGAATCTTGCTCCACCAAACCCGGACAAGCTCTGCGCTACCCTCGTTCGCAATTGCAAAAGCTTGGGCTTCTGTTCGCCCACTACAGATCAAGGTATGGAACAAGGCAACGAGCGTGTGCCTGTCTCCAATCCCTGTTTCTCCCCAATGCTGCATTGCATCTGCCTCTCTCCCAAATCAAATTCGTTGGCGCACTCCCAGTGTCCCAAAAACGAGACGGCGTAATCAGACATGCTCGCAATATCCATTCACGATCTTACAGTCGGCCGGAAGCCCAACCGAAGGTAGAGGCTTGGCCCAGCCCCTCACTTGAGCTTGATTAAGTAAGAGGCTTTCTTTGACTGCGGTCTTGTTTTAATATTATTTGCTTCGCTGTTAGAAAAAGAAAACAGCACACGAGGAGATACCCTTGCTAGTGCTATGCGGGTACTCATGGCCTGTACCTCCGTAAAAGCAGGGCGAGTATCTTGATCTTTCCACCACGACTTTCACAGGGTTCCAGAAGGTAAATGTGACATGGGGGTTGGTCACCTCACGGGTGACCCCAGCCTCTACAACGGCGGCAACACTCATCGACCCTGACCCGGATATCAGATCGATCAAGTACAGCGGGTTATTAGTTGTGTTCGGTTATGAAAAGTACCTGTAACTCGGTCCGGCAATGGGGTAGAGTATTGGTAGATCGACCAAGTGCACTGATATCAAGTGGCACTAGTAATGGTTGGACTTGCTCGGACTTGCTGTGGTGCGGTTTGGACCGCAGAAGAATCAGATCTCATGTAAATCTCGAGAGGACGCATAGATCTGACGATTGTGTACGAGCTTTGACCCTGTTGGGATTGGGAAAAGGACACCGCTGAACATGCAGGTCTGGAAAGGGCTATGCCAGACTGCCAGTTGATACAGAAGGACGTCTGTGTGTTCGTTTCGTAAACATGTTGACACCCCCCGCCCGGGTCGAGGGACAGAAGCCTCGAGACAGGAGGATTTTGCGAGCCTCGTTCCCCACTCAGTACCTCCCATATGCGCTACATACGGAGTAGATGCGTCGATCGAAATTCCTCGCAGGCGGCCCTGTTCATTCCCTGGTGGACCCATCCTATTTCACTATTGCTTCTTACTGTATTAGTGAAGAGAGAGTTTGTGGGAGGACCAACCGCACATCCATGCTTGCCGAACAGGGATTATTGGATACGGCCCGTTCCATCCCTAGGCGTTGATTGAATATCAATCTATGATTCAGCATATCTTTGACTCCTGCAAGAGTTGGAGATCATACTTAACCTGAACTCTGTGGCTGTCTGGGGCGCTCCCGGAACTGAGCCGGCGGGCGCCCAACAGAGCCCATCAATGCTGTAGAACGCAGGGCGTGAACCTCCAGATCTACCCGGGAAAGTCGCAGTCGCCACGACGTCAAGCCGTCACAGTCGGTCGATCGCAGGGGATAATCAAACAGCCACGGCTTAGTTTCAACCTGTAGGGCTGCGGCAACACTCATTGACCCTGTCCCAAAGAACCTTTTTGCGGCATAATTAATTTGCAAAGAGAAAACTCATTTTCTAGGGGTTCATTTTTGGGGTGAGACAAACTACCGGATCGATCCGCAAGGTGTGTTCTCCCAACTTTCTCCTTTCGGGTCTTTCCATTCCTGGGAAGTCCCTGTAGCTCAGTCCGGCAAGAGCCTAGGAGATCAACAGGTTGCATTGATATCAAGTGCCACCAGTTACTGGTTTTCGAGACTGGTTGTCGAGCTTCAGGGTGGGATGCCTAGAGGGCGCAGACATTTTCGATCCTTGTGTTACAACCTTCACCTCTTCTGGAAGAGAGCGCTGCTGAACCCTGAAAGAGAGTCATACTAGCCAGTTGATAAAGGAAGCTATCTACGTGTTGCTTCCTTGTACACATTGACAGCCTAGATCGAGGGTTCGAAGCATCGAGGCTTGAACCACTTCCCCGCTAGGCGGGTATGCTTCTGAGATAGATGATGATGGTATCAAGAAGAGTAAGTCTCGACATTATGAGGCCAATTCACCACACCGGAAGCAGGAATTGCAAATGACGATTTGTCGCCGCGTGGAATCTGAGCCAATGTAAGCGAAATGTACGAACCCTACTCGAGCGAGGATGGGGAAGGCAGATAAGACTGCACCATCATCGGAGGGGAGAAAGAATCCCTATAGCACTAAAACATGCTCCAACCTCGCGAAGGAAGGTGTACTTTGTCAGGAAGAGGCTGATACTATGCAGCACAGAGATACATGCGTGTTCCTTGGGCATGTGTTCTTGGCAGAAGTAGTGATATCCTTTGATTGTGCGGCATAGGGAGGATCAAGTGCGACTTCGTACGAATTTGGTGCGTTAGTATGGTGCAGCGATACGAGAAATGTAGAAGTGGTATATGCTCTGCCATGTACGCTTCGCCATGTACGCTTCAGCTATGGCCACGTAGTTGACCGAGCCCCTAGGCGAATCCGAAGGGCTTGAAGGAAGTTTGGGTGCTCGATATAGATTACAAAGATCTGGGTGAATTGAGATAGCCATGGTAGAGTGTAGGGGGGTTGTGCTTTCAGACTGAGAACGGTATGGGTGAGCATTCGCAACCGTTTGGTAGTAAAATAGGTCCTTGGATATAAGTTAGAGCTTCTAGACTTCCAATATTGCTAGCGACTACAATATAGCTGTGGGTGATTGGGAATATTGTCTTCGGCTGCATGCAACAATGCAGAATCCTGGTTCAAATGGTATCTCGATTGCCAATTCTGTACGTGTCCAGGTCTAAAAGTACATCTGCTCAAAAATTTGTTTGGTCCTGCCGCCTAACCCAACCTTCACTGTTGGCTTTTCGCCTCTGCAATCCTATCACAAAGCATAACACCTAGAACCTCAACTGATGAAGCACAAGCATCCCAGGGCCAGATAGAACACAAAGAGCGGATATATCGCTAGCCCCAACCGATTCTTGATGACCCCACTTCCACCCAGAATACTGACACCAGCAGCTAACGACCAAGCGACGAGGACAAGATATATTGGGACGCGAGCAATGGTGGGGATTCCAACAGCAGAGAGGAGGGCTGCAATGACGAGAGGGAAGAGTGTATACCCGATTATGCAGACACTCTGGGCGAAGGAGCTATGACAGTATTAGCATCCACTCATCTCTGGGAACCAAGATCATGCGAAAAGAGCAGGCAGATAAGGACTTACATATTCCCACCAAGCAACTTGATCTGGACCGTAACGACCGCCTCTCCAATCCAGACCATCGCAAAGACTCCACTAAAAACCAAGCTCTTCTGCTCTCCCATCTTCAAGCTCAACAGTAGAGCCAGCAGCAAACAGAATACCAACGGTCCCCAAAGATCCCAGTCCCTGAGTCCCTCACTCATATTTCCCTGCGCCAGCAGCACATCCGCATCCATTGCCCTTCCGACTAAACCCCCCAACTCTTCTCTTGCACCAGATAATCCAGCACCGCGGATCGACTCGTAAGCCCCGCGGATTCCAGAGGGAGAATCGAGCATCGTTCCGCCGAAGAGGTATTTCGGATATAGAACTTCACGCATCTTTGACCAGACAGCTAGGAGGTCGCGGCGGAGAGTATCCCAGACCGATTCATCGAGGGTGTTGGTAGGCGCGCGGCGGTCTTCGCCCGGGATACGGGAAGTGAGGTAATTTTCTGGCAACGGGCGAGAAGAGGAGGATGATATGTTGCCAGTGAGGGGAGCACGAGAGGAGGTTGGTTGAAGGGGATCGTCGAGGTCGTCTAGGTTTGCTGAAGGTATGTTAGCTGGAGTTTGCGGTGGGGGCTAAAGGAGATAGCGTACCGTCATCGGGATCTATGAGGTCGTCATCCTCTACTTGCGGACTGCTGTAGTGATTATCGTAGGGGTTTGCGCTGGATGCCATGGTGTTTGTCAAGGTAGAGTGGAAGCTTGTTCGCATTCCACGTTGCTTCTTGGGCGAGGCCGCGTCAATGGTCAAAGCTTCAACGCTAGTTCAACGAGGCTCCTTGGAGAGGCCGTCAAATCACATGATTCCAACCAGAGCAGGAAACGGAGACTAAAGGTGATTTGATATTCACGAGCACATGGAGTCAATCAAGACGGGTGCGTGCCTGGAAATCTCTGTTGTTGGACATATCATAGATCAAGTTCCATACAAGTACGTATATAAAGCCATGAGGAATTCAGATTCTATCACCACAAAAGCGATAAGCACAGAGCTATTGCAATGATGCCAAGTCGCATAAACGTATTCATTCACATTTCAATACCACAGGTTTCTACGCGAGACTTCTCTCGGTCCTTGACTAGGGTCATGGCGTTGAGTGCTCGGTGGCTGGGCATTTTCAGCCGCTGGGCCAGTGTGTCCTAGTGGTGCATCCTGCATATGGCCAAAGATGTTATCGTATCGGTTGTTCTGGTAGTTACCAGGACCTTGAAAGACGTAACCACCCAGATCTCCAAGATATCTATGAGCAGATGACCCTGGTCGGTCACTTCCCATCGGACCCATGCCAAAGCCATGGTGCTCTCGAAGACGCAACTCCTCGCGAGCATGCACAAACGGTTTCTCGTTCACGGGAAAATTGGTTATCTCTCTTTTCTGATCCAAGTACAACCATCTCTCCTCCGCCTGATTGATAGGAGGAAGCAGGTTTGAAACCGGCTGAGCGTATGGATCCCAAATAGGTAGTCCTGTAGGAGGCTGAGATTCACCCCGAGGAACACCATGGCCGTAGGAAGCGATGTTTCCATTGATTCCAGTGAGAGACCACGCAAACACGGCGACCTCACGAATTGAGTTCATGAAATCGTCTTCAGGTGGTCCTCCAGCAGGGATGACAGGAGCACCAAAGCCGTGTACAAATGGATTGTTAACATCAGGATGGTACTGATGTGGTAGGATTGGATTGCCCCCCCAAGGAGCAGCGAAGAGTCCATGCGGGTACATAGGTACTGGCTCTTGAGCGTGAGCGGTAGGGATAATCGGTCTAGCACGACGCATTACAACCACTAATCCATCAGAGGTGCAAGAAACCACTGCCTCGATCTCAAAGGGGTCAACGGGAGGCGGGGCAGCTGCACGCCCAGCAGGTCTGGCGCGACGGTTCTCTGGGGACACTAGAAGAGAGGAGGACTGTGAGCGAGAGCCATGCTCTCGGTCGAAGATTGCGTTGGCAGAGTTTTGTTGCAGATCAGTGCGGCTTTCTTCCGACGAAGTGCGATGATTGCCGAGGGGTCGAGACTGTGGAGAGGTGCTGCCATGAATAGGTGCATCGTCGCCTGAAGTCTCATGACCGCTATAGTTTGTTGAGCTGCCTGCCGTCTCTTCGGCACTGCCACTGGTCTCAGCAACACGAGCAGCGTCTATATCCATGTGCCCATGCAGCTCCACGCCTCCATCATCAGAATCACTGCTGAGAGAAGCCTCTCTCATCTCCTCGTCAAAGTCTTCGGCCCTGCGAGGATCTCGGTACCAGAAACGTAAATAAGCGATGGAATCATTAGCCTTAGCGCTCTCTAAGCAGCGAATAGCATCTGGGAGGCAATTTTCCTGAATGCATTCGTAGAAGCTTTTCTCCTTGAACTGCTCGGCTGTGACCCCGAGAATACCCTGAATTGCGTCGGTCGCATACATGACAGTCAATGTGCGAGTAAAACGATTCAAGATTATTGCTGCACGAGGCTCTCGCTGAGCTGGTTCGGCTCTGAATTTGGAGGAAAGGTGTTCCAACATGTGATATCGAGGGTCTTTTGGGGACGAAGCGAAGAGACGACTAATGGCTGGAGCCTCAACAGCTCGTCCTTCCCATTGTAAGCATACTTTCTCCAGGATTTGATACATGCCACTTACGTCCGCTCTTTTCATCGCGATGGTAAATGCTGGTACAAGCAACTAGCACATCATAAGTAACTGTAAAGACGCACTCACAGCCAATCCACCCGCCATTTCGGCCTCTGACCCTAGCGTAGTTAAGGACGGCTGCTTTCTCCAGCCGCACACCACGATCGTGGATCTGGCGAGCGAAAGGCACCTCATCCGAATGGAAGTAGTCAAAGCAGGATCTGCCGATAACCTCATGTGGGCGATAGCCCAAGACATCGGTGATAGAATCGGAAGCAAAGAGAATATTTGCCTCCGCGGAAAGGTCTGTGCTAGAAGGTCAGTTTTGAGCTACATACTTCAAGCGTCTCCGTCTCGCAAGGACGCTCACTGTGAATGGTCATGAAAGTGGTCTCCATCTTGAAGAAGCTGGCTTTTGTATCTCTAATAAGATGCTCAGTCTTCGATGGATGGGGTTGTTAATCGGACACCAACAGTCGCTTCAGCGCTTCAAGAACCGTTGTTGAGATGGAAGCTCTCCGGCTCTAGGAAGGGTTTATATGTTATCCCCAGGCGGTGGTCAGGCGTGGTACAACAGATCCGGTATTGTGTGCAGCTACAGGATGGAGGGGGCCGAGTTGTGTAGCCGAGCAAATGGATGGATGGCGGATGCGAGGCGCAGGGAAGACGCTTTAGTCGGATGTCCCAGCCGACTGATTAGGTAGGATGTGTGAGACGTTGAGAAGTGACCAGTTGCGGCAACTGTAGACGCTCTAAGCGTTGCTTGGATAATAGAGAAAGTGCAGGTAGCCTCAACGCAATCCACATCCCAACATAGAGCTCTTCGGCCGGCTACCAAGAAATTCGTATCGGGATCGGGATGTCCTTGGACGGGGAGCTTGCGAAGACGACACCGGGAAGTTTCTCGGGACCTTCTTCGGGATGGACGTGCATTACACAGAGCACGTTTATTTATCACAAGGCTTTCAAGAACTTTGAAGCAGGTTTCGTGGCTGAAAAGGAGGGGGGAGGGGGACGTTGTTGACAGGGTTCTAGTACATATGCAGGCGACAAGCCGCGCCAGACTTGAGTGGTTGTCAGAGCACAGGCGCCTGTGACTTCGTCCTCGTAAGGGATCGTTAGCCGAGTTGGTTGAAGTCTTCTGGCCGTAACGACCAAATGGTAAGGTTTATACGATGGATGGATGCTGTGATATTGAAAAGGTGCGAGATAATGGTGATGGGAAAAGAGAAAAGCTAAGGCCGGTAAAGGGTGGACCTCCGTTGAGAGACGGCTCACATAAGTGCTAGTATTCCGCTACGCTCTCTAGTGTTGTCCTATTCGTGTCGATTGTTGAATTTCAAAGAGGGCAGCAAACAGTATCTGTCGTGAGTACAATTAATGTGAGCAAAGTTATTAAGGATAATGTAATCTTGACTGATTGTTGCCAGAACGAAGCTGGGGGGTTTGAGCTGATAACGACTGAATATTGATATTAAAATGCTTCATTCGCTTCTGGCATGGCTTCAGAAGCGATTCGCCCCTGAACGCCCCATCCTTGGAGCCATGAGCCACGGAAAACGTCACTCTCGAGTCTCAAGTAAGTCGAGAGTACCTTGAGTGCTTTGTACATTACGTTACATTTCCAAGACGCCGGCATTGTCGCCAAAACATCCATGCATATCATATTTTTGGGAACAACACTACTCGTACCCCGCTGTATTTCTCCATATCGTCCAGGATAGGCCGGACTGTGACTTGGCTAGGTGCATCACCATGTGCGAGTTAAGGATGAATGACCCTTTCCATTTTCTCTCCTGAAACTCAACAGAAGCAGAACTGCGGCAAAGACTCTTCCCTTTCCACCTCGAACCCGGTACTGGGACATGCAGGAGTTTGGAAGAGATGAATTCCACGTAAAGTTACATACATATACAATACGAGTATCTGTCACCGACAAGGCTGAAGTGTGACGGATATGGCCATCCGTTGACTTTTCTTTCCTTCTTTTCAGCCACATCGTCGTACGAACAAATCCCCAAAGTTCCATTGCACGCCAAACTCCGCTTCCATGCAGTTTGTGCTCACAACATTGAGGCTTAAGACCCTTGTTTCTGTGATAGAGTTGTGTTGGTGCAGCTTCGGGAGCTACGAAGGGTAGACGAGCTGGATAAACCTCATACTAGATGTTCACCGTTTCGTGCCTGGTAGATGATCACAACGATCTTCGACCCCAGATTTCGTCGGACTCCCCATGCTTTCCGTTCGGTATCCAAAATAGCTCTTTGATCAACTGGCAGGAATCTGGAGGCTGGAAGCCGAGTAGGTACCAGGAGGGGCTGTAGAAAGCATCAACATGAGCTCTCTTGATCTCGCAAGCCTGACATTATGATATCCTTGATATCTAAGATTCCAGACCCTGCAATGTGCGCACGGCCCTGGAGATTGGCCCGCGTTTTGTTCCAGCATTCCGGATATCAGCTGGCAAAACTTGGTAGAGTACGTAGCCTGTACGAGGGTAGGTACCTAGGTAGGTACTAGGTAGGCCTCAGTCAGGAGCGGCGCAGCCATAAACGAGGGAGAAGTTCGGACCGGGGATGTTTATCCAAGCTTCCGTGGATTCAAGTTGAACACCAATCAGTAATAAGCTCTGAATATTAACTCAAAGATTTGTTGAGGTTGCCGCTGACTGAGGGCGTTGTGTGCATCCGTAAAGTAGAGTTTGTTTGCGTGGCTGGGAAGGCTTTGGGGCGCAATGCTACTGTCGACGCGAGTCAGTCAGTGCTTTCTTTCTTTTTCACTACATCTCACTCCAACTCCCGCGAGGCAACCAAGTGGCAACTACTCCAACCCCGACTGCTGCTTCGATGAATCTAGAGTCAATCTTGCAACTCGCAAAGGTAAGTTTCTAGTCTCTCACCCAAGGCTTCGACGAAACAAAAGGGGGAGGGAGATGGGGGCTCCATAAAGCCAAGAGAGATCGAGGATCAGCTTGGCTAATTCATGGCCAGAAAAAGCATTTCACTATCTCAAACTCCACGCAGTAGATCATTGATCCCCTCGTGATTAGCAGTAGCAGGCACCGCTTCCATGGTCAAACACACTCTGCGTAGTCCGCTCGCTGCATAATGCCATGCTGCAGACCCAAATCAACCATTGTGTCGGCGGTCAGTAAGTCACACCAAACGGATAGTCGCACGTTTGCTTTTTCAAGATGTTGCCCTTCTTATCTCATGTCCTTCTAAAGAATGTCGGAGACTTGCTTCTCCTGGGGAACACTCTATCTGAACTATTCCCCTGCTTTGCAACGAGACGCACATTTCTACCTACACGCTCATAGTCATGTGATCTTGGATTGGGGTCTTGATCGTCAGCTGATATTCCTATGAAGAGCGTCCCTCTATTGCAGATCTGGAGTGTTGAGAAGGAGTCAGGGATTCCAGTAGAATTTATCGACGGACAGCTTTTGGGTTCAATATTTATTATCCCCTCGCCCTTCAGCCTCGACCCAAGATTTAGCTAGGGGTAAATTGCCCGTTGTTGATCGTATCTTGATTCTTCAACAACAATAAAGAACAACGGTTTAACGCCTCGCTCTTCCACCCCCTGGCTGTTGTTTTACCAGCTGTTCTGAATGTTATGCCTCCGAAGATTTCTTACGAATGGGAGCTTCCCCATCTGAGGGAAGCCCATCAATTACCCGTAAGTCGGGTGCCTTCCCGCTTTGTGTGACTTCAAATATCTAGGAGTCGTCCCTGGTGGCTGACCCTGCAGGTGTTGGCTGCAAGAACCGGTACTGACTCCGAGACCAATGGGAGTGGTATGTACCTATCCTAGCTCTGTGGTGAGAGAGACACTGACTACATGGACAGATTTATGGTCTGTGAAGTTCTACCCATTCAGCCCTCCAGGTGCAATCCCGATCTTTGCAGTCGTCGGCAACGAATATGTCAGTAGTATGTCTTCTACTGCCAAAACACTGCTAATTCCCTGTAGATTTTGATCTGCAGACCTCCGACTGAAGGAAGCAAATCAATTGAGATCATATGCTCTATCAAAGATGATGATGTGAGTTTGTCCAACATTCCTGGCAATTATAGGCTCATATTCTACAAGCCAGAAGTAAATAACTTTGTATGTGCGTGGACGAAAGAGCTTGAGACTGGAGCCCCTCTCTTGTGTATGGGAGGCAGAACCGCCGCCATTAAAGTCATCAACGCCTTGACCGGGGAACTATATAGAGTAAGAGATCTCGACCACCATTTGCTATCATGACTCAACTAATCGACACCATCAGACATTGACAGGCCATGGTGGAGTAAATGAATGGTATTTGTAGTCTCAATCGCGCCGTCCTAACGTTGCCAGGAAATCGAAGACCTCCAAATCTCACCAATCAACTTACAAATCCTGGCATCGGCCTGTGATGATTCCACAGTACGGATATGGAGCCTTGATCCAGCTCACGAAAAGCAACCATGTATTGCAATACTCGCAGGGGATGGCCACCGGGAAACCATTTTGAGTCTGGTAGGTCCCCTCTAATTTTCGCTTTAACTTTGCTAACAAATGAAGTCTTTCCATGCGTGTGGCCGATACTTGCTGTCAGCAGGAATTGATCGGATCATCAACCTCGCAAGTCATTATCATCTAGCATCTATTCAATAAGACTGACTCAAGCAGTGGGTGCTGCCCGAATTCCCCGACAAAAACACAGGAACCAACAAACCAACACAAATATACTACCCTCACTTCTCAACTTCCGAAATCCATTCCAACATCGTAGATTGGTACCTTTCCTTCTTTCCTTAATCTTCACTCAACTAAAAAAAACCTAGCGTCTGGTTTTACAACGACCTCATCCTCTCCAAAGCCGACAACGAAGAACATATAACCCTCTGGACAATAAACGGCTTCTCCTCAACCAACCCCCTCCCAACCCCTTGACGGCACCCACAGTGCACGATGGACAATCCGACACTCGCTCCGCATTCACCACCTCCTCAGATCCATGGACACGCCTCTTGCACTTCTCTACTCCCGACTCTAGAATCATGTTTGCACGCTTCGCTCTCTTTCCCGGCACTGTCGACAAGAACCCGGTCCTGGCATTCTGCAGCGGAGGAAGCAAAGTCTTCTTCTGGGATCTGGCTCGCTTGGAGATGTATCACGATTTCATGGGCGTTTCAGCCATCGCCGACAAAGGCGCCGCGGCTTCGCTCTCCTCGAACTCGTCTGGAGAAGCCGGACCATCAAGGCCCTCAGACATGCAACAGGATAGTCAACCCATCAAACGTCCCGCCTTTCTCGTTCCCTTCCGCCACCGAAACCGCGGCGGAGCAGCTATATCCGCTGTATCACGGATCCGCGAGGCATCGCCCACCGAGTCCTCGACCTCGTCTCACCCCTCAGATCTAACCCACAACCCTCCCAATGCCCACTCGTCCACCCGTCAAAGCAACCCCTTCACAACACCGCTCGAAAAGCCCCTATCCGCGAAGGACCTAGCAAAGTCAAAAGAGAATTGGGCCAGGCGCTATGATATTGGCAACGCGTGGACGAACCTGGCGCCGCATAAGGAGGAGGTGGTTAAAGGGCTCGAGTTCACGGGACGGCAGGTGGCGTGGAGTCAAGGGGGTGAGTGGTGTGTTGTCGTGGGGAGTTCGGGGGTTTTGGCCATTTTTGAGCGGTGGGGAAAGAGTTAGGGTTTTGACTGGTGGGATGGGATCGGTATTAACCTTGAGAAGAAGAGATGCACTTCATTTCAAGCTTCGGATCAATCATCAGTCAGATTAATAGTCGGATTCCAAGCGCCTGACAGAAGAAACCCATTTGCATCCATCGTCTCTATACTACAAAACGCTCTTCTAGCTTACTCTTTAATCAACCTTCCCGCCCATGCTACCTCCTAGCAGTCCGTCTTTCTCATCCAACCTGAAAAAGCCACCTCTTGACCTCCTCATCCTCCCTCTCCCATATATCGACGCTCCCGCCAAGATTCCAATGAACAACCCCACAGTCAGGTATGGGTGTCCGGAGATAGCCCCCCTTAAGTTGAAGAAGAACTTCTCAAAAGATCCAATGGTGGACTTTGGTTTAATTTTCGGAGGTGAGGCAACGACTTTAGGGATCGTTTCAAGGATGGAGGTTCGTGAGGCCATGATCGGGTTGCCGGTTATTGTTTGGTCCCAATATCGGCGTTGCTGTTCCGCATGTTAATTATGGTTAAAAGAAAAGGGCAAGAAAGGTGGCATACATCTTCATCATTGATAATGACCTTCTCACCATCTTTCGCAACTTCGATGCCATATGTCGTCCTGATCCACCGTTCCCAGAAAACACCATCAACCCATGCAAACCCAACCTCCTTCTGCTCGCTCTTATCCATGTTGATCCTTATGCTCTTTGCAGATCTCAAAGCCCGTTGATCATTGCGATCCTCTGCCTCCTCAATTCTGAGCTGCTTCGAATCCCTCATTTCTTGGCGCTCACGCTGGAAGTTTTGTGTCTGTTTGTCCATCCATTCTAGAGCCGCGCTCTTGATCTCCTTCTTCGCTATTATAAATTCATCGGAACGTTCGCGGGTTAGGATACCCAGAACAACGAGCTTGCCGTCCATGATTTCCCTTGAGTTGGATGCTGTCAACTCTGGGACTATTGGAAGCCAGACAGATTGCATCCAGTGTAGGACTCGACGGAAATCACGCATGTCTTGTGGTGCCAGAGCGGTATAATATGTTGGGCGGCCATCTCGAGAGACTAGAAGGCGTGGCCAGGTCGTGATCTTAAATCTCTCTGCGAGCATGGCGCTGTTAGTCTTTACCAGTTTCGCATGCCCGATCAAGCTCAACGTCAACCTCTCCAGGGCAGCAAAGTCCTCGGTTGTTGTAGCATGATCGTAGAAGTAGACAAATATAACTTCTTCCTTCTCCTCCAACTCTTTGAATTCTGCAGAATCAATATCTTTTACCCCATCACCGATATCAATAGCCTTGTTTGCATAACTGACAAAATCGCCTAGACCTCGCAATCCATCGTATTCAACTCGTTCGCCTCCACGGAAGAACAGAATGGTAGGGAAGCCTCGAAGATGGACATCCTTGCATAGCCTAGATTGCTCATCGCAGTTGACCTCTCCGATGTTGAGTTTTCCCTTCATTTCCTTGCCCAACTGAACCCAATTTGGTGCCATAGCTTGACAATGTCCACACCACGGTGCGTAGAACTTGATGAACCAAGGCTCCTGTGACATGGTAACGAGGTGTTGAAAACTCTCAGCTGTGAAGGGAACAGACGTTCCAAGAAGGTTTGGAGTCGACGTCGGCTTCTTTGGCTTCTGCTGGACGGGAGTGGCTTTCAACGCATTAATCGGAGTCTTCGTCTTGGTCTCCATGGTATCCTTGCTAACTGTCGGGATCAACTCCGTAGCTTTGACGGCTTTCGCTGGGGCTGCATCGTCTTCAGGAGCGGGTGCCTGGAAGTCCTTAGTGGATGTCGCTTTGGGTGCTGGCAGATCTGGGCCACCAATTGGTCGGGACCCTGGCTTGATCGTCTCGAGTACATCCTCAACAAAATCGCTCAGTCCCTTCATATCCTTGGCTCCTTCAAATCGTTTGATCTCCTCGGCATTTTTGTACAGTATGAAGGTTGGGAACGAGCCAACCTTATGCTCAGAGCATGAGCTCCCGAAGGCAATGCAGTCTAAGGACCCGAAGTGAAAATTGTAATATGCTTGAAATGTGTTCATAGAAGTGGAGGCCGTATCTGCTGATGTGCCGGCAGGGACGGGTTTCGAAGTGTAATAAAACTCGTACAGTGTTTGCCAAGTTGGCGCAAGCTGGATGCAGTGTGGGCAAAACGGTCTGATCATGGTCAGAAGCATTCAGTGCTGATTGAATTGGGTTACTCACGAGTGATGTTTAACAAACCAATATCCTTCCTTCACTGTCGCATTAAATGTCTCTCCCTCAATGTCTGGTAACGGCGGAACCTCAACTCCATTGAATATTGTTGGTTGTGGTGCATCCTCCACGTTCTCCTCACTAGATGGCTTTAACTCTCCTATTATGTCTGCGGTGCCTAGACGCTGTTCAGGAGCCTCCGCTATCACCGCGGATGCAAAGAGCCCGGCAAGGAGGGAGACTGGAAGGAGACGCATGTTGACACTATTGTTCTCCTCCGGGTGTACGTATACGTTGCGCTCGCGGTGCGGCGAAACCGCCGTCAGGGGACTTTAAAGGCGATCGCAGATACGTTAAGTTCACGATCGTCGTAATGGAATGCAGGAAGTGAAGGGGAACCTCTGAATATCGATTCGAGTTGGGAAATGAGAGAATCGCTTCAATGAATTGGAAATCTAGAGCACTTTGGATCGATCCTTTATCATCCCAAAACGGTCAGGGCCTCCCGACCCTACCTTAGCGCCCAGCATAATCACGTGATGGTGGTAAGGTAACCTTGATCGACCTTGACTTCCTCAAGTCCAAACCCTGATACCTAAAATAACGAAATATCTTGATTTCATGGAGGTTGCGGGGAACCACTGAATGATATTGACCTGTGGATATAGAAGATTTTTCAGTATCCTTGAGAACTCTCTAAAGTGTCACGTCGAAACACCATGGCGGACATGTTTGAGTCTGGTGAACGTTCTCGAAAGAGACAAAGATTAAGAGATCAAGATGGCTCAGCTAATCGCGGAGATTTACACAGATCCTTAGCAGGCTCCATTTCACCGCCTCCACTACGTCGAACGAAAGCCAGACCAGCTCCGAAGATTGTACCGTCCCCTTTTCAACTCACATGGATCACCAACCTCCCTGCTTCGTCCAATCTGGATGCTGTTTCTTTGAAGGACATTCTGGGAGACCCTCTCATTGCAGAATGCTGGGAATTTAACTATTTGCACGACTTGGATTTCCTTATGGATGCGTTCGATCCTGATGTTCGTGACCTGGTTAAAGTTCATGTGATTCACGGGTTTTGGAAGAATGAGGACCCGTCACGTCTTCATCTGAAGGTATCATTTTTCTTGGAAATTTTGGAAGGGGAGAAAGAGCTGATCTTAAAAATAACAGGAACAATCTGAGAAGTACAAGAACTTGAACCTCCACACTGCGTTCATGCCAGAGATGTTTGGAACTCATCATTCCAAGGTATGAAAAGAAAGCGCACTTTTAAGTCTATCTAATGCTACCTAGATGCTCATTCTTATACGGCATGATGATACAGCTCAAGTTGTTATCCATACAGCGAACATGATTCCTTTTGACTGGGGCAATATGTCTCAAGGGCTCTGGAGATCTCCATTACTACCATTACGCGACGAAACACTACCGCCCGAGCAGGCAGGCCAAATCGGAAGCGGATCGAGGTTCAAGACTGACTTGATCAATTATCTCAAGGCCTACGATACGAAGAGAATAATTTGCAAGCCTTTAATAGCTCACCTTTCCAAGTATAACTTCTCCGCAATCAAAGCTACTCTCATTGCCAGCGTTCCCGGAAAGCAAGAAGTTGATGGTCATCAGGAGACATCATGGGGCTGGCTAGGTCTCAAGAATGCGCTAAAGGCAATACCTGTACACGGTAGCGAGCCCGAGATTATAGTGCAGATTTCTTCCATCGCTACTTTGGGAGGTACTGATAAGTGGCTGGAAAAGACGTTGTTTAAGGCTCTATCAACATCCAAGAATGTCGCCACAACAAAGCCCAAATTCCGTGTCATCTTCCCCACCGCAGACGAGATACGAAGAAGCTTGAACGGATACAACTCTGGAAGCGCTATACATACCAGGATTCAGTCGGCAGCGCAGGCGAAACAACTTCAGTACCTGAAGCCGCTCTTTTGTCACTGGGCTGGAGACGGTGCTCAACACACGTCTGCGTCCGCTTCCGCAGCCACCATATCTGATGCCGGCAGGAAGAGAGCCGCCCCTCACATCAAGACCTATGTCAGATTCGCAGACAAGGATCGGACTTCGATCGACTGGAAGCTTGTTACTTCAGCAAACTTGTCTACACAGGCGTGGGGAGCGGCATCGAACGCCGTTGGTGAAGTCAGAATCTGTAGTTACGAGATCGGAGTCTTGGTTTGGCCAGGACTATTCGGCGAGAATGCCACTATGGTCCCCACATTCAAAACCGATATACCCGCTGTCAGCACGCTGTCAGAGGCAGAGATTGTAGTTGGCGCGAGAATGTCTTACGATCTCCCGCTGGTCCCATATGCGAAAGATGATATTCCATGGGTCGCGAGTGCAACTTACACAGAGCCTGACTGGAATGGAAGTACCTGGAACGTGGATTGACAGCTAGACCTCTTACGTCCATGAGGCAGTCCAGACCTCGAGGTCTTTGATGAGATGCCAATACTCGAAAAAATCCAGAACCACTCAGTATCCACTTGGAGGAGATATGAGGAAATTTCAGTTGAAATCACGATGCGAGATTACGTGCACAGAGCTCTTGTCAGGCCCCCTTCGCAGATATTCGCAAAAAGAAGAACCATCCCTCTAGCTCACTCTCATGTAGCTATACAACAAGATTCTCCTTAATCGCATGAGGCTCATCACTGCATCGCCTTGGTAGTTTTCGTTTGAATTAGAACGGTCTTAATTTCGCATTGCAACGAAATAATAGTTCAAATCCCAGCGTCTGGACTCAGGCATCCAGCTCAGAATGGTGGTCATGCTCATCCCGACCATAGCCGCAAGTAGAATTCACAAATGTGTCAGTGAAGTGATGAATGCATTGATTCCAATTGTTGTCTCTCTCCAGCTATCATCACCGCCCATAAGAACTCCACTGCCATAAAAGCTAAGCTCCCTGGCCATTATAAACAGTCTTGCCATCCATGATCTAAGCGCCGACCGCCTCAGGGACCTTATCAGCATCATAGCCGTACTTCTCCTTCATGCCCTCAACCAACTTGACATAACGCTCCTTTGCCTCATCGCTGGTGATGCCCTCGTCGACAATCTTTTGCCACGCCTTCTTCTTCGCCTTGCCCTGTTTGCCAAGTCATCAGCCAGCGTCTCTAATGCGCCATTCATGCCAAATAGGAGAGAGCTTAAGAAGCAACATTGCAAAGCTGGGAAGAGGTTGTACCTTCAGGTCGAAAGTTCCGGGCTGCTCGGCCTTGGAAATATCCTCGCCAGTAGCAACTTTGTAGAGTCCTGCATTCTCAGTACATCAGCGTCTGTCACTTTGCACCTGTATTTCCGTTTCATTCCCTGTGCATGTCTAATCCCCCATCTGACATCCATATAGTGCGTTGGGCTCGCATACCATAAAGCGTCAGCAAATCATCATTAGTTGGCTTTGAAGTCAACTTCTTGGAGTCGGTGACGGCAGTCTCGAACTCGGACATAACGGCGGAAGGTGTTTTGTTGGGATCGGTGAGGGGCTGTTCTGTGCGGTGTCAGCTGTGCGCATGTTGAATACTCGTATATAAGTCTTTGCATTGATGCGTATGGCGATAGGAGGTATACGAACTATTTTGAGGTTTCTTGAGTGTTTACAAGAAGTTTAAGGTTCGTACGAAGTATAGAGTAGGCGTTGACGAGGAGGGGCATGGTGGGAACGTTACGCGATGCAGTGACGATGGGGATGGAAACTTGGCGGGGTTGGTGGCCCAATGGTGGGGCTAAAATGGACGCCATGTGCCTGACTTTGCCCAGGCTTGATGTCTGGTTTCTTGACTTCAAATAATATGTTGGGCTACCTCGTATCTCATAATCTGACTCATTGTTACAGTATTGTCGGTCTCGTAGCCAGTTTATACAACTGCATAATGGATATGCTGTGAGAAGGTGTTATAGATAACTGCCTCCTTATTCCTACTCACGAGTGGAGTTTGAACGGCGACTACATTTGGGGTTTATGCTTAAAGAACAGATGGAGCAGTCATTTCTATCAATCCTCAAGTTGGTATGATTTCCCTCTAGTCGTCAAGTGTGGAATGCTATCAATAAATGGTACCTCTTTTGTTCTCCTACTTCTGGATCCCTGCTTTGAATCTAATTTCAAAGCATGAAGTCAGTATACAAGCCTAGAAACATTAGATGTGGAGTTTGAAAAGTATTAGGATAAGTTCAGCAACACAAAATTCGGCAACAAACATTGGAAGTCTTACTTGGCAGACTCACCTTGGCATCGACTAAAAATCCCATGAAACACTTGTCTTCAATCGACAAAGTCAACCCTTGATTGTCTTCTTCTCCACAGAAGTGGTTTGTACACTTCTATGATAGAAACGGCCTCAGATCATGTTGAGGGTTTCCTGTTCATACAAACGGGTTTGGGCCAGAAGTTAGGCGATACTACACATAAGGTACTCAAAGGTTTTGAATCTGGCTATGGTCTGATTAGCTTTGTGTCTATGAATGGAGATATGGGACAAAAGATATGGAGAAACAAGCCCAGAAGATGTGAAATAATCCCTTTAAAGCTCAATCGTCGATTTTTAGGAAGAATATGAAGTCCGGAAGCCACTCATTTTCGAGTGGGTAGCAGTAATCAAGATCTTGGAAGGCACTAATAGGGTGGATCTTCTGCATAACATATCCCAAGTCTTTCCAGCAAGCTGACCGGATCGAGGGGCATGAATACCTTTATACGACAGCTTGAATGGATTTCCCACGAGGCTGTGAAAGGCTGAGTGAAAGAGGGCCTGAGACAGAACATGGGAGGACTGTCAAAAAAAATATGGGATTGAAATCTGGAAATGGCCGGTATATGTTTAACACAAGTGACTGCCGGTTTTGACTATCGCAGGCTTAAATTCTGGGTTTGCCTAAGTCTTCTATTTTGCTGTATTCTTGTGATTAATTATTTAGACAAGAATGGCAGACGCAAGTGTTACTCGTACCCGCGCTAGAGTACAGCCTCGAGCTAAAGTTCCGTTGTCCGATCAATTTCCTCTCCCACCAATTGCATCTCGAGCTCTTCCTGAGGGGCTTCACACGGCACGTCACAAATTGAAATTGCCTCGCTCCTATATGAAGACAACAACTCGTCGCCTACCATGCCTCCCTCTACAGAGGAAGACCCGAACCTATTGCAAGATTCCGAACAAAAAGAGGTCGTGAATGAGGCCTCCACGATGGACTCCAATCAAAGCGACGACGTGCCAGCGCAAAGTGTGAATGATACCGAGATTCACAACATACCAGATAAAGATGATGCTGCCACGATGGCTGCCAGTGAGGAGTTAAGGCATACCACAATCTCCGATAAGAGAGCATCGAACTCAACGTCCGCACAGATCGAGGCTGCTGGTGAAGACAAGGAAATGAAAGAGACGCCGCCCAAAAAGAGCACACCTGAGCCTGGACCTGTCGATGCACAAGATGAGGAGATGAAGGAAAAGTTGGCGTCACCAAAAAAGAAAAGGGGCCGTGATACCTACGACGAGTCTAAAGAACTGGAGGGCGAGGGTGTTGATGACATAGGTCCTTCAGCTGAGGGGAATGTTGTGAGCGGCAGCCGACTGGAGAGGGAAGGCCCTGAGAAGAAAAGACATCGGGATACATCTGAAGATCCTTCGAAGGTGGCTGAGAAGTCGGCAGAAATAAAGGTTTGCATACTGTGTGTAAAGCCCGCGTCCATGCTAATCGTTGCTGTGGCAGAACTCCACCGCCAGTGACCATATAGACCTCAATAAGGCGACTGCTGATTCCAGGGCATCTGAAAATTCACTTGCATCCTCGCCAAAACCAATGTTCGGTAGTGACCTCAAAGAGAAACCACAGACGTCTTCTTCCGCCTTTGCAAGCTCGGGGTTTAGCTCACTCGCTGCGTCGAGCACCTCCCCATTCGGCGCTGTTGGTGCCTCGAAACCTAGTATCTTCAGTGGAAACGCCCACTCAACCACTTCTGGCTTTGGTGCACTCGCTGGTGCTAAATCATCAAGTTCTTCCACGACTACAACTACTACGAGTGGCTTTGGAGGTCTGTCCGGAGATAAGCCTGCTGCAGGGTTTGGATTCGGGAGCTCGTCTACATCTGGGTTTGGAGGACTTGGGACTGGTAGTGTATTTGGATCTGTATTAGGAAATGGATTTACTGGTGGCTCGGGACCAAAGCTCTCAAGCTTCGCCGCCCCAGCGAAGGATGTTGCACCAGTCGGCAAGCCAGCCAGGGCCTTTGGTGCCCCTGAAAGCGGTGAAGAGGACGGCAGTGATGAGGAAGGGAGCGATGAAGGTGCGGACGTGGATGAGGAAAGAGAGGCTACCGAGGAGAAGAAAAAGGCCAAAGTATCCAAAGGTAAATCTTTTTTGACACCAAACCTTTGACCAATTGATTTCTAACTTTTCTTCACAGTCCCGGTTCATATCGAAGACGGGGAATCAGGGGAAGCCACTCTGCTACAGTTGCGTGCCAAGTTATTTGCACTTGAATCGAAAGAAGCTGGCTGGAAGGAGAGAGGCGTCGGAACGCTCAAAATCAACGTGCCCAAGTCCTGTGCTAGTTTTGATGAGAATGGACTTGCAATCCCTGGCTCCTTTGATGCATCAGGGCTCGAAGACGAGGAAGAAGATGAATCTAGTGGCCCAAGAGTCCCTCGACTTATTATGCGACAAGAGAATACACATCGGGTCGTGCTCAATACTATCATTGTTAGGGCAATGGAATTCAAAGACAAACCTTCCACCTCAGCTGCCCAGATCATCTTCACAGCTTTCGAGGGGGAGAAAGATCCTAAACCCGTTAACATGCTGTTCAAGGCAAGTCTCTACAAATAACTGGTATCCTCGCATGCTAATATCCTCTAGATGTCCGAAGCGAATGCTCGATTATTCAAATCCGAAATCCAATCGATCCAACACGAACTATAAAACACGATTTTGGAATGACTTTGGAATCAACTCTATACGCGAATTTTCTTTTGTAATAGAATGATCGACTTGTGACGTCGTTTCTGGAGGGAATGGGAATGGGAAGTAAACTCAGGAGTGTTTTTCAAGGAGTTTGGCATACCATACCAGCATAGCGAGGCGGTCAGGAAGGGGCCGATACTCTCTCTACTTTGATATGATGTTTGTTGTGTTCATGAACGCCCAACATGGCGTTCGCGAAATGCTATACAGGAAATATTACAGAAGCAATGGAACTTGATCAGAATCATTGAATGCGCATCTAAACCCTGGCACGTGATTCCGCGTTTAACGTTTCCACTCTGAATCTACGCGAATTCATGACCTCATGGACTCGAGGACACCCACGCCGCGAGCTGCGTTCTGATGCTTCACTCGAGAATCAAGGGCCCAATATGGCAGGATTGAAAGCTGCCACTGTATCAAACCAGTTGGTTCGAAAGCGTAAACGGAAACATATCGAAGAGCCTCAATTGACATCAATCGCAGCAAACGATTTCGATTCTCAAGTCGAGTCTAACCCCTCTACAACCACCGCAATTCCCACAAAGACCCAAGATGGTGGCACAAAACCTCGCAGAACTCCAAAATCCAAGGAGCCCCCGAACCTGACGCGCAATGCATCCTCTTCTTTGACCCCGGTGACCAGCTCCATCCCCTGGTCTTCCTCATTCCAAACCCTCGACAAGACGCACCGAGCGCTCAATCTCGTCTACACGTTCTGCAGCACCCGAAAGCATGTCATAACAACATTTGATACCATAAAGAGCGCTGTTGAAGGGCACATCAAGAGAAATCTTGAAATCGAAGATGTGGCGAAGATAGTTGCTCTTCGTCCTGGTGGGATACGTTTCGCATATGTGGATGAAGCGATGCTACAGGTTGATGTGCGGGGAAGTGAAAGAGACGATACGTTCAAGGCTTCGAGGAATAAGACGTGGACGAGCCAGGGGTTGCCGCAGGATATTTCTGTCGGTGGTATTACGGGGACCCAAGCACTTGGAGATGATGCAGGCGCTACAGGCTCTGGAAAGGAAGTTCTGCTTTTCGAATTCGTGGATGGAGATCTCAAACGTCAGGTGCAGAATAAGAAGGGAGAGGTGGTTAAAGCTTCGCAGAAATTGAGGAATGAGGACTTGAAGATGCCGGTTTTTAGTCAGAAGCAATTGATGGGGCTAATTGAGAAGAGGAATCGCAAGTTTCAAAGCGCTATCAATGCGTATCTCAATCGTTGCCAAGAGAGAGGTGTTGATCCGGAAGAGACTTTGAGAGTAGAGGCGGAGGCATATATTCCTGCACCTTCGATCTCGAGGAGTACGACGCCGAAACCGCAGTTCAGTGTCCTGCCGACGACCATTCCGAAGGAGAGGAAGTCGGTTCCTGATATTATTGCAGAGGTCAAGGAGTCTGAGTGGTATACAGGGCAGATTGTTACAGATGGCCATAGGGTGTTTGATCCCCAAGAACCGATCTTCGGTTATTTGAACTTCCAGCTCAGTCAGGATTTGGTAAACGCTCTTTACAACACCAAGAACATCACGCGCCTCTATGCCCACCAAGCGGAAGCTATTAACAATCTCCATGACGGGCATCACGTCATTGTCGCTACGTCAACGAGCTCAGGGAAGTCTTTGATCTATCAAGTTCCTGTCCTCCATGCTCTCGAACGAGATAACAATACGAGGGCCATGTACATATTCCCCACCAAAGCTTTGGCACAAGATCAAAGGCGAAGTCTGAAAGAAATGATGCGCTTTATGACTGGTCTGGAGGACACCATCGTTGAAACATTCGATGGCGATACCGCTATGGCGGATCGAAATCTTATACGCGACGAAGGTCGTATTATCTTCACAAACCCTGATATGTTGCATATCACCATCCTTCCACAAGAGGAGAAGTGGCGTACCTTCCTCAAGAATCTCAGATACGTTGTTGTAGATGAGATCCACGTCTACAATGGGCTTTTCGGCTCACATGTAGCCTTCATAATGCGTCGTTTACGAAGGATATGCGCTGCGGTGGGAAACCGTCATATCAAATTCATTTCCTGCTCGGCTACTGTAGCGAACCCGCTCGAGCACTTCAAGACAATATTTGGAATTGAGAACTGCAAATTGACCGATTTCGATGGCTCACCGAGCGGAAGAAAGGAGTTTCTTTGTTGGAACACACCTTTCAAAGACCCCGCAGACCCAGCAAGTGGACGTGGTGACACAATGGCTGAAGCTGCTAGATTGTTTTGCCAACTGATTCTGAGAGGTGTGAGAGTCATTGCCTTCTGTCGCATTCGGAAGGGATGCGAGGCTCTTGTCGGTGCTGTGAAGCATGAACTGACGTCGGTGGAACGCCCAGAGGTTATGGCGAGAGTGATGGGGTATCGAGGCGGATACACTCCTCAAGATCGGCGGCGGATTGAGAGCGAAATGTTCGAGGGTAAGCTGATGGGCATCGTTGCAACTACCGCGCTCGAGCTTGGAGTTGATATTGGATCTCTGGATGCTGTGATCACTGTTGGATTCCCTTACACTATAGCCAATCTCCGTCAACAAAGTGGGCGAGCCGGTCGTCGAAACAAAGACTCCTTGTCTGTTCTTATAGGTGACTGTTTTCCTACCGATCAGTTCTACATGCAGAACCCCGATGAGATCTTCACCAAACCCAACTGCGAGCTGCAAGTTGATCTGCAAAACATGTTAGTGCTGGAAGGTCATATTCAATGCGCAGCATATGAGATGCCTATTCGCTCCGACGAAGACGCCATGTATTTCGGCAAGAACCTCGCTGAAATAGCAGAAGAGCGAATGGTGAAAGACAACCTAGGCTTCTATCATTGTAACGAGCGCTTCCGGCCTGTCCCATCTCGATTTGTAGCTATCCGCGATACAGAGGAGGACCATTTCGCCATTGTTGATATCAGCCACGGAAAGAACATCGTTTTGGAAGAACTCGAAGCCTCGAGGGCTTTCTTCACACTCTACGACGGTGGCATCTTCTTACATCAAGGCAACACATACCTAGTCAAAGAATTCATACCCGACCGCAAGATTGCCAAAGTAGAACTCGTACGTGTAGACTGGACGACCCAGCAGCGCGATTACACAGATATCGATCCCATCGAGACTGAAGCTATCCGCCGCATTCCCAACTCGCTCTCTCGCGCGTTCTTCGGACAGATCAAGATTCAGCAGGTGGTGTATGGCTTCTTCAAAATTGACAAGAAGCGTCGAATTCTCGATGCTGTGCAGGTCGATAATCCGCCGATCATTCGATTCAGTAAGGGCATGTGGCTAGATGTTCCCAAAGCTGCGCTCGAGATTTTGGTTGATAGGAGATTGAATGTTGCGGGCGCCATCCATGCCGCCGAACATGCAATCCTTTCTTTGATGCCGAATTTTGTCATCTCCATGCCCGGCGATGTACGGACGGAATGCAAGATCGCTATCAAAGAGTTTGCACAGAAGGAAACTATGAGGAAGCGTCCTGCCCGACTAACCTTCTATGATGCGAAAGGTGGAGCTGGAGGTTCCGGAATCAGTACAAAAGCCTTTGAGTTCATCGATTTACTGATGAAGCAAGCGATGAGGAGGGTGGAGGCTTGCCATTGCCATGAAGGATGTGTCGAGTGCGTCACGTCCGAGTTATGTAAACATGCCAATGAGGTGATGTCCAAGGCGGGATGCGAAGTGATTTTGAAGAGCTTCCTAGGAATGGAAATCGACATCGATAGCTTGCCGATGGGACCAGAAGAGAACTCGCCGGCTGGAATTGAAACCGTGGTATTAGCGAAGGAGGTGCGTGGAAAGGGAAGATTGCAGGAGGTTGAGCTTGATAGAAGGGTAGTCGTCAAGGAGGAACCACAGGACTGAGTATTGTGAACACGAATAGCGGCGTTCGGAGAAGGCGATCTTGATGGTTTTTGGAAATAAAAAGGCACATCAGCATTATGCAGGCGGAGTTCGGATGTTTGTTGGTTGAATATTACAATCATGCATGCATGCTCAGGTGAAAGATCAGTACCTGGCTGCATGTTTCTCTGTTGAAATAGATCAAACGATGAACAACACAACGGACTTTTTTCATAATGTCTACTTTGGTGCTCCTTATTTGTATTGTATCCATACATCAGGGGTTGCATGAGCTTGCAAATCCTCCTTCTCAGACAACATTGTTACAAGGGCTCATGCGAGGCAGTATTTGCAACTGGCAAGTTTGATAATTCGCCCTTCTTTCCGGCTTGTTTTCATTGAATCACACACAGCTGTATGAGAACAAGACCCCATTCTACCTTATTTGATTTCCTTGAGTCGCTGATTTTGTTCCATTGTTCCTCACAAATTATGAACGCGAAGCTGGGCCGGCTTGGGCTGCTTGTGTGACATATCTTGATATCTTTTGCGGTAAGGACGTTCAATCTTGACATCTGGAAATCGGGCTTGAATTCTTGAGCATTATATATAAGAAGCCTCACAGGGCTCGTTGAGGGTAGAAAAACACCTATTCCAGTCTTTGTAGGCAAGAGGGTTTGTTACAAAGGATAAGTGTGTGGTTGCTTCAAAGAAAGCTCGCGTATTTGCACCTGAACTTTTATGTCAATCTGTAAGAAAATTACAAACAATTTTGCACAATATTTGACAGACAAGCACAATGCAATGTATATAGAAGCTCAAAGACGGTAGTCTAGGCTCAGCTTGGAATGTCTCTGGTAATATAAAAGTTTCAGTATCCTCGTCGTCAGGAGTCAGACCCGTTTCACGAATCCCCCGCTCCCCTCTTGCTGTCTCTCTCCTCAGTCCTCTCCATTTGTGGCTCTTAACAGTCTTCTAGCACATTCGGAATGGCCTTTGTCTTCCAAGAGCTACGTCATTGTTGTCTACCTAGACTGCTCATGATCGCTTCCAGAGATAAACATGCGGAGCTAACCTCGCTTAGAGTGGTTTGTTTTGTTTTGTTTTAATTCACTTCACCAGCGACTAGCGTAGTAATCCAAAGAGTTTCAACATCGTCAGCGAATGTCTGGTACTCCTGACACAGCTTCCTCTGTTCTGTCACCGTCGTGATGGCTTCGCAAGACGATGAATCCGAGCGTGTCGGGGGATGCGAGAAATGGCTCACAGGATACGTCAAAAGAGCCGTTGACTTCAACGAGCTGAGTCGTAAACCGCGATCCATCGCTGTAGCAAATATTCAAGCAAGTCATCGCGTTACTCTTCTCGGTAAGAAACAGCCTTTCTCTACACTCATATTTGTCGAGTCTCTGACACTAGTCCCAGGCATCTTCGATACTGTTTCGCAGCAGAATAAAGACTTTTCTCATAGCATACTTCGCAGCCTCTCATGCCACAAAGCTGAATCGATCCGTCAGCCTATTCGCGCTACTCCATATGACGACCCCATATTCGACGAGGGAAACTTCAAGTTGTTTAGGTGTAGTGACCACAAACAGCAGCATCAACGAATTAGCAACCCTGCTGATATCAGCCATTTCATGGAAACCCGGAGTCCCCAAAGGCATCTTCAGCTCCACGAAGTACAAAGCAACTCCACCATTTCACTCTCTCGACTTACGGAAATCTGCCAGATTACTCATTTCGGTCTTCCCACAGAAGCTGACCTCCAAATCCCATCATCTCCAGCGCAGGATCCAATGCCAACTAGAATCGCTAAAAGTCAGCGCCCTATGAGCGTCAGTTCTTCGAAAGTGAATGCTCAGAGTTCTGGTAAAGAGGAATGCACGGCCCCTTTCCGACCCACTTACATGGTTCTGGAGAAGCACGGCATTTTCAACATCAAATCCACCCTCCACAAGCCATGTGAGGCATATCTAGGAGACACGACCTCCCAGTCGTTCACCCTTCAGCAAGTCCAAAATCTTCCAGATATAGAAAATTGCGCTACTTGGCTCACAAACATTCCCGTCAAAGTATCCGAGCACGACATTCTGAGCAAGACAGAAACCGGCGCAGTTCTGTGCCTATACGTCAACCAGGAAGATTCATTCCACACAGCCAAGGCAGCCAAGCTGGTATTTCTAGAGCCTCAAGGCGCAGCGAATCTCGTCAGACAATCCAAAACACATGGATTCTTCTTGGGGATGCTAGAGTACAGGTTCGTTACAACCGAATGGGCTATAAAGCATACAAATTCAGAGACCACAGTCGCGTCCTGATTATATCTGGTTTGAAAGAAATTATGACGCTCGCGTTTTGGACCAGATATTTTGGCAGCGTCTGTGTTTTCGTCCTGGAATTCCACCAGGTCGTCTGGGAGTCTGCGACTCAAAGAATGATGGAGTTCCGCTTTATCAGAATTGATGCGCAAGCTCTGACTTGTCTCCAGGCAATTCAACGCGACGATAGACTGAAGGAGAAGGAGGTTCACGTCAGCTTCGGCAAAGATCCTTGCGATCCCATCAATCGTTGATATTGCCTAGAAGAGAGAAAGGACTCGGCAGGTGAAAGGGGAAAAAGGTAGTAACAAGCAAGGGAAATTATATTTTTGAGGCGGAGCTGGTTCAAAAGCAAGAGCATGCGTCGTTTCTTGACCGGTGGTAGACTTGAGCTTATGACTGCTTAGGGTTTCTTTTCCGAAAGTATGTATATGCTTTCGATGACAAGAGAAGTCTATTCATGGAAATTGATGTACTCCTGGCGGAGGGGTGGCACTGTAATTATAGAATCAACTTCTCGATGCACTTTGTGAATATGAGAGACTCACTGAAAGAGAGCACTGAGCCCGAAAGAGATACTCTGCACCGCGTCAGTAGAAACTGTTGCTCCTCTACAGCCATTATCTACAGCCATGGAGTCTCCTCGTATGTACCGTCTATTGTAGTGCCTGCTTAATATATATGTCTCACACTGTCATTACTTGAACACAAAATACCATGGCCATCTAAGATGCATGAGAGTTTTTGGCTGCATACGAGATGATCGTTGCCAAACAATGCTGTATTCGAGCCCAACATCGAAGATTGTTCTTTGTCTCGCTTCAATCTTCTTTGACGTTCCCCAGATGCTCTTCGACCAATGTCTATGCTGTGTCGCCAGAGGAGCGGCTCCGAATCTCAACCTATTGTGTCCAACCGATACAGTAAGAATCCTCTAGATCAATCGTATCAAATGAGTGTGGGATTGATAGGACTGCAGTAAGAGATAACAGACCGAGGTGGAAAACTTACCGCCAAAACATATGCTACTTACATTATCGCTCATTCGTATGCAAGAAACGGATCATGTCGGCACACTTGAAAGTCCCTATTCGATGCCCCTTGACGGCGATTGAACGTGCTCGAATATGGCTAACGGAAGATATTCGTCACTGTTCAGGAACAGCCATGATGTTTAATGAAGTTTATCCCCCTCTCAGGACTTCTGGAAGGGTCCAAAATGCGTAGGACGAACTTGGAACAGCTTACCTATTTCCTGAAACATAAGCTTGTCTGTCATATATATCCCCTTCCCAAGCAGAAGTCTGCTAGTCAGTGAAGTGTGAATCGTGTCTAGCAGATTGAATTCGCGCTCTGGTCATCTTCCAAAAGTAGTGGCGACAGTGAACAAAGTCCAATAAAGCTCGATCAGAATTTTCTCGCAGCCTTGAAGCTCATAGTCCGCAAATCCTTCAACCCTTCCAGATCTCATACAACCTCGTCAACTATTGACAACCCTCTCTTCGACCATTTATCAGCATCTCATCAAATCGATTACGATGGCAGGATATCGCGAAGATAAAGAAGAGCAGGACGGACGCGAGGCTCGTGCTGGACTTGCAACGGAGCCTCCGGCAGCAGACCAGCAGGCCACGAGCACCTCTCAGTCGCATAACCATCGCGCTCAACATCCACAAGACACTCTATCAGTTGTGCAGCACGAGGAGCCCAGACCAAGGGCTGATTTCTATAACTTTAATACTCAGGCGCCTCCATATAACTCATCCACTCGTCACGGTTACTCAACCTCGCCGCATACTCCCGCGCAACAAGACGCGTCTAAAGGATTGCAACAATTGTTGAGTACACCGCCTCCAAGTTCCGACACAACGGGACGCTACCCTTCCCCTCGAAACCCGTATGGATCGAGCCGATTTGGTTTTGAAGCTGAGACGGATCCAACCGCATCGAATAGGCTGGGTGAGTGCTCTCAAAACAATACCAGAGCATTAGGTGGACTTCGGGTGCGCCAGCGGTTCGAAGCCTTGAACATCTATCAAACTCCTCCCCACCTTCCTTCGGAGTTCTCTAATCATGATATGATGGATCTCCCACTCAGCAACGAGCTTCGTTCCCGAGGTAGTCTTAAAGACCAAGTATACGAGGGTCATTTGATGACCGAGAGTCGTAAGTGGACTCAGCCTAGGCATCAAGAGTCTTCCAAGGAGCTGATCTTAGTAGACCAACAGCAGCACCCAGAATCATCCCGATCTCAGACATCCGCACACCCCCACAGTTCAATTTCTACCAGTGAGATGGTGAAGCTTCGAGGGTTGCATGGAGGTTCTATTCATCGAGACTCAGATGCTATTGTCCGTCGCCCATCTACGTCTGGCCCCAGCGAAATACTTTTCGGAGACAACGACGATGACGTATTCGTCAGATCGACCAAACTATCGAACGAGCCTGATACAAAACCAATCGCTCGTATGAATGACAGTAGTCCAATCCAGCGTCCGCACCATGTTGCTGAAACTGTATCCAATGAGGGTCGCTCCAAGGAGACCTTCAATCCTTCGACGGCTCAGTCATATTTCACGGGTCACGTCAACAGTCAGCAAACTGTTAGCGCTCCGACAAGTGAAGCCTACAAGAACCGTGCCCGACAGGTCGAACAGTCCTTCGCCGCTATCATTTCGCCGAATGTTCAGCAAGTCGCGGCGGCCGTTCAAGCAGAGATAGATCAGATGGTACAACGCCGTGAGCCTGGGTATCTGGGACAGTTCCGACCATCAAACAGTGTGTTGAGAAATGTGGGCCTACTCGAAGAGGGCCGGCTGCGTGTGTCCCCGGACACGTACGGATCCTCCAACAACTATCAAGGCGATATCACCATTGAGCACAACCGGAGTGCCAACATTGCTGACAACGAAAATTGTTCTGTATGGATTCTTGGACTGCCAGCTAATGCAACCCACGCAGATCTTCTCGGCTCCATCCGAAACGTCGGCCAGATCTATGCTTGTGTAATCAACCCGCCCACAGGTCAACACCAGACTGCCGCAGCGAAGATCGTGTTCTTTGAGAGACATCAGGCCGAAGCTTTCATGACACTCGTTTCCAGTGGTCGTTTTTTGGTTAAGGGCCGACAAATTCGTCATGTTCGTTGGAATAAGATCAAGTCCGCTCGTTACCCTAATTCAATCAGCTCCCGAGCAATCAGACTCATCGGTCCTCGCTATCTGATGGACTTCGGATTCTTTGAGGTATTTTTCTCGCAGCGTTTCACATACGAGCTAGAAGGCAGACGGGAGGTCCCTTGCGTACCCCCTGGTATGGTAGCCCACGAATGGATCTTCGGTTCCCTTCGTTGCCAGGCATCTTCTGCGAAGACAGCAGTTGAGCGTGAGCTTCGAGGCATCTTCTCGGTGGAATGGGCCCGTGACCCTTGCATGTAAGATGGAAGGCGTGTCTTGATATGAGTAAAGAGGCAGTTTGTGTTCTGCGCGGCTACGGTGAACGTAACTTGCTTTCTTCTGCATGAAGATATTGGATTATGCTCTCAAGCAGATAAAAGGGGGGTCCGGACATATTTCTCTTTGCGCATATTTTCTTGGGGCGCGGTGTATCGGAATCAAGGTATTCTCATAATGAATGGCACGGATGACTCGAGAGAGAAAAGAAGCGCTTCGATATCTCCTTGTAGGTAAAGAATGACTTGCGGATGGCATGTGTCTAGATTATTCTTCCTCATAATCAGTTAGCATCTCAGTGGGAAACCTGGGAATCGGAGCAGAGTAGATACCGGAAAATCTTATTTCGATTATCCCATTCATTCAGGTGAGACCTTGTGACTTCATTACAAGCAAGAAAGGATTTGATGCAGTTGAAACCGTGTTCGCACCAGATACATGCCTGCAGATAGGTATGTCGAGCAACAGCTATTAGAATTGAATCATATATTTGGCAGCTACGTGACAGTTCCTCAACGTTCTGAGATGTCAGCACCAAGCCCGGAGTTAGCAGGACTCTTCGACAAGCCGATTGTCGCATCTCGAATCTGTAGGCTCGTTTGCGGTGATAATGATAGTGCCAAATGAGATGATGTTTAGCCGCCAGCCTGTGACTGCTTCATTGTTTGCTGAATATCAAAGCGGAATATCAAGAGTTGATCTTGCGAGGCTTGGAGCTGGTTGATGGTCAACTTGTTGACCAGAAAAGTCGATGTGAGCATTGAAGAATGCTGGGCACCGTGGGGTATGTAATGAAGTGACGTTTGAAATTTGCCAAGCAAGCTGTTTGCCGAGTGCACGTGTCAGCAAGTCATGTGACCAATTAATACTTGTACACAAATAGAGAAAGCCAGTCCAAATATTGGAAATTCCTGAAAGATGAGGTTGGTCAAAGACTCAGACAGTTTTTGGAGTGTGCATAGATGGCGTCCATTGTTGGATTTGGCTTGAACGGCGAAATTTTTTATGTCCTCTGGCCCCAAAATTTGTCTATCTGGCTGTTTGGACGGCTTGAAAACCACATTGGAGGACTTCTTTTGAAATTTATAATAGTGTTCTTGCCAAACCACGCATACCTCTTGATGTGTTTTCCTATTGGCTTGAACGCAGGAGCAACATTGGTCGGGCTCAGTGGAGCTGCTAAACAACGTTCGACATTTTACGTTTCATGATACCTAGCAGACTCCAATGAGAACATGGAGGTTCGTTCCTGATTAAGAGTAATGAGTTTTCTCGCCAGCTTTCCCTCTTGAGATGCATTATAGGCAAGGTAAAAAGAACCACATCACGTGGCATATTGAATAAAGGGGCTCGCTTGCACAGCGCAGTTTGGGAAGTGGGGCTCGCAAGGGGTATGTAAGGTATTTCTACTAGCGAGTCACCACCACCGTGGCAACTCAGGTCGTTTGGGCGTGGTTGATATTTACCTTTTGCTTCGTTGACATTTGCAAACTCGAGACTGGTAAATGTATCCGCATAATCCGAGAGAAGATTGCAGGTCCAAGAGCGCAAACAACCACGGATTCGAGTGATTACAGGTCCATGTCCTTCCTCTTCTAATCAAACCTCGTAATCTCGACTTCTGTGTTCGGTTTTCAGGATCTGGAGCCTCACCATCCTGGAATAAGAGATGATTTTCAATTTCGCGAGAGTCCCTCACTGCCTTTGAACTCTCCTGTTGAGTTTCCGTGGAAGTTGAGCGATGAATAGAATTATGCTTCGTCGTGTGCGCATTTGGAGGGCTACAAACGAAGATATTATCGACGAGAAAGTATACGAGGATAGGAGAAGTAAACCGAGGCGGTCATCGCAGCAGCGTACGTTAACTTCTACAGCACACCTCCTTCATGCCTTCTTCATGCCTTCTTCGGTGCTGCTCAGGAGCGCAGCACTCCCACGGATCGAGACTCTGCTAGATCACAATCGATATCGACTGTGCCAATACGATTCTGATGATAGAGGTGTGGTCACTCCTCTCATGCCTTGGTTTGGTTAACGTTGACGCTCACTCTGATGTGACTGAAGGCTCTTTCCTAGGCTTCGATTATGTCGTTACTAGTGTGATCGACATCAAGTCCGAAAACGCAGAACAACCCTCGGGATATCAGTCCTTAACTTTGAGCACAATCGAGCTCCTTTCTAATCCGGTTTCCGTTCGTAGGCTTGCATGATCCCACGCTTGCTTTCGAATCTTTTGATTTCCATACAACAGTCGCAAGCATCGTGTCTTCTGCAACCTCTGACGGGAGAGAACCTACTGGTACTGAGTCTGGTCGTCCTGCACACGTCTTCCACCCATCCGCACAAACCTTCAACCCTCGCACAACCACAACTCAAATTGCAGCAGGTCCCTAGTCCCGGCCTTGGCGGGAGCTGATAGGCGGTCCACGATGATTTGATCTTCATTGGGGACAAGCAGCGGGTTTAGATCTGGTCGAGTTACGAACTACCCAGTGGGGTGACATCGCGAAAGCCTTTGCGGAATCATCTCAATTGGAGCTTCCACTTTACTGCAAGAGTGTGATTGGCTGAAGCGACAGGTCTTCTAACCTCAGTCCCTATTAGCAACATGATAATATTCACTCAGTCACAATAACATCATGACAAAGATCATTCACCACTGTGCCTCCGAGGCCCTACTATTCAGCAATGGTCCGCCATGGATCTCAACATAAATATGAATTATACATGAAGTTGGAACTACTGGAGAGCCGCAGAACCCAAGAACTCCAGCCTGCTCCGTCCACATGATCGACAAATTCAAGGCTCGAGTTCCTTTTCCTCTCTTGGCATATAGTTTGTCCGTAATTTATTCAGGATAGTACATGAGTATTTGGACTAGACCGATTGCCTATTCAAGAGCCACAAATATATAACCACATGTCAGAGCGAGCTAGATAGTGTCGACATAGGGATGGGAACTTCCACAGATAAATCACTATCCTGATGGCTGTATATTTTAAAGAATCTGAAAATGTAGAAGATTTTAGACGGTAAAAGAATAGCTCCTTTAAGAAATCTGCGCTGTTTCATCTTAGACTTCAGAAAGAAAGCCCTTCTCAGATTATCGCTTCATGTACACCTACATGACTCACCTTAATGAAGACGCCATCTTCAGAGGTCACTCAGAAGTATCCTTAAAGCCGGAGACGGTACCAGGTATAGTGAATGGCAGCCAAAACCACACGGAATAAAATCAACCGACTCCTGACTTCCCTATCCCCTTTCTCCTCGGGCCCCAGAACCAAACAAAGTCCGTCGCCACAGATCGTCACAGCAACATGATCCTCTCCAGTATCTTCGGGGTCAAGTCCGTTGACGAAGCCGATGATGCGTCAACAGAAAGAGACTACCCAGCTAAGAAGATGTTCTCTGACAATACTGTCCTCGATTCCGTCACCTTCACACCAACCCTCCAGATCCCCATCGCGAATCTCAGCTTCAATCCGAGCCAGCACAACAAATACAAAAGCGAGGCTAGGTCCAGAAACAAGATCCTAACCGCCGCTGATATCCAGCAACAAAGTAATGAGAGCAAACATGATGTCCAAAAGAACACAGTCGAGAAAGGCCGGAAAACCTTGCATCGAGGTATATCGAAACATAGTCAAGAGTTGGCAAGTGCCAGAGGACAGAAGTTGTATAAGTGCAAGTACTGTAAGGAGAAGTTCACATGGGCCACGAAATTGCAGGAGCACTTGCTAAATCATGATGCAAGATATGAGGCGGAGATATAGGAGAGTGATGGTGTGAAGGGTGCGGCTAGGCTTGAGGAGTGGGGTGGTATTTGGATGACGACGGTTGATGAGGGAAAGTCAGCCCGTGAATAGTCGCGTACAGAAAGTTGCTGGCGACTTTGCTAGAAAGGAACCCGGTACATAGGCAAAAGAGATCTCATGGCGTGTGTGGAGATTGAATGGCCGTGGAATCGACACATGGGATCAACGAAGATGCTAGCGGCGATTGGATTTCCATATTCCAGGACAGGTAGCGATGGTCAAAAATCCCTCCAGCCTCAGTCTGTAATACAGATCGTTTGGCAGGTGTAAATTATGAGGAGATCTTGGAACTCAGTTCCCGAGGTATAATTAAAAGTGAAGCAACAAATGGCAATTTCTTCACTACGTAGAGAAGGGTACGCACCCTGTCACCCGCTTGTATGAGGTTGAGTCAAGTCCCAACGCCCGGTATTACTCCGCACTCCACACATGTAATAATCTGCTGACCCAGGCCTCTTCAAAGCCTCGAGTAAAGAACCACGAGAAGGATGGCCCACGACGAGCTAGCCAGCAAACAAGGAATTTGTACGGCGTTCGATCCATTCTTCGTCGCTCGCCCTGTAGATGAAGTTGTACTCAGTGAAAGGGTGGTGGTCGTGATGATAGTGGAGACTACCGGCGGAACAGTGATACCAGATTTTCTAGATCCAGGAATGGTAGTCCCCGGGATTGTAACACTTGAAAGGATTTCCAAGACTGACGCTGTCGTGCTAATCGAGCCCGATATGTCTGTTGTCACAGTGGTAGGTAATATGACGGTCTCCTCAGTGATACTCGTCGGAATCGTGGAAGGGAGCAAGGTCGATGGAGGACTAGTGGTACCGGGAATAGTTGTGGTATATGTGATTGTGAGTTCGTTACCAAGAGCGCTGGCAGGAATCGCAGAGCCAACGCCGGAAGCTGTGTATTGGCTTGGCATTGGGAGAGTCGATATGTTCGGCGCGGCGGTCTTGGAGTAAATATCGCCTGTGGTTCCATTGACAAGAGTGTATTGGCCTGATATCAAGTTTGCCCGGTCGCCCGAAGAGGAGTTATAGGTACCGCTAGCCTGCAGGCCTGGATATTAGTCTTGTTTGATGAGAAGATCGAGGTCCTGCTATCTCTTGTGGCTAAAATATGGAAAATACTGACAACTGTACCATAGCTTCTATCGGGAAGGAAAAAGTCGGTGGTGAATTCGTCATAACAGAACGGAATCATGAGATTGACCATCAGAACACAAGACAAAGACGTCCTACAGCAAAGAGAAGCTGGCGCGGCGGGCGAGTGAAGTCTGCTATAGCGATCACTTTTGGGAAGGGAGGAGAGCACAATGTCTTCAAATATACTCTCAAAACCTGAGCTTCCAATTTGAGGGGCAATCTCGGAGGTTGCACCGATGGGTGCGCAGATCGTGAAGCCTGATGCGCAGCTGTCGTTGGCACTGCTATAAAATGCGAAGGTGACGGCCATCATCATTGCGATGGACTTGGATCGAAAAATCGGGATACGGATCTTCATCATTGGTACTTTGAGGCGAGACACCTTAGGGGGGTGTTTGTGATTTGTAGCTGGGTGATGGGCTATACACAAGCGGAAGCTGTTTCTTGCAGACGGTTCGTCTTCGAGTTTGATTGATCAGAGTATGAGCGACTTCATCGCGATCGAATATCCTTTTACATTTCAGAGTTATGAACGCATTTGAGATTGGTGTACGGCGTATCCATTGAGCAAACAAGAAACTTCCCATTGTGCTCGTGCAACCACGTGCTGGTTATTGCCGTCGTGGACGGCAAGCTACAGATAAATTGTTTCGGATTGAGCCCAAAGAAGAAGCCCTTTCTCAGTGATTCCGGTCACTACACCCACTCTGTCAGAGTGGGTAGCTTTCTGCAGTATGCGAGGAGATCATCTTATCAGTGAATGACAGTTTGAGCCATGAACTCTCCTTCGTGAAGTCCTTAGCTTACTCCGGTAATTGATTCCACGTAGCTTCCGGGATGTCCACAGAAGGTTGATTGAGTAGAGGTGCTTCCCTTCGTAATGGACTTTGCTGTGACTATAGAGATCTTGATGGGCTGTGGGCATGACGGGGTCGATACCTTATGTAACATGTCCTTGGAAAATAAGCCAAGTGTCGGTTGGTGAATCGATGTCGACGCTACATCCTGTCGAGAAAGGCTCCTGTCGACAGAGGCATTCGAATTACCTAGAGTGCCCGTCCCGAGAAAAGTCTTGCTTGGATCATAGAAGCTACCCTACAAGACGCGAAGGCTTCACACCGTATACCGCAGCTTGCAGCTTGAGTGACCGGGGTCGGCATATTGTATTGGGATTGTTGTGCCAGACTCAGAGTCAGTAGACGTTCGCATAGCATTCAATGGCTACATATTCATTTCTCGAAGTGGTCGCTTTTGCACGCAGATTGAGCGCCAATTCAACGACCCCGGAGGGCGGCTTGGCCATATTCGTAGGATTACAAGATGGCAAACCCATGCCGTTCGTTGTAAGGGTCTTGGTTGTTCGGACGTTGCGAATGAGTACGATTCAGATGGAGTCTTTGCCTTTGAATTTAGCATCATTCTAATTCTTCTTGATAGGTCTGAAGCGTTTGAAAATGGAAGGGAATCTCAGCCGCAAATGCCCCTCCACTACTACGTGCAAGAGACAAAGAATAATTCGGTGGGCGCTTGCCGCGCATACTTGTATCTTGAAAGAATCAAGAGCACCAGTTGATTGAGAGCACTTGCCTCGGACATACTAGATGTTGACTTATCTACTCGCTCTGGTAGTCTCCAGCACCTGTTCGCCAAGTCGGATAGGCATTAGGTAAGCAAGGAGGAAAGTCGGCCTAATTGTCCCGTCTCGTGTTTTTAGACCCTTTCTCTGTGGCGTTCACGTAAATAGACGTTTACATCCAATGAACGCCAGAATCTCAATATTTAAGTGGAGCATCTCATGGCCAAGCCAGGCTACAAACGCTACGCCGCGCTCCGCCTCACCTATTGCCCCTCGAACGTCGCATGTCTCTCTCTCTACCTATTCTACTTTATTAGCAAACCGCCATCTTATTTTTCACTATCTACTTCTTCTCTGTGTTTTCTTTAAAGTGCCATCCAGATCATCGCAGAATCAGGTCCTACAATACATTCGCCCTTGGCCCGTCACTCTTTCATAGTTCCATTCCATCAACACCGCCAACATGGTCGCCGCAGTCCTCGGCTCCCTCGCCCGTCGAGGCTTTGAGATGGGTGCAGCACACATGCAGAAGGATCCCAAGGAGACATACCAGCTGCCAACATGGGGAGCTATTCTTCTGGGATCTACCGTTATATTCTTCGTCGTTGTCTCGTCCATGGTAAACTCCTCCCAAACCCATACAAAGACTTCACAATTACTGACTTGGAACAACAGGTCGAGTACACCTTCGGTCGCCTCATTCCGACTCTCCTTATGGTAGAATCTCCTGAAGCTATTGTATTCGAGCCCCTTACAACCGAGGATCCCGACGCTCCCATCAACAAGAACCCCACCGATCCAGAGCTTCTCCTCGTTGAGCAAAAGCCCATTACCTCGAGTTTCCGCAAGACTATCAAGCACCTACACGCCAAGGGTGGTTTCCGTGCGCGCTTCCGCGGTATCTCCATATTTGTCGTCAATGTCATCCTTGTACAATGGATTGCTGGCGTGCTCAATATCTTCCTCCCCTTCCTCCTCGGTCCCATCATAGCAACTGTTCTCCTCGCACAAGTTTCTTTGGCCTGGACCCACATCGTGATCTCCGATCCCAACCCGAAGCGATGGTACCGTCGCATTCCATCCATGAAGACATGGAGGAAGGTTGCCGGACCCACCGCCGTTTACGCTGTTGCTGAGCAATTCGCCGTCGTGCTTCCAGCTTACCTCGCTACTAAGACTGGATTCTTGGGACGACCAGAAGACTTGAACACCAGCGGTGATGCCGGAAAGCTATTTGCAAAGGGTTTCTCTGTTCTTTTGGTCACCCTTTGTCTTGTATTGTTCGTCATCATCCCAGCCAAGGTCACCCTGGTTCGAGTTCAGGCCTCTCTCCTCCCCGATGAGGTCGAGTCGATTGTTCCCTTCGACCGCAGCTTCGGCGGCAAAGTCATTCCTGCGATTGTTGGAGGCAGTGGTGTCATTGGCATGCTCGATGCGTGGAAGACCTTCGACTTCAACGCTCGAGTTAGACTTGTCAAGGCCTATGCTAAGGTTTTCCTGATGCAAACTGCTCTCAGCATTCTATTCTTTGTCACTATCATCGCACAGATTGCCTTGATTGTTGGTAAAGATTACAAGAAGCTCTTCCCAGGTGATGCTAAGGACGGGGACGAGGTTGTCTTCAACTAAGTCCTCAGTGCTCGAGTCAAAAGATGATTCAGCGAAGCTGGATCTGTAAATCAAGGTTCACCATAGTATTATGGTTTCAATGAAGTGGATGTGAAGGATCATTTCATTTGTTTGTGAGGAAAGGCAATGTATGAATCAGACTAGATGCTAGGCGTCTATTGGAAATAATGAGTTGGAGGAATCGCTCATCTCAAACGCAGTGTGTTGCAATATGCGGACAATAGCATAGCGTGACTTGTCAATAAACTTTGCACTTTCTGAATGTTGCTTTCTTCTGTCCGGTCAGCCATAGCAACTGTCATCACCTTGAGAGGTATGAATGAGTCATCAAGCAATAGTTCTTGTCTTGTTTCCTGCACACACTTACGTTCCTAGATCTAATCCCATAACCTTTAATGTAATTCGCTTGATTCCCCTCATATCTGTCTAATCTGCATTTGGGAGTGTTCAGGGAAAGCTCTTGTAGCATCTCCGGTGTCAAACGAGCCCCTTTTCAACGGATGCTGACATTCGGAAGCACCACCTGGGCTTCATACAAGTGATGTTCGCGTAGCTCTTGTAGCATCTCGGGTATTAAAAGAGCCCCTTTTGTACAGATGCTGACGGTCGAAAACACAAGCCTACCATAGGTAGGTCCCTCCACTACCCATCTTTCTATAGAAATGTTCGCGTAGCTCTTGTAGCGTCTCGCGTCTTAAACGAGCCCCTTTTCTACCGATATTAATGCCTGAAGTCACAGACCTATGTGTTAAAGACCCCCCAGGCATTTCAAAATCAGATCCAAGTAATTATCAGGTTTCTCCAAAGGAGCATTCACTGACGATAGTGACGGACCACCTGTGAATCTTAAGATTGGGAAGCTAGCCCCACGTACACTTCTTAGCCTTCTTTAAAACTTCATCTTCTTGCAACCTTCTCCAACCTTCCTCCTTCTTGACTACCAACTTTTCTGTTGAACCTACGCAACCTCTACATCTCACCAAGGTAAGTTACATCATTTGATATATCTCTCAAACCCCTACATCTCCTTTGGCATGCGCCTTCTCTACTTCATGTATCATTCCAACTCTTTTGTTGTCAAAGCATGGCCAGAATTTCGTCTGATGTCAGACATCAGCGAACAACTATGAACTCAGAAATCATTCATTCTCACTTCACCTCATTGTTATTCGCTGATCTTTCATACTTTTTCCTGTACACCCAAGTCTTCCAACAAGCGCGAACAGCACAGCACTCTGTATAAATATCACCTTTTACATACTGACACCTTTACTTCTTAGATCATACCCAGCAACCACACTTTATCATGGCAGATGTTGGTAATAACTCTGGAGCTGGTGGAGACCAGGATCCAGGCAAGGGAGGAGACAATGGAAGTGACAAGGGCAAGGGCAGGACCAAGCTGGTGGAGGAACGAAGTACACTGAGCATGAGAAGGTAAATATTCCCTTTCATTTTTCATTTTTTCTTCCCGACACCGACATACCCATCGACATACCAATCGATAACGATATTCTGTCGACAACGAAATTCTGTTGACAACGATATTCTGCAAGATTGGCCTGCACAAGTCCAATTGCTTAGCTCATAGGCCCCTGAGCCCTTGCCAGCGGCGTTCGATTTTCAAAAATCTATCACTATTATCACGAATACGCTGACCTTTCGGTAGTACCTTATGATGCTCCAGATCATGCAGCAGGTAATCCCTCAGCTCGCTACCGCCGGAGTCAAAGTCAAGTTGCGAGAGGTTAAGATCCCGGGCCGGACTAAGGAGGCCATCGATCAGATCTGGCCGAGGATCAGAAAGGAGGCGCTGGCATACCCGGACGCTCCCGCCAAGACTCCTCGTAAGAAGAAGCGCGGTAAGCGAGGTCCCCCGCTTTTGCTATATATACAGGGCTCTACTGATCAGGATTCCACAGTTGCTGAGTCCGACGAGGAACATGAAGCGGCGAAGAAGCAGAAGCTCGAGGAGGACCGGAGAGACCAGGGCGGAGATGGAAATGGAGGCGCTGGATCTGCGGGAATTGGTGCTCGTTGATGCCTCAAACCTTCGTTATTGGCAGCGTCTTCACCTTTCAATTCTCTGTGATGTGTTTCTTTTTCTCGACACCGACATACCAATCGACAACGATATTCCGTCGACAATGATCCTCTGTCGACAATGGGTTTTCGTCGACATTGGTTGGCAGTTACTGTCGGAATTGGCAGGTACTGTCGACAAGATACCGCTGTCGACACGGCACGACTTCAGTTTGGCTGAGCAGATCACAGAGTCTAGGACTTGGGAACAAAGGTTCTTGGCAGTTATGACTGTACTATAGAATTTCTATAGATACCGAGCTCTCCTCGCAAGATTCAAGGCCATGGCATTCTTCCCGTGCATAGCAATCGTGGTAATAATTCCGCGGCGTGAAGATATTCGTGTAATTCGTCCTACAACTCGGACCTTGATTGACGCAATCCCGCGGTATCTGCCGATTGTTGAGGTTCTGGTGCCACGATTCCTCGATGCACGAGTAGTGGAAGATATGCGCGCACGGAAGAGCATGCGGAGACCTGATGCCCGAACCGTCCAGCGGCATCCGGCAGATCGCGCAATCGTCAACGGGCACGTTCAACTCGCGCTCCGGGATGGCTATGAAGAGATCCGTGTATGCAGCTGCTATGGAATCGTCGTCGCGGGCCCAGATGTATGGTCGGTCGCCGAGCGGAAGACCAGCGCGCACTGCTTGGTATTGCTGCTCGTGAACTTGGCGGATGTGGTTCTCCAGCCTTCTTCGAGCGCGGAACCAGCGAGGTTGCCAGCGCCCTTCCAAGCGGTCTTGGTGTTTGCGTCGGGGTTTCGCCGCTATTAGGGGCCTTGGGGCTTGTTCTTGATGACTGTTCTCGAGCTCTTCGTGGCAAACCACAACGGCGCCAGCTTGGCTAATTTGACCGATCCTATCCATATTTTAGATGCGGATCTAACCGCTCAAGATGTGATCATCGGTACGATACAAAGTCGAAATACTGGTTCTGCTGCTTCGAGCTTTCCGCATCTCTTTGTGACGATGGCTTTGGTGGCCAGATGCAATCATTGGTTGACAAAGAAGGTCCCTGGAGCCCGAGGAAAGGATGAAAGAAAACGTGTCAAAGTCACAAACCAAAACAATGGTTTACTCAAACGTAGGCAACGTCTCCTACTCCACGCTGCATAGTGGACTGGAATAGAAGTATCACGTGACATGCTTCAGCTCTTCAATTTTACTGACCATTATTTATTTGATGGAAATGGAATTAACCTGAATTGGTTGATTTTTGGGGAGGCCGATGATTGCTTAAGAATGTGAAGCGACTGAGCATTGGGCGCTAGAGCAGTGTGCTCACTCGAGCAGCGAATGTAGAACGAGTATGAGTTTGAAGTGTTATGACCATACTCCTTCCTTCAGGGGGATTCGTGATCCATAAATCTCTGAGTCGGGTGAAACCCAAGATCGTTGGAGAGCCACGAAGGAAACTCTCTTCACCCAAGCGGGATCCCAAAAAAGAGGTTCGTACAAAGCCGAGACCCGTAGAAAGACCCTTCCGTAAAGAACTCGGTAAAGCGGTTACTAGTGTTCTCGGTACACCCCTATCCGAACTCTCTCGTATTCTCGACGTCATCACCAACTACTGCGGTGGGTAAACAGCTTCCTGTGCCGTTCCTGGAAAATGATCCCCTCAAGGATGACGGATGGCCAGAACATCTTACATCTTTCTTCTTCGGATGGATGAGTCCCGTAGTAGTCGATCGACACGCTATGCTTGTTACGGAGCTGGTTGGTCATTATGGCCGAGTTGTGTTGCGGGGTAGGTAGTGGTTCGTCAACATCAGCATCAACATCAACAGTTGCCACCACTCTCAACGAGCCAATCACGAAGCTCCATACGACACGGGTTGATCGATAGTTCCACATGAGGTACTGTACTGTACTCTCTGTGCAGTGACGGCTCATCCTAGGCAATGCAGGTTCAAGCTTTTGCTAATTGCTACCCCGGTCTATCCGAGAGACCTCGACCTTCATGTGGTTAGACCTCAAGCCTCCCGCGTGGTCATTCGCTGAATTTGCGCCATGGGGAATCTGCTTATGGCTGAAGGAAGACCCCAAGATAATCCAAGATGATCCAAAATGATCTAGAGCATCACGACCCTTGGGCAAATGGTGCCCAGATGATGCATACTGTAGCTTGATTAGATTAGCTTGGGTAATTTGATTTCCAAAGCTCGGGATGAGCTCATGAGTCCATAAGATAGTTAGTCCCAAGCACCTGGGCGTATATCCCTCGTCCTCCTGTTCCTGTCTTCCTGTCCCCAGTTCCATCCCATCTTAAGAGCTTGTCCGGTCTTCTTGTCCATCCACCACACACACATTTTCGAGTCCTCCACCACTCACAAACCCCAAAAATGCGTTTCTCGACTCTCATCCTCTCGGCATCCACCGCTGCGGCGGCACCATTCTCCTACCCTCTTGCTAATGGCTTCCCAAACCTCAATGCCACTGCCATGGCCGAGGTCTACAAGCTTGCTGGCGGGACTCTTCCTAATGGAGCTTTGCCAACAAGTTTGAAGGCCGGTGGAACTCAAGCGCTGCAGCTCATTGCAGCGAATGAGGAGTTTGAAGTCGCTTACTTCAGTGAACTTCTTGCAAATGTCACCAACGATGTTCCGGGCTACGATGTTGAGGATAAAGACTACGTCGTCAAGACCCTAACGGCTGTGGTGAACGTTAGTTGACCGAATCTCTGTTGCTCATGGAAACGAATACTGACATTTGCGCCAACAGCAAGAACAAGTTCACGTCCTCGCTGCGAATGGAGTCCTCGCCAACGCAAATCAAACCACCATCCAACCATGCCAATACAATTTCCCGGTCGACAACTTCGATGATGCAATTCTCTTAGCCGAGACCTTCACCGAGGTTGTTCTGGGTGTTCTCCCAATTGCCCAGAGCCTCTTTGCAGCAGATGGCGGCGACGAGAGCGCATTGATCCCAATCGTTGGCTCTATCATTGCTCAAGAGGGCGAGCAAGTCGGATACTACCGATTCTTGCAGAAGAAGGTGGCCTCCTCAGCTCCTCTTCTAACCGGCGGTGCTCCACAATTCGCATTCACTGCCATCAGCCAGTTCATCGTTCCAGGATCCTGCCCAAACATCGACGCGATCGGCTTGACTGCCTTCCCAGGCCTCACCGTCGAGACCATGCCCAAGGCCGAGAACAGCACCCAACTCTTCAGCGTCGAAGGTACCGTCTCTGCTTCGAATGCCACTTTGGTTTATATCTCTGGCCAGAACCTGCCGGTCTCGGTTCCTATTTCCAACGTCAACACTCAGAATGGAACGAGCTTCTTTTTCGCCCCTTTCCCATATGACGCCGGTTTCAACCGCGGTTTGACTATTGGAGCACTTGTTGCCGGTGCCAACATGCAGTTCAACAGTACTGCTGATGTTGCGGCTGCCACTATGTTTGGCCCAGCTCTCATCGAGGTAGAATGAAAGATTATGCTCGGCCGGTGAAGGCAAGCGATGAAGGGTGTCATAATAAGACCAACGCATCGAAGTACAAGTAAATAGAAATTCAACCCAATGATAATGTTAAATGAACTACTACATGGTGTGTGTAATGGAGAGTGTTAGTGCATGCTGTGCCACCATTCACACAGTCATCAGGCCTACCGACGAGTATGTCACGGAAGGGAATGCCTTCTTGTCCTGAATCACTTCCCGGTAGCACAGAGTCAGCGAATCATTACACAGTAGCATTACCGAAAGTACAGCTCACTTGAAGCAAATATTATATAGATACATATTGGGTTTCAATCAACTTCAAACAATATTGAACTAAGTAGAAACACAAATTTGCGGCTTCGGATATTTGAAGCAATTCTGTTGTCAAGGTACGGAGCACCAGAACTGGTGGAAGATGGCACTCGCTTAGTCATCTCTTGCGGCGAACAGCGAATTGGGTGCGCGGGAATACTGTACCGTACCTCAGAACCTTAGTGAGTAGCCTTCACTTTCCCTCCCGAACCACCTCAGTTCAGTATCACCTCCGCTCGCCTTATCTTTTGGTCTCTGGTGTTCTCTTTCCTTGATTCACTCCTTCAAAGTCTGACTGAAGTCTCCTCTGCCATCTTGTCTGGATGACGGGAGCTTCATGCATTTGAGACATCACTCATTTTGGGGCTTCGAGAAAACTATATGCAAACATTTCGCCAGCCTCGCCACGACAAAGCAATTTCCATCACCCTCCACCTTTCCGTCTTTTTCGAAAGCTAATAGCGTCACCTTTGCGGTCCCTAGACTTTCAACGACCGCACGATCACTCAGCACGACCTCCAAATTCAGATTGAGAAACACCACCATGAACGGAACGAATGGCACAACTCGCGCGAAGCGCAAGCAACCCCCAAGCTCCGCCGCCGAGAGACCACAGAAGCAACACCGACCCATCAATGGAAACGATTCTGGGGGCCAAAACACACCAGAAGTAAGCTCCATGTTTGAAGATGAAGAAATGGAGATCGAGGAGCCTAGAGTATTAGCTGCGATGGCAGATACCGCAGAATGGCAAGCCGCGATCGAGAAGGTAGTGAAGAACGTCGTCTCCATACGCTTCTGCCAGACTTGCTCCTTTGATACGGATCCTGCGTTGACTAGTGAAGCTACGGGCTTCGTTGTTGATGCCGAAAGGGGGTAAGTGATCATGCCCGAGAGGGAGGTGCAATAGCTGACATTAAGAAGGTACATCATGACGAATCGACACGTTGTAGGATCAGGACCTTTCTGGGGATACTGTATATTTGACAACCACGAAGAGGTTGATGCCTACCCCGTCTACCGCGATCCTGTCCACGACTTCGGTATTCTACGGTTCGACCCAAAAGCCATCAAGTATATGCCTGTTGCAGCTTTGCCATTACGGCCAGACCTCGCCAAAGTCGGTTCAGAAATCAGAGTTGTTGGAAACGACGCTGGAGAGAAGTTGAGTATCCTCTCGGGAGTCATCAGCAGACTGGACAGAAATGCGCCGGAATATGGGGACGGATATTGCGATTTCAATACGAATTACATACAAGCCGCTGCAGCTGCAAGTGGTGGGAGTTCTGGCAGTCCTGTGGTCAATATTGATGGATTTGCTATCGCGTTGCAAGCTGGAGGCAGAAGTGACGGTGCTGCAACGGATTACTTCCTTCCCCTGGACCGCCCTTTGCGAGCTTTGCAGTGCATACAAGCAGGAAAGCCAATAACTCGAGGCACAATACAATGTCAATGGATGATAAAACCATTTGACGAATGTCGGAGGTTAGGACTCACACCAGAATGGGAGGGCGTTGTTCGAACGAACTTCCCCAAGGAGACCGGCATGCTGGTGGCGGAGATCGTCTTACCAGAAGGCCCGTCCGACAACAAGGTCGAAGAGGGAGATGTGCTGATCAAAGTCAATGGCGAGCTGCTCACACAATTCGTTCGACTGGATGATATCCTCGATACCAGCGTTGATGATAAGGTCAAGCTCTTATTGCAGCGTGGAGGCGAAGATGTCGAGGTCGAGGTGACCGTTGGAGATCTTCACAAAATCACTCCAGATCGATTCATTTCTGTCGCTGGAGCAAGCTTTCACAATCTGTCATATCAACAAGCCCGTTTGTACGCTGTTGCGTGCAAGGGTGTTTTCGTTTGTGAGGCGACTGGATCTTTCAGATTTGAGAGCACTGATAATGGATGGATGATCGAAACGGTTGATCACAAGAAGACCCCTGACCTGGATACCTTCATTGCAGTCATGAAGGATATTCCAGACCGGGCAAGAGTGGTCGTCACTTACAGACATCTTCGGGATCTCCATACCTTGAACACCAGCATCTTGCACATTGACCGTCATTGGTCGAGTAAAATGAGACTGGCTGTTAGGAACGACGAGACTGGCCTATGGGATTTCACAGATCTTGCTGACGCGATTGCGGAAGTGCCACCGGTCCCCCGCTCTGCAAGCTTCATCCAACTTGAGAATGCTCAACACCCAGCCGCAGCCGATGTTGTTCGCAGCTTTGTTCGCGTACTCTGCCATATGCCAGTCAAATTAGACGGCTTCCCTCGTAATCGAAAATGGGGCATGGGTGTTGTCATTGATGCTGAGAAAGGCTTGGTGATCATCTCCAGAGCGATTGTTCCTTATGATCTCTGTGATATCTCCATCACAATTGCTGATTCCATCATTGTCGAAGGCAAGGTTGTTTTCATGCATCCTCTTCAAAATTACGCCATAATCAAGTACGATCCATCTCTGGTCGATGCCCCTGTTCAGAGCGCCAAACTGAGTACTCAGCATGTAACGCAAGGAGCCTCGACCTATTTCGTGGGCTTTAACCAAAATATGCGGATCGTCATTGCTCAGACTACTATCACTGACATCACTGCTGTCGCAATCCCAGCCAATTCTGGAGCTCCGAGATACAGGGCAGTGAATGTCGACGCTATTACAGTTGACACAAGCCTCAGTGGCCAATGTGGAAGTGGTGTACTCGTGGGTGAGGATGGAACCGTCCAGGCGCTGTGGTTGACTTATCTGGGAGAAAGATCCCCAGTCACCCAAAAAGACACTGACTACCATCTCGGTCTTGCTACGCCCACACTGTTACCTGTCCTTCACAAAATCCAGCGAGGCGAGCAACCAAAATTGCGAATGCTCAGTGTTGAATTCAATGCTATTCAAATGAGTCAAGCTCGAATTATGGGTGTCTCGGATGAATGGATCAAGAAGGTCGCAGAAGATAACTCGTCGCGCCATCAACTTTTCATGATTCGCAAACGAACCTTTGAACGAAACCCAGAGGCTGCTTCTCTTCTTGAAGGTGATGTCATCCTGACTCTCAATGGCAAGATCATTACCCGGGTCTCCGAGCTCGATGTTATGTACGATCATAAGGTTCTCGACGCTGTCATTGTAAGGGACACTGAGGAGATGAGCATCAAGCTGCCGACGGTCTCTGCGGACGATCTCGAGACAGACCGGGCGATTTCCTTCTGCGGTGCTATCCTTCATCGACCACACCACGCCGTCAGACAGCAGATTAGCAAGCTACATAGCGAAGTTTACGTTTCCGCCCGCACTAGGGGATCACCTGCATACCAATATGGCCTGGCGCCAACCAATTTCATCACGCATGTCAATGGCAAGTCTACTCCAGACTTAGGAAGCTTTTTGAAAGCTGTCGTGGACATTCCTGACAATACTTGTAAGTCTAATCAGTTTTCCCCTGCTTTGTCCTGGATAAGGCTGATTTTTGTGATAGATTTCCGCCTCAAAGCCATGACCTTCGACAACGTGCCCTGGGTCATCACGATGAAGAAGAACGATCACTATTTTCCCACCATGGAATGGATCAAGGATGCCTCCGAGAGCTCAGGCTGGAAGCGAGTCACCTATGAAAAGGGGAAAGCCGTGAAGGGAGAAGGTCAAGATGGAATTAATCTCACGGCTGGTGAGACTTTCGAGATGGACGAGAGTATGGGAGAACTGGAACCTGCAGTCTCCGAGAATACTAATTGATCTTGGATGATGAGTGGGATTATAGTCCAGCCCTGCCAGAGGCTTGGACAAACTGTAGGATGTACACGAAAAAAGATATGCTAGGATGGCATTGGAGGACAATACATGGCCAGTGTAGTAGACTTCCAAATCCAAATCGAGGTGCCAAGATTTAAACTCGACTAGCTCATAGCCACTAGAGCTTGAGCCTCACACTTCGTAGCGCTATTGCAGCCTCATTTCGAATGTGTGTGCATGACTAGCGACACCTCGACCACGGAGTAACAAATCATCAAGCGTTGATAGGCTGCACCTCTCGAGCCTCGATTAAAGCACGTTAATGTGGCCATTCGTGTCTCGCAAGCACTCGCACGCAGTGGTCGAGCTGGCTGTAGTACCGGTAGTTCAAATGATGCGAAATCCGGCCATTTCCACTCCCACGACTAATGCTCTGGACTGGGAATTGCGTGCTTGCTTTTCCTTTTCCGTCTCTCTAGACTCTTGCTACTTGTTTTCATGCACCTAGAGATTCGATGATCGAATGCCTGGGATTCTTTTTGGCACTATGTGATTATGATATGCGAATATGAAGGGCCTGGCTTTCGTGGGCGGGGAAGGAAGTCTTCTTTCGATCCAGTAGTTGTTTCCTGCTGAGTACTGAGTCTGAGTCTGAGTCTGAGAAAAGAACTAAGTGACATATATTGTTGGGTGTAGGAAGGATCTCAATCTACTGAACACCGGAATAATGAACACGATGTTGTGATGCAGCGGACCTGTGTCTGAGTGCGTCAATGTAGGCCAATAAATGGTAGTCTATCAAAGTTTCTCTGCAACTTTATTATTAGGAGTTATAAGGATCTTGATTCTCGGAACATCGGAAAATATTGACATGGTGTTGCGCTGCGGCGAGCCTGAGTCTGAGAGCATCATTGCAGGCCATTAAATGAGCAGTCTATTAATGTTTCTCTTCATTGTACAAATTCCGTCGTTTGAAAAGTCTCCAACCAGATATGAGACGTCATCATCTGCCGTGAGCTTTCTAAATCACACCTGCATCCTCAGCCTCAACATCACCATCACCATCGGCACCGATCTGAACAACGGTAGCAGCCTCACTTACTCCCACGGCGTCCTCGTCATTAACCTCCTTCTCCGACTCAGGAGGCGTGGTGACAGGCGTGGTAATAGGCGTAGTGGCATGCGTAGCAGCCTTGCGCTTTCTGGTGTTCGTCTTCTGCTTCTTGGCTGGCGGTCTGGCGACCTCACTATCGGAAACATCGTTCTCGGCATCCTCATTCTTCTTGCGCATCTCGGCGGCCTTCTCGTTCTTGGGGTTCTTACTCTTCACTTTGGGCCCAGGTGTAGGCTCGCTGCCGGAATCGTTATCCTCGAGGCCAACTTCCTTCTCAGATTCAGGCTCTGGCTCGTTCTTCTTGGCTCCTGCGTTCTTGGCTTTCTTTGGTTTTGCGATGGGACGGGCGGTTCCTTTCTTGCTAGCTTTCTTCTTCGGTTTGTCGTCCTTTGGCTTCTCATCTTCGTCATCCTCCTCCTCAAAAACTTCCTCTGCGAATATGTCAATTCAATTCCACCTTGCCTCAGATCGTCACAAATACCCTTGCTCAGCTTCGACTTCTTCGCCGTTACCTTTGGAAGAGCAGCAGTGGCGTTACTCGTGTCAAAGTTCTCGGCTCGTCTTTTCAGTTCTGCCCATCGGTCCTTGCAGCCCCGTTCTGTGCGGCCCGTTATTACGACGTTCTTGCAATTGGCCGAGAAGTTGCTGTCTTTGGCTACATATTGCTTCGTGACCTGAAGAAGGAGGAGGAGCTATGATGATGTAAGCGATCCACGTATTTATTTGTCTGAGGAATGAAGTTCAGAAATACTTCTTCGTTGATTGTCCATGGTGTGCCTGGCCTGGTTGCCTTGCCAGATACATCCTCGTTTTCTGACATCTAGATACCGGGGCAAAGTTAGTTTCTGAGTGAGCAATAGCCTTGCAGCTTAGATTCTGCAGCGGGGTTGATCCTCAGTATGGGTGTGATACTGACGTTTGATTGGGTTCTATCTGGGAGGAAAGGTGGTCAGCAAGGTAAAGAAACAGTAAAATAGAGGACCCTACGCCCATTCGACAGCTGGAAAGTTGACAAACAAGTCTGGCATACCTTCAAATCTTGATGAGTCAACTCGGATTGATGTTGTGTGGATGTCCAGCATCTATGGGCGAAGAATAAATAGAAAAATGGAAGCATTAGGCCACGCCGTGGTTATTATAGTTTCGCCAGTCATGTCATTGCTTTTTCCACGAGTCTATCGAATTCCGAAGAGACCCAATCTCCTTGTCGTCAATATACTTCAAACCTGCTCGAAGGTTCTCCACGCTTCAGATAGCTCCAAAACGCTTCCGGCATCTCTAGGAATTATCTTTCTAAAAGGTATGTTTTTGGGTTCTTTGACGCAACGTGGAACATTCTGTAACCTAAATTGGCCTGTGAAGTCAAGGAACGAGTTTCTAGTATTGTCTATACTTCTGAACCTCCTTCTTCAACGATATCATGCGATGCAGTCTCCATCCGCTGCAAGCCCTTCATTTGCCAAACTTGAAGCGCAAAGCTGCCTTAGCACATTTACAACGCAGATGATGGTGAAACTTGAGTGTACCTCTTGATCTTGCCCGATATTAGCAATACACGTCTGTATGTGCCAATAATATAACAATAATGTAAGCTCGCAACCTGTGCTGAGATAAAAGCAAGGCAGGGGGGATTGGTAGCAATGGATTGGTAGAATTATCGAGAAGAGAGGGGTGATAATAGTGCAGAAATCAGTAAATAATAGATGCACCCCGCTAGTCCTCATCTCCAAATCGCACAACCTCAGGGGAGCACGGGTTCTTAGTGGAAGCAAAACCTATCCGTCATGAATATAGAAGCAAACAATGCAGCCAGCGGAGAACCCACAATCAGACATTCCTGGCATGGGATCTGCTCCTCGGCGCAAACATCGCCAAGGCTTGCATCGCACTCAAATAGCGTGTGAGAGGTGCAGAGCTCGCAAGAACAAGGTCTGCATGGTCGGTCTGAATTTCGAACGAGCTCACTGACAGGATGCCAGTGCGATGGGAAGAATCCGTCATGCGGCACTTGCCAGAGAGCTGGAGCGGAATGCATTATTACTGATAGACTGACTTACCAACAACTACCCCGTTCCCACGTGGATGATATGAAGGCCCAAGTTCAAGCGCTTCAGGAAGAGAATGATGCTTTGAAAGCCCAAATCTCCTTCCTGCAGCAGCAAAAACAGCATGATCTGGGTGCTGCTGTTGAAGAGGCTCCGAAACCCCAGGGCAAGGGAGCAGCGACTGTTTGCGGGAGAGAACTGGCGGCAGACATTGGGCTGCTCTCTTTAGAAGGGACATCTGAGCGGAAATACGTCGGAGAATCAAGTGGAGTTTACTTTGGAAAGATCGTTGGGGCTATTCTTCCTGGTGAGGCCAAGTCGCTGCCAGCCGCGGCTCAACTCACGAACCCCCTGAGGTTTGGTCTTGGGCGCCGCGATGTACAGAAGCCAGTCAATGTACCAAGGGAACCTCCTCCGAGACCCATCCTTCTTCCAAATACCGAGATGGCAAATCGACTCCAAGAAGCGTTTTTCTCTCACCGGTGGCCAAGTCTACCTTTTCTTCATCGACCCACATTCCTCAAGAAACACTTCGAGTCTGTGCTCCGGGATGGGATCAATGCTGATGGTGCATCCCTCTTTCTAACGCACATGGTCTTCGCGATCGGTGCTATCGACCTTCGGCGAAAGAATGGAAAATTGCCCATCACACCTCTGGATTACTTCAAGACTGCTACATCATTCTATTTGAGTGTTTTGTTCGAGAACGGTAACCTCGAGACCATTCAAGGCCTCTTACTCTTGTCCACCTTTGCCATCAGTGAACCGCACGCCTTGAATGCATGGATGGTCAGCGGCCTAGCAATGAGATCAGCGATTGAACTAGGTTTGCATCGGCATGTTGAGTCTGGCTCCCTTTTCCAATCAGAAATGCGAAAGAGAGTGTTCTGGGCGGCCTACGTCTTGGATCGCAACATCTCAATCACATTAGGACGCCCTTTGAGTATACAAGACAAAGACATCGACGTTGAGCTGCCCTTATCTCTCTCAGATATTGACTTGCTCCCGGAAGATAACAGTCCAGGCCATGGCCGGTCCGGGCCCCTTTTGCCGTCCGACCTGTCTACCTTTATACATATCATCAAGCTGCGCCAGTTCGGGTCCAGGATTCAAAGTGTTTTCTATCCTACGAAAACAGCCGGGTTAGATACTAAGCTCGTATCTTCGGAGCGAGATATTTTTCGAGCAGAATTGGAGAATTGGATTGTATCTGCGCCACGATATACGTTGCCAACGCCCGCTGTGTTCCAGAGTATCGAGTGGTTTCAAATTGCTTATAACCATGCGCTCCTACTTCTTTATCGCCCGTCTCCCGCTTGTCCTGAAACCACGACGCACTCTTTACGAATATGTTCGGATGCTTCAATCAGCTTGATCATTCTGTACCTTACATTGTACAGCAAAAATAAGTTTGCATATACATGGGTGTCGTTACATTCCCTGTTTGTTGCCACTGTCACAATGCTCTATACCTTGACACGTCAAGAAATCAGGGCAACTACGACCAAAAATGTTACAGAGTCGAATATCAATTCTAGCTTGAGTCTGCTCCAAAATATGGTATGTCCTAGAGCCCCGCCCCCGCCATCCTGTGACTAAATTATGGTTAGGCGGACGTCTGGCCAGAGGCTGCTGGTCGATGCCATCAGGTCATCGAAAGACTCGGTGGTTTAATTCTGGCTTTGTTTGATGCTCACTTGTCTTCAGAAGAACCTCAGGACAATGCTAATCTCTTGAATATAAACCAAGAAGAAAGCTTCGGCGAGATAATTCAAAATTCTCTGGACTGGTTTGGAATTCGACAACAATCCTGCGTGGTCACCCCACAGCCCGAGATATCTGGCCTCATTTCAGGATCCCAATTTGATCATCACCCTCAGCAATTTCTCCAGGACAACTCTCTTGGGGTTCAGTACAATATGGATGAGATGATGGACCTGGATGGCCTGCTCGAGTTCGGCTTCGATATGTCATTGCCACTGATGACTGATGCATTTGACTCGAACAACCTGTTCGCAAACGACTCGAGACCAAATCAGTAGTTCTTCAAGGTTCCCTCACTGTGGGAGCATTTGAATATATTGGGAGACCAAAACCCCTCACCTACCTATGCAAACGAGAACAAGGGAAGAGTGGGATCAGAGTCATGTGATATTCATAAACGGACTAGCGGCCTAGCTACACCATGCTTTGCACAAAGAGCGCTTCCAACATGAACGACGGGCTCCCGAACTCAAATCTAGAGCACGACCCGGACGCCACTTCAAGGTATTCCGTAAAAAAATTTCGGAATCCTGGCTACCGGTGTCGACGACTGGTGAGCTGCACTCCCTCTCACCAAGGATCAAAGGTGTCCAAGGATCCAAGATGTCAACTCTGCCCCATCATCCCAATTGGGTCAACGGCGCCTATCAATTGACCACAGAGGAGCGCATCCCCATCATCAATCCTGCAACCGAGGCAATTATCGCAACAATAGACTCTACGTCCTCAGAAATGGTCAGCTCCGTTATCGAATCCTCTTTGCAGAATTTTTCAAGCGGCGTATGGAGCAAGGCTGATGCATCAGCCCGTTTCGCGGTACTGTCGAAGGCTGCAGATCTACTTCGTGCCCGACTGCCCGAATTTATTAATCTCGAGACCCATCAAACTGGTCGGCCAATTCGAGAGATGGAGGCGCAGCTTCAGCGTATCCCAGAATGGTTGGAGTACTTCGCCTCGCTAGCACGAACCCAAGAGGGACGTGTAACACCTTTTAAGGGGCCGGTCATCAACACCCTCACGCGCTTACCCCTTGGCGTTGTGGTGCAGATAACCCCGTGGAACCACCCACTCTTGATCGCGACGAAGAAGATTGGAGCGGCGCTGGCAGCGGGGAATTCTGTGATAGTCAAGCCATCCGAATCAGCTCCACTATCTGTCCTGGATATGGGAAAACTCTTCCAGGACGCGGGCTTGCCTGATGGTACATTACAGATATTGTCCGGTTACGGGCGAGAAACAGGCAAATTCCTTTGCGAATCTCCCCTCATTTCAAAAATTGATTTGACTGGTGGCTTGGGAACTTATGCATCAATTGCTCCGACTGCGAGCAAGAATCTGATTCCAATCACTGCGGAATTGGGAGGGAAAGCACCAGTTTGTTTCTTCCCCAGTATTCCAGTTGAAAAAGGTGTCAGAGCAGCCCTGTTTGCTAGTTTCATTGCTAGTGGACAGACTTGTGTAACAGGTAGCCGACTACTGATACATGCGGAAATTTACAATCAATTTGTCGAATTATTAGTGCAAAGGACGGCGGCTTTGAGAGTTGGTGATCCTACAGACGATCGAACGCAAATTGGAGCTGTCATCTCACGAGCCAGTGTGGAGCGATGCACAGCATTTGTCTCACAAGCCATGAGAGAGGGCGGGAAAGTCCTATGCGGGGGCAAGCCAATCAGCGTGGGTGGGAAAGGGTTCTTCTTCGAGCCAACGCTGATTGAAACAAATATGGCAAGCAATTTGGCCTGCAACGAAGTTTTCGGTCCCGTGATTGCTATCATCAAGTGCGAGTCGGAGGAAGAAATCATCAAAGTCGCCAATGCTACCTCATTTGCTTTAGGGGCTTCAGTTTGGACAAATGATTTCAATCAAGCTCACCGCGTCGCAGATAAAATAGATGCTGGTATAGTTTGGATTAATGGTCATCATCTGAATGATCCGTCGTCGCCGTGGGGCGGGTTCAAGGAGAGTGGGATGGGAAAGGAGAATGGTATCGAGGCCTACGAAAGTTACACTAAAGTCAAGAGTACCGTGATAAATTATGGGCAAGATCCGACCTGGTTCGACGATGAAGTGCAAAATGCTAGATATGGATAGGGTAAATGAAGTCATCATCATAAAGCGAGGGTGTCCAGTGTCCCTCCATAGTATGTCAGCGAAACCGATGTTTGATTTGATAGATTCCTCGACCTCTGAGATACAATTGTCAGATTGCTTGAAGTCTAGCGATTAAGACATTCTCTGAACGGATTCTCCGAGCCAGGATTGTGGCTTCTTGACCATGACTGCTCAGATCGATCTTGACCTTCGGTTTCGAGGGCTTCGGAGCTTGACTAGTCATCTGTCACGTCACTGTTGCTCGGTGCTTGTATTTTCGGCAGCTCGCTAATTCTTTGGTCTTTCTGGTAGTCCCAGATCGTGCAACACGGAGATTACTGCCACAAGCATTACTACCGCTGAGGCTGCTAGGTCTGGGATTGCTGAATTTAATGATGGCTAGTTACGTTGATTTATCCCCAAATGAGATGAGCAATTTGTTTAGTTTCCCCGCAATCACTAGTAGATGTCTAGTCCCTCGATCGAGATTCTGTGGGAGTCAGTCTGGCAAGGTTCAGCTGTGCTTGCTGGACTTCGCCCAAAGCCAATGTTATTCATCTCTTGTGACCACTATCAATCCCATCAGGCTCATAGCTGAAACTCCTGGAGACGTCATCGATTTGATGGCGCAAATATATGGAAGGCTTTGTTCGTCCCCACATTTGTAGGTTTTTGAAGGGTGCGGTAAATTCCACCTCCTTGGAGGACAAAGGATCCTACACTTTAATCAATCAGCAATGTATAAACTATACAGTTTGTTTAAGAATTTCATATTAGCCAACAATGTGGCTTGACAACAAAGAAGGCAACATTTACCTGGCTTATGGGCTGGTCAGGCGCCTGCTCCTATTGCCAGTACTTCTTATGTCCTAGCCCAAAGACCTTTTGAGTTCTTGCAAAGCATCTGCGCTGTCTCCTCCTTAGTCAATTTTCTCCTCATTAGTTAATGTAAATCTAATTTGTTAGTCTCTCAATCTAGATGAGGATTCCGACTTTTTTATCGGCATGCAAACTTGTTCAAACATCACGCCGATATGTCTTGCAGCCTGGTCACAAAGAGCAGCAAGCAACAAAGAAAAAGGAACACTTACAACCCCCTATACATATATACCCTAGATGCTTCTTTGTTGTCCCCTAAATCTTTGTCGTATACTTAGCTCAACTTGCCAGTAGTGGGATTTCCGGACAACATGCCGCTAGTGCTGTGTCGAGATGGAGACAACATTTACTCTCACACCCATTAGTACCACTGAGTTCCTCCACCTTTGCACATCTTCAATAGATGCTGAAGAATATTAGCGACATTTCACTACTCCATTCTACAGGTTTTTCTACCGTCAAGCAAACATGCTGGTTACCTTCTCCGCCAATGGTGCCGGTGCTGCCACTCTGACAAGTTTCTGCAAAACAGACTTCCCCTACTCAACATCTCTACGTAGGCCACGACGTCACCAACTACCGCGACTAAGAAAGAGATCCCAAGCAAGCACAAGAGAAACAGCAACATCTCCTCCCCGCATAGCTCGCAGCTTTGCTACCAAAAACGAAGAAGGGTCGAACATCAGAGCACCGAACTTAAGTTCTTTCAATGGGAAGTCTTATACAGTAAGCCACGGAGAAGGAAGGTTTCATCGAAATGGAAGTAGCATTCGGGGTGCTCTACGGGATGATAAGGCTTGTTCCATATCTGGAGATACAAATTATATTATCCATGGAACGCAACGATCTCATCAACAGAGTCCCCAGCATAGCTTTGCTTCTGCAAACCGTGGTGCTTTTCTACATCAATCTTCGATACGATACAAACCGCCACCACTACCCCAGGTTCCAAGCGACTCTTCTGCAAGTTGCATTGACCCCAAGCTTTTGGACAAGAATTACGTACCGGAACTTCCAGATCCATCACCCTGCCCTGGATTCTCTTCAATACAACCAATGGCAATCCGTGAGTTCCTGTGTTGTAAAACAAATTCTACAATAGCTGAGTAGTGTTGAAGATCCACCAAGCTCTTTGCAGCCCGTTCTGCATCAATCTCGCGGTTTGGCTCAAGCTCCTGGACGTGGCACTTTCAAATATCCTCCATACCTACCCATGTTACCACATAGAAAACGTATACCAAGAACCGTTTCAAGTAGAAGTAGTTTATGGCAGCAAAGGGAAGAAAGCCTGCGGAGGGGAGATAGATATGAAAGGAGATATTTAAGCCCTCAGGAGACGCAACAAAGGTCCATCGAACGTCAAGACTTTCGACATAGGCTATGCTCATGTTGTTTGCCTATTCGTAATTCACTCGAAGTGAGAAGAGCATCCTCCCATCGGAATATCATGTCGCCGGAACTAAGGGAGAGCGGCCACCGTTCCGCAATTGGCGAGGATATATGTTCGCGAGGTCATCTTGAAAATAAACAAACCAAGCAACCTCGACACTTCTCAGTCTTACAAGCTCCACAGACAACTCATACAACCCATCACGAAAGACCCTCGACCATCATTGCAACCATGAATACCGATCTCGCAGCTCTCGCTTCGAAAAGGGGTTCCTCGCCTAGTGCTACCACCGATGACCCTACGCTCAGCAGAGTGGTACAACAGGCATTAGTGACTGGAGATAAGTTCATGGCTGATCAGCCTACCGATCGAAAACTTTCTATGCCTCCGCCAGCAGGAGAAGTCAACAACGTTGGCAAATTCACCCCTTTTGCGAAAATCCCCGACCACGTCCTCCTCATACATGAGTTCGTAAAGAACCTACCCACCGGCCGCCCATATGCCCCTTTCCCGACAGAGATCTTCGAAGACAGCGAGTTTGCTACGAAATCGAAGCAGAAGTATAAGAATGTGTTGGCTTATAACAACACTCAAACCCTCAACCTCTCAGGTACGCACTATCTACGGAAAACGCATTCTCATCCGCTCTTGGGGGATTACTAACACAGACTTTATACAGGTTGCGGCGAGATCTCTGGAACTTGCTATATTTACACCAGGAAGTTTCCGAGTGATCACGAACACCTAACAGATATGGATTGTGAGGAGCCCGCCCGGGAGAAACGGGAAGAAGATTACCGCTTGGGAGACTTGAGGCAGGATGGTGGACCGCTAGTCTGGGTCTACCAGACGTATGCGAAGATGGATGGGAGAGTCGACAGAATCGACGCAGAACTTCCGAAGAGGACTGTCACTCGTGAGGGAGTGGAGTATCAACGTGAGCCCACCTGGGATGAGGTTGTTGAGTCGTTGAAGGGAGAGGTAGAGATTCGGGAAAGTTTTTGGCAATGGGTGGATGAGCAAGCCTACGAGATGCCCTTTCCAATTTGTCAGGGACGCTGAATGTTGTAGGTAGTTGCATGATCACGTGGAAAGAACATTGAAAATAGACATCTTGATCTTACAAGCTTTGTGAACGATTCAGCATCTAAGAATTCCAAAAATATGTCGAAATCAAAAAATTTAATCCATCAGAAGTTGCGAACATTTTCAGCACTGAAGCAACATCAAACAAAAATATGGAAGGGACAAAGTAACAGTATTACTGTATTAGTACACATAGCCGAGTAGCCAAGTTATGATGACTGCAAGTGTGCTTTACCGATCTACTCGCTTCCCTTCCCTCGCGTCCTTGCTTTTACTCTTCTCTAAGCGAGTTGTCATCTCCTCCACACGACGACTTCTGACCCTCTGCAACGATTTTGGAAGTTCCTCTTCCTCAGCTTGCTTTCGTCTCTCCAACTCGGTTTTTAGCGTTTGTTTGGAAATCTTCTTTTCCAGGCCTTCCTTTTTTGACATCGCCGTCCGTCTCCTCGTCAGCCCAATCTTCCGGGCTTCCTCGTCAGTATCTGGCACTTGATCTCTAAGTTCGTCCTGTTCATCATCTTTCTGACTATTATTTGACACTCCATCATTTCGCAATTGTTCTGCTCTCTCCATCACGGCGTCTTCTGGGTCAATCCTGTCGACATAGCCTCGATAGGTAGGCCTGGTCAACATTCCACTGCGGAACTCATTCGCGCCGACTAGGAGTTTGGTGAGGTCAATGAGCTCTTCGAGATACTCAATGACTTCCATTTGTCCGGCTGAGGCTGCGTTCCAGCTCAAAAATTTCTGTTTGACTACTCGCTTCGCGATCTTCATTTCGATCTCTGACCGCAAGGAACCAGCACTAGGTTGTCTATCAACAGACATATTTGCGAGAATGACTTCTCGAACCCGATTAATCATTCGAAGATGTGCTAAGCGGGCTGAGGGTAGGAATTGCGGAAGTGGCAGCTTCGTTGTAAGTGCCTCGTGGACTGCAAAGAGAACGAGCGTAACCGAGCCCGCAACATTGCGACGGTACGGATAAACTTGCGAATTGAATTCCTTAAGGACATCCGAGCCGTAATCCTGTCTTAAGTGAAGTACATTATCCATCCTATCGACGATGGCATGGAGAACGTAAAGTATCTCGGCATATACCAATGATAATCCTTTGAATGAGCCTTTCAAGCGTGGTTCGTTGACGCAGAATGGGAGGAACATCTCAGCAGCTGCCAAAGCTCCTTCTGCTTTGCTTTTCGCGATGCTGAAGCGTTCCGAAACGGCTTTGGAATGCACATCGACGTTGATTTCTGTTTCGATGCCATATGCTATGCAACCCTCCATCTCACTGATTTGTCGAATCGAGGCAGCAAGTGACTCAACGAGTCTGTCTCGTGCCTTGACAGGGAACAGAACAAGTTCGACTATCAACGCTACAACACCGCCAATGAGGAATGCAATAAGGCGTTTGAGAAAGTTCTCAGTTGCTGAACCTGGAACGGTGTGATCCACTGTAGCTAAAGCTACGATACACATTGAGACGATAGAAACCATCCCAGCTTTAACGTATTTGGAACCAAGTTGGATGTACGTCGATGGTATAATACCAAGGATTAAAATCACAACGCAAACCACTCGATTACCATGTCCAGCTTGATATGCAACATAGCCCCACACACAACCAATAGTTGTACCGACGGCACGTAGCAAGAATGTCATGATGGAAGTGCCAAGTGCCACCTCGGTAATCAAGACAAGTTGCAAGGCAGCCCAGAGACCTCGATTCAGAGAATACCATGCATTCCACTGATGCAAAAATGCTGGCCAGGTGACCAAAAACACCGCGACAGTGAGCTTGAGTGCATATGAAACGTCCTCGCTGCCAACCAAATACTCAATTGCGTCAGCGAGCCCGTTGCGGAAGCGCTGGATCAAAGAGACATTCCCTGCAGCCTTCTTCCGTTTTGTAGCTTGATTGGTATGTACGGCTGATTGAGGACACCTATTGTCAGTCGTCGCACCCGACTCAATATCCTTCTTGGTCAAAAGGGATTCCTTGCTCGTGGTGGATGAATCTTCGTCATTGGCTTCTTCGTTCTTATTCCCAGACCGAGCTTCTTTCCTACCACTCTCGGGTAGAGCAAGCATGTCTTCTTCGCCACCTGATCGCAACCATTTCCCCCAACTGATTCTCGGTGCATAAATTCGATGTCGGCCATGTCGTGCCTGACGCTTCTCCACCAAGGAACGAGAGTGTCTGAGCATTTCTAATGTGTGCAGAGCCGCCTGACGCAAATTCAAGAGAAATGAGGATATTAAGAAAGTCTCCATGCGGGGCATGATGTCCATCTGAGGATGCTCTATATCATGTAGTTGTGCACCCTTTTCTAAAGCTGATACGGAATCCTTGTCGAATGCTGAGATGGCTTCAGTCAGAATGTCAACACGGATATCGATTTCTTGCAGCTCGATACCTGTGGGTGGCCACGCGCCTGATGGTAGCTTTGGAACGTCGTAGCAGTATGCAAGACACGAGGTGATAACATCAACGCTTCGATCAATCTTCTCCTGGAGATCGGAAAGTGGTTTCGCTACTCGATCTACGAGGTACTTTAACAGCTCCACATCACCGAATTCAATCTCTTTCCGAGGTTTCACGAGTTCTAGATCGCGCTTCTCTTTCTCCAAAGACGGTGTCTTGCTCCTGTTGCGACTCTTTTTTCGACGTTTCTGTTCCTTCCTTTCTTTTCGAAAGCGCCTCTTATTGTCTGAGTCATGCTGCAAGTCGTCCATTGGTGTCTTTGGGTGGGAGGAGCCTTCCTCACTGTCATGATCCACAATTTCGGCATCATCCTCTACTTTATGTTGGCCCTCACTCCCATCCTCGTTCATATTATCCCCGTCACCCATTAGGGCATACTTACTCTCGCAGGCTCCAATCAAAGCAATGGTATTTGCCACGAGAAGCTTCATGTTGGTGTCACTGATAGGCTTGAGATCCTGAGGGGGCAATACCGCCCAAGCAAGTTCGAAATTGCACTCCTGCTGAGCCGCCTTACAACTTGCTAGTTTCGCACGTAACTTTGTCTTCACGTCCGTTAATGATTTGAGCTTGACAGTCATTGGGACTTCTGCCGCCTTGTCCTTGGTCTCGTCGGATTTGCTGAGCATTCGAAGGAAGTGGTGCATGAGAGAAGGCGTCGCATTTTCTTTGGACTTTTCCTCTAGTTTCTCTGCTGCAGTTGCCTCATTGTTCCCAATACCTGGATGAGTGGAATCTTCTTTTAATTCACCAGCCTCTTCCCTGGAGCGCTCGACCATGGCAGTAAAATATTTTCCGGCATCTCTCAAAGCTCCCACAGTGTCTCCCAATGTTTCAATAGTGGTGATGCCCAGAAAGCTGCTCGAAAACTCCGGGAAGACGCAAATGTTTATGAGAAGTGAAACTCCTGCCGCGGTCAAAATGGGGTAGAGCAGCTGTGTGACGGCAGTCTTGGAAACCTCTGTAGCAACACTCGTCAAGCTAACCACCGTTACAATAACAAGTAATAGTACGAAGATAAACAGTCTCGGCGTATGGGACCTCAGAAATCCATGAAAAATCAACGCAATAGCAAGGAACAGCCCTCTTATAGTGTATGCCGCTGGAGAATTCGTATCATAGACCAAACTCGATAGGTATAGCCCGAACATAGACCATCCAATACCCAGAAATGTGCCGCAGAGAGCAAGCGCTAAAGCTTCAGCCATCATGCCAAATCTTCTCCCGGGATGTCCAAACACAGTTGTAATGGGGCCAAGGTATGCAGCCTTGCCATAGACCTGCACAACCGCGGGCAGCAAGGCAAGAATAACAGTGATTGTGGTTGCGAGTGTGTTCTTGAGCATTCGCTGCCAAAGATGGTTCGTCCGAAGATTCGTCCATATCGCCTCTGCCCGCTTTTGTGCCCATTCTTGCACCTTTGTGGGGAGTGGCTTCAGGATTCCCATCATGTATGCCCCTTGTGTATATCCTCAATCCCGTCAATGTCCCCGAATCGCGATAGCCTTGGCATGCGGTGCCTCGTCATCGTATCGATTGGCTTAGCTGTGGACAAGGTCATTGAGCTCAAAATGCTGTCATCTCTATAAGCTCGTTATTCATGGCAATTGAAAGTTCTCCACTGATAAAATGCCGGCTTCCACGATGTTGTATGGACGTTAAATCCAGCAATTGGGTTATTGATGACTAGTTGCGGTCCAGGACCCGCTGGGTCGCCGTAGCCCCTCGACCCCGCCATCCACTTCGTGACAGATCAAGACAACTCTTGCTCAGTTCACATATCTTTGAGCATACTCCCTGGACTTAACCAAAATAAATGAATGACCATTCATCATGGCCCCTTCATCATCACTTATAGTATGTGTCATTTCAGGAGCATGCTCAAACTCCGTACTAACAAACTCTAGGCCAAGCTTAAGGTGCAGCTCAAGCTCTCAATAGCCCGTCTAAGAATGGTCCAACAAAAAGACGAAGCAGTCTCGAAGCAACAACGTCGGGCAATGGCCCAGCTCCTCGAAGCCGGCAAAGTTGAATCCGCAAAGATCCGCGTCGAGAACATAATCCGCTCAGACATCACCACCGAACTCCACGAGATCATAGAACTCTACTGCGAGCTCCTCCTTGCCCGAACAGGACTTATGGAGCCTCCAACCTGCGATCCCGGGCTTGAAGAAGCTGTCAAGAGTCTGATATATGCAGCGCCTAGAACGGATATCAAGGAGTTGCAAAATGTGAGGGCGCTTTTGGTAGATAAATATGGGAAAGAGTTCGCGCTTGCTGCGATGGAGCCCGATTCGAACGTCAGTGAGAAGGTGTTAAAGAAATTGGCTGTTACGCCGCCCAGTCAAGAACTTGTTAATGGCTATTTGGAGGAGATTGCGAGGACGTATGGCGTAGACTGGCCGAAACGACCAAATCAGGATCTAGGAGACCCGCCTGAATTTGATGATGAAGATGAGAATCCCAGTGGGGGACAGGCGCAGAAGAATCTTGAGGAGCCGATTCTTGCTGGGGCCGGAAAAAAAGAGGACGAGAGAGAGCAGTTGAGTAAGGCAACGCCGCCAAGGAATTTTGGACCTAGTAGTCCTTTGAGAGTGAATCCGCCGAGTCCGAGTACGGATAATCTGCATCCAAGGGTCAAGATTGGGACATTAGATTTGAAACCGAGCAAGAAGATGCAGGAAGCTGATAAGCCGAAAGGAGGGACTATCAGCAAGGGGCCCGTTGGAGGGACGATTCCTGATGTGGATGAGCTGTCGAAGAGGTTTGCTGCATTAAAGAAGTAGGGAGGCGTTTTTAAATCCGGCGTTGGAGGAATGTTGGATAGCGAGTAGAAGCATTTTTCAATTGCCTCATTTAGACCTGTTTGTGAGAACTCATCTATTTGGTACCTCGGGACTCAGTAACTCCTGGGTAAACCAAGGACCTTCTCTGCTACATAATTCATGATCATCTCCCTCGATACTGGTGCAATTCTAGGCACAAAACATTCCCTCAGGTACCGCTCCACATGGTACTCTTGCGCGTAACCCATCCCACCTAGAGTCAGTACACTTCGTTCACAAGCAGTGAACGCAGCCTCAGCAGCTAAATATTTGGCACTATTGCAAGCAACGCCCACCGCGGCTTGGGTAACAGTGGGATCCTTCATAGAGCGATCATATAGTCGGGCAGCGTGGTATGTAGCCAACTTAGCAGCCTCGAGATGCATGAATGCATCCGCCAAGGGATGCTGTATCCCCTGATTCATACCAATTTGTCTCCCAAACACGACTCTTTCTTTGGCATAATTTGAAGAGCGGTACAGTGCAGCATAACCCAGTCCCAGAGCTTCTCCTGCAAGGAGACAACGTTCCGCATTCATACCGTGAAGTACGATTTTGAAGCCTTGGCCCTCATTTCCGATTAAAGTATCAGCTGGTATCTTGTAGTTATCGAAAAAGACCTCATTCGCATCTACTGCCCTGCCACCCATTTTCTTGATCTTCTTTAACTCGAGGCCTGGCTGAGACTTGTCAAAATCAACAAAGAACAATGAGAGTCCTTCGGAAGGTTTCTTGACATCCTCTAGGGGTGTCGTTCGTGCAAGAAGGACCATCTTCTTGGCTACTTGAGCGGAGCTTATCCAAATCTTTTGTCCTGAGACCAGATAGTGGTCACCGTTTCGTATGGCCTGGGTTCTCAATTTGAGGGTCTCGAGTCCAGTATTTGGCTCTGTAACCCCAAAACACGTTCGCCAGGTACCATCTATCAGTTTTGGAAGCATTACTTTCCGTTGCTCGGGAGTCGCAAACTTGGCTACTGGTTGGGTGGCATATACATCTGATACATCAGCTTGAGAACATGAAAAGAATGTCATCAGGACATACTCGCGTGTATAGACTGAGCACCCGCGATGCCAGCGCCGCTCCTTGTTCACAGTCAGCAATCGAAGAGGAGAAACATAGCAAACCCCAGGACTCTAAGATGCATGCCTCGGGTGCAATTTAAAACTGCAGAAGAAATCTTCTAGCTTGCCCTCAATCGAGTTTCCCAAGAGTAGTGAAAAGTCCAGCAGGTCTAGAAACTTACTAGTCCTCTAGTTGCAGCCTTACAGGCTTTCAGGGCGTCACTAGTCAAGTATATCTGAACAAATAGGACCTTTCAAATCAAGAAAGATATTTCCCTTGTTGAGTCAGGACTTACTCTGCGATAGTATGCAACATCATGGTGGCTTCTGAAATGCCTAGTCCAGCTCCACCTAACTCTTCTGGGAGAGCAATGCCAATCCAACCGTCTTTTGCCAGCGCAGCATGTAACTCATGCGGATACTCTCCGGACTCGTCATGTTCAGCCCAATAATCCTGGAGGTATATAATCAGCGATCCTTCCATCTAGTGACAGATGTATACTCACATCGGTAAACTTTGAACAAATTTTTGCAATGGCTTCTCTAACATCTAATTGCGTTTCTGAAAACCCAGTTGTTTCCATCAAGGTATTCGCTCGTCGCGGAACATTTATTGAAAAGGATCTCGACTGAGGGGTTGCAAAACTGTGACGTTTGAGTGCATTCAAACATCTTGGGAGATATATTCTGGAAAGCAACATGGTCCAACTTTAACTCCTACAAATCATGAGACTCAAAGGATCGGAAGAATAGGAAAATAGTTTTAGGAAATAGCACGAGAGACGTGAACATCGATTGTAAATGGAACAAGGAATGGAATCATGCAGCCGATCATAGAGCCGAGTGGATCTCATACCTTACCCAGGGGTGTCTCGATGAAAGAGGCCCATGCCCGGCACGTGTAGCCGCTCCTCTTTTCCAAAGGGAGCCACAACCAAAACAATGCGATCCTAGACCGTCCCTCTTCACGACTCGAAGCTTCAGCACACGACAATCACCACATATCACGTTTTATCGACCACTCGCCTAGCTGTACGAATACTCGCAATGATCTTATGATCCTCGATACGATCCGGATACTCGATCACTGTAACCCTGCCGTCACTCGACGCGGTTTGTTTTGATCCGCGCGATGGCGGCGATGAGGGCAAATCCGCGATTGCAAGTTGGATCGTCAACATGGATATCAGAAGAACGAGCTTCTGCTTTGCAGATTGCAGAAGCAGAAGCGGAGGAGTTCACTTTTTCTGCGCGGAATGAAATGGAATGGTTGAATGAACATATGGCGGAGATCTTCAACAAGAACCAAGTGTTAGTAAACAAGCTATGTTGCACAATCCCTACTAACTTGAGAGGCATAGAAACGTCGCAGAAATCTTCAAAACACCAGGAAAACTACGCGGGAAGACGCCGAGAACAATTAGAAAGAACAATCCTTTAGAAGGACGCGCCGTAAGTTTTCAAGCTGCGAATCATGATGTTAGCTAATGCCGTCCAGCCACTCACCGATGTTTTCTCGTCAACGCCTCGTGGTGGACCAAGTCCGTTTCGACAAGCACATTTTGACAAGGCTGTTGCGGCTTTCACAGTCGCAGAGGATGAGGCAGGCCACTCAGAGCTTCCAATCGGGGAGGAAGTTCCGTCAATACAGGAATCATTACCTCAAAAGCCCCCACGAACTTCTTGGATTCTGGATATCATGGAAGTCAGATGTATGAAGCGACGCAACCCACACAGCTCAACGAAGCGATCGCGAATGCCATCTCGCCCAGGGGACCTACTCCTCCACCGAAGGATGATATTATCAAAGAATCGCCGGTTCACGATACAATGGATATAAGCGAGGAAGCTGAGGAGCGGCGAACCACTGAAGGTTCTTTCCAGTCAGCAAAGGAAGAACAGACACGGAATGTGGCAGCAATCGCTGTGCCTGAACTCGAGCATTCAAGACATCATGCAGATCTTGAAGAAGCAACGCATCCTATATTCGAGTCACCCCTCTTGAATCGAATGCAACAACCCGCATCACCACAGAAACGCTCACCAGAGCGTGCAGTCCTCACAGAAATTCCACAAAAGCTACAAGAGGCTCAGGAGGAGCTGCTTTCTTCACTTGGAGACGAGCCCATGGATGATGTACGGTCTCCTTCCGAGGGCTCCAGCCCTCTTCGACCGATCGTCCGAAAAAGTAGCTTGAATTTTGCATCCTTGCCCGCACGGGAACCAATTACTACGAAGAAGAGCCTTGGGAACCGTGTATCGCGGACCAGCCAATTGGATCAGACACGGACAAGCTATTATGGCCGACAAACCGGTGGAAAGAGCCTCGGAAATTCGAAGCACGAAGACGCTGACCAAGACGATGAGATGGACATCGATGAAATGGATAAGGATGGCAGAGACGATCTGGATAGTGACGCGAAACTATCCCGTATTCACAACAAGACATCAACACAGCGTTTGCAGGATCAGATCAGCATGCTTGGAAAGTCACAATCCAACATGAGACCATCAAAGTCTATTGCCAGCGCAGTCCCTGTCCACCTAAGCCAACAGCCAATTCAACCAAGTCAAGCTCTGATAGGTCAAGAAGAAGAACAACCCAAGTCCCCAGCTCGGTCACCCCAACGACAGAGCCGCCCATTCGTTGCCCCTGGAGCTTTCCCAGAAGATGAGGATGATAGCTGGATAGGACCTCCAACCGCAGCTGCCGCGGCTGGACCTTCAGTTTTCAGCCCAAGACCTCAAATGACAAAGTATCACTCTACAGACGTCATGGAAGGTATTCATGGCAATTACAGCATTGGAGGAGCTCACTTCAACATGCCAAAACGAGGAGACGAGCAAAGGCAGCGATCTCCGTTACGCGAGCAGCCATCCATACCCGATCGGACAACGAGCACTCTGAGCCATATCAAGTCTGTGTCGACGTCTGCGCTAATATCACCCAGGAAGGTCGTGGACTCTCCAGGACACAAGAAGACTATTTCTGTCTCTAACCCGAACCCGTCCGTTGTCATGAAAGTAGACGATTCGACCTCGCCTCCAAAATCGCCATCGAGGAGTTATCGTGGTAGTCCGCTGAAGGCAGCCAAAGACAAGTTTTCGTCGATTCTCAAAACATCCAGAGGCCTGTTTGCCAGCAGTGCGGCTGTGAGTGCCGAGGCCAAGACATCCGCCTTGTCCCCTCCTTCGAATCGTATTGGCATGAAATCCGTGCAGTCATTTGAGGACGTTCTCCACTCCCAAACTTCGTATCCCGATCTGGACAGTCGCATTAGAGATGATCAGCAAAGTCAGCCTGCTCCTCACAGTCCTGGAAAAACTGGTGTACGCAGAACAAGAGCATCGACCGAACGTGAGGAACGCCGGAAGGTGGAAGAAGCGAAAGAGGCGAAGGAGTCAAAGGAAGCTCAAAAGATGGCAGAGCAATTGGAAAAAGCGCGTTCGAAGGTTAAGGAAGAGGCACATGTACACCATCTCGAGCAGGAACGAGTCGCAGCAATGCAGAAGCAAATCGCTGCTCGCAAAGAGCAGGAAAAACTCGCAAAGGCGAGCCAGATTGACGTACCAAGGGCGACCCGAAGTAGTCCCCGCAAGACCAAGGCTCAACTCGAGGCGGAAGGAGTTGCTGCTGCCGTAGCTAGTGTTGACGAACTTGCGAAGGATACCGAAATGTCCGACGCATCAGCTATGCCGCCCCCAGCAGTCTCGAGACCAAAGTCTCAAATTGGCAGGCCAGCAGCGAAGCGACCGTTAAAGCCTGCTAAAGAGCCGTTGATGAAGGCTAAACAACCTCCCACCGTAATCAGAGTGGATACTGGGTCCCAACGTGGACACCAATATCATCCGTCGACTTCCACATTAGCAGCAACACTCCAGGAATCATTGGCAGCTCCAGCTTCATCTTCTCAGGGCACATTGAGAAGTAAGGCCAGTATTAGCTCCATCCAAAGCAAGTCATCCACAAGCAGTTTCAAGTCTGCAGCAACGAAAGCTCTAGAAGCAGCGGCAAGAAAGAAGGAGCAGGTACGTGAATATCCAGCTGGAACTCCGCATTGACTAACCTAGCAGGATGAACTTGTGGCTCAACGAAAACGAGAAGCCAAACTCGATATCGAGCGACAGCGAGCCGCTATGAAGGAAGAAGAACGCCGCAAGGAAGAGCAACAACGTCGCCAAGAGGCCACTCGTCAGCGAGAAATTCAACGAGAACGCGAGCAAGCTGCGGCCGAAATCGATGCTAAGAAGAGTGCTTCTCGACAAGCTATTGAGAAGAGGAGACTCGAGATGGAGAAGGCAAAACAGACGAAGGCTCCTCCTCCTGCAATCCGACCTCAGCCAAGCGGAGATCTCAAGATCTCGGCCGTGCAAGACAAAGCATTACCACCAGCCCCTCCGCAACGCGGGGAACCTGCCCGAATGAACACAAGTGTTCAACGCCCTCAGGAGGACTTTGGCAGATCGGTGAACTCCGTGCTGCAGAACACTGCAAAGGCTCCGCCAAAACGACCGCTTCAGCAAGACGCGGATGAGCATCACTCTCGTCCCACTATACAACGAAATCCTGCTTCATACTTACACAATGATACCCACAATAAGCGTCGCAAGACCAGTGAGGCATTTGATGACGATGACGAGGATATGACCGAGCCCCATCCCAAGATGACTGCTCCTCCAATCCGACAATCCAGCAGTCGACCGAAGGTAAAGGGCAACTTACCGTGTACTCGATCTGTTGCTAATGTCTCTCAGGAAATGCCTACGAAATCATTATTCCCAAGTGGTTACGCCAATGCGCCACAAACCGGTAATCTTCAAAGATCAACACTTATCTCCCAACATAATATGAACCAGTCAAAGCCAGCCCATCCAATGGATATGGCTCAGGTGTCAAAGGCGCCCATTCCATTTGCGCCTAGCCAGGCAAGCTCGCAAACTCATAAGACTCCCGCACGAACTGGTGCTCCAGCAAATGGAGGGAAGTCTGCAGGCAAATCGACAGCTCGATCATCACCTCGATACCAAAATGGAGAGAACATCGAGCTTCCTGAAATCAATACGGATTCTGAAGATGATGATGATGACGATGCGAAGGATGACTTCGTGGCATCGGCATGGACTAACTCACCAGCTCTCCGAAAGCAATTGGACAGTCAGGAGACCATGGACCCCTCCGCAATTTTTGGACAACCTGGTCCTTTGAATATGGAAGAGGTATTCCCCAAGAACAAGGAGAAATTCCACAAATTCCGAGCGCGAACCTCGAGTGCGAACTGGTCAGGACAGGATCGTCTCACCGACGACGAGATTCGGAAAGATCTGGAAGCAAGAGACAGGTTACGAAGACAAGGGGGTTGGACTTATAATGATATGGTTTGAGCTGTCTGCTCTTGTTCTGGTATTACATAGAGATCTGGTTGGTTTTCGTAAATGGACAAAAGTAGCTTTACCCTCGTGGCGTTAGGGAGTCATGGCGGCGTTACGTCATGGATAGGAGTAATGCATGGTATATGCTTATTTGTCTACTATTCTAACTTTGTCCTTCTTTTGCCATACGTGCTCACCGTGTCTGAGACTTACCTGTGTTTTTATCATCACGTGTACCATAAACGTGAAGGGTTGAGCCGCTGATGGAGGGGCGTCCTGCTGGACAGGGGATAGGGATACAGTAGCTTGCAGATCCTGTCCCAGCTGACAACTCGGCGACGCCCGTGTACTCACTCGTAAGGCACGTCAAGTATTCAATTGACGGCGAACAAACCAACCTTGCATTCCCATATCAACATTGCCCAGTGCCTTTCCTTCTTCACAGTATTTGCTTGTCCCTTCGAGCTTCTCCAGACCATGCATCAGAACGTCATCGTCGTCTAATTTTAGAGCGGCTAATCCCGGCACTTGAGGCTCCCTGCTGTCCGACTTGGAATTTCTTTTGATCGCGTTTATCAAGGCAGCCGACCTGCAGAAACAAACAATTCTCCTCCACCTCTCCCACAACAACGGCGATTGCATGGCAGTGCGAGATTGTGTGCGAGATTGGCGCATTGATTCTTAAAGTGAAGAGGGCATACCTGTGCACACAAGCGCACGAAAAGAAACCGCCGTGGACAAGCTACCACATTAAGCTTTGAGCTGGAACTGAACGTTAAGGGTGAATTTCACTCCAACGTTTCTGGCGGATATCTGTCTTGCGCCTTGGCTGGCAGATTGTCTTGAGCTCTGAACTTTGGATTCACGGCATCCAGATCTGTTCTACACTTGATTAGTTTTGATCTTCTTTCAGCCCAACTTCAAGCCAAGATTCCCGAGCATTAGGACAACACGAACGCACTTGAAAAGGTACGCACACACGATTAAACCCTCAACTTCATTGCCCAGACCAGATATCTGACTTGGCATAGCAGTTATTGGATAACGAGAACGATACTGCCATATACCACACCCCCCTGCGATAATTGCTGTCTTTTCTGGAGCTAGCCAGCTCCTGAAGACTAGGCAGTCCAAAGAACGACCAGCTTCGCCTACCTCAATCTCTAGAAAACACGCCCTGGCGACGTGATATTCGCTCAACCAACGTACTGCTAGGTCCAAGTCTCGGCAGAAACAAATCAGAATCACCTCCGCCCATTTTCGGGCTCCAGACGAGCCTTGACGAACACTATCCCTGCCTTCTATCCTATCCACTTCCTGGCAGACACAAGACTCGCCAGAACATCAGAATATCGTGCGTGTCTATTTGGGAGTTAGCAAAACTTGGGACACCAAGTTGAACCAAAATCAGCAATATTCGCTATCTGGATCTACTCTCTAGACAGGACGGACGTTACCCGCACAAGTGTCACTCGGATCTTGCCTACATAAGACAACACAGGAATCAGCTACTCTTTAGTCTTGTCCAAGGACGGCTCTCTATATCTCGATCATTCATATCATCCGCACTCGCAACTAATTCGGTTAATGCCTGAAAGGCCATCTCAACACATCTCGACTATCCAAACCCTTCCGCCCTATCCACTCGACAAATAAATGACACCTGAAAACACTTTCACGAGACTCTCAATCCTTTTCCAAAAGTGAGAGGGGTTAACTGCTTGACCTGTCACGTACAGGGACACGAGGCTTTGGAAATACCATCTGGTAAAAGGTGCAACAGCAGTATCCAAAATGGTTAAAGCAGACTTGACTCGAGATTACTATGGCGATCTCGATCTTCAGCCCACGGCAGACCTTGCAGAGATAAAGAGGCAGTTCAAGAAGCTTGGTAAGTGCCCAATTTGGGTCATTCGGCATTGCCCTATTTTCCTTGCTTTTTTGTTGCTTGTGTCTGTATCTCCGATGCTCCTTATGCAAATTCTATGCTCTGCACTCCGTGAGTCCATTAAGGGTCTGAGAGATTCGAGTTGCTGAGTAGGAAGAAATGCTGCAGTCTTTTCCCGGGCTTAAGCTCTCTATTATTCAGAAATTTCTATTATTCAGAAACTTGAACGACCTGAGGTAGCAGAATCCATGCAAGTACTAGACCTTTGATCTAAGCGTGGCAAGTCCTGACGTCCCTGAAGTTTTGGGCGATTTCATTGTTCGATATAGCAATTGTTCAAGACTCCGTTCAATTGTCGACACGATGGCGATCGACAGTGACACGGCAACTGTCGATATTTTGTGTCGACACGCACAATCCTTTCTTTGTGCAATGCTAACATATCTATCTTAGCCCTTACCTATCATCCCGACCGAAATCCTGGCAGAGAAACAGAGGTAACAGCAAAATTTCAAAGAATACAATCGGCTCATGAAGTTCTCTGTGATCCCATTGAGCGGGCGAAATACGATTCAAATCGAATCACAAGCAAGGCTAACGGCAAAACTGGCTATCAAGGAGCATCTGGTGTACGAGGCAATCCTTGGTCAAATGCTGGCGCACAGTGGGCTCCTCCTCCGAAACCGCCTGGCGCGAATCGTCGTCCGCCTCCTTCTGCTGGCGCTGCACGATATGGGAAGTTTGAGGCTCCTAAGGCATCTGCAAGCACCGCACAGGAAGGCGCCGAAGCTAGGAAGAAGACCTACGAAGCTTGGGAAAGTATGAGAGGTCAGGAAACCCGAGCACAAGCCGGTGTCAAGGTAAACCGAGGATCGTACAAGCCTACACCACCAAGCAGAGACTACACAACACCATCCGGTCGTGACGAAAGCAACAGCTATAAGCATCCACCACCTCCCAGGCCCAAACCTGGTTTTGATGAGTACCGGGCCAATTATTCTCCAAATGTCAGTCCGCACAGAAGAGCTCAAAGCACCGGGGGCAAGGCCGGAAAGGCTTCACGCCTGCTAGTCCTGGTGGAGACGAGCCAGCAGCACCAAAGGGCGCTTACTTCACTCAACATAAGTCCCAATATGCTCCAGATCCACCACCACGAGCCACGCCTGGCTCGTCTCAGAGCGTCCAACCAGATCCTCCTAGACAAAATGTTCAGCCAAATCCATTGAGACAATTCAGACAGGATTTCAAACCAGCAGCGTATGACACTCGCCAAAGCACACCGTATCAAACACATGGAGGAGAAAAATTGAACCCCTTCGATAACGCTAATCTCAACAGATCGAAAAGCCAGCGTGAGCGATCCGAACAAACTGGCGATGGCGCTCAGGTCCCTAGAACAGGTTCTGATCCCAATATATCCCAACCTAACCGATCACGCTCCTTTGTCGACCCTCCTTCAAGACCTTCCATGGCCTCATACAATGAGGAAGCAATTAATTCTTCTAGTTCGGATGATGGACCTCAGATCAAATCACCACAGCCTAGAAAATTTGCCCAACCGAGACGCGCACCCACTGGATTCACCAGAGATGGGCTGCGTATTCCCGAGGCTGCGGAACACTCTCGTAAGCCTAGTCTGTCTGAATTCCAGAAATGGTATCGGGACAACACTGGTGATGCAGAGCCTCCGCTAAAACGATTCCCTTCAGATGAACCGACGAATGGTTCTCGCCAAGCCAAAACTCAATCTGCGGAGGAATCTAATATGTACGGTACCTTTCAATCTCACTCGTCTCGTTCGAACGCAGCCACTGCCAGCAGCAAATTCGGAAATCACACAGAATCAGAGGTATTTGATTACGTCAAGAAGAACAACAAACTACCTCGTTTGGTCAAGGTTGCAGGTGGATCAATCGTGTTTCCAAGAGACAAGGCGCCTGATAGACCACTTGCGACACCTCCCAGTGGAATCGCAGCTAAGGGTCTGAACCCATTTGAAGCACACCAGCTTCGACTAGTTGATGAGCTGATCAACAAGCGTAATGCGTGTGGCTCCAATATGAGATCTTCCGTCAATGCCAATGTGTCCGAAAGTAACGACACGCTCATTGGAGATGGAGTGCTCGCTCAAGAACCTTCTCCGATGGGAAGTCCATCCAAGAAACAGAGGTTTCAGGAGCTTCCTCGCTCCTCACCCTATGCTTATCATCATCATGCACAATCAATCCCCGTTTTGACAAGGCAGCAGAAACCAAATGCTAACGGTATGAACCACCCTTCCAGTTTTTCCTTCAAAGTCGACAATACCACCTTCGCTACGACGAACCAACCTAGAACTGGAGTGACCAGTCCGAGTACTGAAAACATCAACACAAAGTTCACACCGGAAGAGTGGGAAGGCAAATTTGAGGCTGGACATGACTACTTCAGACCGGAGCAGAAGGCAGCTGGCGTTCCTCCCAGAGGTCGCGCTCAATCTGCCAGTCGCTCCAGAGGACGATCTCCTATCAGGATTCGGCCTGTTGATCCCAAATCTATGCAGCCGCAAGTTGAGGAAGAGACGCGGATCGATTCACCCGGTGGAACCAAGTTTACCCCGTCAGAATGGGAGGAAAGCTTCAAACCTCAAACCTTTATGCCTCCCCCGCCTGCGATGACCCCTCGTCCAACAAATAGTCGGAAAGGACGCGGAGCGAGCATTCGACCTACAATGGGCGGCAATGCAGCTGTGGTGAATGATAGCGATAATGATTCAGAAGAGATTGCTCTCTTGATCGGTCGCAAAAACCAACCACCTAATATCACCACTTCTCCTTCTCTGGATCCAATGGAAGTTGATTCTACGCCTCCTTCTGAGCCCGCAGCACAAGCACCAAAGACCCCAACTTCCAACACGGTTCCATTGGTTATCCCATCACCAGGCAAACGCCCCGCAGCGCCATCTCAATCCCCAATTGACTCGGCATTGAAGGTTGAATTCGACGATCTGAAAGTCCAAGATCTAATATCCACCCTCAATCTCCCAACCGCGCCAATTCCACCACAACCCCCAGTCGGCTTATATGCTCGCCCTACGAATGAAGATAGCGGTGTCTATCTCGATGAGTTCAAGGTTTATATGTCCGACTGGGATCTGTTCACCAACCAGTTTGCTTTCCACATGTTGGCCCGGAAGAAGCAGAATGATGACTTGGGTAGCAAGCGCTGGGACGATGACAAGGGTCTGGAGACATATCGTAAGGGACTGAAGGAGGATAAATTCGTGTTGGCTCATTGGTCGACGAGTCAGGAGAAGCACGAAGGAGCGCTAAAAGGGTATGCGGTTTGGAAGGAACAAGTAAAGCCAAGGGATAATCGGGAGCGACCTCGCAAGAAGACTCACTAGCTTATGAGCTTCTCTCCGCTGCTGAGTGTCTCACTATGGCAACCGCGAGCGCGTTGCCTTGCGTTACGTTGCAAGGCGGTATGAGAAGTGCTATAAAAATGGTGGATGGATAGTGATACATGGATACGAGCGGGTTTTATGGTAAATGATCCTCTCGTACTGCGCGTCAGCATCTTGGGATGGTTTCCTTCGTTTTCATTTTCAACTCAGTTTTTGTGTAGATGGATGAAGATACCCGGAGTTACGTGGTCTGGTCTGGTCTGTTATGCATCTATATCTGCAGCGAAGCAAGAAGGCGGCGTATTGAGCGATGGCGTTGTTGTATGATAGGGGCGAGCAAACAAGCGACGCTTGACCTTGGTAAATCTAGAAAATGCAAGCCTTAGGGATGCAAAATGCTCGTGAGCATCCCGACCACCAAGTGTGAAAGCGACTTGTCAACCAATCTGTAAGAGAAGAAGAAAAAAAGGTTTGAGTATTTAAGAGTGCAACCCTCTTACCAAGAAGGTGGTCTGGACCCCAACCACATATGTTGACCGAAACATGCGATTTCAAATCTCGGAACTATTATAAACGATTGGCATTGATCAACATGTGGTCTCAATAGAGCCTCGGCCTCCTCTCTACATCCCAACTCCTTCTCGATTTAGGGTTAAAAATAGGATGGATTACTACTCCAGACAAAGCCTCAGTCTCCTCTAATCCCGATACACCTTATCAAGTGTTTCAAACAAGTCGCTCTTGACGCGTTCTCTGGTGACATATGCTCGGTTGTTGAGTAGGAAATTTCGTCATCGCGCAGAGACGTCTCTTAAGTCGCTTCAAGGCTTTAATCGTCGTATGACTGAATTTTGATATGGCCTCCACTAGCTCTTGCATTCTCATCGCTTGAGACTTCTTCTTTCTCATCATTCTCCAGGTATTAATAGCGTCGTCTTCTGCTTTCCCCTCTGCTCCTCTTTTTCATTCGCTAAAATTACATAACTCGAGGTAAGGTAGAGAGAGGTTAATCGACGGAGCATTTAATCTTTCCGTCTGCTGATTGACTCGGCATTGAAGAACAAGCGTGCTGGTCTAGTGATCTTTCCAAGTAGGGGCTCTTCCATCCTCTCGTTGGTGTCGGGTAGAAGTGTCAAGGTCCAGATGCTTTGAGGTCGGATTTCGGCTGTTGGGAGTGGTCTACGGGGTACATTGAGTACTGTACTCGAGTAAGCAAGGAGCTGTGAACTTATCATTTACATTGACGCAGGTTTGGGATGCCCCTCAATCTACCGAACCTCAGCCTGAACAAAACAAGCTCCTAACCCCTCCAGACCCAGGGATCATTTCAATTTTTACCCCGTTCATAATGCGGAGTCAAACCTCCCTCCAATTACCCGGTCCCATATCTCGTCATTGAGTGGTTTGCCCTTTATTTATTTCCCCGCCATAGCATCCCCCCTAACTTCAACCGGAGCTCGCTCATTCGTTGATCCGCTGCAAGTGCATCGCAGGTACCTTGGTGGTCTAGGGCTCACAATTGAGGTGATGTGTTGTTGCTTCCTCTCACCCGTATGGGTGATTGTGACTGTCCGGAGCAAAGCAATGACTCGGAGCTTGTATGAGCTACATGAGTCTATATAGCCGCGCTCTCATTTGTTCTTGGTTTCTTTGCTACTTGGTTCCTTGAGAGCATTCTCCCTTAAGAGTTTCCTTGAATACCATCGTCTTACCCACCAGAGTTCAAGATGCACCTTCACGCTTTCTTGCTGCTCGCCGCGAGTGCCAAAGCGATTGCAGGCTCCAGCAACCATGGTAATTATTCATGGCCAAAACATCAAGCATGGGTCAAGGACTTTCAGAATCTTATAACTTTCGGTGACAGGTAAGCATCTTTTGGCATTTCTGATCGAAGTGCTGACGATCCCCACGCTATACGGACGAGAGCCGTCTGGGTTACTTCATAGCACATAATGGATCAGCTCCTCCAGTAGGCACGTTGCTCCCAGAAAGCACGAGTACTCCAGGTGGAGGGATTACTTGGGATCGTTGGGTATCCATCTACTCGGGAGCCAGGCTCTACGATTATGCAGTCAGTGGAGCCGTCTGTTCCAACGAGATCATCTATCGCTATTTGGCAAGCATATTTGGACCGTTCCCTGATGTGATCTACGAAGTCGATGCCTTTGTCGCAGACACCCAGTACATCAACGCCTCGACTCATACCAACACCCTTTATACAGACCGAAAATCCGATAACACCGTCTATTCTATGTGGATTGGGACGAACGATCTAGGCGCTGATGCGTTCTTAACGGATAGCAGCTTGAATGGGACTACGATACCGGATTATGTGGATTGTATCTATGATCGCTTTGACCAGATCTACAAAGCTGGAGGACGGTACTTTGTGTTGATGAATACCGCTCCTCTGCAATTATCCCCATTGTATGGAATGCCCGATGCAGGTGGATTACCAGCATCCCATTACTGGCCCGATAAGGTAGGATCTCTTTGTTGTTCAGGAATTGCTTTCAAGTATGCTCATACAAGCAACAGCCGGCAAATCTGTCTGGAATTAGCAACAAAATGGAAGAGTACACTAAACTCGTCAACGACATTTTTTCATACCGGACACCATTCGAGCTCTTAGTTGCAAAACGATACCCAGGAGCCTCGATCGCCATTTTCGATGTCAATACTTTGATCACCAACATCTATCACAATCCTACCCAATATGGGATTGCTTCACCAGCGAATGTCACCGGGCAATACTATCTGTGTGATGTCGCGACTGGCAGCATCTGCACAAGCCAGACCAGCATCGGGGCAAGCCATTTCCTTTGGTACGATGAGCTACATCCGAGTCAGCAAACAGACGAGGCAATTGCGCATGAGTTTATCAATGTGGTTAAGGGGACGAGCAAATATGCCACTTATTGGTAGAGCTCATGGAAATGGGATGAACAGGAAAAGGAAAGCTTGTTCCAAAATTAGTCGGAAGAAAATCACCAGATATTGCGTATCCAAATCATCCTCCCGAGGAGAGGTACTCCTGGCTTGTACAGTGTCAAATTATCACACAGTGGTTACACGTCCTTCAAGCTAATAACGTCAATCTCACTGGCCGTCATACTCAACCCCACGAACCCTCCACCACGCCACCACTCCTTCCTTCTCCCCTTCTTTCTCACTCTTCACCCTTCCCGTCATATCCCATTCATCTCTCCCAGCCTTGCTGTCGATCCACGGCTGCTAGACACTCGAATCTCTGGTAATTGGGCGCAATGTCATGCACGAGTAGTGGCCAAACTGGAGCGGTCTGAGCCACTCAAAGCCCCTAGCGGCTCCCATCCATGGTGTCTCGGTTCGCCTCGTGCGTCGCATCGCATCGCATATAGCAATAAGATCACATCCTCGCATGAAATTTCTCCATCAAAACCAACCTCAGCTCCACCTCCACCACACAATCCCAATCGACATCCTTGTTCAACCAACTTAACTCGGCACAACCAGTCTTGTCCTGCCTGAACTACCGTCCCGAGATCTCTCATCAGTCCGCCGTGTACCACGACCTTTTGCGAGGAACCATGTCCCCGTAACAGGAGCAGCAGCCACCCATACGTTCGTTACGTGTCGCAGCCCTCTCACAAGCCATGTATGCACCATCTTATGGCTTTGGCCCAGGGACCAACAACTCACAACCCTTCAACCCAAATGGCACACCCCACAACCCCCACCAGCAACAGCAACAGCCGCCTGGACAGCCTCAGATGATGTACAACCCTCAGCAATACGCTGGCGCTGGCCCTCCTCAATCACCATACGGCGGCGGTCCAGGACCCGGCATGGGTCCAAATGCAGGTGGGATGGGGATGATGCAGAATAGCGGTTTGGCGCATATGGCTGGTGGGCACGGTATGTTTGTACCCAGTTCCAGATTCAATCTCGACTGCTTCTCTGCACTTGGACTTGTACATGCACGCTGCTACATGCGCCTTGCATCTCTACAAGCTGTGCGCATTCCCTACCGGAACGCCTCAGCGGAAGGAAGGCTGGTTACTCCTTGCTCGCACAGCAAAGAACTGGACGAGTACGTTCGAGTACTCGACGTCAGCCCATGCTCAAGTCTATCAATACATCTCTTCGTCGTATTAGACAAACATCGCTGACACGTCTATTATCATCAGTGGCCTCATATCAAACCCCATACTCGAGCTCTCCTTATGGAGCAAGCATACCTACCTCAGCCGCAGCCAACTTCCCTCCGAACGTCATGCCTACGACATCTGGCGGTCCATCCTTTGCTCAGAGCGCTCCAAATATGAATCCTCAACAAATGCAAGCGCAGCGCATGCAGCCTCCTCCACAAGTATCTACACCCACACAACCGGGCCAACGAGCTTCTCCGTATGGAAGCATGCCACATAAGACTCCTCCCAATTCGTCAAACGCTCAGTCACAGTTCAGCACTCCCCAGACTTCAATACAGACAAACGTGCAGACAAATGTTCAAACTCCAAATAATAATCAGCAGAATCAGGGTGGGACGGTAGTGACACCGCAGTCAGCAACTTTCCCAGCCGTGTCACATGGCACTGGAGCGGGTATGGCGACGCCATTAAGCCCTGGGTCAGAAGTCCGAGAGAAAGATAGAGTCACACTTTTGTTAGAAATCAATCGAGAGCTCCTTTTAGAGGTCATGCGATTACAAGCCGCCCAACTTGCCGAGAAAGCGGGGGTGGAGAAGGAGGAAACAGCTGCCAGTTCTACTCCGCCTGCGAGCACGGGTGATAAGGACAAGGAGAAAGAAAAGGCGAAGACTGTCAGCTCAAGAGAGTATTTCGAGTGCGTTATATGGACATGCTCTTGACAATGAATGCTGACGATAGTAGATGTATGCGCCGTCTCCAAGGAAACCTTGCCTACCTTGCCGCTATCGCAGATCGATCCCACAAACCATCCTCTCAAATCCCCGCCCACCCAGCTGTAATGAGCGCTCCACCGCTAGGTCCTCGATCGAAAAAGGATCCCGTCTCCTCTCCCTCTATCGAAACAAAGATCGGGAACGTGGATGAAGATAAGAAGCCGGAAAATACTGAATCCCCAGAAGATAGCGAAAATAGAGCAGAGACCTTGAAAGACCAATACAAGCGGCTCCAAGCGTTGTTCCCAGGTGTGGATCCGAAGCACGACACACAGGCACAATCTGCAAACGCAGCAGCAAGAGCTCAGGCGCAAGCTAAACAAAAGCAAGCTCAGGCGCAAGCCCAAGCGCAAACACTAGCAGGGCATAGTCAAGGAGGAGAGCAGACGCCGCAGCAGAAAATACAGACTGATCTGTATAGGCAACACATGATTCAACAAGCTCAACAACAAGCTGCAGCCGCTCAACAAAACCAACAAAATCAGAGTCAAAACCATGGGCAAAATCGATAATAAGGGTCGAAGGTTGCTTGACCGGTATAATGGAATTATTATTATGACGTTGTGTTTTGGAAAATGGCGGGTGGAGTCTTTGGGTGGTTTGGTCGGTGTTCGAGGAAAATCAGAACGCTTTTCTGGGTCGGTTGCATTGTTGGTGTATTGCTCATACTGGGTGGTGGTTCATTGAATAAGACACCTTTCTCATCTTAGCACGTTGGCTAGCATATGAGCATAATTTAACAGACTTTTACTTTCTAGTCCTGGCAGTCAACCTGTGACATAGAGGCGACTTGATCTACTCGAAAAGTCAGCAATGAACAGCAGAATTGGATTTGTGAGCCTCAGAATTGTGTCTCCAAGTGAATGTACGAGGTTAGCGAGCCTCGGGCTGCTGCTTAGGGGTCACGACACAACGCGAGCTTCCTACGGGTAACAACTCCGTCTTCATACATTCTACCACCTCACAATAAAGTGCCTCCAATCCTCTGGAGCTTTCTATCTTTCTCGACACCTTCTCTTACTATCATCGCCGACGTTATCAGTGCCAGTTCTCCAACACATCCGGCAATGGCAACTCTCAATCCCACTTTCAGACAAACATACACTCCTGCCCAAATACAAGCCTACTTCTCAAGAATCAAACTCCCCGGGTTCTATCGAAATAGCACGTCACGAGAGCTCTCGTACCTTTCTGTCCTCCATAAATACCAATTAGCCTCGATTCCGTTTGAGAATCTCGAATTGCATTACTCCTCTCATCACACCATCACTCTTGATCCCCAGCACCTGTTCCACAAGATCGTAGAACGCAACACGGGGCGAGGTGGGTACTGTATGGAGAACAACTGTCTATTTGGGACAGTACTGAGAAGTTTGGGCTTTGAGGTTGTGAGTATTGGCGCGAAAGTCAATGAGGCTGTCCAGCCAGTGAGCGGGAACAAGGGGTGGAGAAGACCGAAATTTGACGGCTGGTAAACCCTTCCTCCCTCTTTCCAACCGCAGTGGAGATGACTCTAATACAGGAATCATATGTTGAATATCGTCAGAGTCGACAATAAGAAATACGTCGTAGACGTAGGTTTTGGCTCAAGTGGTCCAACGCGCCCACTTCATCTCATCACCAATGAAGTATCCATCAACGTGGGCGATCAAGAGATGCGGTTATTGTACGACACCATCCCCGACTTCACGGGTCAGAGTCAGAAGCTCTGGCTGTACCAGCACCGGAACTCATTGATTCAGGAGTGGCTGCCTACTTATGCGTTCAGCGAAATGGAGTTCACGCCGAGTGACTATCAGATGATGAATTATTTCACCTCAAGTCATCGTACGAGTTGGTTCACGTACTTGGTAGTATGTGTGAAGATGAGGAGATCGTGGGCGATGTCACGCTCTTTGGGAACGAGGTGAAACGAAGAGTTAAAGGGAAGACGGAAGTGCTTGCGTTGTGCAAGGATGAGGACGAGAGAGTGAAGGCTTTAGATGAGTTTTTGGGTGTTAAGTTGAGTAGTGCTGAGATCGATGGCATTAAAGGCATGCAGACTGAGCTGATAGAAGCGTGAAAGGGTATTTTGCGACTTTTGCTAATCTAGCTACGGAGAGCATTATTGATGGTCAAAACTCAAACGTACGCAAGTTGTATTCGATCCGCCCTGGTATACCCTTGACAATTGTGTCGATGGAGATCTAGTCGATAATACTAGCCAACGCAAAAGAGCGTTGCCTGCCTTGATCGGATGCAATTTGCGGTACGACCTCTAGTAGTATTTCACTACTGAAATGATTCACGGGGGGACCATGTCCTGGCCTTGCAGCCGGATTCTTTGATAGAAGGTCTCGTTATAATTGAGAAAATCGGACGATACAAAATCAAAGGCATTACCTCATCATCATGCTCATGACGAAGTCGTCGCCTTACGCTGCCTGCTTCAAGACACCAGTGTGTGTATCAAGCACCAATCCAAAGATGTTGATGTGATCCGTGAGGCCCGGCTGGCTCTTCAAGAATTTGACGTCCTCGAGGATAGTCTTCTCCGGGCTGTTCAATATCAGCACAAGTGTCTCTCATTCACCCCGAGATCAGATATTGCACGCTTACTCTGCAATTGCCCCGTAAACATATCCAGGCTCGGCGAGGGCAGGATGTCTAGATTTGGTAGCTGCTTCGAAGCCAGCTTCGTCCGTATGGCTCATGCCACAATCGGTGTGATGGATTACAACGACTGTACCGAGTCCTCCAACGGCATCGAGGGCAAGTATGGAGCGCATGGCGTCTTGAGTTCGACCTCCTGCATTGCGGATAATCGCGCACTCTGAAAATTCGAGGCCGAGGAATTGCTCAGGGACGATGCGAGGATCGCTACAGGAGACTACACACTGGTTAGGTTGAACAACCAGCGTGGTTCCTGTAATCAGAGCAACTTACTGATGGCTGTTGCTGTCTTGCCCATCTCTTTGGCTTTCATGATACCTTGCTTCAAGAGCGGAGGCGCTTTATATGTTTCAGCATATTTTCTAGATGGAATGTTAGCGCTTGAATGTTTCTGGAAAGTCAGGCAAATCCCACAAGTTCTTGGCTAATAAGTTAGCCACTTTGTTGGTCGAGGTTGTCATATGATTCATATTGATAGAATCTTGGGTGGAGTTGACGAGTGTTCAGACTGCTTGGCCGATGATTTGCTTCGAGGATTGGTTAATGCAGAAGTGTTTTGATAGCTTTGGTGGAATTGTAATGTGATGATCTATGTGAACGGAAAGTCCTTGGGATTGCGAATGGTACATTATATATTCTATCCGGCATTGCTGAAGTGTTCAACGTCCGCAGACCTGACCTTTGATTTCCGCGCATTTTTTGTTCAGTAATTAAATCTTCTTTTCGAGGACTGCTTATTGTTCAGTGTGCAGGTCCCCGAAATAAATTTCAAATGCCGGAATCTAGATACCAGACCCCGAATGGATTTCAAGCGAAGCTATTCTGCCAAGCTTGAATAAGCCGTATGCACCTTTGAGTTACGGGGCAATTGAGACACCTTCGTCATAAACTTCAGCGCTGTGCTTAAAACAGATTCGCACTGTGGCATAAGAAAGTTGTAGTGCGACCACAATGAGTGGGCGGGATTTGAAATCACGGCTGGATTGTTGATTAGTATTTGCGTGGCTAAAATAAGGGAAAGCTATTCGAGTACTACAGTACTGTACCTCGGCCGGGGGTCGGTTCAGGTACGGACGTAGCTCGTTCAACGGTCGACAGAACACAAAAACGAAGAGATGAATCAAAAGTCGCTTAGACACGCATCGAAAGCGGTTGTATCGTGCATTACTCAATATCATAGGAGATTGTGTATTTAAAGCATATGAAGACACCGATCCCACAATTTCTACACTTTTATGAGCAGCACCCCAGTAACATATTTAGATTCAAATTCATCGACACAACCAGACTTTCTCTCAAGTCAAAGCCCAACTAACTCCGATCTTTCTCATTGCCATGTCTTCCATCAAACAGACGGTCCTGGCCATCGGAGGAACAGGTGTTCAAGGTGTCCCAGGTCCCTGTCGTTAAGAGTAAGTGGTCTGGGTGCGGGGGTCAGTGTTGAAAGACTATCGTGGTTCACCACCGAAGTAGGGATTTCAAAGACGCTTGTGATACTATTCCGTTTTGTGTCGAGGCACTTTATGGTTATGTACCTTTGATTTCGGACTGCTTTACTTTTCTTGAGTAAATACCCCGCATATGGAAGCCTGTTTTCGACGCAATGTTGAGTTAATTTTGTAAACACCATGGTGGACTATGGCGAGGAAAAGACCCCCTTTTTGGTCGTTACTTTCGATGTCACCTCTTACATCCATCAATTCTCAGGGAGAGCACAGAAAGAAGCTCATATATCCAGAGCAAGCGCTTATAGACCCTTGCCCTTCACAAAATCGGGCACCTTCTGACCATGCGCCTGTCCACCCATCATTCCCATAATGTTCTCAAATCTACCCCCTTCACAGGTCTCTTCTTCAGTGCATCCTCACACAACCCAATATCCGCTCGGTCTTCATCCAATGGCTTTCTTCCCACGATTACCCCAACCTCGTTATATTTCGGACTATTCTTGAAGAAATTTATCCAATGCGCCATCGCCTCCTCGATCTTCTCCTTGACTTCTTCAGCATCCTCCTCCCTTCTCCGCTTCTTTTCCGCCTCAGTAACCTTGCCTATCTTCTGCATCAAAGTAGCAGCCTGTTCTTTCAGTCCCTCTGGTAGTGCTTCGGTGCTTCTCCCGTCTGCCGCGCTTTCGATTTCCTCGTCCATCCATTTCGGCACGAACATGGCCTCCACACCTTTCATATCCCACGTCAGGTGCTCGGGTTGGAAACAGGTTGTCACCCACGCGCGAGTGGCGTCCCGACCGGCGAAGTGGCCGTAATGGCCGCCAGGGCCATAGAATGAGCGACCGGAGGAGACGTCAAAGATCGTGCCGTTGAGTGCAATGTATATTGGCTTCTCGGGGTCGGCACCAGTGTAGGAGGCTAGTTGCTCGTCGGTGAGCTGTATTTTGTCATTCTCCGGAGCCGTCGATGAACCCGACGGACCTGACGTGCTTGATGAGTTCGCTGGGCTGGAATGACTCTGGAACTGGAAATGATACACAGCGAGTGCCGCAATAACAGCGACTATCAGATATAACCCATGGTTGTTTCCAATAGGGGCCGAAGTTGGAGCAGTTCTTGACTTTTTGGCGGATGGAGCCTTTGCATTGCGTTTACGAAATTCGGCCATTCTGTTCAAGGAATGTGTCTATTTCATGAGTTGAGAAGATGTGACATCCCCTCATTCTGGCAGGTCGATCGCCATTGACACGTCTTAGGTTTAGAGCTAGAGAATGTGATTTAGACCGAGGTTGGCTTAAGGTGAGACAGACACCCGCGTGACTTGTCTGTTCTGATCTGCGTCGCTTCCGACAAGACTTTATGAAAGACTTTTCCTCATATATAGCTGAGTCATTTTTGCATTCGTCCATTCGGAGCCTGGAAGACTTGCTGGCGGTGCTACCCAAAGCAAACTTTGGTGATTACAATATATCGAGGTTAGATACGTTCGTACTTAACCGCTGCATACCCCGCACCCCACACTCTCCACACCCTCCCGATGCCATCCATCCATGGACGAAGATCCAAATCCGACAAGTAGCGTCACACTAAGGTCATACGGAGATCTACAATGCACTCCGTTGCTGGGGTTTGAAGGTCTTGGAAGTACTGGTGCTTGTGACTTGCAAAGCTTCTCGAGGTGGAAAATTTGCCTTCGTATTGAAGCTGTTTTTCACTCCGTCTCTGTGTTAAGTCCACCTGGAAAAAATGAGGGCTCTGGTAGAGAGCTATAGTCTTCCATTTCAAACCAATTACGAAGCACAGCTACGTTTAATCAAGGATAACAAACTTCAACTTTTTACATGAACATTACTAACCGTCGTTTTTACAATAACTTAGGATGCCCACGCCTGGTGGAACTCAACAGCATATCGTCCAGCCAACTGCAAGTAATAATTATGGTCCCACCCATTATCGATGCCAATAAACCCTGGGTTCGAAGCAGGAGGAACTTCGTCAAAGCAGAGAGTTGCAATAGCTTGGGTACCTATCAAAACAGTTAGAAGGAAGCTCCAAAGTAGGGTCTTGATCATTCAAGACGGGATATTCATTACCTTCGGGAAACTCGTCGAACATGGCACCAAAGATAAACATTGGCTTTTGCGCCAACACATTGGTGAGTTGAGCCTCGTAAAAGGTCCCGTTGTATCGATTGCCGAATGGGATGCTAGGATCGCCTTGTCTGTTGCGGTCACTGCCGCCTGGCCAGATCACTGGGCTGTAGCCAATACCCAGTGAGTCTGTGAGGGCTTTGTCGGCAACGGCTGTGCCGGTGTAGTATCCTTGGTAATTGGTATTGTCATAAGCACCAACCGTCCAGGGCTGAACGACATCGGCTTGGACATAGACGGCGTAGTAATCCGGATCAGACTGCGCTTCAGATCGCCACGCCTGTTCCACGCCCACGATCACATAAGGGTTAGGACTGGCTGAGCGAAGGGCGTGGAACATGCTGGCGCAGTCGGCAGCATCAATTTGTGGCTTGTTGATACCAAAGCCCCAGAGTTCAAGTACCGGACGTCCTTCGTGATGTAGATAAGCTGGGGAGGCCATCAGGGGCGCTATAACCGTGGCGTAATCATTGAGAAGGCTGGGAACGACATCTGCAAAGTTGGATGATTCGACTTGGGAGAGATCGTATTCCACAGCAAAAGTGCGTCCATACGTCTCAGCCGCGGTTTGGATTTGGCCCAGGAGCTGCTTGAAAGAGTCGTCATTGATGTCATTGTAGAATCGCTGGACTAAGATGCCATCGATGCTGTTCTCTTGCATCCAACGGAAATGAGTGTCGACGATGCCAGTACAGTTGGATTCGAACAGGCTGGCGTGGGAACCGTCTGGTAGGATGAAATTGGTAGTGAAGAGACACTCGGCAGGATATTGCTCCACCGCTGGGAACATATCAATTTGGACTTGGATTGTTTAGTCATGAGTTCTCTAAAAGATTTAAGCAAGGGAACGAAGGCTCACCATCTCCCGGAGTGCTGGGTCCCGGTATTTCGCCAAAGTCTATCATCCAATGGTCATTGCCCTGACCTGGGCGACGAAAGAACCCTTGGTATCCATACAGGAATTTGCCCTCCAGCGTAGTCGTATCAACGGGAGCTACCTGTTTTTTCTGAAGTGCCAGACTGTTGACTGTTGACGCGCACAGAAGGGAAATTAGGGTGATTAAGCGTGCAGGTGTACATAAGAAGGAAGACATGACTGAGCTCATCACCATCGAATATAGCTACTGACTGAAAGAGTGTAAAGTAGGAAAGTCAGGCTGGCGAAAAGAAGTTCATACCAACAGTTTGTATTTATAAATCAAGGTTGTCAGTCTAATCAACATGAAACCAACGATCTTCGACGATCTTCACCAATTTGCAGGAACACGAACAGGTGACTTTTCAGGCTGTGCTCTTCGGTGCTACTTCGCACTTACCAGCTACCACCCCCCTCTACAGAGGATCGTTCCCAATCGCCCAGAAAGACCCGGGCTATTGCGACGTTACTGTAGGGTACCGTCTCCTAGCAAGGGGTTGTAGACATCAATAGAGCCTAGACCCTAGAGTAAACCGAACTACAGCAAACACGAGGGGCGTTCAGCCTACAGTTTAGGATAAAGAGCCTGTAGTTTCAGGGCCTACTTACTTGCAGTGTTGCAATGCTAGTAGGTCGCCAACAAGGGACTAGCAGCCTTAAAGCAGCAAGGGTTAGGACTTATGGAGCAATTACCGGAAGGGGTTGGTGTGGGGTAGCAGGGGCTATTTTTATTAATACTTGCCGGCTTTTTATTTGAAGGAAGCTACCTCACCTATTGGAATGTTGGTAACGATTGATATTGAAGGAGATATTAACATCCTTCATGCTCCATAAGCAAATTGTAAGCTCGTATGTCTTTGTCTCGTATCGCTGGGGCCATGTCTGGCTGGACTAACTCGGGCTCGATATCGTGAGAAGATAAATGAATACATCCGAATTTCCGGAAGACATCCACTCCGCCCCAGGGGTAGACGCAAAAGCCGTTGCCTTTGAAACGTCGGATCAACCCGCTTCTCTTGCTGGTAGATTCCTTCTCGAAAACCATGTTCTCGGAATCCTGTCTTGAATCATTTGAACCCTCAAAGATGGTAACCAATGACTGCGCTTTAGACCTGTCGTCCTTGCTTCCCTTCTGCGCTCGGTGCACCCGTGATTTCTTTAACCGCTTTAGTCGCTTCCGAATTCTTGGACTCGAATCGCTCAACATGTCCTGCTGATCATTGTTGGATAGAATTTGAAGAATCTCCCCTCATACGTTCGGTCTTATGTTCGGTCTTTTCAAGCAAACCCTCAGCTACTAGAGCACCCTTCTTAAGTAGTTACTGAGGGAAAGACCTTGCTTCGAATCTTTTCACTCGACAACGAATCCTCAAATCACAGCAATCGCACCACCTTCCATTGCTTCTCTCAATTTAACCAGATCGACTTGCTTAGCTTTGATCCAATTAACACTCTTGCCCACGCCTCTCTTAACAAATAACGTGTCCGCTGCCTCATTCCTGACTTTAGGGTATTTGTGAAGCAGCATACTGCTCAGCTTCTGCGCTGCGCCCGGGTAAACATCTAGAAGACCTCCGTAGAGCTTTACTGCAGCTTCCAGCTTCCGCATGTTACCGGATTGGTAGTGCGCATTTTGGATGAGCGCGTAGAGATTGCGCCAACTGTGAGTTATTAGTATGATTACTGGTAGACGGGAATGGAAGGAGGGAAGAGAGGCAGATGACTTACTTTGTTGAGCTGCGTTGCATGATTCGGTATTCGAACAAGTACCCCACGACTTCCATCGTGGGGACAAGGACTCGGTCATTCTTGAGGTTTCTCTTCATGATTGAGATTAAGCTCACACAGATACTGTCAAGTTTTGCATTATCGATTTCGCAAAATTCGGCTAAAGCAGCTCGACTGGCGCGTACAAGATCTTCTGAACCAGTATCCGCAGAAGTGACGAGTCCTTCAAGCAGATTATCCTGCCATTGCGCCACGTATTCGTCGCGGTAAATCAGATTGCACAAGTCAGGCATGTCAAGCAGTGCCCGGAAATATTCCTTTGATGACGGACTAAGGCCTCCGAATGGTGTACTTTCCATTGAAAGCGCGACGTTCACGGTTTTCTGTGCTTCACTGCGAACCTTGTCCAGCTTCTCCGCTGCAAGTCTGAGGACTTTGGGGAACAGTCGATCGAACAGGAGTAACTTTTCATGGGCGACTTCATACATAGCTTTCCACACCTTGGCAGCTGCTTTCAGTGCCTCGGTTCGGACTAAGGATCCGACATCACCACGAGCATCGGTTGTGTAATCATCGAGTCCTTCGGAAATCATATCGGTCACCTGAGAAAGATTCGAGAGACACGCACCACTCGAGGCTAGGTTTTGAAGAATGGCTACTCGGCTCTCGATATCATGTCCAAGGTTCCATCGAGTCCGCGCTGCTTGCATAATTGAATCGCGCATTGATTTCATCATCACTTCGTCCAGACCATTGAAGACTTTGAACAGTGTAGATAAAACTCCTAAGTCTTGACCAGTCCTGCTACCTTGGTCTTCCGTAATAATATTGACCCAATTCGATAGCACAATATCTTGTTTGGGAGCAATATGCAGGCTAAATATGGCGCATGAGGCTGTTGACGCAGCCTCAATGACCTCGGGTTCATTCCGGCGCAGCCATTTCCCAAGTAATTCTCCGGCCAGGTCTATCAGCCGGACGGTATCGGAGGTAGTGCTGAGCACATCGGGATTTCCAGCGAGGTCAGCCCTTTGCCGGCGAGGATCATTAACTATAATCCTGTTCTGGAAGCCTAGCAATGGGCTGACAGCAATGAGAAGCTGACAAACGGCCTCGGCCACCAACTCTGGGCGTCGATACGTTGACGTCTTTGCATCCTCTAGAATGTAACGGAGAAGCTTTCTGAGATCGGAAAGCACCTTTTCTATATAGGTCGTTGGAAAGCCCAATCGCTGGGTCGCTCTTTCGTTCAAGAACATCTCTTCAACAGACCTAACGGTCGCAGCCAAGCACAGAATCAGACCATGCCGTTCTTCAACTTGCCGATGTTGTAGGCGATTAAGCCGCTGCACAATGCTGTTGATTCGGCCACAATAAGTGGCCCAGAAATGCTCGTCACCAATTTCGGTTGTGTCTCGCGCCATGTACCGGCAAGCAATAGTTCCAAATGTGGCTGCAGCAATTCTCCTAGCAGAAACATCCGGATCACCAACTCCGCGCCAGGTCTCGAGTGCTGTCAGGAGTGATTTCGCATATACTTGATCAAGAGCAGCGGCTTGTATTGCAATTTCTTGCATTGCTTTAGATCTAAGAGCGACAGATGAATACTCAACTGTTTGGACCAATTGTATACCTTCGATAATAGTATTTGGGTGTCGTCCAATGAGTTCTTGCAATGCAGCAGATGAGCCTCGACGGATGTTTCCTGCCGGGTCCAATGTTGCCGAAATAATGAGTACTGCCGCTAATCTTTGGAGCACATCATCCCTACCCGCGGAAGCCGACGACGACTTCGTTCTGATTGTTTGCAGTTCTTTTGTGGTATATCTTCGAGCAATAGCCCATATACCGAGATTAGCAGCGTCACGGACATTTGTCCCGACAGAACTACCGGATGTAGAGCGTTGCTCGAAATTAACCCCATCGATCAGCGCGGAAATTATTTGCTCCAGTTGGTCTGGAGGCGGAGCTCGACGGTAGAGCAATTGCGAAAGCGTTAGGATAAGGCCGTGCCATTGCAGCGGATTCACGGTAGACAGGTCAGGAACTGATGATTTATTGGTCACTCCGAGTATGTCCTTTCGGAGTGCGTTCATGATCTCTTCAATCACCTGCTCTGCCATTTCAGGGGCAAGCTTGAGTGTAATGAGGCTCAAAGCTTTGCTTGTTGCAATTCTGACAGGAGTTGCAGAATCACCGAGAGAATCAAGTAAGTAGCCAATGACCCACTCAACCATCTCGGATGAGCCTAGAATCCCAGAGCTTCTGAGGAGAAGGGCTGAAATATTGCGGAGAATATTCACACTGGTCTGTCGAATGATAGGCGAAGCATTGATGGTTTTGGAGAAATCGTCTTCAGCACTGCAAAGACGTTGCATGACATCGAAGAGAGTCGATAAGTAGGCATTAATATCTGCCGTGCCAATAGAAGACTTTAGAATACCAGCGATAAAAGAGAGAATACCGATATAGTAATATGTTGACTGCTCAACGATAGAAGAGTGACGCAGGCGAGAAATAGCCCACTTGACCAGAGCATCCATGACACCAAGCTCCTGCATGTCCCTTCTCATAGCCACTCGGACGAGTAAGACTTTTGCAGCATCTCTCTCCTTACTAGACGTCGAGAGATAGTGGATGGTAAGTGGTATAGTTCGCATGGCGATGCTCGGGATCTTGCTCGGCCAAACGAGCCCTGGCACAGTGGTCTTCAAATCAGATTGAGTTCCATCAAGTCCAGCTTGTGAGGAGATGGAGGCAAGGTCGAAAGGGGCAAAGAGGAGTTGCGATAGCCAGAGGAGAGCGATATACCGCTCTTCCCACTCCCACCCGCCGCCGAGGTCTGATTCTCCATCCTCATCCTTGCTTTGAGTTTCAATGGCCGAAAGCAGCATTTCCAGATGCTTTGCCTCAGTGCTCAAGAATCGGACAATGACCTTGTCCCCTCTGACCTTGCAAAATGTGTATATGAGTCTGCATGTCGCTCTCGAAGTTGACATTAGCAATTGGGACTGCGGAGGAGGTTTGGAAGGTGCCTTCGAGATGACACAGGCGAGGAACGCATCGGCAAGGATGGGTACCAGGTCCGCCAGATGGGGATCGAGAAGCTGGGGGTTTTCTTGGAAAGGTTCGAGCTAAGAATTGTCAGTGAAGTTTCTAAAGAAATCATTAGTAGATTCAATACCAGTGCAACAAGCCTATCCGCCTCTCGAACGCGTACCCTTCTCCTGATCTTCCTTCTACCAGATTGAGTCCTCTTCCAGAGGAACGGATTCAACGAAGCCCCCAGATCTGCGAGAAGCTCATGCGATGCTCTCTGCAGCTTCACATCCTGGTCGTCTTCAGGGGCGTCCATGGTGTTGCAGCTGCAATGCCTTCGGAGCGAGGGAATTTCTCCCTCAATGTCCGCTCGAGTCGGACTTGTATGCGTATGATGCTCTGGGCACAAGGGCAGCCTAGGTGCAAGTCGCCGGATGCCGGGTATGAGGCCGGGTAGTATTCGAAAATTACACCAGAACAGAACACGAGTAACCGGACGCTAGAGATTCGCCCCCACGGACAAAAAGCTTGTTTTCTTTATGCTTAACGCCAGATGTGCAACAAAAAAGATATCAACAATTACACAAGTGCCAAATGAGAGTGTCCAAGGCTTCTATCTTGAGCAACTCACGCTGATATGAAGACAATCATCATGTCGATGAACGACGAGCGCAGACAGATGGATATTTTCCGGCTACTTCTCTTTCGGCATGAATCGCTTGATGGATGACAACGAGGGGCGGGAATCTAATGCGGGAGTTCAGTGTAGGGACTTGAACTTCACATCTTTCGGAACCACAATACATAAAGTGCTATTACGACACGCCTTTTGAGTATATTGATTGTTACTTCGCCCCAATCTTCACCCCCTCTGCGCGTGCTCCCAAGTCATGATGCACGTGACATCCGCCGCCCTACCATCATCGCGTTACCTCGACTTCACCCATCCTCACTGGCACTCATTGTGCTCTTTCAACACCTCACCTCTGCTCCTCCTTCTCACCTAGAGTGTGCTCCTCCCAGGACGATATCTGGAACTAATTCTGGTTCGGGTTGGAACTTGGGGAGGTTCTCTTGACCGAATGATTACTTCCCAGCTTTCAATGGTGTCTCGGAACACTGTTCCTTTTACACTGTTGCTCCGAGATCACGTTATCATATGAATTCAATAATTCCAAATCCCCATCCCTATTTTCATCTCGTCCAAGACGTGACGGCCGCCTCCAAGCGAAACTTCTAGTCAATCAACAACTGCAATCATGGGCAATTCATGAAGTCGAAATTTCCCTCCAGCTCCTCAATTCACGGAGAAGGACATACCTGATCAAGCCGGCAAAGTATTTATCCCCACACATTCTCAAAATATCCAACTAACAACACAGGTCTTTATTGTCACTGGCTCTTCCGGTGGGTTGGGCAAAGAGCTTGCCCAAATCCTCTACTCTCATAATGCAAAAGTGTACGTCGCCGCGCGCTCCCAATCTAAAGCCGAATCCGCCATCTCTTCCATGAAGACTGCCTACCCCGAGTCCACTGGCGAACTTGTTTACCTCCACCTCGATCTCGACGACCTGACCACGATCAAGAAATCCGCAGCCGAGTTCCTGAGCAAGGAGACCAAGCTTGACGTGCTGTGGAACAATGCAGGCGTTATGGCGCCGCCTCAGGGGAGCAAGACGAAACAGGGCTATGAGTTGCAGCTGGGGACCAACAATCTTGCGCCGTTCTTGTTTACGAAGTTGTTGACGCCAACCCTGGCTGCTACTGCTAAGACGAGTCCACCGGGAGGTGTGAGGGTTGTTTGGGTTTCTTCCGCTGGTGCAGAGTTATTCACGCCGACCGGTGGGATAGACATGGCAAACCTGGATTACAAAATGGAAAAAAAAACATTTGGCACAAGTACGGAGTGAGTAAGGCTGGCAATATTTTCCATGGCAAGGAGTATGCCAAGCTACACGCGGGAGATGGAATTATCAGTGTTGTAAGTTCGGTATTCGAGGCTGGTAGAACAACATGCTGACTACTCAGGCTCTTCATCCTGGGAATCTCAAGTCAGACCTTGTGCGACATATGCCAGCATGGCAGAAATATCTCGCTGATTACATTTTATACACACCTATTCATGGTGCTTATACGGAGCTATTCGCTGGTCTGTCACCTGATGTTACGCCTGAGAAGAACGGCGCCTGGAGTAAGTCGATTTCCAATTAACCAAGCCTCTCTAATATGAACAGTCGGACCATGGGGTCGTTACGTGCCACTCCGCAAAGATATCGAGGCAGCCGCTAAGTCTGAGTCTGAAGGAGGCACTGGGGTAGCATCTAAATTCTGGGAATGGACCGAAGAACAAGTCAAGCCCTACGCTTAAACTTGTCTTCTCATTCATGTATGTTACAAGACCTTAGTTCAAGCATATTGGACACTCAAGCCCCGCTCTATCTTCATGATGCCCTACACCCTGCCTCCAGTCTAACACAGGGTTTACACATAAGGTTTCCCAACAAAAATGCTCAACGGCAGACTACACGCGACGGCAAAATTGGGCATGTCGACGATTTCCGCAATCTTCAAGTCCGCCGCCACGCTCGCCAACATATAACTCTCGTCCCGGCTCAAACCCTTCTCACCCATAAGCCAATCAATCAACCCCCTCAACGCCTTCCTACTCGCCTGCAGCAAATCCGCATCAATGCCCAGCGCAGCATACTCGCCCTTTCCCTGGACCCTACTTTTGACCATCTCATCCGTCTCTGCAGGCGTGAGATAATGCGGGCTCTTGACCCACGGCTTCCCCTTCTCCACGGACAAACGAATGGTGGCCTTCATAGGGGTCTCGATCGCCGTCCCGCAACTTTCACCATCGCCCTGTGCGGCGTGGCCGTCTCCGCAAGAGAACAACGCTCCTTTGACCTTGACAGGTAGATACAGGACGCTGCCTTCGGTGATGTGTTTCGTGTCAATGTTCCCGCCTGTGTCGTAGGGTGGGATGGTACTGTACTCTCCAGCTGCCTCATGGGCTATCCCTACTACGCCGAGGAATGGTTTGATAGGGATGTGGATCCCCTCTTTGAACACCGTGTAGCCCTCCGCCTTGTGCGTCTCCAAATCCCAGATCTTCAGCGCATGCCCCGGGAACTCATCCGCGAGTAGTCCGAACCCGATACTGCCCGGGAGGATGGCCGTCCATCCATAACTCGCCGTCTCCAACCTCAGAAACTCGACCTTCAGTATGTCGCCGGGCTCTGCTCCGTTGACGAAGATCGGACCGTGTGCGGGATCGCCGAGCGCGAGGTTGAAGTTCGGCACATCCTCTGCGGTGGATGTCGCCGTGAACTGATTGTGTCCTCCATCAAGCAGGTCGAAGGAGACCTCGCTGCCGGAGTCTACTGTGTGGATTGGCTTGAGGGCATTGTCCCATTTCAGGTGGACGTGGGAGTGGTTTGACTTCGAGACGTGGAACGAGTGCGCCATGCTGGCGTGAGAAGCTGTGAAGAGCAGGAAGCTGGAGTGAGAAAATGGGAGAAAGCAGGAACACAGAGAGTGGGGAGCATAAGCTTAAAGGTGAGATTTTGAAGCAGGTGTCGGACTTGTTCAGTAGTGGGGTAATGTGGCGCTCAGATAAGACGGACATCGGAGATTTACGTGCATGAGAAAATTCGATCCATTTTCGATATTGAAATACGAAGGAGGAGGAATAGAAGTCAATATGATATTCCTCGACAAGAGAATGCATCTCCATGCCTTCAGACCCATGAGTAGAACAGGAATAGGAAGAAGGGTAACGAACAGTCGCTTAGGAGACTCATCCCACTTAGCTGGTCACTCGCAATTTTTGAATAGGTTGCGAACTGTGTCGGAATCCAAATCATGCGAAACAGATTTCGTGCCCTTCACGCGAAGTAAACAAACATGAAGACCTGCCTGCGTAGAACTTCCTTGTCTGTGGTTACCTTACCGACCGGAGGACGTGTCGAGAGCAGTTCCGACGCCCGCGTCACGGGACAAACATTCCTTTCCTTTTCCTTTCCTAGAATTCCAATATCTCAGGGCGCCCGCCGAAGACGAGACCATTCATAACTTGGTTGTTCTTGGGTTCAGAGAAGATGCTAACATCGAGACTCTTTTTTCGGGGGGGGGGGGGGGGGGGGGGGGGGGGGGTTGGGCTGTGGCTGTGGCTGTGTCTTCTTCTGGCTCGTGCTGCAGTAGGCAAGGCAAGGTAGGTTCCAAGTTGGTGTATTTGACAGCATGAACAGAGGGCACAAGTATGAGGTGCGAGGAAATCATTGATGATTCTGTCTCTCTGCTCGGCTTTTGCAACTCGCCTCCTATCGACTCGGCGAAGGTAGGTAGAGTAGGGTACCGACGGTACCTACTCGTAGTCTCATAGTCTCGTACTCTCGTACTCTCGTATTCCATAGATCCTTCCTTGGTCCTCCTTGCCATGTGAGTGGCTAATGGCTATGGAGCATCCTGATCTGATCGGCCTCGCAGCGTGGGGAAGTGTCTCAAGAAGGAAACTCGATTGTTAGCGGCGACATGGATCTCCTGCGGCGTCCGTACTGCTGGTATCTATCCCAGACTGATGCAATATTGTATCTGGAGTCTGCATCTTCGACTCGAGACAACCAAATCTCCAATTCCCGAGAGTCTGGTTCTGGCCCCAAGACCATAAATAGGTGCAAGCAAGGACTCGGCGATCAGGAAACGCTGCGTGCTGGGACAAGTATTCAGATTCAGAAAAGGGGTCGGATCTTCGTGATAACATAACACCCATCAACATCCAATCATATGGTGCCAATAGCCATATCAACGGCTCTCAAGTGCTACTACAGACTACAGACTACAGAGTACAGACTACAGTAGTATCAACAGTATCTGTCGGCGACCTGTCATACCACTGCTTAGACACCTCAGGCAACAGGCAACAATACTCCAAATCTTACTGAACAGGGTTCCCAACTTCTCAAGAGTCAAGACTCGATGTGGCCCGTCCTCTCCTGGTATTTTCCCACATTTGATACACCAATCCTGCCTATCATCCACTATCCTGCGCTATCCTGCCGACCGTGGCGTGTCCTCGTTATCTCTCTTCCTCTCTCGGCCCTGTGATTCGGCCTTCCGCGTGCCCCCCTAAACCCCCCCCATCTTTTTCAGAGATACGGCTTGGGGAGTTAGTCGGGACCCGGGGATTCCATTATTGACTTGAACTTCTCTACGGAGGCATTCCAGACTCTCACGGTACAACATGGCCCTCCTCCTGCCAATAAGAGGTGGTCGTGGTTACTCAAATCATCAAACGATCATTATATCCGCAGCCAACACCTCAACATCAGGCAGCCGAATAAACCTCACCAACGGTGCCAACTCTTTTACTCCCACGAGCATATCACAAGCCATCTGACGAGAGAACACATCAACCCGGGCGATATCCCACGAAACACCTTCGTCCAGTCAGCATCCAGACTCCACCGTCCACTACTATCATTAGCCACAGCCTTGTATTCCAACCTCCTATCACCCGTAAATCTCACCGTCTCACGACCTGGCTTCTTACTCTTTATCTTTCACCTCTTCTACCTCTTTCCTCTAGTCCATTCGAAATTGACTTAAACCCCCTTCCAGCGCAATCGACGAATCCAATTATCAGTCAGGGCCCTAGGACATTCCTCGCTTCAGAGTCCTCAAGACGTTCCAGAACATCATCTGTGCGACACACGACTACCCGCATCTCGAGTCTTGACATGCCGCTGCGCATGCGCCATCTTCACTCAAACTTCCTTCTTGAAGGCTCATGGTCACCCAAATCCATTGACGATATCTCACATACGACTGCGAAGCCTCCCTCTCCCCCGCTCGTCCCTCTGCGGAGGTAGACGGGCGCGGCCTCGAAGATGTCTCTCTACTCCCCGCCCCCCGCCGCACGATCTTTCCACGACGACAAAGCAACCCTTCTGGTGTGCTGGTGGTGTACATGCTTCTCTGCTGTCATAATAATATTCAGAGTTTGTGGGAGGTATATAAGAACAGAGAAGTTGTTTAGGGAGGACTGGTTGGCTTTCGCATGTCTGATTCCGCTCTTTACAAGACAAGCATTGGTGCATGTCATTTTGCTCTATGGCACGAACAATGTGGTTACGACTGGACTTTCAGATGAGGAGATCTACCATCGATCCGTTGGGAGTAGACTGGTGCTGGCGTCGAGGATCTTCTATGCGGCTACGTGAGTACCGAGACTCGGTATCTAAACTCATTCACTGATTATGACAGACTTTGGATGCTCAAACTCACCATCAGTGAATTCTTCAAACGACTCACATTTACGATTTGGAGACGCTCATATGAGATGACGCTTCAATTCATTAGATGGTTCTTGTTGGCGACATTCATAGCAGTCATAATCGCGGACCTTGGAGAATGCCATCCGGTCACTCACTACTGGCAGGTGGTGCCAGATCCCGGAGGGGCTTGTCGACAAGGCTACGCGCAGCTTCTCACCATGGGAACAGCCAACGTAATCACCGATCTCCTTTTGGTGGTATTCCCCATCCCGATCATCATACGCTCTAAGATGGGGGTGAAGAGGAAGATCCAACTCGTGCTTCTGTTCGCTGGCTCGCTTCTGCCGGCTGGGACGACGCTGTTCAGAATACCGAAAACCATTGATAGGAATGGGAGCCAACAATATCGATCCTTGTTGGCATCAATTGAGATTCTATTTGCCACGGCGGTAGCTAACGCTTTGGTCTTGGGATCCTTTGTTAGAGATAAGGGAGTGAAGAAACAGAGGTGGAAGCTTGGGTCACTGAGCGAAAGTCTCGACCGAACGACAAGTCGGAGAGGTACTGCTGCAAGGCAGTGGGGTAGTGATGAGGACTTAGTACGAGATCTCGGTCTGGGGGTAGATCCCGAACTTCGAGGCCCTACAGTGGCGAATCCAAGGCCAGCTCCTATGGCGGTGGTGGGAAATCATCCTGTGAAGCAGCCGGAAGGAGGACAGCCAGAATGGCATTTCCCTGAAGGGAGGAGTTCCACGAGTGAAGATTTGGATATGATCAAACACTTCGGAGGAAACCATAGTCCAGGCGGTGCTTTATCGACTTTGTCGCCGAGGAAGGTATCGTTCTTCGATGTTGGCGGGTTACTGGAGGAGGATTCTCAACGGCGGAGAGTTAGTTCCACGAGGACGACGACGGATACGGATGGTGAGAGCTCGAGTCACGCTCCTTTGCAATGGACGCCGTCTTATGAGCAAGGTTTATCGCCTGCACCGCCTCGGAGGGGATCTTCGGCTTTGCTGCAGGATATCGGCGGATTGCTAGGTCCTCGCTCGCCAAGAAAGGAATCTTCGTTCCGAGGGTACGAACTGCAAACCATCCCCCAAGAACATCCTTCGACGAACTCCTCCCACGATGCATTTCCACGACGAAAATTGTCGACGCAGCAGAGCACGCTTTCGTTGATGGATATCGGAGGACTACTGAAATGAAAAGCTTTTATTCCGGGGAATGATGGCCTGTATAGGAAAAAGACGCAGCGATCCTGTGTTCATGTAATATTTATGAGGTATGAAAAAGGGGGGCTCTGGAGTTCGGTGCTAGGCATACATCACACGGCAAGTGTCGATACGGGTTGGATTGTTGATGCTGTGCTAGATACCACTGCGGTTGCAGCGCTTTTTGCGGTTCTCTTACGATAGATGAGATGAATAGCTGAATGAACCAAGCTTTCTCATCACATATCTTGCCCGCCTTTTTCGCCGTTTTCATGAGTAGCCTTGGTCTCAAAGCCCCTACATGTAGGTCACGTTTTGAAGATTTTCCGAAGATGGGCTCCACGTATTCACCAGCAATCACTAAGTGGCCTTGATCATCCATCCCCCTCAGCCGCTACCAGTCCCCCTTATATCTTAAATGCAATCCGCGCTCGTATCAATCAACCTCTACTCGCATACACCCTCCTAAGCCTCGAAATTCCGGAGGGTGCTATTGATGGGACAGATGTTTCCGTCCCGATCTCAGTTGTTCGGCAGTCATTCGTGCTGTGGAGCCGTGCCTCGAGGCGGCGTGCAACCATTGGCACTTTTGTAAAAGCCCGGCTGTATGATGTGTTGGATAGCTGGCGATGGACTATGGAACTTGAAAGCCAGAAGCTTGTTGGTCTCCTTACAAGTGACTCGGCGCTTGCACGGAAAATGCAATTCTTCGTATAAAGTGAGCCTTTATATAAAGTTTGTATTGGGAAGAGGGGGAAAAAGATGCAAGTACAATGGCAATGAATATCAGAGTGAGATAGGAACTTGTTAACCTTTGATCTTGGCTTGGCGAGCTTGGGTGCAGACCCCTGTCCTGTCGGGGAGCTTTGGAGCCTTAAAGCTTTTGAAAATAGACCACCTGCGGCACATGCACAGCCTCGCCACAGGTCGATCCACTGTATTACAGTATTGACCTCAACAACATCCATCCGAGTCGTCGCTCATGTTTCTTGCAACAAGAATGATTTAACAACACTTCCGCCGGCATCGAATAGAATCCTTAATCACTCATTAATTCACTGGGAACAACCACACTCGTTCAGTCGTCGATTCATACTTGCAGCTGTTGCACCGCATGTCAAGCAAACAGCCTGCCCTTTCCTCGTTCGATTCCTACAAACTTTTCGTGCTTGACCTTTAAGAAATTCCTCGTCACAAGGAATAGTCAATACAATGACGGAGATCGAGGAACCTCAATTTACGTCGCTCCAAGCGCGTATTGCGGCGTTGAATCAAGCCAAATCAACCCAACATCAAACATTTGGTAAGAGAGCTCCTGCGCCATTGCCTCCCACGACGCCTGCAAGTAGGCCAGCAATCCCATCGAGGACACAAACTACGAACAATCCTCCCCTTGTCACATACGGCTCCTCTGTCACGAAACAAGCGAATAACCAACCCATCGGTATTAGGGGCAATCTGCTTCCTCCTCCACCAGTCGATAGAGATAATCCGAACAATGGGACCGCGAAGACTCCCCTTCTCCCAGCACGAAATGCTCCACCACCACTTCCAGGTCGAAAGGCCTCGGCACCCTCTCCTGCTCTACCTCCTCGAAAGTCGTCAACACAATTGGCTAGGAGGGGGTCAAATGAGTCTACAATGTCTTTTAGCTCCACGGTCTCCGGGACGTCTTTGAGCCAGGCAGGGTCTTCGACTACGAGTGCGTCTTCTGTCGAGTCAAGGAAGTTACCGCCTCCATTGCACGACACAAAGCTCCCACCTCTACCCCCTTCGAAGAAAGAAGTGGAAGAGAAAGCAAAATTCAACAAAGTTCCTCTTGTCACAGCTAAGTCAGCGCCTAATATGAAGGAACCGCCAGCTGTTGAGAGGAGTCTGACTCCAAAGATGCCCTCGAGACCAGGGGGTCCACCGAGACTACCCTCCAGACCTGCAAGTAGGAATAACTTGGCGGAAGAAGGTCGCCCACAACTCCCTCAAAGAACGAAGACCGTGGAGCAAGTCTCACCAACTCAGCCTCCCCGAAAACTACCACCCTCATCTGCTGCTACTCGAAGCATTCTTACCATGGGTTTCAACAATAAAACAGAAACACCAAATCCAGCGCCAAGGCCCGCCCCCAGCTCACATACCAAACCTACTGGTCCAGCTGTCCAGGAACTCACCGACAGAAACTTTGATAGCGTTGTCATGACTGGTAAATCAGCATTTGTCAAATTCTATTCACCGCGTTGCTGGAATTGCCAGCAGTTGGACCCGATATGGAAGCAGCTTGCCGAGGATTTCGCATTTGCATCAGACAAGCTGGTTATTGCCCAATTAGACATTTTTAATTACAAGTCCTTCCATAACAGATTTGGAATTACACGGTATCCTGGTATCATGTTCTTCGACGGGGAGAACGAAGCTCCTGAACAGTATCCACGAACAGGAGAGGCGCCCGGACCAAATGAGCTGGAAGATATGACGGAGTTCTTGGAGGCAAGGATTGGTCTTTCAGTTACAAATGGAGGATCATCTGCGAAAGCAAAAACACCGCCTCCAATTCCTCTGAGTTCGAAACCTACCTTTGCACAAGTTAAGGCTGTCCAGTTTCGTCCTCATAAAACAACTCCAGTCTCTGGATGCTTAATATGTAGAGACTTCTCAGGCCCTGATCAAGTAGCATCTCAATACCCACGGCAATTTCTCCCTCGGAGTGGCGATATGACAGGCTACCTCGCCGACGTCCTCTGCGCTCCATTCAACTCAGCCACCGACAAAGCTCGCGCAATATTCACCTGGCTACACCACAATATAGCTTACGACACCGCCGCCTTCTTTTCCAAAAACGTCAAGCACGTCGATCCAAAAGACACCATCACCACTGGTCTCGCAGTCTGCGGGGGCTACGCAGGACTCTACGTTGCCGTTGCCTTGAAAGCAGGTCTAGAGAGCGTAATGGTGACTGGGCACGGGAAGGGCTACGGCTACTCACCCCTGAAACCCGGCGAGCGTCCACCGCCGTGCAATCCTGCCGGCCATGCCTGGAATGCAGTGCGCATAGATGGCGGAGAGTGGAAACTGCTTGATGCATGTTGGGGTGCGGGAAATGTGGGAAATCAAGTCTACAACAAGAAATTTACGCAGTCTTGGTTCACGATGTCAAATGATGATTTCGGAATCAAGCATTTCCCTGCCGATGACGCATACTTCTTCCGTTCTGACGGGAGGTCGCAGACTTGGGAGGACTACATGATTGGACCTATTGGCGCAGAAGGTTTACAACTCTTCGGTGCTGTCGAAGACCATGGTCTTTCACAGACGTCATTCTCACCGCCTCAGAAACGCATTCCCATCAATTCGGGCGAAGTAATCCGCTTCCAATTCTCAAAAGCATGCGAGCATTGGGATCACGAGAATAACGGACAAGGAAAACCCTATTGCATGATTCTGAAGATCAACGGAGTTGATGGGAGAAAAGAAGATTTCGTTGCTTTCGAGAATAATGACTTTTGGTATTGGGCTGACGTCCCGGCGAAAGATCTTGGAGCGCCGGGACAAGGAGTTAGTGTTTTCGCTGTCACCAGTGTGAATGGAGAGGACGCGAGGGGTCTGAGTCGCAGGGACTATTTGAGCAAGAAGGGAAGGTGTGGCATGGGATTTGGGGGTGTCGCGGCTTGGGAATTGGTTTAGGCGTTTGTTTGTTGGGTTGCATCGGAAGCGTGGGATTGATCGAGGATACCCTTTCGTGATAGATACAATGGCATGCTCGAGTAATACGTTTAATATCACCAGCCTTGGCCTTGACTTTCCAATGTAGGCATGAATTTCTATTGGCCGCACCAACTTCCAAGTCCTCCAAGTGGACCGTTGTCAGCACTCGCGTTCTACAACTCCCTCTCTGTTCAACTCAATTTCATAATTATCTCACATGAGCAACTATAGTCTCGCCTCCAAGTTTGCCTTTACAAACTCCACCGTCTCCATTGACTCGGCATAAGGATATCTCCACCCAAGCAGAGCCTCAAACTCCGGCGCAGTAGGGACCGTAACGACAGACTGCTTGTGTGAGAAAGTATCAATAGATGCCTTGCCTCTGTACCCTCCTATCCCACTATTTCCAAACCCGCCGAACGGCAGGCTCGTGGGTGCAACCTGCGCCATGCAGTCATTGATGGCCGCCGTACCAGCCATCGAGCCCGATGCGATCTCGTTCGCCTGCACGAGGTCCGAGGAGAAGACATACACAGCTAGTGGTGTAGGAGATAGTTTCTGTTGGAGGCGCGAGAGGTCGGCTGGTGTGCTGTATCTCAGGACCGGGAGGAAAGGTCCAAAGAGCTCATCTTGGACGATGGGGTCGTCTTCAAGGACGCTGGTGATGACGGTCGGTTCGAGGAAACGACTACTCTCATCGCCTTTACCGCCAAGGATGACTTTCCCTTTCGTGGAGGCGAGGAGGGATGTCAGACGTTTCCAGTGGGCGTTGTTGACTATCTTGCCTACTTTCTCCACCGTCGCTTGTTGTGGATAGTAGCTTTTGTACGTCTCATCCGAAAGTCAGTTCGATCACCGTCTAGATCTCGCTTGGGTTCAGGGGGATCTCTCACCTTGATTAGCGCTTCCACGAAAGCATCATAAATGCTCTCGTGCACAACGGCATGGTTCGGCGCAAAGCATGTCTGACCCGCAGCTGCGAACTTCGCCCATGCAACTCTCGTCGCTGCAAGTTCCACATCTGCATTCTCGGTGACAAGCGCAGCGTTACGTCCACCCAGCTCGAGTGTCACGGGCGTGAGGTGGTCGGCGGCCGCTCTCATCACGATCCGACCTATTGCCGTCCCCCCAGTGTATAGGATGTGGCCGTATGGTTCCTGGAGGAGACGTTGGGCAATGGTCTTGTCGCCATTCAAGACCTTGAAGCAGGTAGAGTCCAGATACTTTGGGAAGAGATCAGCGAGCAGGGTTGAGGTGTGAGGCGAGAGCTCACTGGGCTTCAGGATCCCGGTGTTGCCGCAGGCGATCACTCCAAGAAATGGGAGAAGGTCTATAAAGAAAGCTGGTCAGTACCGGAAGTGGTACGGGTAGTGGGAGTCCTTACTTAGAGTGATCGGGTAGTTCCAGGCTCTGTATAAAGGCATCAGAATGGGTCATGTTTCACAGTCTATGCTAAGGGCTTAAGCTTACCCAATGACAAGGCATACGCCCTTTGGTCTTCTGTGAAAGACAGGAGACCAATTCTCAAATGGAGGGGGTACCATTATTGATTCCACTCCTAGCCACTGAGAGACTTAGGAACAACACAACAAGATCTGAGGAGCACTTAACGTACCTTGTCAAGATTGTCAATCATATCTTTAGCCTGGTCCAACATTATCCTTGTTCACATCACACTATAAAAGCAATTTATACATACATCATTCTTGACCAGGATTATCTCTAGAACATGCGTCTGTACGATTGGTTTCCCAAGGTCTTTCTTCAATGCTTGGCGGATGGCCTCTTCGTTTTCCTACTCTCGGTCAGCACGAAGTGCACTCACAACCATATGAACTTAGGCATTCATACGTCAAGGAGCTTCCACAACTGCCTGAGCTGCTGCTTCCGCCATTCAATCGAGAGCGTTTTCCCGCTCGCGAACGAAGCCTTGAGTTCGGATATGATATCGGGAACTGCCTCGACTGGGGTGGCAGTCACCTGGAAGTTGTCACTCATCTTGGGTACGAGAGATGGAGATTTCAGAGCTTATGGAAGCGAGGATTGGCAGAGATATGTGAGGGGTGCGGGGAAGAATAAATAGTTGATGACCCCCGCGCGGGTGAGGAATCATCTGGGGTAGCGAGCTCTTGTGCATCGGCGAAGTAAGACAGGATTATTAGTTGATTGTCAATCATGTTCATAGAGTAACTCCATATTCATGTTCGCAATCGTCTTGATTCTTCTCACTCGAGATCAAATCGCGAAGATTGGCGAGTAGTCGTCGAGGCTGCTAACTCACCCTAACCTCATATTTCCCATACTTTCATATTTTCAATAACACCACCTCTTTACCACGAAGTTTTCTATAACTAAGCTTGAGTTGTACCTTTTGCGGAGAAATCCGGGAATAACTTTATCTCCATGAAGACATTTGAAAGCCGGCGAATTTTGCATGACCAAAACGGGGATTAAGATCAACGCCGGACGGCCCAGTACGGAGTTTCGGAAGTGGACGCGGCAATAACGCGGCTGACTTTGTACTCTTGCCGCGTGACCAAAACCAAGCCCATAAGCTTCCTGAAAATTCAATTTGACGTTTGGAAGTTGGAAAGAAGATACTATAGAGTTTACTCTTTTGCATAAACCAGTTTTGAAGTAGTAATAATTGGTTATTAATTTATAAAATTAGAATATAGTATCACATTTTGCGGATAGCCAGGATCGGCCGTTGTCTTGCCGACCCCTGACAGCGTAGGAGAGGCCACTAGGCCTCAACAGTAAAGATGAGTACATGCCGAAAGACAGCCAGAGAGCTTGTCCATCCGCAAGCCATGCTGGAGGCATTTTCTTCTCTATCAAAGTGTCCTCCGCTCACTAGCTTGAGGTACAGGTAAAGTATATATTAAAGCAAAGAGACCGCACTTGCATTTGCATATGTTCGTAGTGATTGGACAAGAGGGACGGGGAGGTCACGCAACAACAGCCAATGTAACTCCGACAAGGAAGTGCATAAGCTTATGTCGAGTTGTCGACGATCCAGGCATGGTCCATAGCATAGACCCAATAACGAAGTTGTGATATTATCATGGGGGCGATTCGGGTATCATTGAATATAGATCGACTGGGAGCCCCGGGAAAATGTAATTATCCCGATACATCCCACAACGCGTTTGACAGAATCGTACGTAACGAGACACATTGAACCACCAAACACAGGCGGGTCGCGACATGCAGAGATAAATCAAATCCGCCTTTAGATCTGGTCATGGACTTTGAGATCTCCTGCGAAGAACGTTTACAATCCAGTCTTTTCCCGCAACTGCTTCATGTATCCCGTGTGAGAACATGAGCGGGAAGCAATGCATCTGCTTCTCCCACTGCAGCCATTCCCCCTCGACCTCACTTTCCGAAAGTCTGTTCACAAACTCAACAGCGTCTGGTGATAACACGTCATGTAACGCAATCACACCGTCGACTTTGACACCAGCCTGCTTGAAGCAGCTGAGATCGGCTAGGATTGGCGACAAGCGCGGATCCGACAGCAGCCACTCTCCTTTCCACCCTTCACTGACTTCTTCAATGACCTTACGGCTTAAGATGGGATCCAGTGGATCGATAGTATCGATATGCGGATTCTCGTTTCGATGATCAACTGCTGGACATATTGCCATGATGCTTTCAATCACACATTCCCCGTCACCAGAATCTTGGATGTGCTTGGAAGCCCCAAAAATGCCCAACAATAGGGCGATGTTGCCCCCTGCAGAGTCTCCCGCTAGAGTTATTCGAGACCCTTGGGCCTTTCCTTCCTTCTCGAATATATGGTATAATCTCTGGATATGAGTGATCGACACATGGGCAGGGCTGTTCGGTGCCAGCGGGTAGGAGACGAGATTGACCTCGTACTGCGGCATGTTCGAGCAGAATTCAGCGCAGAGCAGCCAGTGTTCCTTTGTCGGTCTTCCTCTGAAACCTCCTCCTGCAAAGTAAAAAAGCTTATGCCGTTTTGACTTGGGCGAGTCCTCCGGTTCGTCTGCCTTCGAGAACCGGTATAAGAATATTTCCTCCACCTGGTATTCGACGATGCGACATTCCTTCTTCGCGGCACTGGGCACAGTCAATTGCGGGGAGCCTGCGGGTTCCGGCTCGCCTGCTTTCAAGATCAAGGAGCTGAACACTTTGATAACTTTCTGAACGGCATGGTTCGCGGCCGATCGAGATTCTCGATGATCGACTTTGATAGTAGCCGTAGAGACCGCAATAGGAGGAGGTCTATGGGTAACCATCGTCGTGTAGAGGCTGGAAAGTATCTGCCATTTGTTACACAGGCGATATCGAGTACGTTATGTATCGTAAGCGTGGAATCCACATTCTACACCCAAAAGCCTGGCCAAGCCCGGGGCCCGTAAATATAGTCATAGACGGGATGGTAGCGTCAACGTGGCTGCGAGAGCTGTCGAATCACCTTGGTATGGAAGCCACCTTTGGCGCAATCAACATGCTCGATCAAGCGGCTGACGAATAGCTGTCTGCCGTTGCTTAAGGGACTTTCCGAAGGAGCTGAAACGATCCGCTCGTGCAGGACCCTGACTGCGTGTAAGGAGTGTCGACATCCTCGTACATCTAGGTTAGAATGAAAGTAGTAAGGCTGCGAGGCTGATGGCAAGGCTAGCGAAACTGTGGACAAATCATTGTACTAGTAGTACATGATCTGATTGTTTTTTATTGCCAACCTTTTTTTTATTGCCAACCGTGCGTGTTATTATTTAACAGATTAGGTATCAAGCATTCATGACTGAAAAATTAAGAAAGAATACCTTCAGATAGACTGTATGGATCACGCCATCTATCATCCTTACCTACAATAAGAAATATTTGGCGACGGCTTCTCTTCATAAATCGCGGGGTATCCCTAATGAAACCATCCGTTAAACTTCCCAAATTAAGATTAAATTTCATATATTCCCACATCCAATTGCTCATCCAATATCAATATTCCACAACCGGCCATTCCGGCACCTTGCAAGCATTCTTCTCCGTCCAACTCCTAATCCTTTTCACCATCCAACCACTCTTAAATACAATATCCCTCTTATTACCTCTCTCGTCCTCAATATCCAACTCCGGCGGCTTGTATGCACCCAACCTGAAACTCGTCGACAACTTGCACGTGCGATCGTAGAAGACGAACTGGAAACATTCGTTGGTTATCGCACAAGCTTGTTTGCATTTGTCGAAAGATTTGAAGGCTTCATCTTCAGGGGAGAAGGGTCGCCATTTTGGGTGTGTGTTGAGCTCGGGTGAGGCTTCGTCCAGGGAGTCTTGTCGCTTGGTGAGGCGTTTTGTGGAAGTGGTTGAGGGGTCCTCAGATCCTGAATTTGGGGACTTATCAGCTTGATGCGTTCCTTCTGCTGCTATTGTGTCGTCTATTGCCTTTTGTGAATCGATGGTGGTTCCTTTCGAGATATCGATATATGATGCTGGGTCTGGTTTGTTAACAAGATCGTGTTCAAGCTTCTCCATTTCGACTTTCTTCTTTTTGCCTTTCATGTTTTTAATCTTCTTTGCTTTAAGCTTTTTGCTTTCGTCAGTTTGGTCCCTGGTTGCCGCACCTTCGCCTTTGCTGGCGGCGAGGTCAATGAGAGGCTTCTCAACTTCGTTTTCATTGTCGGTGTCAGATGTGCCTTCATCCTCGTTTGTCAATTCACTGCCGCTATTGCCCTCCTCGCCACTGTCCTCCTTTTCCTGCGCATCGTTCTCGTGGCTGTCATGTTTCTGTTCCTCGCCGCCTTTCTGCGTCCCACTATCGTCCTCCTTTGCCTCGTCTGATTTCTTCGCCTCTTCTGCCTTCCTATGCTCTTCCGCCTTCCTCATCTCCTCGTCTTCAGCCATTTCCTTTTCTTTCTCCTCGCGGAACCTTTCTTCCTCCGCTCTCCTTAACTCTTCCTGCTCATCATTTTCGCTCCACCCTTGCGGCTCTTTGAATTCCTCTCCGTGTGACAGATTATCCCAATTATCTTTCTCTTCCACCAAGTGCGGCTCGACGAACTGTTCATACAATTCCGAAAACGTTGTGGCCTATCCTCTCATCAGCATCATAACCTCGTAGCAGCAGAGCATCACTTGCATTTTCGATCCCCAAAACCTCCCTCTTTCTTTCCAATCTCCACATGCTGCTAATCTCATGACTAGTCATATGGTGCATGGCAACAACCGGCTGGCACCAATGTTCCCCATACGTAAACGTACTCGGCTTATACCCATTCATATACGGCCTCGCACCTGTCAACTTAACACCCTTCTCCTCCAGCGCAATGCCCAAGGCAATATCTCCACAACAATGCGCCGTCATCCTTGTATCCCAGCTCCTCGCCAGCCCCTGCGGCTGATCGGGTCCCAGCAACTTATTCATCGCCGCATTTGAAAGGACATATCCACTTCCTCCATGCGCAAAAGAGTGCGCACCAGTAGACACCGCGCTTCCCATGTACCACGGCTTCTTACTATCCAGCTTTTCCAGCCACGTCACGAGGTTCGGCCACACGATATACGAATCCGTCTCGATAAATACGTACCACTTCGCATCAGGTCTCATCTCAAACGTCTCCTCCACCATGTGGATGAATTTATACTTGTCCAGTTTCCAACCTCCCCGATTATCCCCTTGACCACTATCTTCTTTTAAACTGAGCACGTCTTGCCCCGTCGAGTGGTATTCGTGAATTTTGCGGTAGATTTCGAAATCTGGGTTTGAGTCTCGGATCTGTTCGTCCACGTTTCGGAGCGCGTCGTTGATTATGAACGGTCCGATCGTACCTTGTAAGTCTGAGAAGAAGAGAATATCTGATGGTGAGAGGTAGCGGAGAGTTGTGCCTAGATGAATGGCAAGTTGGGAGACTTCTTGCGCTCCCGTTTTGAAGATTATTACTATGCCCTCTGCACGGAGGCGCGCGATGGTTTCTTGTTCGATGGTGGGCTTGGTGGATGGCATTTTTGAGGCCGGTGTGGAAGAAGATGTGATAGGACAACTGCAGGTTTCCGGGGCGGTTGAAACGTTTGACGGTAGTTGAGGTGGACATGTTGGTTCAGGACATAAAAGCTGCAGTTCTTTGCCTGGTCCTGGGATCGGGATTTGCCCGTTGGATCCGGGTCGACGACGATCTTTAGTATGATTTAAATAGCGATGTGAATCTCTAGGCTCTGTGGAGAGATGCAGCCTCTGAATGGGTTTGAAATATGCAAGAAAAGAAACGAAGAAACATGCGAGGAAGAATCTGGTGATTGGGTTTCCCCGTGCTCTGCGAACCAGAGTTAAATTCATAGTAATACTCAATGATACGATGATACGATGATAAAACGGAAAGATGTGTGAAGATAGTGGCATTGAAAGCATCTTCTGCAGCCGCCATTTTGGTGGTTGACATGAGGAATGATGGCTCGATTGAGAAGTAAGGGGCAAGTGCTGAGCGGATACTGACCTTCCAGCAAGGAGCGAGCTCAAACGACAGAGTTCAGAATGATTCAATCGAACAGTGGATATTTTTAGACCATGAACGGAATTATCGGGCACTTAGTAGCTTAATCGTGTCGAAAGGCAGTTTTGCTGGACTGCCCCGACTGGAAAGAAATTGTTAACCCTGCCTAATAAGATGCCGTTCGGCACACGTAGTTCGAATTGCAGGAGGAATTTGAAAACAAAAAGATTTCAATACACACTCAATCGAATATTTGAAGCTGCTGAATTATCAGTGATCAGCCGATGATTGAATATCGCAAGTCAATGTCAACCATGTGGAGGGCTTCCCACGTGATCTCACACGAGAAAGGAGTTCAAGTCTCAGCAGAACATCGGGAGAAGAGCTTGACCCACTAACTAGCTTGCCTGTCAGCAATACAAGCAATAGAAGCGAAGGGAGGCTGATTTGCACTAAAATGGCACTGCGACTTTGGGGCCTTGCATGAAGCCCTTTGGGCCCCTCTCCCTAATAAGCCAAATAGGCACCTGCGATCTGACAGGCTACTCTCCCTCGTTCTACAACGGGTAGTGCGAGCACAGAGCAGGAGCTGAAGCTGAATTCCTCTCGTATCTTGGAAATAATCTGCTCATATAAGTATTTGTCGATCCGGTAATGATCAGGAGCGTTGTTGCCAAGCTGCTAAGGTTTTGCCCTTTTGAAGTAGACCTCGTCAGGAAGTCCGCTAGCGAAAGCGACGACTTCTTAAATCGACAACACCCTCAAATTTCCCAATGTCAAGAGGAAATTCCTTCTGTTCAAGTTATGGGAAACACGTTCAAATCCAATAAGAGGATCACAAAATTGCGAGTGCAATTTCTGTTCGTGTGACACCGCCGCATCTTCGCATCCACCCAAGCGTCGGAAAAGAGTGAGTACACAAGCAGGAATGCAGCGAGATGTCTGTAGTTCTGGTTAACATGATTCGATAAGTGCTTAGGGTACCAGTATCATGGCAATACCTCGATTTCGTGCTGTCGATATCAGAGACAGATATGAAGCACCGTGAGCTTGGCGGCTTTTTCTTCCAGTTTGAAGCAGGGTAGTCCTTTTAAGAGTTGAATCCAGCTACCAGCCCTCTCGCCACTTGGGGAACAATTTCTCTTCCGAGGGATCCAAATGTTCTTTCCATGGATGGATATCTATTCTCGAACATCTCATTGTTTTAGGAAGATGGTTCTTCAATGGCACCACGCATGATCCTCGTGCACGATCCATGTCTTGTTGCAAGAAATGTTGAGGACTGAGTCCAGTCTGACACATCATTAGATAGATCATTCTAGCTAGTGGTTCAAGTTCTTCTTAGAGACTGAGACTTTCTGGATCGTGTAACAAATGTAGACGGGACTTCAACGAACAAGCTCAACTGCTGTCGCTAAATCTCTTGGCTTCAACTCTGTTGCAAACCTATAAGTATATGTCTGTTCTTGATCTTCTGCGTTTACTCAATCCTCATCTTGCCTTCATAACCATCTTCTCTCAAAAAGCATCTCCCAACCAATAATTCTCTCTCTAAAGTCCGCAGCTCCTCAAATCCATTTCTACATGATGGCCGATTCAAATGACCGGAACTCGAGCCAATCTCAGCGACAGACACGACTCCCAAATCTAGCCTTCGAACTTTCAGACTACAGCGAGTTCGACCCCCGCCCAGTATCACCCCAAGTCCTGAGGACGCTGTAATCATTGATTCTCATGGAGTCGATGCCGAGGGCGAAACTCGAAGCAGTGTAGAGACTTGGGGGAGAATTCTGCTCATCTTTCTTTTCTGTCTTGACATTCTTCTATTGATTCTATTTGTACTCTTTATGTGCAAATTGTTCATGAACAACATCGTGGACTTTTTCAGTCTCAATTGAAGGACTATCAACGGGTTTGATGCACAGCCTCTGGAAAGATAGATTTTGCAACAAGATCTCAGAACTTAGACTTATTGAATCCATAAACATACCAAAAGTACTCGTGGGGTTGTTTCATTGTAATGCCGAGTCTGGCTCTGTTTTGTAAAATTGGTTCATGCCTTCATTCCAGATCCTTCCACCCACCTGCACGAACAAGCCCCCACCCCCCCCCCCCCTCCCCGGGCCCCCTTCTTCAGAATTCACCACTTTCCTCAACAACAATGAAGACTTTGGCGGAGTCCAGCAGCCAACAGACGATTGGAGCAAAATTCTATGGTGGGTGTCTCAAGCATTTCTGTTTTGCGTGATCCTGGGGTTTGCTTTTGTGTGGCGATATCGCCTGAAAATTGTATAGCTACAGGCAGAGCTCGCTGTATATCTTCAAGCTCTAGAAGATGTCACGACAGAAAGATCTGTAGCGATGTATCAAAATAGAGGGTTTTCAGGCAGGCCAGGCCAGAAAAATGATCGTTGTCAGGCTGAAGATCAGAAATTCCGTCTCAATGCTCTGCCTGCCCCCACTCACTCATATTACTCCCGCAAGCTTGAGTTGACCAACATGTGCGTTTTATCAGGGGACGGTGAGCTGAAGGAGTTACAGAGTCAAGCCTCTCACCCTGAACGACAGTCCTCTAGCCATGGCCAAGTTTTGGGGCCATTAATATTCAGCTCGTACGCGAGGCAAAGCACATGTATGCCAATCAAGCACATGACAAGTAAACGAGTTTCAATAAAGGAACAAGGAATCATGGGAGATTTGTCGAAACCAATCGCTTGCCGAAACGGTCTTTGCTTCCCTTTCCGTCCCAGTTCTTTGTCTCTTTAGGACAGAGTGAAGCGAAAACCGACCGATCTACCGCTCAGAAACATGCTACCAGACTTGAAAATTCAAACAAAGAAGAAAATAGCGACATTGAATACGTATTAAAAAGCTCTTGGATTTCGCTTATTCTGATTAACTCATAACTGGACATCAAACGTCAAAATGTCCGATACTGGCACTGATACCGACACCAGTGCTTCAGATTCCTACGTTGAGAAGCCAGATACAACGGAGCAGCACAGATTAATGGAGTATTTGTCTGATTCATTCAGTTTTGCTCCAAGAGCTTCGCCCTCACCATATCCCGAAGAAAATCCGTTGATTATCGCACTCCCGGACGACTTTTCAAACGCAGAGTCTACTTATTCGCAGGAATGGTACGACCAGCTACCTCACCAAACTTTGATCGACGTAGAAAGCTCGGATGAGTTCTGGGAGGCTTTCAGGGATAATGGTGAACCCGGTAGCGATTGGTGGGTACTCCAGGATAAGTTGCTACGAAAAAAAGTAGAGAAGGTTTTTGGTTTGGCAGGTTTGCAGGACTTGGCAGACCTGGCTACAAATCGCGACAGAGCCACTCTCCAAGAGATTGATCAAATGAGCGAGGTCGAAGTCGTAAGAAGTCTCGAGGAATGGTTTACCTGTAAAGCCCCTCTACACATTGTCTGGGCAGGGATTGACACCACCCCACCAGAGCATGCACCGCACACTGGATCGATCGACTCTATCGTCAAAGGTGCACTTCAAGCTATCTATGAAAGTGACAACTCGACAGACATACCGGCATTAGCGGATATGATTTACGATAATCTTGCCAGTCTCAGCAATGCTGGCGTGAAAAGAACCAGGAACCGAGTTCTGCGTGCTGTCAGAGAAGCACGCAAATCTTCGAATGATAATCCGATCCCGGACCAATTACACGCGACTACGTGTTCGAATAGTCCCTCTATGCTGGGTAGCTTTGACACAGGGGAATATTTTATAGATCCAGCTAGCGAATTGAGTCGTCCCATAGAGCTGATCCCCAATGGGATACCCGAGGACCAAAGGAACGGCTTCACAGAGGCGGTCATCGATTCCCGAATCAAAGACTTCCTAGAACGGTTGTATCGCAGAGAGGAGAAACGGGCGGTGAAGAATGTTATACGCCAGAAAATGGAGCTATTGAATGGGGAGAAGACCGTGCACTGGGATGAGAAAATAGGCCCCTTGATTTTTGTCAATTCCCTCATCACTGTCTTCCTTACAGTCCTAGCCGACGACGACTTTACATACCCTCTTTCAAAGGCAACAGGAATCATCAAGCAACGACTCGACCTCCTCACCGATGAAAAGAGCCGTGGGATCATCCCGAGTCAAGACTCGTTCAACATCGGAACCCCGACTAGACGCTCGGATAGGCAAGCCAAGCTTGTGTTGATTGAACTCGATGCCGGGATCAGGGGCTACCTGTGGGAGCTTCATCAAGAGGCAGACTCTGAGCTCTCGGCACTCATTGAACAAAAGCTAGCTTTACTCGATGGTGATTATACCGAGCATGATTTACCCGTGGATCCTTCTCCTTTTCAACTTTGGAGACTCAATACCAGGGTTAGAGGCTTTATAAGATCCCTAGAAAGAATGTATCATAGCAGGTGGGCCGGGTTTGAAGATATAGAGCAGTTGATAAAGAATATCGTCAACCAACGAACCGCCCTGCTCACTGGAAATGAGGACCCCAACCTTTCGAAATACGAATTAGAGTCGGAGTCCAGAGGCAGCAGCCCATCTGACTATGTCTTCTCCAGCTTTGGGGCCCCTTATATAAGAAATATACAGATAGAGCGCCTGAAAGAGGAAGACGAGCTCGCAAGCCGCGGTCGCCTGGCATCATTCAGCTCAAACTACACTTCACGTTCCAGCATACAGCAGGCAAAAATGGATCTCCGTCCTTCTCACCATAAGTTAGCAGTTGTGCCAACTATCGCCGATTTCATCTCGCCAGCACTGGCGACCGGTAGACGGAGTCCATCCCCATTGGGTATGTCAGACGCCCCAGATGTATCTGAGCAGACTGAGCAGTCATCAGATGCACAATCATTCTTCTTGCCCGACTTAGGGGAAGATTTAGTAAAACAGGCGCGAAGTGGCGCTTTCTTCGTACCCGAGTACGAGCCAACAGAGAATCCATATTCTGAGCCTGATCTTCCCAAACACGCAGTCCGAGGTCGTCCACGAAAGGTTACTTCTTCATCTGCGGCTGCCCCGAGCGCAAAACTCTCCGAACAGAAGTGGAACCTCCTCAAACAGCAATTAATCGATTCAGGAGCGGACCTTCTCTCTCCACTTCATATAAAATGGGGAACAGACGATACAGAGCCCAGTTTCACGCTCGATGAACTTCCCGACACTGTTCCATGGATCGAAGATTGGAAGTGGGGGTTAATTCGAGCAAAACTGCAGAAATCACGAGCGTTGATTCAGCATCCATATGGAGAGCCGTTAGGTTTAATCTGGGGTCCGGGGATTTTAAACCGTACCAGTTTTGTCGTAGGGGATGTTGATACTGATCAACCCCTTCAGCCCCTGACCAGACCCGTGGCTCGAGCGCGACCACGGGCTCCTGTGCTCAGGAACAAGCGCACTTCGGACAAGGCTTTCGTTTTGTCTAAAGAGCCAGACTCAGATTCAAGTTCAGATTCAGAATTTGGAGCAAAATCTTCGCCCAAACCCTGGACAAAGCGCGCCAAAACCTTCAAAATACCGCAACTCGACACAACGAAACTGCAAGCTCAAGTGAAAGGAAAAGGTGGGCAGTCGCAGCAAAAGAAGTGGAAAAGTTTAGAGAAAATGGAAGGAGGTGAGGACCCAGAGACGCATTGGGTGGGTGGCACGGGAAGACCGAAGAAACCGCGGCTCGAGGTGGATGGTACGTTGAAGAGTCCTGTGAAGGTTTCCAAGAAAACGAAACATGCAGCAAAGTAGGGGGTGGGCGTGATGAGTACTATTAGCCTTACATTTGTCGTATTTCCATGCGTTGTCTGTGGGTGGTGCTGTGAATGATTGGGAGTTCCTGTTGCTGAGGTAATACAAAAGTGGTCGGGAACCACACCTCTAGATGATCCATCTTTGTGATAATAAATTCTTGACTTGAATGTATTATATGTTGTATTCGTGATGCTTAAGCTGGTAAGAAACAAATAGGTATCGTGCCATGCCATTGTGGTCCAACACCAGCTTTCATCGCATATCATGCCTTCGTCTCTCATAATTTTCATGATCCGTGCCCGCTAGAACTCCAACCCAAAAATCGTTGTCTGTAGATGTCGTCGCATCCATGCTGCCTCCTGTCCTAGCGATTGCCTGGACTCAAAGTCGGCCACTTAAGACATCCCTTTCAAAAATCCTCACCCCGGTAACATCACAGAATCGCATTCCCTCGATGGTCTCCACCCTCAAGAACATCTTTCCAATCGTTCCTGTACCCCATTCGGCGCCATCGTCATCATCGCTGTCTTCGCCCAACCCACTTGATCCCATACCCGCAGTGAGATTCGCGCTCATCGATGTACCATCGGGCCATACTCCGCCGCTTCCAAGTACGAGCTGCGTAAATGTCTTCTTCATTGAGCTATCTGAGCCACCAGCCACCTCCTTTCCTTTGCCTTTGTTATCCACTTTCTGTTTGGGCACCGGAGCACAGCGGACGAGTCGGTCAACGGAGCCATCGAGAGCGATCCATTCGAGTTTCATAGCAGGGTTGTGGGAGACGTTGTCAACAGTGAACTTCCGGAATTCACGGCATACCCACATGCATGTATCATCGGTACGGAATTGGATGGTATGGAAAACTCGGAGAGATACGAGACCGGGCATGAATTGAAGAAATGTGTGCATAGTCTTCACACCGAAGCTAACAGCAAGTTCCTCCAGAAGTTTGGCGCGGTGGCACAACAGCATTGTAGTTTTGGCGTTCATATCCCATTCAACGCCAGCTTCGTTTCGGATTACTAAAATCTTCAAGGTTGGTGCATGTTTCTTCAAGACGACCCGTCGGATTTGCTCCATTGTCACAGTGGTCTTGGCGGTAGTACTCTCGACTCTTGCCTTCGCCGTTCGCTCCACGAGAAGTAACTCGGTGACATTGTCCAGTTGGGAAACGAAGGCAAGGAATGGAAGGGTGACGTTGTCTGTGTAAATTTTGTGAAGGGAGAGAGGAGCAAGTTTGTTCTCTCGAGCCATGACATTCCAGAATGGGGTTTGATGACCGACGTTCAGGAGTGTGACACTCTGTAGGACTCTGAGATCGACTGCACGGGAGAGCACAGATGCTCGAATGGGAACGAGATTGATGGCAAGAGTGGTGAGAGTAAGACCACGGGTGGTCCGGATATAGTCGCTCATGCTAGAGTTTTCATCCGTAATGACACTTTGTCCTTTGTTCGTAAGTTGGTCCATTTGATTACCGAGATCCTGCAAGTCGCGAGCAACCTGATCCAAGCGATTGTCGTAGCTAATGTAAGCTTTTTCGGCAGCCAAGAGATCCAAAAAGTCGTTTTGCTGGACCGCTTTTCCAGCAGTTATATCAGCTTTGAGTTCTTCAATCCGCGCCTTCAGCTGCTGAGCCTCGCTGAAGATTTCACGTGTGGTGCTATGAATAGCGCGATGGCTTTCAAGAACTTGTATTCGGTTTGCTAGAGCGATGCTGTCCATGAGTCCAGAAGAGTTAGAAGCGGAATCCTTGAGATCTTCCGAGTGATTGAGATTTAGTTCAAGGGAGCTTTCTGTCTTGGCTTCGGTGTCCCCATTTTCAGCTTGTTCTGTAAGTGGTTCCGTCTGTGGCGGGTCCAAATCGGTCGTAAAATCTTGTCCTTCAGGCTCTTCGACGTTGATATCTTCAGGATTTGATACCTCGGAGTCCTTATTAGCCTTCTTTTTGCTTGTCGGCTCATCAAAAAGACCACGATCTTCAATAATAGTAGTCGCGTTAGGATCACCCTCGGCCCTCTCATCCATACTTACACTGGAAGATGCGGGGGTTGCTTTGGCAGTGCTGCTTCCAACACTGCCAAGCTGTTGCTGAGATTGACCCTCTTTAGCTTTTTGAAAAGACTCATTAAGAAACGAAAATTTCCTGATGATTGCAAGGACTTCTGCCTCATCGGCGCCAAGAATATCGCTATGTTTAGGGTCTTTAAAGAGCTTGAAGGTAACGGGGGCCAAGGTTCTTAAAAATTTGGTTCTCAATTCATCGATCAATGTTGGTTCAGCGGGTGTAATCGAATCTAGAACTTCTTCTTTGTCTTCTTTCTCCACTCCAAATATTTTGGCAAGGAATGCTTCCTGCTTCTTCTTTTCTTCGAGGGCCTTGACTGCTTTTGACGGCCCGTTTGGATCAGCAGCACCGGATGATACAGGAGGAGGTGGTCCAGGAGGTAAGATGCCCTGCCCAAACTCATCTTCCTGATCCGAATCATCGTCAGAAACAACTTCAGGTGGGGGCTTGCGAGATTTGTTGGCTAGGTCATCCGAAAAAGATATCCTTAAGGAGCTCAAAGTCGAAGAACTATTCACGATGCAAGATTGAATTTCAGAGACGTAGTCCAACGTATCCATATCCAATACTTCCAGTGCCTTGAGGTTCTTGAATCCAGAAATCGTAGGTGGCACTTGCTTGATAGCTGGGAGAAGGGACTTAACGGTTTTCTGATGCGCCTTTTTAGAGTATTTGGATCCAAGACTGAAGAAATTTCCCCCTGCGTATCCTAGTGATAAGAATGAGGATGATGATTGAGACAATGTATTGTCAAGGAGAGACTTACCACCACCAGGCAATGAGAATTCGTCCACTTCGGGACTATTTATGGCGGGTGGGGCATAATATAAAGACTCGCCAGGTTGCATACGAAGATGGAGGTATTGTAATGATCGAATTTTATGCAGCACTCCGAAGACCTCGCGACTTAGCTCAACTCGAACATCCCATCTGTGTATATTAGTAGGGCTGCCCACGTAGGTAGAGGATCCGCCTACTTGAATGTCTCTAGAGCCTTGGCCTTTCGTAGCGTCAGCAATAGCAGCGTATTCATGAACTTGCCGCAGCTGACAGAGTAGCGATATTGTCTGTATGCACGTTCATTCTTGACGCCTCTACTCAGCGGCTCCAGTATGATCTCTCTAAGGTGTTGGGCATAATCGTAATCGCTCGTCACGAAAGTATCCAGCCCCCTTGCAAGACCATCTATAGGGTACTCGTACTCGGTCGAAGGGTCTTCTTCATCGGGGAATATGATATGGAAACTTCGGTATAGATGTTCTGCTGCAACGCATCTGAAATGTTTTGATACAAGGGAGAGGGCAATGAGGTCGGTAGGGCTTGACTAGCAGAGCCACATCAGTCTTGGAGGTTCATTCAAACGCACAGGTTGATGCTAGTTACATGTTTAAAGATCTCCTTTTGAGTTTCTGATGGCAGATCTAGAATTGTCATCTTCGTCTTCGCGTGCGCAAGGCTTGGTCCGGAGATTGGTGAAGAGATGCCGCTGGCGGAGGCCATGGCTGTGGCTGCGGGTTGCCCTTTGTTTGAGCTCAACATCTCCAATCCCATGATGTTCAGCGTGCGCTGCCAAGCATCCTCTGCGTCCACCTTTGCTCGTGGAGTAAAACACTTTCGTCGAGATGATATATCTGGCAGGGCTGGCATGGCCGGCAGCTGTACGGATTGTAGATCGGTTATCGCGTGAAGGTCCTTGGCCGAGTTTGCAGGGATGTGGGTGACGGGAGCTGCTTCGGGGAGTCAGTGTACTGGTGAGAATGTTGAATTCTTCTTTGGTTGGTAAAAAAAACAAATCGCTGAGAGGGGTGGAAAGCAAGACAAATTCCGTGAAACAAAAAAAAACTATGGAAAGAAGATGGGGTGCGACTTATGAGGTGGCTCACATGACGAGGCAGCCGCAAGGCTGAAACGTCGACAAACGGCATACCTAGGAGTAAGCGAGTCTGCTACAAACCGAACCCTTTTCACCCGAAAATCCATACCACGCTGCTTACCTACGCAAATCTGTTTGCGTATTCCATTATTGGCAGTTCGAGACTCACAGAAAGTCTTCGCATTCTCCGCTTCGAATACCCCAGGAGCCACTTCTTCTTCTTCTTCTTCTTCTTCTTCTTCTTCTTTTTCTTCTTCTTCTTCTTCTTCTTCTTCTTCTTCTTAACCAGATTTCTACGTCCCCTGAATCCCTTTCTCTTGCTATCTCTCGGGAGCGACCCTGCACATGGCGGAACAACACCTAGAGACAGCAAGGAAAAAAAACGGCAGTAGAGACGGGAGGGAAGGGAAGTGTTGGGAAGCCGATAGAAATGGCTCAATGGCACGGAGTTGAAGACAATGGGTTTGACGTGAGCTTCGGGTGTAACCATTGAGGCTTCCAGCTAATGTTCATTAATGAATAATTGGATACTTCCGTATGGTGTTAATAACCTTAAACGCTCAAAGTCTGTCACGATATAAGCTCCATTGAGCTGAGGTCTCGATTGAGGTTGACACAAAGACTGTATCTAACGGACTAATATTTCTTCAAGCAATGACTTCTGCATGATCATTGCCAATGTTATTATATGCTTATTGTTTTAAATGTTATTAGATTACTGTTGTTGCGACTTTTGTGAATAAGCGAACAAAACATAATTTGAGCGCGTGCCACTAGCCTTGTATTTTCTTCCACATCTTGAAATCAAATCATGGTTACACCACTGAGAGATCTCTATCATTCACATCGTAAAGTGCTCTCTGCGAAGCTACAATTTGGGTCTTGAAAAGAAAAGTTGCTTCGCGGACGAGCTGGCACATCGAGCTATTTCTCTGCTTTCACAGATAAGTGAGCTCAATGCTAATATCCAAAGCGTCCACATCTTAACAGTGAACCAAGTAACCAATCCAATCCAGCAGAGCAACAAATGGAACGGAGTAACATACTGGGCAACAGTTCGAGCGGAGCAACAAATCGAAAAAAGCATTCCTTATTATCACAATGAGCGCCAGTCAAGTCAACAGTGCTACCGCGCACTTGCCCCAGCCCGCCACCTGCTATCTCCTGCGGCTAATTCCTCAAGAAATCAGAGATCATATCTGGAGTCTTTGCATTCCAACCAACGAGATCTTGCGTCCTGACATCACCACGACCAAATACAGGTTAACCCTAGCAATAAGCTCTCAAAGAGGCGGGAAGGAAGAACGCACATTTAACGACTTGACATAGCTCTCACGTGCCATCAAGTCCACCACGAAACGACCATGATATTTTACGGGACCAACCTCTTCTCATTTCCCTCAAGCCATTCTGGCTACGAGATGTATTGTTACTTGGAAGGCGTTGGCGAAGCTAAGCGAGCCTTGATCCGAAAAATGGAACTCTGCTGGCAAGGCTTTGCAGTCGGCGAGTACCAGCAGTATCTGGTCCTTGGCGACTGTATCAATCTTCGTGAGCTACACTTGGGCATCACAAAGAAGAACATGAAAGGCGCATCGAAGAGTGGCGAGATCTCAAGGGCCCATGGGTTCAGCACTCTAAGACGCAAGCGGGGACTTTCTATGGGCGTGATGGACAAGCTGGAAAGTTCAGGGATGAAGATGTCGTGGCATTCGAGTTGGAATTAGAGAGAGATCTGCGCCGAGAGATTGGTTCTACATCGGCGGATGCGCAAGCCAGTGATCAAGGAACCGAAATAACACCTCTGGAATCACAGCCTGAGACGACGGCAAGTCTTCCAAAATCACCAGAACCTTTGCACATTGCCACTTCGCTCGTGTGATCGCAAAGAGGCTGAGTCATCCAACAACACCGATGAAGGAAGGTGAAGCGGACAAGGACAAAGTACAATTTCCAGCCGATATCAAGTAGAGGGACTTGCAGGGAAGGCAGAATGCCAGCAGGGGCAGACTTCTTGATGACTGCCTTCACTCGCAGTTTCCTTTCATTAGAATCAAAGACATTTGAACTCTCGAACATGACATTCTGTTTCTCGCCTCTTATGCCTCTTCAACGGACAAGATCTTAAGTTAGGTCTGCTGGGGAGTGGGTTCACTAAATCCGACCCGTCAAATCCCTTGAAGGCGCTGGAATCTAGCGATCAAGGCGCCTCCGATTGACTCAGAGCACAAACTCCCAGTAGCACCGCATTTTTTGTTATTCCACAAAATTAGGAGGAAGGCGAAAGTTAGCTTGACTCTGGATCGCATGGCACTTTCATTTTATGTTCATTTTATGCTTGACGAGCCATTGCCCAAAAGAATAAATCGAGAATGTACTTGTACGAATCTCTGGCAACTGAGATGCAGCACAAACTGAGCTCATGTCCAAGGGCAGTGACTTGCAAGTAAGCATCGATCAAGGCCCCTAGCCCTGCGATATTGTGGCATGAAGCATGCAAGTAGGCGCTTTCAATCTTCAGGACTTCTGAAAATCGGCCATGGATGAAACCTTGATTGCTATCTGGACCAGCTGACGCTTGCTCTCTATAGAATCTTTTACTAACTACCTACTCAGACAAATTCGTGCACTTGCTTTCCAGATGCAGTTGGACGCCGTCAAAGTGTTCCAAGCTCGTCCTCACCTCTGCGAGCGCTGTCTCTCAAACGATTTCGCAGCTTCTCAGCCCTCGCGCGGTGTGCCTCGATGTCAAGCGTCTCAGCTACAGCAAGCTTCCGGATAATTATATTTGGCCTCTCAAACTTGTTTACCATCACGGGCATATAAGCCAACGACTTTTTTGAAAGCATCTTCCTCTCCTCCTCGTGTTGCTCAATCGTGACGCATTCTGCCTGCTTCTTTTCAATACTGTCAAAGCAATCATTCAGAGATTGGTGTATCGCGGTAGTCCTTGACATATCTTCTGGCTCGGCATCGGCGAATTTGAATTTGGCTGAAGTTCCTGCAAGTCCGTAGAGTCAGAGGTCATAGTCACTCAAATCCGTGAGACGCAAGTGCGGAAGCTCAGCTGGCGTAAAATAACTATCCGAGTAATATAGAGAGAAGTCTCACCTTCTAAATCCGGCGTGAATATCGCCGATTTGACAGCATCATATAGAACAACTTCTTGTACACCCAAAAAAGGCCAGACCCCGTTCAACAAGTATCTCCTAAGCTCCATCACATAGAAATTTGTGGTAGGATCAATCGCTAGGCGTTTCATTTTTCCGAAAGTCTGTCGAATCAAGTCCTCAAATAGAATCATATCCCAGTATCCTCGCGGAAGTAAGATATCACGCTCCATATCAAATCGGATATTGCCTTCATTTCCAACATCGTGACCAAGTTGGAGCGCCTTAGTTCCGAATTGTTCTGGCGCGAGACTAAGACCTTCCTCACGAGATTCGGTATTGATTTTCAGGATTGCTCGGTCGTGTGTGTTCGTTCGTCCAGTGAAGTAGTGTTGATGATAGAAAGTCGCCTCGGGCTTTTCATAGCGGCGCCATTCAGCCCATATATCCACAATGAGGCTGGGCTCACACGCTTGCCAAATCTTGAGTCGAATCTCAGAAGGAAGATTTGGGAAGGAAGCAAAGGATTGGGCGGAGACACTTGCGGCAGAGTCTGATTGTTTCTTTTGTTTGAGTGATTGTGCTTGAGAGCCTTCATTCTGTAGTATGATTGAGGGCAGAGCTGTTATTGCGAGGAAATGTGCGTTCTGTTGGTCCGCGTTGGACGTACTCGAAGTGCTTGCCATGGCGGCTTGTAATATTGAGCTCGAGTGAAGGCCGTGATCATCAGCAGAGATCGATGCAGTTGTAACTAAGAGGTACAGTCTGCGATGCTGAGTAGCCTATCTAAGCACTTCAGTAATCTCTGTTGATCTGAACTCAATGACGAGTAGTTGGGCGCGAAATCGGATGGGAGGGAAAGCTAGGGAGCTACTGCGACAGGTCGAGGACCTTGACTCAAGGGATGGATTGATCCTGAATAACCAAGTTATGTTTGAAGCTTCAAATTGGTAAAATCCTGCTGGGAAAGTTGCAGTAAAGGATTGTTGTTCGTAATGAAGTATTTCAGAAACAAAACACTTCACGTTCAACGTCCGGAGTCTATCAAAGACGGTCCCGAGGTAAAGCCGATATCTGTGGGCGCTCGGGCCTCTTGATCTATCAGGTCAGGACAACAACAAACTAGAAACACACTCTCATGTTTCAAGGTTCAATAAATTTATACTCTTTCATTTCTTACAGGTCCCAGATGACCGAGAATGATCATGCCATATGTCTTCTATAGAAAGTGGCTATAAATGCAGAAGCTGTTTTAACCGGCCTTGATGTCTTCCAATAAGTGATCGAGTCAAGAACTCTCCCCAAGTTACGAGCCATGCAATGTCTCTCAAATATTTCCTGTAGTCTTGTCAAACAGCGAGTCCCGTTTGTAGCATCGTAGGTCAGAATACTGCTACTCCAAACATCGTCACAAATGACTTCCACGTACTCCACAACAGGTGAACGAACGGGCACGTCAACAGCACTCCTCTCTATATCCCTACCACATAGCAAAATGGCCTCTCTTTAATAAGAGTGTAACCGCTTTTGTTTGGTATGCACTCAAAGCACAATTAGGCCACACATATGCTAAGTGTCTACTTCTGTAGACTAAAATAATAAGAGCGAAAGCCTTGCATGGCTCTGTCCCGCATACAACATGACGAGCTGAAACTCCTCAGTTGTGGCCCTCGATCGCGGGAGCATCCGCCTCGAGAAAGAATGTTCATGATCTGTAGGCAGTGAATCGAATTTTAACGACTATGGTCAACTGTACAGGGCCCCTTTGGCGACGAGAGCAGAGTAAGAATCTACCTTAGGCAAAGGACGAGAGACCACAATGGCGAGGAAATGAGGAAATAGTCTTTGAGTTATGTAGCACATCGTATGACCAGAGAGTTGGGCGATGCATCCGAGTCATACTAAGGGAGACTCGTTACGTATTGCCTTCGAAAATGATGCTTCTTCAAGTGGACCGTCTAGTAGCGTCTACTAGTTTCGAGGAGATCAGAATAACCTTGAATCTTGATAGAATTTGTCTAAACTGTTCGGTTGTTTCCAGCGATTCGGGCAATGCACATGCATCGCCGCTTCGATCCTAATCGAACCTGTAGACAGACTTTGAAAAAGGGTCACAGCCTAGGCATGAGTATGCAAACACCATATTTCAGTGCCTACTCTATTTTTGCTCAAGCTTTTGAAAGGTCCTTGGCACCATTTCCCGCTTTCTTGCTCTTCCACTCCTCCGCAATTGCGTCCCATTGCTTTTGCTCATTGTCTCGCAAATCGCCTGGAAAGAATGTCCCCAGCATACTCTGTCCCAGTTTCTCGTATCTCTTCTCCACTTCAAGCAGCGTATTCATCACTTTCACATCCCCTGCCACCCCAAGATAGTCCAATGGAACTCCCAATGCTTCTGGTCTTCTCCTCCACCCAGCAACAAACATGTTCTGAAGCATTCCAAGTCCACCAATAGCAAGCAAGAACCAAGCAGATTCGGTGATTGCAGAACTTGTAATGAGTAGCACAATCCAAAGAATACCAAGAACCACAGTCGCTATTCGGGCAAAGACTGTGATCGAAGGCGCATCAAGATTGGCAAATCCAGTTGCTAAATCCTCCAGATCTAGTCCACGACCCTGGCTGATTATGGCGATAGCGTGTTGGGCACCATTTCCGCGCGCTGGACGATCGTGGAGTTAGCATTGTCCTTACCATGCGTATTCTAGATGTAAAGGGAGGAATCTGGATGTTATGGGACAATATCGGGAGTAAGCCGGGTACATGACGGGAGAGCTTAGGAGGAACAATTGAGATCAGGAGGCGCGAGTCTGTATGAATCGATTAACTCACTCAGAATGAAATTCTTCTTGAGTCGGCCGGTCAAGCGACGACATGCCCACTTCTCAACCCGCCACTGCTTTAGCGAACCCATGGCGAAGCAAAGAGTCATTGCACCTGTAGTCACCAGAATCACGCCCCAGTCTCCCCAGAGCCCACACGGGACTGCAGCAATACCCATTTGGAATAAAGTGGTGATGATACCAGACCAGTATATCAAGTCCGTTCTTGGTTTTCCAGCTTCCCATTTCTGGCTCGGCTCCCAAAAGCTTACGACAAGCCCGGCCTGCCTTGGGCGGGGGACTGCCATTTCCGAGTCAGGCTCTTCCTTCTTTGCTGTGTTCTTGTCAAACTCCCATCGAGCGTTGATGAGGGACTGCGTTACTACTTCAACTGGGAATCCCATCCACAGCTCGTAGTCACGCATTAGTCGACCAAGTACCCATGAGCCGTTGTCACGAACATATCCATTCTTGCCATTGATCACTGTGCAGGGGCAGTCCGCATCTGGCATCAATTTGTTTTCACCAATGGCGCTGCAGATTGCAGAAGTAGCATATGACACCCATCCTGCAAGTGTCAGGGAAAGCAACCAGAAGTGTACCAGCGCAGCTCTACATACCAAACGAGAACGCGACGGGTGTTATGGCACCGCCGACGAGTTGTGCAAGTGCAGCTGCAACCACGTCGCCTCCCAGAAGCAGAAGTATGGTGAAAGCATAATTGAAAGGGTTGGACCACTCAGCTTTGAATGCAGTAACAGGCGTACTCGCGTCGAATGGTCTCCTAGGGAAAACCTGGTGGGGAGCAGGAGCCATATTTGCAGTCGGTATCCCTTTCAGTGAAGATGTCAAGAAAAAGGAGTCGAAAAGTCCTCTCTTCTTTTGAATTCTGGATTTTAATTCACCGGTCTAGGTACGGGTCAAGATTTTGTAAGACATCTCACCGAAAAAGGCTGACACCCCGCCGCCACCCCTGCTTCATTTTCCATCTTCAGTCCATATCAGTGGGCACCGCGCAGATCATGTTGATTTCCAGGGCTGATGCAACCTGCAAATTGCTCCAATATCGTTAAACAGCACCTTATGGGATCTTTGCTGCATCGTTCCGACACACCCGAATGGCAGCTCTCACCCCCGAAACGCCCACCTCGGCGCTTCATCCGCCTCCTTATTTCTGCGGAAAAGCTCTCAACTCTGCATTCGCACCTATGAAAGGGTTTCTGTGGTGACGCGAGTCTGATGCTTGCGAGCTACTATCTTATAGAGGCCAATGGAGTGGTTTTCTCCCAGTACCTCCTCGGCTTTGCTGGAGCGAACCGACATTTTTCAGCTTTGAAAATTCACGCCACGATGCAGTGAGCACAACGTTCACTTCACCAAAATGAGACCGACCTATGCATGCTTTGTGAGCAGATATTTGTGACTCGGCATGAAGTGACCAATCTCCTGTGAGCTTTGGAGTCTGCACTTTGTGCACTTTGTGGAATTTTTTGACAGTTTGCTTTATCTTTATTCATTGTCAACAGCATGGATCATTTACTACTACCGGCAGGAGTTGAGCACTTTATTCTTGCTCCTTACGAGACTCCCAAGAGCGAATGGTATGATGGCAAAGGTTTCATGGATTTCCCCGCGAGAATGGGTTGGAAGGAGGAGGACTTATGTGGTGGAATCCAGTGGGGAGATGAACTTCCTTTTGGTCGCAAGGGAAATGTAGCTCGAAAGGACGACGAAATCGAAAATTTCTTCCAGACCTGGCTCTATTTTGGGCTAGCCATCGAGATTCTGGGTTTAGCAGGTATCAAGGTAACGACCGAGGACTTTCTGAGACCGGAAGCCATTGGCGGCGCTCGCATTGTCTCGACGAGCAAATTAACATCTTTTCTAAAGAAGTGGAGCGACAACAACTCGACTGATGCCAATACAGAGGAACTCTGGACCAAGTTGACACCCATATTTAGACGAGCAGCTTTCTTTCTCGATCGATTCTGTCCCCCCAAGAAAGAACAGCATCCATCTGACAGAAGGAAGCCACTCACATGGCCGATCAGAGACGAGATCTCGACTACGATGATCTCTCTTATCTTCGCTCTTCATGGAGCAGCAATAAATATATGTGATCATGTCGCGTCTGAGGATCCCAATTGGTTGAGGGCCCGGTCAGCGATATTGGACCGTCGTATCGAGAGGAAATGGTGTCTCGCTGAGGCCGCATTGATGGAAGATGAGTTTCAGATTGATGGCCACTATTTTCTTGCAGCATCACCCAGCCCTGGCGATGAGTACTGGGATCAGCATCCTCATTGCACGAGGACTCGATGCCATTACAAGGCGGATGAAATCAGGTACGTAACGAAGCACACCCAAGCACCATGGCACAAACCTGGATGCAAGTTCGGTGTCACTTACGGGGGTCAATTGGGCCCTGAGCGGGGCCAGAAAAGCTGGGTAGATGCTGTTTGCCGCATCATCGACAAAAGTGATACCATTCATCAAAAGGGCGTGATCCCTCTTGCGATGTGGAGCAAGAAACTTCGGACCTTATGGTCTGTCGAGTATCATCTCGAAGAATCGAGTAAGAGAAAACCTCACTACGTGGCGATCTCTCACGTGTAAGTAATTAAAGGTTGCATAATCTTTCGCCGCACAGTCTCTCTAACTTCACGATTTCAAGCTGGGCTAATGGAAAAGGAAACCCAAATGATAACGCTCTTCCTCAATGTCAAGTCGAGCGTATTCAGCACCTCGCTGAGAGCGTTCCCTATGAGGGCCGCAAGGGTCGAGGTGACAACGATGGGGACATAGGTATTTGGATGGACACCCTGTGTAAGAATCAATATCAACCTATTGTGCCTGATGACGAGCTAATTTTGGTCAAGGTATTCCTGCACAGGTTGAATACAAGAGGTATCGAGATAAGGCAATTGCTTCAATGAAAGATGTTTACCAAAATGCTACCTGTGTTCTGATCTTGGACTCCTGGCTTGAGCAGATACCATGGTCGGCAGAGACAACAACGATGCTAGTCCGCTTGTATACATCGAACTGGATTAAAAGACTGTGGACACACCAAGAAGGCTTCTTCCCAAAACAAGTCTTTGTACAGTTCAGTGACCAAGCTATCAGTCTGGCGGCGATTACTGCGAGATGTTCTTCTTTCAACAAAGAGATGGCTGGGCTTGGAACTTACCTCCAGTTCACTTCCACAGCAGACTTGTTGGTCGCGGCCCAATATACATTCCTGAAAGAAATGTATCTAATCTCAGCACGAGACCTGGAAACTTGGATGCTGTACGATCCCCTCTCACATATCATGGGACCCCGCCAGACGACCCGAAATGCGGATGAAGCTGTCTGTCTTGCCACAATCTTAGGTTATGACGTGCTTCCCTACCTTGACATACCCGCGAAACCAGATGCGATAGGTTCTCTGGAACGAATGAAATTATTCTTGAAGGAAGTCGGAAGATTTAGTTCTGGTATCATATTCAACAATTACCGCCGACTCGACGCTGAAGGCTTTCGATGGGCTCCAAAGTCGCTCCTTGACCATAGCGGTGGCCGCAGTATGGGCGCGGATGATGACCAAATTTCAGATTTCGGATGGTCTGAATATGATGGACATCTCGGCCTCACCGTGCACTATCCTGGTTTCTCGAAATTCAACTTTTCTGAAGTTAATGGCCACGCGTCACGCGAGAGTGTTGGATGCGCAGACAGAGCCTTCGCCATTCTACCGGATAGGTCATCCTCTACCTATATTGTAGAGGTACAGGTAAATGAAGTTCAATGGAACTCATTCGATTCATATTGTGTCATTCTATCATCGGTCCCTGTTGGCGAAGAAAGGGTGTTTGGAATAGTTGGCAAGTGCGAAGCGGAAGAGGGTAAGGGGGATACTCTCAATACTTTTGACCATTTATGCCTAGCTTCAGTGAGGATTATGAATGAGTATCCAAGTGCGATTGATGTAGTATCGGCAACTCTTCTGGGGAAAGATACGCAATGGCTAGTCAGATGAATAAGGAGGCTTTATTTAATCCTGTTTAGAAATTGAAATCGCTCTTGCCTAACAAACTCGGAGTATTACCTCCGGTGTGAGGTATACTTTCCAGAGCTATATTTCGGATGTGCGATAGACGTCTGCGAGAGAGAGAGAAAACCTTCCATTACCTGACTATACAAGACCTGGCGCTCCCAGTTCTGCTACCGATTTCAGATAATTGACCACCTGAGCCAGGGTCCTTTACTTATGTTGAACTACATCCGATTCCGCCTGTTTGTTGTCTCTTGTTTCTTGGATTTTGGCAAGACTCGCATCGAGCTCTGCTATACTCATTTTTAAGGATATTTTGTACTTCCAGCCCCTGAACCATAACCTCATGATACTTCAGGAGGTCTATATGCTCCTTCGTCTGTGACCCACTTGCATCTGTCCCATCTATCATTCCCTCGAGATAATCTGTCTTGATGTTTTCTATGTCCATAATGGTCTCGGCAGCTCTGTGATCCCCTCTCATAGCCACTCTCCAGCATTTCTTCACAAGCGCCACAAGTCGATGCCAACGAGCTTCTTTCGCTTGGGATTACTATTCTCCCACTCAGATTGTGTCGTCAGTAGGTCGAAGAAGTTCTTGTCTTCTTCTTCCGTCCATACATTCCGGGAAATGATCATCCACAAATACTGAGAGCAAGGCACTTTACGAGCATACATGTTCCAATTTGGCTGAATTTAGCTATTTTCAATTACGATATCCAGGCCAGCTCAAGGCATAGCTGATTGTTAGATGAGTCCACCGTAAGCGACTCAAGCGAGTTCAATCAGGCACACGTCCTGTCTACCATTCTTTATTCTCATCTTTTATAGGTTGTCCTTCTTTCATATCAACCAACCTAGCTTATCCAGTTTCGCGCTCGGTACGGGTCATTAGATGCTTTCTTGACAGTTGCTTCCTTTCCGAATCTGTTATGCTTGGATTTTAGTATACCTGCTCTATTCGAAATTAGTACACCCTGAATGTCCGGCTTACGCAGCAAGTCCCGCAAGTGATAGCTTATCTCCGAGGCTGTCACAACCTTTTCTATCTTAGAATACCTGTCACTCATCTGCCTTTCTAACACGGCTCGTCCAAGTGTGGAGCAACTAAGTTACGTCACGTGACCATCTACAATCCATATCTCTACCTAGGTCGCGAAGAAACACTCAATTTGTAGCTTGGATCTCACGACTTGCCAAATCCACCTTCAGAATGTGAATGGAAGTTTCTTGTTTCGCTTGGTCTTTTCATGCTTTCTTATTCGCTCAGTGAATGAGCCGACTTCAAGGGGCGGCAATTTCGTTCATACCTCGGCTTGATTTGCACAGATTCGGTGAATTCGGAAAGAAAGGAACTTGCTGTAATTTACCCCACATTGAGGGGGTATTGCCACCCCACTAATGGAGGCCCTGTCGAATGCAACGACGCCCTGACTTCCACCCACCTGTTACACAGATCACCTTGAGTAATATAAGTTTCTCATCTCGCCTCATCCAACGATTAGTGTACTCTTCTTGCCCTACCACAACGCCGTTCATACTAACTTCTCATCAAAACATTACAAAATCAAAATGGCCCCCCTTCGGCAACCCACGACACAGTGGAAACAGGAGCATCAGTCCCCACAAATAGCCATGACAAGCCCCAAAACGGGTCTGCTCCTCATGAGCCTGGTCTCACAGAGCCCCAAGCCATTAAACAGCAAGAAGGAATCAAATTTCCTACCGCCCCCAAGTTTACGGACAAGTACGCTGAGCGAGAGTATCAGAAGGGCAGACTCGCTCTTGCATTTAGGATTTTTGCCAAATTTGGCTTTGATGAGGGTGTTGCTGGACATATCACTCTGAGAGTCAGTTGACCAACCCAAGTTATCGTGTCAATGGAATGAGATATGATATGCATTCAACGTTTGGGAGATGGGACGGGTTCGATGGAGTACAGTAGCAGAATGAAAAGCTGACCACCATCTAGGACCCTGTTGAGCCCACAAGCTTCTGGGTTAACCCATTTGGAGTAGCCTGGCCTCTTCTGAAAGCTTCGGATTTGATCCTTGTGAACAAAGATGGGAATGTTGTTGAAGGCGGGCCTGTTCGTCTTTTGAACACTGCTGGTATGTACTGGTACCCCACAGTCCCTCTACAACTCCACTTTCATGACTGCTAACTACTGCTAGCATACATGATCCATCACGCAGTTCATACCGCGCGCCCTGAGATAAATTGCGTGGCCCATTCTCACTCCATTTATGGCCGGTCTTTCTGTACGCTTGGTAGAAATCTTGATATCATCACGCAAGATTCCTGCGCCTTTCATGATGACATTGCTCTCTACTCATCATTCCGCGGCATTGTTCTTGCTGCAGACGAAGGAATAGCCATTGCTGCTGCCCTGGGCCAGAAGAAAGCTGCGTTGCTCCAGAATCACGGCCTCTTGACATGCGGCCAGTCCATTGAAAGCACGGTGTTCTGGTTCATGAGCCTGGAAAAGTGCTGTCATGCCCAACTATTGGCAGATGCTGCAGCAGGTGGAAGGGGTGGCGAGACAGTCAAGATTAACGAGGAGGATGCTGCTTATACTTATAAGAGTGTCGGAACGGAAAGGGCGGGATGGTTCAGTGCTAAGCCTACTTTTGATATCATGGAGAGCGAGTCTGGGGTTGATTATAGGTGGTGAAAGACGAGAGGAAGTATCTGTACATGTGGCGGATTGCATTGTAGAATTTTTGACGCATATTGAGTGAATACCGTTGTACCCATTACCATCGAATGGACTGTGAGTCCAAAACCGTAACTGAGTGCCATCCTAGAGGCTAGGAGTGCCAAGTGGGATTTTCCTCCGATACCTTGGGATAAGCGAATGTTTGACATCGAAGTAATGTGGAATAAAATCTGGGAGGATTTTCTAGTAACTCCCATAGCTGGCAAGATTGGGTGGCTGGAGTAGAATTTGTCGACAGTTCGGATTCTCAGTTACGACGCATTTGTGGAATATTGGAGTTTAGACAAACACTATCCATTAGTTTAGAAGGCTCAAATTATCTGAAGGAAATCGAGAACGCAGAATTATGCAAACTCATAAAAGATGTCAAGTATACAGAGAATTTGAGATGTTTCACGTCAAAGTAGCCAGCACAACTGTTGCGGTAAAAGGTTTCTCCGACTCCGGCGGCCGGACAAGCGCAAGCTTATTATTTTTGTGCGAGTCTTCGCAGATGCCCAACTAGCATCTACTGCCCTTAACCTCCCTTTCTACGTGACGAAAAAAGCATATCATGGGACGTGGAGGAAAACGAGTACGCTTTCAAACCTAAATTCGAGAAATGAAACTAATTTTATAGGGCGGTCGAGGCGGTGGAAGAGGTCGAGGACGCGGGGGAGGAAATCGAGACAGACAAGAATGGAACGACAATCGTGTAAGCTTCGACAAGGTCCAAAAACATAATGAGAAGCTCGAACGATATTACAACGATGTTCTCGGTCTTGATGATGAGGAGAGGCCGGAATTTTGGGCTGCATTGAAGCGGGAATTACCCAACAGCTTCAGATTCGCGGGGTCAAAAGGGTAAAATTCCAGATCTTACATACAGACTTTCAATGATGCTAATAATTTTGTAGCCATGCGCTTGCAGTACAACGTCAACTTGTCGAGCGATACATTCCCGAAATATCAAAGATCTCCCACTATGATGGCACGAAAGTCGAACCACCTCGACCTGTCGCATGGTATCCAGACAATTTGGCGTGGTGGATGACAACCCCAAAGAATGTCGTCCGCAAATTCCCGCCGTTCTCAGCGTTTCAAAAATACCTAGTATCCGAGACAAGCGTCGGAAATATCAGCAGACAGGAAGTCGTTAGCATGATTCCGCCATTGGTCATGGATCTCCAGCCTGGTATGACAGTGCTTGACATGTGTGCTGCTCCTGGAAGTAAGGCTGCACAGTTGCTGGAGATGGTACACAGAGGAGAGGAGGGGCGAATTCGTCAATCACTAAGAGAGCACGCCCAAGAAGATGGCCGAGAAGCAAGCCCTGGTGTGGATATAAAGGTCGAGGATGCAGCGGAATTGGAGATCGATTCGAACGACGACGGCCGAGCCACTGGCATTTTGATTGCAAACGACTCGGACTACAAGCGCGCTCACATGCTCATCCATCAACTCAAGCGATTGTCATCCCCGAATTTGATCGTCACGAATCACGATGCAACCTTATACCCATCCATCAAGCTCCCACCCTCTCCTGATAATCCTGCTACCAACAGATACCTGAAGTTCGATCGTATATTGGCCGATGTGCCTTGTTCCGGAGATGGCACTACAAGGAAGAATGTCAATCTATGGCAAGATTGGAATCCTTCTAATGCACTGGGCCTTTACGTGACCCAAGTGCGGATCCTTGTCAGAGCTCTCCAGATGCTGAAAGCTGGCGGTCGGGTCGTCTATTCAACATGCAGTATGAACCCGGTGGAGAACGAGGCAGTCATTGCTTCAGCAATCGAAAGATGTGGGGGGCTCGAGAAAGTCAAATTGCTTCCAAGCGATGACAAACTTCCTTTACTTAAGCGAAGGCCAGGTCTCACCGACTGGAGCATCATGGACAAAACCGGCCGAGTCTTTCGGAATTTTGAAGAGGTGCAAGACGAGATTAGGGAGAATGGTTCAACACCTGCATTGGAGAAGCTCGTGGAGGGCATGTTCCCGCCTTCGTTCTCACCTGGATCCGAGATACACTTCGAGAGATGTATGAGAGTTTACGCTCATCAACAAGATACTGGCGGCTTCTTCATCGCTATTCTAGAGAAGCAATCAGAATTCAGAGCTAAACCTGAATCGGAATCTAAAAAAATCGAACCGAAGCCACCGATCTCGACATTGATAGAAGATATCACAAATGGAACCAAGCGCAAGGCAGAAGATTCGGACGAGCCATCATCATCCCCAAAGAAGTCTAAGCTTGATGAAGATGCTCTCGACAAAGACGACGGAAGCAATCCCTTGCTTGACGCTGTAAGCAGAAGCTTGAATAACAATCCCAAAGAAGTAGTCGATCTCACTGGGGCCGACCTACCCCAACAGAACCCCCGCACACCCCCACCAGGCGCACAGTTGGATATATCTACTCGACCTGGGGATATGCGGTCGGATGCCGCTGGATCACAACCGCGCCCCGTGAATCGGAATCGCAATGGCCAACAATTTGAAGAGCCGTTCAAGTACATCGCTGGTGATCATGTAGAAGTACAATCTGTTGAGACTTTTTACCACCTCAGTCCGCGCTTCCCTCGAGATCGATTCATGGTCCGCAATTCTACTGGAGAGCCTGTAAAAACAATCTACTATACATCTGCCCTAGTTCGTGACATTCTGACAGAGAACGAAGGGAAGGGCATAAAGTTCATTCACGGTGGCGTGAAGATGTTCATGAAGCAGGATGTTCAAGGAGATGGAGTCTGCAAATGGCGGATACAGTCCGAGGGGATGCCAATTCTCGAAGGCTACGTGGGTGAAGAACGAGTTGTTCGACTGTACAAGAAAGAGACTTTCCGCAAACTTCTTATAGAGATGTTCCCAAAACTCTCGGATGAAGGATGGAAGGATCTGGACGAGATAGGCGAGCGTGTGAACAACATTCCCATGGGTTGCTGCGTCTTGCGAATTGAGGCGAGCGATACCGAGGATGGGTTCAGCGAGCGCATGGTGCTTCCGCTGTGGAGATCGCTGTTTTCGCTTAATCTCATGTTGGCGAAGGAAGACCGAACAGCTATGTTGCTACGGATATTCAACGATACGACGCCGCTTGTCAACAACTCGAAAGGTAATAATCCAAAGTCTGAGGAGAAGAAGGACGTCGCGCCAGGCTTCAAGAAAGAGGACGGGGAGATTAAAGTTGATGTCAACCCGTCAATTGCAGCCGCTGCTCCGATTCCAGAGGCTGGAAGTGAGGGACTTGAGGTCAAGCCTGGGCCTTATGGCGCTCTTGTAGCAGATTCCAATTCTGGTGCTGCAGTCAATGATGTGAAGATGGAGGCTATCATCAAGGGAGAAGACACCGGTGGTCCAGAGCAGCAGCTTAATGGTACTGGTGGCATCGAAGGTCAGCTTGGCGGAGTATCATAGAGGACAGATAGACCAGGATTGGATTGCCAGGCGTTGTTGGCTATCTTGCATATATAGGGCTTTCAAAATGGAACATCTTCGTATTAGTCGGCCGCGTTATGACAATGCATCATTTCCTGCTCCTAGTGGATCACAGGCTCTGTGTAAGTCCAAAAGCAACCCGCGTAATGGATTATACTTCAGTTTGTCTCGACAGACACTTTTTGGACAGCGATACATCGAGAGCTTCTATTAGTTCGCAGGGTCATTTTCTACTATCGCGAAACTTACGCAGTACATTAGCCGCAGACATCTCATTCTGTCAGCCCCACCGCAAACCACCAAGCTCAGTGAGTATGTCACTTGAAAGGCTATACCTATGCGTGCACCTATTGAGTGCTTCAAGTACAGAGAAACACTTCAATTCCTCAGCAAAATCGATGACAGGTTTGCAGTTGCAATCTGCATAAGAAGGCATTCCTTTGAGAATGCTCGACTGCTTGAGCTCGATTGGAGGGCTCGGCAGGCAATTTTTTTTCTAACTAAAACAAACAAAGAAATGGGAAAGCCTGCAAGCTTGGATTGATCTCTACGAAACTCCGCTATTAGTGTACCTTATTTGCATTCTTTGACTTTTCAGGTTAGAAGTCGAATGCTTTTTGAATGATCAGTAGTTCAACTTGCGATTTAGAAGAGAGTTGTGGGTCTTTTGTCTAGATCGGCAATTGAGCGAGTCTCAAAATATTGGCTTTCATCTTCAACAGAAATATCTCAATACAGGGTGATGCACAATGTTTTGCTGTTGTGGCTGGCATAATTGCCTCATTTCCAGTAGCATCAAGTCGATTTCTGTCTCCTGCCGCTTATAATGCCAGAAATCAAGCATTGAGGGACTTATGACTTGACCATATGAGGAGTCACTGATGAGAGAGCACAGATTCTTCACTTGTTTGATGCTGCCAAAGTGGGTGTGTGGTATTTTGAGAGAAGATAAAATTTTATTTCTCTGCTGCTATCTACATTTATTTGATAAAGTCAGGCTGAACACTCGCTCTGAGCTAATCTCATGCTGTGCTATTTATCATGCTCCACGAGTCGTTGTAATGTACAAGAACCGCCTCCCTGTGCCCCTGAATACCCGAAAATCTACCGGGGCGTGGCAGACCCTAGGAAAAGGAGTACCCTCTACGAGACAGTAATTTGCGCCATTGTGTGGCGTCTTGTATGGAAGAATTCAGCAAATGTCATTTGTGACAACTGGGCCGGTCTGTTCTCCCACAACTTTCTCGCCAAGCGGAGACGCAGGCGCTGTCGAATAGCAGCGTGATTGATAAAAGGACCGTTGGGGGTGAGATGAATCTCCGCCGCCATGAGGTCGGGAAAGAGAGCCAAATCTCTAGCCAAACGTCTTCGGGAATTGTGGAAACCGTCGCTGCCTACAGAGATGGAGGAAATCTCATTGTTATCATGTGCGCCTAGCATTCGTGAAGTAAAGCGGGTGAGGGCAAATTGGCGTGGGAAAACTAACCGATCTGCGGCCGGATCAAAAAACACTGGACGATCAATACGATTTTGGAAAGTCGTATGCTGATAGGTTAGGTGTCCAACGCTGCGAGATAATGAGCAGACATGCATAATGGTTGGAATAGTTGGGATCTGAAGGAGTACGCACGGTGTGGGAACGAGGCCATGACCGGGTTGTGGATGTGCACCGATGCGAAACTCTTGAGGGCCTTCATCCTGGTCCACAAGCTCCCACACGCGAAGCTGGAGCTCCGCTGGCAGTTCGGGGAAGCAAGTAAACATGGGTGCAGACATGCTTTGAGATGTTCAAAAAGCCGTAGCTATCTGGTAATCTGAAGGTCTTGAAGGCCTTTTTTGGTTGGGTGGATGGTCGACTCTGTCTGAGTGTCAGTGAGCGTTGAAGAGTGATCAAGAGTCAAGATATCAGTGGTGAAGTTGAATTTTCTTGGTTGTATTCTGGTTGCGAATGAAGATGCGCTTTATTGATAGCGCACGTAGAAGTCTGTTCAAAGCTGTTATGGTCGCTGTTCACTGTTTAGATGACCATTGCGCGCGATGAACAATCAATTAGTGATAATTCAAAGTAAATCAAGCAGGCTCCAATATATAAAAGCCAGCTGACAGACTGCATTGATTCACTTGGAAGTGCAGGAAATATGGTGTTGTTGTACTGCCAAGGCTCAACAAAGGATAGATGGTCCGTCTGTTCATTGAGATGAAACAATCCATCTGTAAATGGAATCAGATAGACATTCGATAGACTTTTTTGGCTGTGGTCCCATGGCAAAATGTGAGTGTGATTTCTCTGGTATCCATACAGGTAGATAAACAACAATGTTGGTTCAAGGAGCCTGGGGCTAAAAGTAAGTCTAATTGAATAAGATTTGAATTGTCCCAACCTGACCCATAGCTTCAAATGTATATGCCCAATTCTGGAAACTCGGACTCCGGTAGTTTGCAGGATTGGAGTTGTGACGCAGGAGCAAGCCTGGGGATCACCAATCGATTTACTCAGGAGTTGTCTTGACATAATGTGGTGGTAGTTTCCATCATGGCTTTGAAACAAGGTTTGTGGAGATTGGGTCGTTTCGTATGGCTGCTTGTATGAATGTTTAAGCTTCTCTTGTTCAAGTGATAATTGTGCTTGTCAGTTGACTTTGTTGATGTGGACCTTGTGGATTAGGACGCGGTACTAAGGAATGATGATCAGAAAGGTCAAAGAGATACTACCAAGGGGGTTCATTAGTACCCTGAGAACAAGTACGAACAAAATTGAACCTTCATTAATATTTGAAACCCAGTCTTTTGAATTTTGGTTGTCAATAAACAACAGCTCTAGTCCCAAAAATGGAACGGAAGAGCCAAATACCACAAGTCGAGATACCAATTAGCATTTTTACAAAACCAAGGTAACGTACAGATAGAAGTCAGTTTTTCTGGTCATCCGTGTTGTTCAAAGAGAATCTGGAAGCTTAGTAATTTACAAGTTCTTCAAGTTTGTATGAGTTCAACGCGGGTTGATGCCTTGATAAAGACTATCTGAAGAACATATACGAACGAAATGCCAGGACGACGGTTGTCATTAAGACGGAGCGTATGAATAAGCTTCTCAAGAAGATTTAGCACGTGAGTCTCTCTCATAAAGTAAAACTAGCGTGTTTGTTTATCCTGCCGGAAGATAGGTTTGTCCGTGGTATATGCTAAAACAAAAACACTTCGCTTTTAACTTGACATCAGAACGTCTCAAAACCTTTCCGAACAACAAAAGACAATCAAAACTACCTTACCATCTAAGAAGATTCAGAAATGTCTTCGACAAATCTTCGACACGACACGGCCACCACAGGTGAGGCACTGACGCCTCGTCACAGAGACTCCGCGCTTGCTATTGCTCTCGGCGATAATAAGGACGGCTCTCCACTAACTGAGTTCACGGTGTTCCCAAAGCTTCCTTCCGAACTGCAACTACAGATCTGGGAATCTGTTGAGGAGGATGTGAAAGGCAAGGTCATAAGAATCGGTGGCAGAGCTAAATCTGCTGTTTCCTATTTTCCGTTCAGCCCTGTTTACAAATTCCCTGCTCTGTAAGCCACTTTTCACCTACCGTTCGACGATTATGATTTAGAGAGACAATAGTCAATCTCGTTGCTCTATAGCTCCGTCAGCTCTTTGTGGGATATTCTTGCTGATGTTGTTTTGAATTATAGACTTCACGTTTGTCGAAAGTCTCGTTCTACGGCTCTCAAGCTCTACGAACTCACGGACTTCCAAGGTCGTATTAGGTACCCTGCCTACTTTGGAGCCGCAGATACACTATTCTTCAACTCATTTGGTAGCTTGGCATGGTTCGACCCAGGAGATCATGTTGAGGGTAATGAAATCCGCTCTATCGCTGTTGGTATAGCATACATGGAGGACTCAATGTTCTGTGGAGCTATTATGGAGAAGGCCCTCAAGTTCCCAAACATCCAAAGCTTAACGTTTGTGTTTGGTAGCCCTCCTTGGGACTCACGCCCGCCAGAAATGCGAGAAAGACACGCGGCAATCGTCAAACAAGAAAGAAAGCAGGTTTGGGGAACACTTTGGGATACACTGGGAGTTGAGAAGACCTCCAAGAATCCAGAATATATTCACCCGGCTCTTCCGACTTTGAGTCATGTTGCACGGAAGGAGTTTAGAGCATTGAGTTAATTCACCTCTGGTAAGTTTTCCGAGCGACGAGCCCATCGGGCACTTACTGATCTGTACTAGTAAGGTCAGGTCCTCATCTCGGAGACTTCCTGGCTAAAATGGGTTTGATGATTAAGTGCAAACAATAGAAATGGAGGGGAATAGCTGTGCTGCACAAGGCCACTGGGACATTTGGAGAGTGGTAGATGACTGTTGGTGGTGCTGTGAAATACATCACGGCCCATTCTCCCGCGACTTTTTGAATGAGAGCGAAGTGGCCGAAATCAAAGACAGTACAGGAAATATCCCGGTGCTGTGTGTAAGATAATGATGAAATACTTTTCCACATTCATGTTCGCAAGGATGCTGTGCTTGAGTTGTTCGAGAGATGATTTGGTCCATACCAGAATTAAAAGTATATTACGAAGCTGCGAGCATGTGTTTAAGGATAGAACATCTCAGGATAATAAATTGCGGAGACAGTAATTTTCGTGCAGAATCAGAGAAGACACACTTTAGTAGGGACGAGGAAAAGAGGTCGTCAGAATAAGAAAATCCGATTTACCGAAGCTCGGATTGAATGCGCTGCTGCCATTGCTTGGCATGCATGTCAGCGCATCTCGTCCCTCCCCAGCCCTGTTTTGTATTGTAAGCCGGGATAATTGCATCCCTCTTTTGAGCATAGCATGTTCAGTGAACCGGTCCAAGACATCACTTGATCGAAGAAGATATGTAAAACTTGATATATCCCTCCTTTTCCACCTCTGCATCATCCACCGACTCGCAGGATGCCCAAAACAGCTCTGATAGTCGGCGGGGGAATCTCAGGCTGCACTGCAGCCCTGACGCTCTCAAAACTCGGCATCAAATGCACCGTCTACGAACTACGAGACGTTCCCGCAACCATCGGAGGAGCAGTCAACTTGACTCCCAATGCACTTCGTATCCTCGAGTCCTTGGAGGTGGAGATCAGTGGGTGCCAATGTGATGCAATCGAGATTTTCTCTTTGGCTACTGGATCTAAGATTGCGGAACTGGGCTTTAAGGGCAAGAGTGGACCTGCGAAGAGAGTTGAACGAGCGGTGTTGCAGAGGGGCCTACTTGAGGCGGTTGAAAGAGTCGGCGTGGGGATTATTTATGGTGCAAAATTGGTCGAGGTGACAGAACTTGGAGGCAAAGTCGACGTGAAATTTGAGAGTGGGAGTAGTGCTGCGGCAGACTTTCTGGTTGGTTGCGACGGCATCTACTCTGCTGTGCGCATGAGCTATGTTGAGCCAGAGCGCAAACCCATCTACACGGGAATGTGTACAGCTTACGCAATCGTCCAGAAAGCGGGCGTCACGTCAGACATCCATTTCCAGCAGACAGCTGTGAACAGCAGTCGATTTGGAGCTTTGTTGACCAGCTACACTGATCCAGAGAAGACAAGGATCTACCTTGGAGCTGTGATGGAAACAACGGAACAATGTTCAAGAGATGGTTGGAAGACGAGGGGACTGGATCGAGAAATGACCGCGAAGGAGGTGCAACGGAGATATGCAACATGTGCATTCGCTTGCCTGCCCGAATTGATAGCCAAAGCAGAAGATTGGATTTTTTATCCTGTTTGTAAGCTCGGAGCAGGAGGAAGGTGGTCCAAAGGGAGAGTGATACTTTTGGGTGATGCCGCTCACGGGGTAGGATATTTACTTTCTGGACTGACTCGTACTGACGTACTCTCAGATGCCTCCCCAAGGAGAGAGTACTGGCCTGGCGATCGAGGATCCAGTTCTTCTCGCTCAGGTACTTGCACATTTTCCAGACAAATCACTAGGAGCTATATTTGAGTCCTATGAGAAGACGAGAAGACCTCGTATCGACACCGCCTACAAAGAGGCAGTCTTCAGATGGGTAAACGTGAAAGATAAAAGCTGGCTGTGGCAGAAGTTCGAAGAATGGCTGACTTGGATGTACATATGGTAAGTCTCACTCGTGTGAGCCCAAGATGAAACACTAACATCTGAACAGGTACAGAGCAGATTTCTTTGAGAAGAGTATGGCATATGATATCGGAAAAGAACGGATAATCGAATAGATTTGCAAAAGAAGATTCAGGATAAAGAGCGCTTATATTGTCCTTGACTTTAGAATCGGCTCCGCTCAGTACTCACACAAATTATCCTCGTCACATCGCAGGAAATGTTGTTTTGACAAGTACTTACTGCTTACTATCATAATCTCTTTTCCAGATCTTGTCCCAGCCGTCCTTATCAATAGCATAATCCCTCACATAATCACTCTCCAACTCATGCGTTCTCTTTCCCAACAAAACCAAACTGTGCAAAGGCCCACCCAGTTCCTCATCAGCATCACAAAGCTGCTTCAGCGTCCCACTCACAAATTTCTCCGTCTTACCACCAACCCTCGCAGCACCAATAGCCAGACTCTCTTCCCCATAAACGCCATCCATCCCCTCCCCCTCCTCTTTCTTGATCTGCTCAATCTCCAGCATCTGCTGCGCACATTGCCCAACTGTCATGTACCGCGGGGGCTCGTAGATCTTCCTTCCCCTCGCCATATTCTCCAAGCTCTGTTCCTTGACCTTTATATCCAGTAACACCAATGTATGCAGTCCAATATTCCTATTCTCGCGTATACGATCGTAGAAGGATGCTGGTTTCCAGTTGTCGGTGAAGAACACCATCGAGACGGTCTGCCCGAAATTATAGAGCTGCAGTCCCGTGGCGCCAATAGCAGACATGATCGAAGCATTTGGGATCGTCGATACTGGGATCTTGAGATCTCTTGCTCGCAGAACAAGATCCGTATGCGTAGTCGCCCTGCATCAATTAGCCTTCAACCCCCTCTACCATCCATGTTGAAGCCGACATACCCAAAAGGATCTCCCACAACCAGAAACGCAACATCGACATTCTGCGCATCCCTCAATATCTCATCGCTGGAAGACTCCACCATCTCTCGATCCGCGACAATGACTTCTCGGCCATAATATTGCTCCTACTAGCATCAGCGTCAGCTTGAGGTTTTGGGGAGGGGCAGAGATGCATACGAGAATGGACTTTTCGACAAGCAAAATTGCGGTATAGGATTCGAGATAAACGCGTGAAGCTTTGCGGACGATATCAAGTCCCTTCACTGTTATATCTGTCTCATCAGAGAGGCCGAGTCCTATTAGGTAAAGCATTGTGTGGTGTTGACTTTGTTGTTTGGAGGGGAAGAATATTTTCTGAAATGCCCCGCGTTTCCTGATCGGGGAATTTTTAAGCTGTCGCCTCCAAGTCAACATACATACCTCCTCCAACTACACGGCTACTTACAACAAGCTGAATTTCAAACCCACCATCTCTCCTCCTTTACTGAACCGTAAATATGGCCTCAAAAAAAGGCGCCTACGAAACAAATGCCTCCGACACAGATTTCCGCAAAAAATACGACCGTGCCGAATATGCCCAAAAAGCAGCAGAGCGCGAGGCCAAAGAGAAAGAAGAAGGTCGCCTCCGCTACGAAGCCAAGCTCGCCGGCAAAAAATACTATGCTCCTCTTACAGGCTCCGAGACGCACACGCAAGCGCGAGCTTCACGTCTCGATGTCTCCTCTAATGTCGGGAAGACTGTGCTCATGCCCGCGGGGGCCGCGACAGGAAAGCGAGGACGCGGGGCTGGGTTCTATTGTGCGGATTGCGATCTGACGTTCAAGGATAATCTGCAGTGGGTAGAGCATGAGAATAGCATGCAGCATCTCAGGGCCATTGGGCAGACGGGAGAGGTTATGAGGGCAGGGGCGGAGGAGGTGCATGAGAGGATTGCGGCGCTTTGGGAGAGGATGGAGGAGGAGAGGAAGGGGGATGTCAAGACGCTTGGAGAGAGGTTGGAGGTCAGGAGGGAGGAGGAGGAAAAAGCGAGGGAGGAGAGGAGGGCTAAGAGGAGGGAGGTCGCAGAGAGGAAGAAGGTTAAGTTGGAAGAAGAGGTCAAGATTAAGAAGGAGTATGGGGAGGATGTTAGGGTTGAGGGTGAGCACGATGAGGATGATATGATGGCTAGTATGGGAATTGTCGGCTTCGGATCGTCGAAAAAATGAGAGCTGGGCATCTTAAGTGTCGATTTAGCGATGGCGTTGGGGCACATGGTAGCGCAATGGTCAACTCGATATATCTTCATTCAGGATTAAGATTGCTAGTAGATCTGGGTATTCCTAAGCTCGTGAAGTGTCCTGTTGACCTCTAAGTCTTCAACACCAAACGCCTTGCTAAATGATAAGGCCTCTTCCATGATCCAAATTAATCCTCATGAACATTTCGTTTCCGGAAGAATCCTCTGAAACCGGCACTCCTCGGCGTCCTTAACACATCATCATCTATTTCTAGCCTTTCACGTACGCTTGCCATGGAAGGGAAAAGTCTTTCCTCATCTCCACATACAACTACATGCCAGCCAATATCTTCCCCGGTTTGTAACCCGTCTCTCAACTTTTCAAACCACCCTGACCTCCTCTCCATCCTCCTCATTTCTCTCATACTCATACTAGAGCTTCTGCCCAAAGTTGCTGGAGTACCAGGTGTCCCAGGTGTGGCAGGACTCATGTATCCATCATCCATCTTCATTTTCACCTCATATTTCGCCATCTCCTCCGTAACAGCAACACCCAGCGAGACATCCACCATATAATCAGCCACATAAGCATACGGCTGGCTCAAAGATACCATATCACTCGGGTCATACTGCTCCACCAATTTTACAACACTCCAATCATTGAAACTGATCTTCTTCTCCGGTTTCGAGCTCTGTGCATTCACACTCTCAGACGTAGTGCTAAGTCGTGGGTCGGAACCCGATGTTGTACTTCCGGTGCGACCGTTGGTTCCGTTTCCGCTTGCATTGACAGCAGGTGCCAATTCGGCCGGCAGCCTGCTTTTCCTACTGATTGATCGAGAGCGTAATGAAATCAGGGACTTGCTCTTCTTCAATTTGTTCGTCTCTGGCTTTCCTTGCTTTGGCTTGTCTTCTTCGTTGGTTGTGGGAGGGGTGGGTATTTGCGTATATTTTATGGCGGGAGGATTGCTCGGAGGAAGGAAGTCGTACAAACTGTACAAGGAATTGAGGATAGACACAGAGGTGGCCGGGGCGAGGAGCCATTCTGGGGTTGCATCATCGAGATCGTTGAGTATGACATGTATGCGAATGCTCTGTCGATGCCAACGGAAGCCGTGGAGAAGGTAGGTAGGCATTGTGGAGACGATTCGCATTCGTCGGCGTAGAGGCTACCTGGGTGGAAGCTGCAGAGCCTGCTCTTTGTAGTCTACCCTGTGGTATGAGTTGGTGAGATTGAGGCGTATGGAGATTGGAACGGGAATGCAGTACCCTGGTGCAGCGTATGACGACGGGGAAGTGAGAAGGCTCGAGTCCAGCCTTCTAAAGGGCTGTGCTGTGAGCCTACTAGACAGAAGATAGCGGTGCCCACAATAACCTCGCGCGGTAGAACTTGAGGCTCTCAACCTGATCATTGTTAAGCTTCATCGGTTGTAAATCAATTGAGAAGATGGTGTTGATGCGAGAAAAGAAAAGGGTGGGTGACGTGGGGTTCGAAACGGCCCAGCGGTTCGGTTCGCGGGATGGCCGCACAAAGTGGTGTTCCAGGCCGCTGTCATTTCTCGGCACTTGAAAAGGGGCTTTGAGGACGGTGAACAAACATGAAGAATACGACATTTCGCGATTGAATCCCAGAAGCACTCCTGGGTAGTCAAACCTCAATCGAGCCTCATGTTCGAGAGTTATCCTGAGGAACCGCAACATTCGAGTGTAATTGCTCCCCTTGAAATACCTCGATTAGAATCCCGTGCATGACTGTTTAATATTCATCATTGTTTATCTATCCTGTCTTGATCAATACCGTCTTCGTCTCCAAGAAGTTATCCATACTACAAACCCATCCCTCCCTCCCAATCCCGCTCCCCTTGTAGCCTCCAAAGGGCATGTCTTTTGCCGTAGTTGGGCTTGTACAATTCACACCCACGGTGCCCGCTTCCAACCCTCTCACAAATCTCATTGCTCGATCAAGATCCTTTGTATATACAGAAGCATAGAGTCCAAACTCGCTATTGTTCGCCTTTTGCAAAACCTCCTCCTCCGTTGTGAAGGTGTTAATGACAACTACCGGCCCGAATATCTCTTCCTGCATGATTCGTGCGTCTTCAGGCGCGTCGGCGAAGATTGTGGGCTTGATAAAATATCCAGAGTCGTTTGAAGGGGGTGAGTCGCTGCCGAGAATCATTGTGCTCTCTTGCTTGCCGATTTCGATGTAGCGACTGATGTTTTCGTGTTGGACTTGGTCGGCTTGTGGACCGTGGTTCGTGTCTGGGTGCATTGGATCACCAAGTACGGCGGAAGAGGAGAATTTTGCTTTGAATAAAGCTGTGAACTTCCTCGCAACGGTATCCTGAACATATACCCTACTAATTGCCATACACGTCTGGCCGCTGTTGGATTGTATAGAAGATTGAGTATCGGAGACAGCAGCTTCCAGATCGGCGTCATCGAACACAATCGCTGGAGACTTACCACCGAGTTCGAGGAACACGACCTTGAGGTTCGACTTCGAGGCAGCTTCTTGGATGAGGCGTCCCGTTCTTGTCGAGCCTGTAAATGATAGGACGCGGACATCCATGTGGTGGCTCAAGATAGCCCCAGAAATATTGCCAAACCCCGTGATTACGTTGATCACGCCAGGTGGAAAGCCGATCTGTTTAATTAGTCCGGCCAGCCTAATTGACTGGAGCTATTAGATTCAAGTATTGACAAAGGAGTAAGGGGATATACAGTGAGAGGTGCCTTTTCGCTGCTTTTCAAGACCACCGTATTACCAACAGTCAAAGCAGGAGCAACTTTACTCGCGAAGAAGACAATTGGATAGTTCCATGGTATGATTGCAGCCACAACTCCATACGGTTGCCTTAATGTCATATTGATGAAACCGGGCGTGTTCAAACTCGTGGTCCCTTGGTTGCTGTATCCAGCTTCCGAGTAATGGTCAAAGGTCTTGGCGCATTGAGCTGCTTGCCAGTACTCGGAAACAGGTATGCCCATTGACAAGGCTTCCAAAGTGGCGAACTCATTATCATGTTGGCGGATCAAGTCAGCCAGCTTTTTGAGGTAGAATCCTCTTTCCTCGGTTCTAAGCGCTGCCCACGCTGGTTGGGCTGCTTTGGCAGATTCTACTGCTCGATTTGTATCCTCTGCTGATGCTTCATGGACTGTGTGTCGGTAAGCATGAGTTGAGTCGCAAAGAGAGATAAGACTCACCCTTCGCAACGAGCTTTAACGTCTTCGGCGACAGCAGTTCGAACGTCTTGTTATTAGAAGATTCAACAAACTATCAGAACATGTCAGTGATTGAGACGCATGTTCAAAAGTCGAAATTCACAAACTTCGCCATTCATGAAAAGTCGAGTCTCAATCGACTCTGGCGAGATTGAGACAGTCATGACTTAAAAAATCTTTCTGGATCTTAGTTTTTAGAGACAGGCAATACGCCATCGTTTTATGTAGATTATTCACTTGTCCAGTATGTCAGAACGCCCCTCAGACGGACGTCTCGGACAACAGTGGGGTAACCCGAAAAATACCATCTTTTCATCATTTGACAATACCTTTCCGCCTTCAAGCCACTCTGATTAAGACTGAAATTGTGAAACACGTAACCTGGGTTTTCTTCGAAAGAGGGGTTCAAAACTCCATGTAGATTGGAAATCTAGTCACCTCCCCGGAAGTCTGGTTCGGACCGAATGTGCTTCCTCCCCGGAAATGCACCTCCTCCGGCAACGCAAAGTCCGTCCAGACAAGGCTCAATTGGACTACGGTTTCATGCCCCAATCATCTGCATGATGATTTCGTCGTTTCTGCATCTAGCAATACATCAAGCAAGGAATAGCTTGCAGGTTGAGGGGTCTCTTCCATTTCGATCCGAGGTAAATGAGAGCAGTAAACATCGAACGGTTTCCACCAATACATGATGGCGCGTCATCAACCTGCTCATTAACTTTCACAGCTTGAAGTATCCTGGCTGGAGTTTCCCGAAGATATTTTCTGGATCGTATTTTGCGCTCACAGCCCTCAGTCTTTCATGGTTTTCTTGGCCGTAGCTTTGGAAGACGTCTTGTTCTGCTGCAGCGTAATTTTGGTAAATGAATCGATGGCCGAGACCAAGGGAACATGCTGTGTTGTTGCTTCGATTAATGATATTGCGTGCGGCCTTCATGATTTGTTCGTCGTCGTGGGTCGAATTCCATCTGATTGAAACACTGATAACTACAAAGGGATTCAGTTCTTAATCGTCCACATAGAGATCTAACCAACATACGAATAAGCGGTCCATCCTCGTCGGTAATCCCAAGGGCATTTCCTCCATTTCCCGAGAAATGAGAGATCATATTCAGAGTGATAGGCTGCAGAAGTAAACCAGGGAGAGATAGGAATTTGATGGGATCAGCTTCCTCTTTGAAGATTTCTACGATCTTGGAGATCAAGGATGCGTCGTTATGGATGGTCAAAGTCCATGACGTTTGTCTATGACAGGATTATCAGCATAATACGACAAAGTTGAGCAGAGTAACAGACCGAAATCCGCTCGGATTCGAAGTTGCAAAATTGGCAGTTACAGTTGTCAGAGATGATATTGCGAAAGACGAGGCAACGTATGGTGGTCTGGTAAGATTCTGAAAAATGGGAGGGTTGGGATCAGGCTTCCCATATGCTACGCCCACAGTGAGAACCCAGGCATTGTCAATTGTGTTGTAGTAATAGTTCATGAGAACTGCGGCGTACGGGTCGGCTGGTGCGTCAGCGGTGAAGGCAACAAGTGCTTCATTAATACTTGAGCCACGTTCCATTGGAAAGGTTAATACTCCTCCCCACATGTCACCTTGGCGAAAAGTCGAAACGTCAAATCGAGTGACAATGCCAAAATTATTGCCGCCTCCCCTCAGAGCGAAATAGAGGTCTGGATGAGTGTGATTGTTGACGTCGCAGATCGAACCGTTCGCCAGAACCACCTTCAGATGTTAGAGCGCTCATGGAGAGGTGCCATTTCTCACTTGATAGTTCAAAATATTGTCACAGGCCCACCCAAACCTCCCTGAGAAGAACGAAATTCCCCCACCTAAGCTCAACCCACCAACACCAATATCGGCGACTCGCCCTCCCACGACAGACAGCTTCATCGGATCCAGGGTACTGTAAACATCAATCCACCTGTTCCCAGGCTCCAGACTTGTCACGGTTTGATCTTTCGACACGGCGATATTTTTCATATCCCCAAGATCAATCGTGACACCACCTCTGATATTCGAGGCCCCCTCGAAGGCGGCATGACCACCACTTTTGACAGCGAATTGGCACTGTAGCTGTCTCAAAATACGCAGTGTCATGGAAACTTCTTCGGCGGTTCGAGGAAACACTCGGCAACGTGGTGTTGAGGCAGATTGTTGGGTTGACCAGTAGTGCTGTTCTTTACCATGGGATACTCTGCCTGGCACGGCTGAATATAGAAATGAACACTGCTTCTTGTTATTCATGTACGATTTTGGTTTGAATGGGTGGACCTGCTGCTGTATTGCATGAGCTCGTTCCTGGTTCGAGCGGGGTGATAAAGAAGGCGAGCTGGCGCTCAATGTAATCGGAGCCATATCCTGCCGCACTCAAACCCAGTATTTTGAAGGCGCTTATCAGAAGCAGAAAGCGCATAGTAGAAGTCTGTTCTTTCTGCCTTGGCCCTTTTTCTTTCTCTTTTTCGTGTTGCTCGAATTTTAATGTCTTATCAATGAGAGGTGAACAGATGCAGTATGAGGTACTTATGCCTAAAGCGGCACAGCAAGGCTGCAGCATACGAGCATTAATGATTGTCGTCCCGATATGTGATTTTGAAATGACCGATTGGTCACAAATCTGGCTTCAAAGAACAGTGACATGCTTTTGTAAATCATCGCCAAAAGTAGAGTTTCTCTTCTTCCCTCATATCTCACGAGCAAATCCGAGGAGGTACTCGGCTATTGAAGTGCAGCTCATCAATTGAGGAACGCCCGGAAATATATATCTGGGAAACCAGAATGTTTATCTCTCCCTGGAACTTCGCGTCTGCAGCAAAATGAAGCTATTCATAGGTTTCTGACAGAATGCTGGCAGCTTTAATGAATCGAACTAGGTGAGGGTGTCTTTCCCCGAAGGATCGCAATATCATGCAACTGCAGTGACCAACTTCACGAAATCGAGAGTAGTGGAATGAAGATGGACATAGTGGGATGAATGGAATATTGTGTCGTTACGAAAGATAAGATACAAGAGACAGTGATACGTGTCCACGTGACTGAGCTGTTTACTCGTACGCGACTCGTCGCGTGTGGAGTGGATGACTTCATTCACCCACACCCAAGAGACATAATGGCAACCACAAGGACGCATACAATCCCACCTGGCCAGTACGCAGAGGCCATAAAGTACATAGTTTGCAAGCTCAGGGCCGAAGTCACCCCGGAAGGCAACGTCTTAGGAGTCCGCTGGAAGCAATTGCGGGGCTGGATCATCGACCACATATCGGATCAGGACCGATTGAGCGACGACGACTACCTCGATCAACAAAAGGCATTAGCAGTAAACGTTCTTAAATATATGGAACAGGTATAGGTATTGAATACTTGCTCTTTGACAGGTCATTGACCATGGTCCAGGAACGCATATTGAAAGGAGAAAAACACGGCGGCCACGGCTATTGGGTATTTCACCCTCAATGTAAAGTAGGGGAGAATATGGACGAGACTTCGGATAGTAGAACACCTCCTCCGGCGGACAAGAAGACTACCCGGGTGCGCAACCTAGCTAACAACCCAATCGAAGTGGAAGGACTATTACAAGCAGACACAGAGGAGCAGAGTCGGTATACACTTCATTTGCTTCTTAGAACGGTTGCTGACCAGTTGAAGTACATGCAGATGCCTACGCCGAGGTATGCTGCAACTGAGATTCTATAATGTCAATCCGCATGACTGACATATCTAGATGACCAAACTTGCAAATCCTCTCCAACCAGATCTTGATGGAGCTCGAACACACAAGTCTCACCCGGCCACACCTAACAAAAAGCGTCGCCGGCCAGTCGAGATCAATGATAGCGATGGCTCAAGTTGTGACGCCACATTTAGCCCATCCAGAAGAGGATCCAACACCGCCTCAGAACCAGGTCGCATTTCTCTGCGGCTGGCTACACCCGAGGACAATCGAAGAGTCTCGGCTCCTTCTCATCTTGGTCATATCAGCCCAAACTATGCGAATACCCCAAAGCGACGGCGATACGACGATCATAATTCAAGCGTGACTTTCAAACAAGAGAAAAACGTCAGTGGTCATCCTCTGTCGTATTGAAAACAGCTGACCATGCTAGCAGATTTCCCCTCCTTGGATTCTTGCTGCATTAGAAGACTTGCGAGCAAAATATCCTGACGATGTTTTCACCCCGGATGGTAACTGCGTGAAGTGTCCAGACTGTGCCCATCGGGTATTCAACATGACTACGAAGACTGGCAAATTAAGTACCCGCAACTTGGAACAACACCTTAACGGCAACCAACACAAAAATAACGTCGCCGAGCGAATCGCAAGGGAAGTCAAGAAGGACATGATGGCAGAGTGTTCCTTCTCTTCGATGAATCCGTTCGTCAAGGACGCCTTGGTCAATTTCCCCGCTCCAGAACCAATCCAATGTTTCAGTCTTCCAAGCATGCCCGGCAGTCCGTCTATTTCTAGCGACGGCGAGCCTAATCTCAAGCAGCTCAGAGCAGGAATGAATCATTACTTCGAGGCTGTCGAGAATGACAGCGCAGCTCGACGCTTGAGGACAACTTTGGTGGAACGGCGAGTGGCTGGATACGAGAATCGCAACGAAGAGCGGTTTGAGACCCTGAAACAAACTTTGAAAGATATCAAGGAACATAAGCAGGAACAACACAAGAAGTTAGAAGACCATATCGCCGGTCATAAAGAGCGCTGCGAGCGAATGGATGCCATAGTTATCGAATCACAAACGACAGCCAGAGAGCAGGCCACGACTATTGAGATCCTTGACGGACGAGTCACAAAATCTGAGTCGAGATGTGATTCGAATCAATCAACAATAGATGAGATGGGCAAACGTATTTCAAAATCTGGTAAATTGTACTATGAACTCATGGGCCGACAATCCGAATCTGAAGAGGCCTCGAAAAGGGAGGCTGAGAGGATGGCGAATTGGATAGATACATTTAAGGGAAGTCAAGAACTCATTGACGGAGCGTTGAATCAGTTGCGTGCCCAAATTGCAGACTCGACCCTGCACCAGAAAGAGACTCTTGACAGATCAGCGGCAGATTTCAGTGCTCAAGTCACCCAGTCTGAGGCTCGCCAAAGAGTGCAGCTCCAGGATGTGAAGAGGCATTTCGCAGCCTCGGAAGGCACCGCCAGCGACCAGATCAGTAGCTTGAGAACAGAGGTCCAGGAATTGAGGCAGGCGGTCGCTACTTCCGAAAGCAAGGCTATCAATCAGATCAGTGGCCTAAAGACGGGATTTCAGGCGATGAGGCAGAATATCGCTTCGTCGGATGATACCGTTGCTAACCAGATCAGTGGCTTAGAAACAGAGCTTAAGGATACAAAACGGGAGCTCATTACCTCAGTAGACTCCTCAATTGAGCGTTTGACTGGTTTGAAAGATGAGCTTGCTACACTGAAGCGCCACACCAAAGAGTCATTCAGCCCAGTCATGAATCGCGTCCTTTCCCTCGAACGCGCGAGAGGGAATCAATATACACCTACGACTGGTTGTGGACCCGATTTTCAAGCTCGTATGATAGCTCTCGAACATGAACAGAAGAAGCAGGATGATGTCACAAATGATCTCGAGTCTCAAATGCAGATCCATTCCGATGAATTGCAAAGACGGCGCGATAGCGAAGATGCTCTTCGGCAAAGCTTTCTTGCTAGAATGGATGCCCATGTCAAGCAATCGTCAACCCAGCTTCAAAACCTGGAGGAAGTGATGAATGACAGAATCGGGGCTGTGGAGAGAGCAGGTTCAATAAGAATCAAAGAACTGGAGCAAGTCAACCAGGAGCAAGAGCAGAAGATCAGGGGTTACGACTCAGTTTTCCGCACCATGTTCGAAGAGCAGAATGAACTCGTCGAACACGTGAAGATGCTAGCTGAAACTGTTGAATCAATTAAATCGGAGAAGCGAAGGTCGAGATCGCCCAAAGCAAAGAAAGGAGGGACAAGGCAACGAACAGCTGGGCCACATCCGCTATGAAAAGTTGAGGGATGGAAAGTGATGGGCATCGTATTGCAATATTTACCATATCAATTGCTCGTAATTTCTTGCTAGAAGGAGCATGGATACTTCCACAGGCAATCTATCTCATGTTTAGCTACATGGCGAAAATCCATCACCGCAAGGAACACTGTACTCATCACCATGAGACTCTTTGAATCTGGCAGTGATCAAGTCCACCACAAGTTTAGCGGCTAAGCGGCGACGCACCGCGGTTCGAGTCAGTTCCTGGCCATTCATTCCTTCGCTGCATGGACCGAGGAGATCACCCACAGAGAATGTCGTTTCTTCGCGTAAAGACACACTACACTCCACTGGCAGGCAGGGAGTAGAGACTGCTTACGTGGCTATAACAGCTCAATCCCAACCTCGTCGAAGTGCCTCGTCATTGTCTACTGTTTGTCGATGTTGAGCGGATAGCAGATGGATAGTGCAGACGATACATAATGTGCTTTTCCGCGTGTGAGGATGTAGCTTGCTCCGCGCCTCTAGCGGAACGCTCTAGCTGCGACGGGGATCGATTCAGTGCTCTCAATTATCCGTTGATGCCCAGCGGTACATACATACGGTCCATATGTACGATCGGCAGGTAGGAGTATATCTCGAATGAGATCAGGGGATTTCCCAAAAAGAAAAAGAATCTTGAAGCGTAAAAGGGGACTCTGTTATTGCTGCGATCATGCGTTACTAAACAAGACTTATCTAAACACATCCAATCCAATTCGATCAACATTTCATTCATGCCGGAAATTCCGAGCTGCTGGACCAATTCTGACCCCTATCCCTGATTCGTGTACCGTACATATATCATACACCGTGTTCAATCAACAGTTTTCCTCTGGGCTGCCTCTCAGTCCTCTCTTAGTCCGCGAACCGCACCCTGGAGGTCGCAGCAATCATGGATTAGAGATTCATATCTATGTCGGCTGCTGTCCCACAAGCCCGCCATCGGGAACTGGCGTCGTGAGAGCCACTCGCCCATCCTCATTACAATCAGCGCACAGAACAGTAGTCGCAACCACCAGCGCCTCCGGCGTACAGACCGCAGCGTGACCGCCCGGGCTCGGCGCCTGGACAGGCGGCGTCGGAGGGTGATCCGCGTCAACGGGCGGGATGCCCTCGTGCTGTAGCGCGACAGAATCAGCAGCGTAGAAAGAGAGGACGTATTCCGGGTTTAGCTGAACATCTCCCTGCGGTCCCGAGGCGCCTCCACATGTTTCCGTGCGTGTGAGCAGGCACGGACTGTTGCAGAACGACTCTGGGACGGACACGAGAGCGGCTTCTTCCGGCTGGTTAGCGCACCAGCAGTGGTCGGCGTAGATTGCGATGAAGAGGTCGTCGGAGCAGAGGCGGGCGCAGAGCCCGATGTCCACGGAGCCGGAGACGTACTGGTGGAAGCCGACGAGGCCGTTCTGGGAGGCTACGCACCCGCGGTACTTGTACGTCGGGACCTGAGGGGCGCTTGGTTGGTATGGCGGAGTCTCGTCCTCGCAGGGCTTGTCTGGAATCACCGCCCCGTCTGGTATCTCGAATACAGTGATCAGAAAGCCATTGCTCTCTAGGTCGTTTTCTTGCCTCTTGAGCAAGCTTGCTCCGGGAAGGGCGCCACCACACTGCTCGCTATTGTCACCTGGACAGGGGAGGTTACAGTCCTCGCTTGGAAATTGCGGGTTTGTGGCATCCAGGCTCTGAGCGCAGAAACATTCCTGCTCGAAAAGCCCGGCGTATCTGTAGTTCCTGCAACGGGAAAGACAGATATCCCAGTCCAATCTGCCGCTACGGAGAAGCGGGCTGAAGTTTGGTGAATACCGGAAGCAGCCAAGGTTTCTTATTGCTGGTGTCAGCGGAGTTGAAGTGGTTGCACTGGGAAGAGCGGTGGTTTGAGTGTTTAACGCAGTGGGTATGATGGACGTGGATGTGAAGGAGGCTTGGATTACGTGTTGACTGGCCCCTACAACTGAAAGCTGGGAGAATTGAGATGATTGTGCGCTGGTTGCCACACTGCTGTCCGAAAGTTTAACCGTTGATGCCGTTGTATTGGCGGATACTCTGGGAGACGAGACACTAGAGGATTGCCCAAATACCGAAGGGGCTGATAACACAGACAACGCTTTTGCCATAGAAGTGTATGCGGATGATGTGCCTTTGACTGATTGCGATACATTTCCTAGAGAAGAACCCATGATCTCTGTGGTGAATGCAGGTAGCAACGTTGGGACCGACGTGACAATAGGACTCTGTAGCGCAGAGCCAGTTTTCGACAAGGTAGGAATCAAATTTGACGATGAGGGCGCCAAATTTGTCGGGACGCTCATTATTGCCGAAGTAGCTATCCTCGTTGAAGTAGGTTGCATGGAGGAAACTGTCGTCGGCAGCACAAGACCATCAATTGTATACACTTTCACCGAATTGACCAGCCAATACCTATTCTCATTAGCTCCCCTTCCCCTACCGACATTCAATCGACTCACGCATTCGTAAAGGCACTCGGATTGCCCGCCACATACGCCTCACAACTAGTCGCCAGATTCCTACACGTCTGGTCACTTGGCCAAGTAGCATCTCCATAATCACCACAGAACGTCGTATCGAAGATAATCTGATTCTGGCCGAAATGGCTATCAATGTCACAGTTCGTCCCGCCTTGGAAATTAGCCTGGGGTTCTGTCCACGTGCTTGGATCGGGGGTCCCGTTGATTATGTTCTGAGGGATTGAGCCCCGGGGGAAGAACCATATCTTGATATGGTCGCTTGTCCATTCTGTTGCGAAGACACCACCCCCGTTGGCGTTGAAGTCACTTCCATAAGTTGATGTCGAGTCGGCGAGGATGTTACAGCCAGCGTTGTAATTCACATTTGCATCGCAATCGGTACTTGTCAAGGTGCCGAGTTGTGGTTGAGGTGTCATGGTACAGCCGTCAGATCTATGGTTTTATCAGTGATGCTTCCATAGATAGATACGGGGGAAACTTGCGTATGAAGTGACATGAGATTCTGCTGAGCGCTGTTGACACCTGTATCTTTGTCAGAACGTCTTCTCTCATGTCTAGTTCGTGGGCACAATACCTTCAATAATATCAATCTCGCCATTACTTGGCCAATTGGGACCCAGGGTCCAATCTATACTTGATCAGGACGATCTATCCTCTTTGTTTTCTCAAGGAACACTCACGAGCAGGCCATACTCCACAAATACCACCAGGCATATGAACGATATCACTAATGAACAAACCATGCGTCCAAGACTTTTGGCTCGATATCCGGACGCTTTTCCTACCAGTCCCAGGGTATGTGAGGACGGTAACGTTGTCCACACCCATATAGGCCGCGCCATTCTGGTAATTAGGGTAAACATAGCCTTCCTCTCGAGCGAAAGCGAAGGCTTGGTAACTGCGAGTTTTAGATGGAGTTTGCGCTTGAGGGATAAATGGACTCACTTCACAAACCCGTTTGTCGGGTCGGGACCCTGGAGGAATTGTATGTTAGCCTCCAGGAATAGTTTCATGTGGATGGGTAACTTGCAGTAAAGAAATCGAATCCATTGAAGAACGTTGAGCCGGAGTATGATGTGTCCAACAAATAAGTACCTACTGACTGTGCTTGCACAGTGCAGAAGAATAAAGCGAAAATTGTAGTAAAGTGTGCCAAGGCCATTGAAGAAATCGAGAGCTCCATTTCGTTCATCAGCTTGATGAAACGCGAAAGAAAAAAGAGGGGATCTACGTTTGATGACAGAGGGGTTTACACGATAGGAAATTGTAGGCAAGGGCGACGACTATCCGCTCTCTGGAATTCAATCCCGCCTAATTTGTTTTCAAGCATGCCTGCTCCCTCCTGAAAATGAAACTATCGTTCAACATCCAATGGGAGCATCGTCCTAACTGGATAGTTGAAAAACAAGTGGTAAATTTCATCGAGGATTAGTTTGTTGTTGAAGATTTCGCCAAGTCTCCCATCCATAACTTCCTCTCTCGCCCCAAACAACCGCATAATGCCTGGCCAACATCTGCCACTCCTCCACCTCGTCAAGGCCTTCCAGCCCATCAACTCTTTCTCTTTCCTCAGTCGTGATCCATTCCTCCCAGATGTTCTCGATTGTGATAGCGTTCGTCGATCCACCATCTCCGCCAAAACCGAGTTCCTTTAACCTTCCCAGCTGGTCTTCTAAAGCCTTATATCGTTGCACCGTTGGCATGACAATCCCCCTCGTCGCAAGGTTTTCTACCATCATCTGCCCAAATGCATCGTCGACCCCTATCGGCTCATAAAGAATAACTCCAATGCTCGGTATCCTGTCTGTGAACCACTTCAATACATCCTTGGCGACATCAACTTCCAAGTAACATAAACAGCACTCTGATATTATGAGTGTGGGCAGGTCCGCTTTTAGTCCTCGGAAAGAGCTCAATCCAGGTATAGAAGGTAGTTCCCGTAGGTCCAGAGGATGGCAGATATACCCCGCCTCCATCCCACCACTTCTGTCTTTCACAGATCGTAGTAGCTGCCATTCCGCCTCTGCGATCCCTGGGCTTCCTGTATTTATAGGTGCAACGGTCTCTGCTCGCGCGATGGTTTCATCTCGAGATAAGGACTTATTGGACTCTACGATGTGGCATTTCGCCGCGCAGACAGCCGGAAAGTCGAATTCGTGGTAGATAACATTATGATGGCGGTTTTGCGCTCGTAGCCGGAAATACCGTGTGTCGGTCCCTGCACCGAGGGATACTATTTGTTTTAATTCTGGTTCTTGGGAGGAAGGTGACAAGAAGGCATCGATGAGGATGTCGAGTGCGTTGGTGCGCGCGTATGTTCCTTCACAGAGCAATTAGCTATATCGTCTTTTTCGGACGAGAAATTGAAACACACAGACCTCGATTGATAATAGGCAGTCGTCTTGTTCCTTGCCCGTTGACAAAAAAAGGCGCAAATGGGTCGTCCAAGTATCCCATGGAGACAGCACTGAGTCGGGATACTGCTGCATCAGTGTCCGTGGCCTGGATGCTCAGGTCTCTGCGTGAAGCTGCTGATAGCTGCGTTGAGCCACCTCGACCTCTGCCTCTGCCTCGAGATCGGGGACCGCCTCGTGAGGAGAGAAGATTGGGGATCTGGGAGGAGGACATTGCGCTTTGTTGGAGTGGTAATGATGGTGATGGTTGGTTGAGGATTGCGTAAGGCTGTCGGGTAAAGTACTGGTACTCGAGTAAGGCTGTATGGACGGGGTTTTTCGGTGGGGTGGGAAGGCTGAAATTTACCTTCCGAGCATAAGTCTTTTGATGAAGTTCCCCCCAACTTTTATGATTTCAGTTGCCAGTTGCATTTCCCTCGAACATTGTCGTGAAGGGGTTTTGGGAAGTAACCAGAAGTCTGGAAGTTGCCAAAAGGCTCGTTCGTTACTTCCAGTGTTCGTTTACTGTTGAGAGCCTCAGCAAGCTTTCTCCAAAAGCCAAGACAAATATTGTGCAATGCACACATACCAAGCTTTTGGAGTCCAAGAGCGCCTAAGAACCCCAAGAAAGGCCCGCGGCTGCATTACAGACTGCGGTGCGATGTCCCAGCGGACAGGTCGAGGTAGAGACTGTGTAACGGCGAACTGTAACGACGGAATGTAGCGTGGACAGAATGTTTTATCCAGGCAAGGGTACAGTGATGGAGAGCAAGAGCAAATCCATCTCTCGCGAGTCTCCCCCCGCAGATCCGATTCGATCATACTCGAGGGGTTGTTGACCTTGCTTGCTTGAGGACGTCCAATATTGTGCTCCGCTGCGCAATAGCTACACTATCCAGCGATACAAACCACAATACAATACAATACAATTCAATACAATACAAGTATAAGTATCCCTTGCTCGTCGCTGCTCCTTTAGCCCTGAATCATAGATCTGAGGTTTTCGTCTTTGTTCTCGTCCTCGTCCTCGTCCTCGATCATATTGCGTTGAATATTTTGAACAAGAGCGAACTCCTACAAACCTACCCTACCCTATTTGGCCTTGTCGTCCAATACTGGCTGGTATCAGTCGCCAACCAAGTCACCTCATCTCATCTCGTCTCATCTCCACGAAGCAGTGAGGCTCTTAAGCGTAATAACCTCTATTCTCCAACGGGAGCTGCCCGACGCCTCCTTTTCCTCATTAAATCTCTGCTCTGCTACCGGCGCCAAGATGGTCCGGGGGGAGAATTGAAGAAGGAAGCTCATCCTCATCGTCGCCGCCATAACTGGACTGATTGGGTTTGGGGTGAGAAGTCACATGGGATTGGATAATCCAGCCCAACATTCATCGAAATTGAACACAGGGGTTGATCAATGGGGGATCGGTTCCCTTGCTCCATCTGATTGGACCGATGAGAGATTAAAGCCGGCAGCTAGTCAGGAACCCAGCTAGCCAGGGCAAGTTGCTTCAAACGCGTCTGGGGCATGTGCCCCGCTTGGCGGAACACAAGACTTCTGATTGGCCCAGATGCCGCAGGAAGGAATTGGAGATGAACTGCAATTTCCCTCACCTTAGCCCAGTTGGCCCAGAGGGCGGACTCTCTCTCGGATCTCTCCCTCATTCGGGCAGGATCAGTGCGAGAGAGTGATGGTTCTCCTCTCCTCCACCAGTTCTGCTCTCTCTCTCTCTCTCTCTCTCTCTCTCTGCTCACTCAGCCTTCGTTCTACATTCTTCATCCTTTTCTTCTTGCATCATCAGGTTCCCCCCCCCCCCACACTCCTTTACGGCAGCTTCGTCGGCCATCACTCTCCTTAACATCTTTATCGTCGCCCATTCACAAAATCGTCACCAAGTCTCTCGTTCTCGCCCATTCGTTTCTATTTGGATATCTGTTGAGGGGAAAGAAGGTCGCGCCCGAAAGGAATCGTAACACCTAGCTCGAAAAAGAGTCAACAACATATCACAACAAAAACAACAAAAACAACACAACACAACACGTCTCTGCGCGAGATATCAATCCCGACTCTCAATATAACCTGGTGGGAACTGGCTCATAACAAGTCCGTTCAATCGCAGTCACCATGAAGTTCTTGGATATCGAGGCCGCACTTGGCACGGCCATCCTCCTCTTGTCGCTACCATGTAACGCGAAACATAGTCACCGTTTGCAGCATTTCGAGGTTATGGAGAAGAGACACGACCACGGCAGGTTACACGCATCGCCCCGAGCGGAGGGAATTGAGGTTTCTATGGTGCAGAAGCGCGGGACATGCGAGTTCCCGTCGGATGCTGGATTAGTTGCGGTCACACCTGGGTCGTCGAATGCAGGATGGGCCATGAGCCCTGATCAGTCCTGCTCCCCTTCCGGGTGGTGTCCCTTTGCTTGCCCTCCAGGTAAAGTCATGGCTCAATGGAATCCCCAAGCAACCTCATACACCTACCCGCAGTCTATGGTACGCTCTGCTGTCGCCGATCGCGAATGATTGCTAACATTGGACAGGACGGAGGATGTTACTGCGACGAGAATGGAGAAGTCAGCAAGCCTTTCCCTGACCAAGAGTACTGTGTGGATGGGACCGGGGCCGTGGCTGCGCAGAACGAATGTTCAGAAGGTGTCGCGTTCTGTCAGACTGTTCTCCCTGGCAATGAAGCTATGTTGATCCCAACGGAGGTGGGTGCTGGAAGCACTGTCACTCTAGCGATTCCTGGCCCAAGTTACTGGGTCAGCACTGCTTCTCAGTATGTATTCCTTTCATGATTTCTAGCCACAGCTAACCATGTTTAGCTTCTACGTCAACCCACCAGGAGTCAGTATTGACGATGGCTGTGTCTGGGGTGATGGATCCCAGCCGATTGGCAACTGGGCCCCGTACGTTGTTGGAGGCAACACTGACTCGAATGGAGACACCTTTTTCAAGATTGGCTACAATCCCATTTGGACTGGCTCTTCCCTCAGCAGCACGACTCCAACTTTTGGTCTGAGGATTGAGTGTGCTGGCTCTGGCTGCAACGGGCTTCCCTGCTCCATCGATCCCTCAAAGAACGCTATGGGCGTTGTTACCAGCCCTGATTCAGCATCTGGAGCCGGAGGTGCCAATTTCTGCGTCGTCACCGTCCCCGAAGGCCAGACCGCAAACGTCGTTGTATTCTCCACTGACGGATCATCATCATCATCCTCGTCAAGCTCATCAGATTCATCTGATTCATCTTCCGAAGCGGCTTCCTCAAGCGCGTCTCCCACGCCAACGCCGACCCCAACCCCTACGCCGACTCCAACTCCCACCCCCACTCCCACACCTACGCCAAGCTCCACATCTACCTCATCAAGCTCGACCTCGACATCGTCCTCGAGCAGCTCTAGCTCAAGCTCTTCTAGCTCCAGTTCCAGTTCCAGCTCCACCAGCTCATCGTCTTCGTCGTCGTCAAGCTCCTCGTCTTCTTCAAGTTCGAGCAAGAAGAGCTCTCACACAATCTCCCTCTTGTCAACATCGTCTGTCAATACCACATCTTCTGCCGCTCCCTCGAACTCCCCGCACGTATTGTTCCAGGAATCAAACTCAACAAGCACCGGCTCCGCAGTTGCCAGCACAACCGGAGGTTCAGCAGGAACGGCCGTAGAAACTAGCCCCATTGCGAGCGCTACCAAGAAGTCCTCCGCCTCCATGATGCTCATCTCCAGCACTCTCCTGAGCCTTGGAGCACTCTCGGCAATCGCAGTAATTTTCCTATAGAAGGCACTGCACATTCGGAGAGGGCTTTCAATATTTTCAACCATGTTCATATTCCCACTCGGCTTAGCACCGTTCTCGATCACCTCGATTGACATCATTTTCTGGTTACGTTTCGCATATATACTTTCTAATACGTCTGGATATACGTAATAGCTAAAACCGACTTCCTGACCTGAGGAGTCGCTCTCACGAGATCACATATATTCGCTTTCTACACTTACATATTGGCTATGAACGATTTTTGACCTTCTTTCTGCACATAGTCACAGCTTCTTGCTGAATGCCGCGTTAGGTTTCGTGCGTTTGAAAAGGCCTGTTTTTATACCCATGGTGAGCTCTTTTGGCATGGACTGGGGTGATATTTTGTTTGGATCATTGCATGCATGTTTCGCATGGTGGGAGACGTGCACTATCTGTTGCTATTCCGTTTCGCAACTTGTATATGGGTTGCAGAATTTTGTGGATCTCTGCGGGTAAAAATGGGGTTGTCTTGTGATTTTTCTTCCGTCTTCATCGTTGCGAGAGTGGGAAATTCTTTTGTTGACGATATCAATGTGTGCTATGAGTGGGCTTTGTTTCTGTGTTGGGCAGCTTTGTGGGACGACTGGAGTGGATGACAGAGGGGTGTGGACTGTCTGACTTGGATGTGAAGAGTGGGAGAATACGATGGATCAGGGATATGAAGGTTAGGTTCATTCTACATAATCTAATCGTAAACTATACCCCTACTTCCATCATCGCACCTCGTGCTTTTTTTTGTTCCTTAGCCTGCCAATTCGTGACGACTCCGTCATATCGTCGTATCACATCACTTCTCTTTCGTCTTGGGAAGCGTGTTATGTCGCACGTGCTGCTTGTGCGTCTTGCGATGTGCAACAAAATGAACACCTGAACGTACCTGTCAAGCCAAAACCTGAAGTTATGGATTTGCACAGTGAATGGCAGGCGAATTCCTACAGGGAGACCATAATGAAGAGGGGTGGCCTTCAACGTGACGCGGGTCAAAGACTGCGATCCGCAACAAACCTAACAAGATATCAACAGGCGTATCTAGAATAACCCCAGCATACTGGTCCTTGCTTGGACTCGGATATTTGGAGCAGGACGCGTGCGAGGGAGTGCAGGTTGGGAGAGCGAGGTGTTGAAGAGGGGTGATTTGATGGAGCTGCTGCGGGGCATTGGGCAATGGGGAAAGGAGGGGGAGGTGGGAAGGGGCGCTGGATTCATTGATTGTATGTATGCATGGACCTTGATCTGGGTTGGTGGATGTTTATCTTCAGGTTTGAAGAGGGGAAATGTTTCCGCTATAGTCTCTTGGGGTAGCGTGATGAGGAAGGAGGAATAACTGGGATGTGTAGGTTGTGGCAAGAGGATTGGTCAAGGCGGCTTACGGAAACGCTGGCAGCTGGTAGCTGGCAGCAGTAAAAGTAAAAAGTGCGAGGGTTGCAAGGTTTTTCTTTGCTATGGTACTATGCAGAGCTTGGTTGATATCCAAATCGGGGAGGAAGACTATCAGTGGGAGATAGATTTGGATAATGAAAAGTGAATTGCGACAAGCGAATCCTAGATGTACATCAATTTACCCGCGGAGCAAGCTTGCTTCTATTTGCTCAGTGAAGACCTCGGCGGTGACATAAGATCGCGCCCATTCAGTCCAGAACCAAAGGTTCCTCTCCCCTCTGTTGCCTCCAGAGATTGGAGCTTTTGATGAGGGCGTCACATCCCTTAAGCAGGCCCTTGTACTTGCTCGCAAAGTCCTGCTCTACCTCCCAGCTACTCTGCAGCCAGGGGTCACTCCACACTATCAAGCCCGTCCTCCCACCACATCCCACGCCCATATCGTTACAATTCTGGGACGGCGGCCGGGGAACCTGGTTCCCATGCACGTCGATCTCAACACCAAACAGAACGTCAAAGCACAGTTCTGTCTCGTCAATGGTCGTGCCTGCGCGTAAGAAGTTATCCCTGTATCTGGGGAATGGAAAACAGTCGATCTCGGGATGGTGGGGTACGGTCTTTTGCAGATGGGTTGGTTGGAGAGTTGGCGGTAGCTTCTGAAGATCGGGCGTGGTTCCCGACGTGTCCAGGAACGGAGAGAGAATGTCATCGTCCATGAGGTCGGGATTCAAACCCAATAAGTACACATTGCGCAGCAAGGCCCGCACGAGATTGAAGTGTAGAAGAGTCAACAGTTTCTGATCTGCTGGAAGAGGGGTTGGCATGTAGGATTGGAAATCAGGGGCTTGGGTCAGAAAGTGCCGTTGAAGTGGGTGGATACAGATCCCCTGACTGTAAGAGGGCCGAGAGAGCTGAAGAGCCTGCTCAAAGATATGGGCTTCCTCCAGATTTACCGATTCAGATGTGGTACCTGACGAGCTTGTCACTTGTCGGCGCCTCCCTTCGACTTTGCATTAGCAATGCCGAGAAACCAATTGGGTTCCTCATCAACTCACGAGCAGCCCGCTGATTCAAACGGTTCTGCAGTTTCCTTCTCATTGCAGTGCTTGATTTACCTGTCCAATCTTCTTTCCTACTCCGTATCTCAGATCGCTGGGGCATGGCGACGACCTCAATCACTGGCTGTGCAGACGGCGGCATTTCCCCAAGTGCCGATACCAAGTCTCCAGACTCCATCGCTATCCTGCGAAGCTACTGGCTTTCAGGTAAGGTACAGACTAGGAAACAGCAGCGATAGGAAAGGAAATGTTAGCATCTTGCTAAGGCGAGACTTCATATGTAGGTTGCTGACACCTTAAGCCTCAAATCTGAGGGAAGAAACATCCCAGCGGAGTGAGACGGGTATGCAACCTGCTGACACGCTACAGTCGATACGAGTAGGGTTAGAAGATGGTCACTAAATACACCCCATATTTTTTAGTCTAGAGCATCGAGTCGTGGGAAGTTGCACTAGTCTCAGCACATTTCCTCTAAAGCCACCCCAAGCCTCCCATCCCTTAAGCTATCCAACGATGTCTCACTCAACCTTGCTTCGAAATCTCCATGCTTCTGCAATGCCACTTGCTTACCAGTGATCAAAGTTTTGAATGGTAATGATAGTACTATTTTCTCGAACCGCATGGGTAAAGTCTACCACTGCCGGTCTGGAGGTGCTAAGCTGGGTCGCCGGGGAAGAATACATCTGGTTTTTCTTTCTGGCCTCAATTAAGTCGTGGACTCTTTCACGAGTTTGCGAGCTCCCAGACGATCCAGAATTACTCCTTTGCATTGCCTGAGATTGTAAACGGCGGGCATTCACGGTTCAAAACGGATCAAAATGGCAAGGTTGGAGGGGACGTTACTCTTTACGAGATTTTCTTTCGATGAGTGAAAGTTAATGAGCTCGTTCTCTTCATTACCCTCTATCAACTTTCAACCATCATCTCATCCAAAGATAACTACTTCCTTTGCTCACAGGCGACTTTCAGATCCCAGCAGAATGCTTCGAATTTTTTCTCAGCCTTCTTCTTATATCCCAGCCAATTTGCAATCCAGTTCTCACCCATCAAGAAACCCAGGAGTCCAGAAAATTTCTCTTCGTGGATAAACTTTGTCGTTCGGGGCTTTTGGCTTGGGGAAAAGCGGAAGAAATGCGCGCCACTGAAAATCCCGAGCGGGAGACTGCCTCTCCAGCCAAAGGCTGACGGGCTGTTCTCCTAAGACAGCATCAGCCTTATTAGGAGGATTGGGGTTTGAGACACGTGCGGAGATGGAGTCAGAACGTTCATCAGTTATGGTGGTGGTGGAACAGAGTAGAACGAAAAGAAGGAATCACGTACCAAGATCGTGGGTTTGAATGAACTCCCAGTCAGTTCGACTTGGAGCTTCTCCCCTGCTTCCATTGGCTGTCCCTCCACCTCCGGCTTAATCGATTTGAAGTGGCCATGGTGATATGTCGATATGTTCTTGAAGTCCAGGAACTGAAGTTTATTCTTCATCAGCGCTGACAAGGCACAGCGAAAAGAAGAGGCTATCGACATACCTTTGCTCTCACAACTTCTGGCGGTGCCTCGATTTCCAGGCTTGCTGTCACGAGCGGCATCTCTACTTCTAATGGCTTGAACCTATCAGGCTGTGTGGTATATGTCGTTGCCCTCCAGGAAGTGTTCTGTGAATTTTCTTCCGACACTCAGCGCTCAAATTACCAAGGGACTAGTACTATTCGAATTCTCTGAGGGCTTCGGCTTGATAGTCGTTTGGCTTTTCCCTTCACTCAATTCTCCGTGAAATCACGACCCTTTATAGCGATCTCTGCAGGCGCCTCGCTCGTCTGCCTATACCTTCGGATACGTAGACCTCGACAATTCGCCGCAGCTGACGTCGGCCTCAACACAATGCCAATCTTGAAGGTTGAAATTCACACTCGACGTTCATCCTCCACATTCATCGCACTTTGCCTAACAGCGTTAGTCTCAAGCCACAGTCGAGGGACACGGCGCGAGGTTCCTCCGTTGAAAGTTTTGTGGCGTTTTCTTCTTTTGGGTGCACCAGGGGGAAGGCCCGTCCCTTATTCCTTGGCTGCATGTCAACAGAGTCGTTAGCAGACCCAGTTAACCCAGCCTGCAAGAAGGAAGCAGCTCCTGAGTTGGGGATAAATAATTCTTTACCGGAGAACAGAACTTATTATTGACAGATGTTAAGGAGAAACGGTTGATTTGAAGAGCGGAATATTAAGACGTTCCTTAATATACAACCTGAGACTCAAAATAGACTCGATTAGAGTCATGGGTGGGCGAACTAGTCTAAGACAAAGGCAAACACACACACAATCTCATAGCGACATATGCAGCCTGGATTATTGAACAGATCATACCTTTCATTTCGGAGCGTAAAAGACAACGGGGTCGAAGCAATGCTAAGCAATTCACCGTGAGCAATAATGCTGAAAATTGGTCCAATCATCGAACTCGACTTATGTACCTGAACGTCTCGAAAGATTATTCATACCTAAAGTATTGAGCTCTGAGATTAACACTAACAGATACATCTAATTGCCAGACTAGGGTATTAGGGTTCCAACATCGCCCTTGCCAGAGGGAAGTTATCAGAGTGATTCCTTGCAAAAAGAAATGTCGGTATATATTAAATATACAATTCCTTATATCTGGCCCATCCACCATCACTGCCACTGGGCTTTCCAAGCTGCCGGAAATAGCTCGAGATTGAGACAACTGGAAGTCCGTTTGATCTCTATACAAGCGGAAAAGGATATTCGTTTCCCCTATTCAAGCACAGAGAATGTGAGCCCGGTGGTGCAGGTAAAAGGTCTTCTCTTGACATACCATGACAAAAGACCCTTAATTCTGATCGCATAACGATGCCAAGGCAGAAAGAATCTCCAAATCATTCCCAATGGATCAGACACTGAGTATGTGTCAAAAGTCATATGTCAACTGCGGCTACTACACACCTGAAGGGTCAGCTCCCGGGAATACTCCATCACCTGATACTGATAATCTTAGGCCCGTTCATAGGCAGTGTTGGTCCACCCTGTACGTTTGGAACCCCGCCATTGATATCCAGAGCGTTCGCCTGGAGGGTAGTTTTCAAGCCATCCATTGCTCCATGGATATAAGACTCGCCGATCAGACAGTAGCTCGAATCCAGCCTGCGAAGAATGACAGGTACACTAGCGCCATGCAAAATCATTATCGCATCGCCAGACTGTGCATTTGCAGGGACAAGTCCATATGCTCCCTGATCGGTGATCGCAAACCGTCTATTCCAAATCACTGATTGGACCCTTGCCAGTAGCTCTGCCGTTACAGTCGATTTGCTCTGGTTGATCATCCGTTGAGGTCTCACATCCCCTGTGCCACTGTTCACGAGTGCGTGCTCGAAAGCCCTCTTGTACCAGGAGGGTGGGTTGCCTCCGTTTGCACTCCTGTCTGCGATGAGAGTTCTGTAAAAAGCGTCAGGTACAGGATGACGCCTTTGAGCCCATTGTGCCATCGAAAACCATCCCGACGGTATGGTTCCTTCCATTGCACGTTCGCCTACGAACTGAATGGTTCCGATCCCCAATCCCTTTACCTCCATTCGCGGCGCCTTCTCTGACGATATCGCGTCGACTGGAAACCGGGCCAATTTCATATACGGATATGGTGTAATATAGTGGTCACCGAAAGGTATTGAAGGAAACCACTTGCTGGCTTGATATATCGGTCGGCCAGGAATACCTACAAAGGTATCACCTCTTCTTCGCACATGATGGCCATCTTCCCTAATCTCGAATACCGAATCTTCCAATGTGCATGCCCATGAAGACAATCTTTGTCGGGTTTGATATGATCCATCTGGGAAGTAGTAGCTGGGAATTGGTGCCCAGGGGCGGCATACAATATCCAAGGAATTGGAATTCCGTATGCAAAATCCAACAAAGCCTCGAGCTATCTCATCAAATGGGAGACTGTAGTCGATGGTCAAAGTGGGATAGGGGGAATCTGCAGGTATATGCGGACTGGTATTGGAAGTATTGGGAGGGAAAGAGGTAGGAACGATGGTGTGGGCTTCTTCAGCCAGATGTATCACAGCATAAATGGAGTCCCTAGGGTCTTTCGTCCCGAAACAATCTAGGGAGGTGACCAGCGTTTCCAAGCTGACAAGACCTTCTAAGATTTGACCGCTTTCGGAGTGGCGAAACAATCGAGTCAATGCATTGATCAAACGCAAAGCCCCGAAAGCCTCAATGTCACCGAATATTTCAGCGTCATGAGCATATTCAGGAGACATCCAGAACAGTTTCGCTATATCCTGTTGTCGTTTCCCGAAGAGAGTCGCTGCGTCTGCGAACGAGGCCCAGTCAATTTCTCTATCTCCGCAAAATAACCACGCGTCCTTTGCAAAGGCCAGCTCTTGCACTACCCATCTTCGAGAGAACCAAGGGCGGTTCATCAGTCTTGATAAAGCATACCATTGGCGAGTCGAGGCCTGATCTTTGATGATGTGGTCAAACTTCGCGAGATCTGTGACCCGTGGAATAAAATCCAAAGCCAACTCGCTTTCCTCTGCTTCCTCTCCTAACCAAATAATGACAGAGCTGGCACTGCGATAGATCTTGCCCATCATCGGAACCTGCATACTCCTTTCAACATCATCAGCCTGATTGATACACAAAGCATCTACCCAGACAGCTCTATTCTCGGTCGGATGGCGCAAACGAAGCAGTGCAGCTTTAAGGCTGGCACGAATATAGATGATATCCCGCAAGCCTTTGGCTCTGTCCACACAGATGGAGCACCCGTGTGCGTCTGGCGGTCCCCAGACGTAGGACAAGGCATCGAAGCTCGGAGGGGGTGATTGTTCTAGCGACGTATTCCGAAGGTCACAAGAGAGCGGTCGGCCAGGCTTACCGGCGTGCAGATTCAGTATACGAATTGGGTATTGCGTGTTCTGAAGAAGTGGAGGGTATTGGTAATGTGGCACATAATCCATGGCATCGTTCAGACGCAGACAAGGCTACAAGCTCGAAATTCAGCGAGGAATTGAGGAGATAACTTAGACAAATTGAGGTGCTGCAAGGCAAAAAAGAGCACAGTATCAGAATCACCTTAATTTGCCAGATCAAAAGTAGTGAGGGTAGGTACCGCTGTTGTGAACTCAGCAATGTAGAAGGGGCAATGATTTTCCCAGCTGCAGATTTAGTCACGCGGGATTCACATGACCGGACCGTAGCTTCAGCCGAAATCCCGATAATCACGGACTAAGTGGCTAGATCAATAGTCGCTGCACATTTACTAATGTAGGTACGGGATTCATATGACCTTAGTATCAGAAATACCTTATTACCACTCGCACTATGCTCGATGATTAAATGTTGTAACTTTTGCATACACGCTCTCTGAATGTCCCACTTAACTCACCTCACCTCCTTCTCTTTCTATCTCTAAGCGACCAGAAACGAGCTGAATTATAGGTGTCGGTCCTTTGATGAGTTATTGTTATATGCCAAAGCGTGGCGGCGTGAAGAATAATATATTATTCTCATGAATATCCGTTTTGGTACGTACATTAGTATTCTTCTGTGGGGCGACAATTGAATGTTTGGGAATTAGTCTGATGGCGGATAAGGGTTTTGTTGCACGTCTTGTCTGTAGAGCTGAGTTTTGAGTAACATGAATAATGGCGGATAAGGGTTTTGTTGCACATCGTAGTCTGTAGAGCTGAATTTGAGTAACATGAATAATGGCGGATAAGGGTTTTGTTGCACGTCGTAATTTGAGCAGAGAAGGGTTTGTGTAGCATAAGGATTAGAGTTTTGTTGCACGTCTTATTAAAGTAGAGAAGATTTTGTGCAACATAAGGAAGGAGAAGAGTTTTGTCGCACGTCGTAATTTGAGCAGAGGAGAGTTTGTGTAACATACCTACCTTAAGAATGGAAGTTTTGTTGCACGTCGCAACCTGAGTAGCAAGGTGGTAGTTTGACTAGCATGAGCAATGCATAAAAATGCATAACGTGTGGTGACCTGCGCTTTCATGATTCACAAGCGTCAAAGCAGCAAGATGAACGTCCGTTGTACACCAAAGGGCAGAAGAGGACAAATGTATCAAGGTCATAACTGCTCTTCGTTCTCGTATCGTTTATGTGCTACGCTTCTAAATATACAATTCTAACGTGCTATGCAAGGCACGCAACCAGGTATCTCCAAACGTCGCTCAAAGGCAGAGACATCGCTGTTGTTACAAGTCATGTCGTCAATTATACGTGTTCGTCCCTTGCGCAAGGTATTTCGTCGCAGTCATCAATCACCATAATGCTCGCTTAATCGCTTTCACCGCAGTATCTACCCTCGCCCGAGCCAGACGTTGAATTCGCTCAGATAAACGCCCCACCCTTCCCATCATCAAATGGCGGCGGTGGTGGAGGCAGTGCCTTCCCTCCTCCTTTCCCTTTCCTGGATTTCCAGTTTCTTCTTTGGTTTTGATAATATTCATCTTCGTCACTCCCTGCTTCAGGCTCGAGTTCCATTTGCTTCTCCCTCTCCTTACCCTCCCTCCTCGGCGGCGTCAACTGTCTATGCGCAGCTTTGTCATCCCCAATAAACTCATCCTCATCTTCCTCATCTGTCCTTTCATAATCTTCATCCTCGTAGTCTAACGCCGTAGGATTCCGGCCCGTCCTTGTATCACCCTTCACAAGACCCAACTGCTCCTCTTCGGTGGCGCCTTTGGTTTGGGGACCGCTTGTCTTCCGTTGTCCGAGTCCTTTGCGTATCATGGGTGAGCGGCTTTGGGGTTGGTGTTCTTCGTGAGGGGCTTGTGCTTGGCCTTTGCGGAATACATTTTGAAAGGAGAACTGACGTCGTGCGGAATGAGGTGGTGGTGTTGGGCCGATGGAATCTGGATGCAAAGTACTTCTGCTACTTCCCGTGCGATGCGAATTGGGGTCTTCGGCGATGGTGATGTGACGTTCACCACCTGCACCTTCGTATTCTGTCTTTTGGTCGCGGATTCCGGGGGGAAGACCGTAGACGTGGTCTTGCTGTCCGTCATGCCCGTAGTACGCGTTGCCGGTACCGTCATGTTGGCCTGCGTAAGATGGAATGGATATCTCCGTCAACGGAACAGGGTGCATGGGGCTCTGGACATTGGGGTTTCCGCTTCCTAATGGACGGATTTGGCCGGGGACGACCATAGATTTGGCGCGGCTTCGGATGCTGCCTAGGAATGAGGAGCCAAATCCAGCAGTGTTGGGACGCTCTTCATCGGGGTCTAAGTCTGATTCGGTGGGGAAGTATGACATTCCGAGTGGAGGATGTTGTACTGGTGTGCGAATGGTGCCATGGGTGCCCTCGAAAGTGGGGAATGGGCTTGAGGTTCCTCCAGAACGTCCACTGCGTTGCGTTCCAAATGTTGTTCTACGCCTTCGAAGTCCGTCCCATTCTATGTGTTCGTTCTCGCCGATGGGTTCTAGATCTTGCAGCTTCTCGTTATGTAGCCTCTTTACTTCCTCCATCTCCATCTTTTGTCTTGCAACTGAGAATCGTCTAACAATAGCGGCCGCTCCTCGAATAGCATCTGCCTTTGGTTCTGATTCTGGCTGTTCCTGTTCGGCAATTGTGCGTACTTGGTCCAAGTCACCAGCAAACACTGCGGAGTCTGGAACGTCCTTTGCGGATTTGGAGAGCTGGAGTAGGACGACTCCCGCACAGATAACGAAGAATCCCATGACAACCGTTATAATTGATGTAGGGGTTCCCTTGAATCCCTTGAAGAGAATGGCGGATGTGATGATCGTAGAGCTCGTAAAATAAACATAATATGTGGGCGTAACCAATGCAGCATTGAACAGATTTAGCGCTTTCTGTAAACAGTCAGTAGAGGTATAGTGGGCTTTAGAGAGGTACTGACATTCAGGAAGATGATTTCGGTGACGAGGGTTGTAATAACAAAGACAAACAGAACATAAAGAAACCACTGGTTGAACTGTTTAGTCCCACCAATTTGGGCAACAATGGCAGCACCGAGACCCTGTGTGGCCACCACACTCAGTCCTCCGATAAGACTGCATATCGTCAAGTAAACAAGCATCGATTTCTTCCCGTATCGTGGCGCAACCCAGAAGGCAACGAAGGCGCATCCAATGATTACAACGCCTGCATAGGTGAGGAAGCCCGGCGCAATGACGAAATGCTGCATCTCCTGAATTGTCGCAGCAGAGGACTCGGACGGCGCATTCATGACGATGACCACGGATCCAACAATACACAAGAAGCAACCGACCTTTCCAACCATGCTCAGGCGTTCCTTCAGGAATATGGCGGACAGGATCGTCGTGATGACCACCGATAAGGCGCCCAAGGGCGTCACCAGGATAGCATCGACGAAGGCGTATGCGACGAAGTTGCAGATCTCCCCAATGATCATGAGCGTCATGCCGGTCCACCAGAAGGAGTTCTTGAGGTATCCATAGCCTTCACCCGCAGCCTCGTTGTATTTCTCGTTGGCCTTCAACAAGCCAATCTTCTTCAGCACAAATGAGACTCCGATGAACAGCCCTGATGCAATTGCTAATGATATGCCGATCGCTTTGTATACGGGAGGTCTTGATGCGCTCTCGGGATTTGTGCTTGTACCGTTCGTGGTATTAGCTCGGGCATAGATCAAGTTGGCAGCCAACAGAGCATGCCCGGCTTGATCCATGATCGCGGTGTAGTGGCGGAGGACCGCCGGAGGAAGATAGGAAGTTCGTGTGGTTGCTCAACCGTGCAGTTCGACTCGAGGCTTTCGTTTTGTCCAATGTTGACTTTGCAAGCCCCGGTGGTCTACTCGGTTTGTCGTTAGGCTGAGTTCAGCATGAACTCTGGTTTAGGGTCGATGGGATTATATCGGTCCGCCAGGAAACCACTGATGTGAAATTCAGCGCAATTAGTCTGTTTGCTAACTTATTGAAGGTCGAAGTTACAGAACGGTGGCAGGCTGACGGAGGTTCGAAACGGTTGCTGTGTCGATGTCTGGAGCCGTGCTTGACCAGGGCGCGAAAACCGGAAACAGGAAACGAGACTCTAAACAGAGCCAATGTCCGAAATCTAAGGTAAGCGTGAGGATTTAGATTAGAAACATAAATGTAGGAAATAACACTTTCTTTGGATCCTCTGTTCTCTGGCAGAACAGTGTTTATCTTGAAGGAACAGCAAAGCTGGGTCGTTGATCCTCGGGGTCAGAGTCCAGACCAGCTCGTTACGTCCTTATGGGTTGTCTCCTGGTTGAGTGCGACGGTTGGAGGGGTCGCTCTAACTTGGAATGGTTGGATCAGTGGATGCGCGTGTCTGGTGGGGAGAAGGCGTCGCAGTGGGACGGAGGCTGTGCAGCACTGCAGACGACTGCACGGAGGTAGAAGGTCACGAACATGCAGGTGAATGCGAGGTTCGTGAATAGAAAACCTTGGTGGCGTTGGCTTTCGCCTGATCCTTTTCAGCTGAGGCATACAAACGGGAAAGAGGCGTTGCGATAAGGGATCTATCTGCATATCAAAAACTCGCAAAGAAACACTGCAATTAGTCTTCGCTTCATCCAGCAGCATATGCACACTCACTTGACGGGAGAAGTTGTTTCCGCTGGTTTCCCCTGACGCCGTTGACAACAGCTTCTCCCAAGATGGGACGATTGGCAGCGAGGACTCTACGGAGGTAAATCGAGCGAGCTCGCTACGAAGAAAGGGGAGGGGCAGAAACATTCGAAACCAATTCGTTCTCGAGTAACAACAGCCTATCACTTACTTACTTCCTTCCTTCACCAACCTCTAGAGCTCTTTAAGAATGCTCTAAGGCTTCATATCCGCACGAGAGTACAGGATGGAGTGCTTCGATCATTGTTCCAAGTCATCGATCCCCGACTTTCAAGAATGGTAGATGTGTTGTTGACATTCCCCCTGGTCGTTCTTGGTTGTAACACATTCGTTTCGTCCCAGAGCTCCTCCTCGCTCACAAGGGCACCACATGGAACAATTCTCCATGTTTCTAATTGTGATGCGCTTTCTGCACTACTATTTCTTTACCGATGAATATCAAAACTGTGGACCTCGGCCCTCGTCCGCGCATGGTATGGTACGGTATTTGGACGTTCCAGCGATCGCTATCATCCACTTACAATCTGCATGTCACTCGCTCTATCGCACGCACGTTTCCACAAATAGACAATGGCAAAGTCCTGGGTCTCCAAAGCTCGCACCCGCCTCCGTTCTCATTGCAGATCAGGCGAATGTCGCCACAGACATTTTCAAGCACAGGAGAAAGTCTCCAGTGTCTGAAGGCTCGTCCTCGTGTCCATACCAGAGATTGGTTATCGCAGAATACTGCCACAAACGAATCTCATAGTGTCAGGCTGTCAGCACAAGAGAAGTCCCCGGGACTCGAAGAGGTCCGTCCTCGCCTCTGCACGATGTTGACTGATCGGCTACGACTACATCCAATGGATGGAGCTCTCGAGGTTTCGCAACTCAACGCGCGCACATTCATCACTAATCAACCACTCCTTGACTGAAATGACACCTGGAGTGTCTTTTCGCTATTATGTAGGCCTCCAAAGCTGTCGAAGCATGAAGTTCTTATCAATTCAGACTCGGTGCTCACGTGACTTAAAATGGGTTTCTGAGCCTCTAACTCTTCGAGGCGGTCAGCACGTAAAGTCTGGTTCCATCCATGATCTCCGAGTTGTTATATCGACTGTTGAAACTACTTCTCTGCGCTCCCAACGGCTGTCGCTCGTACCTTGGACATACGTGGGTGATTGATAGCGAGCCCCATCTCACTGTATCAGCGTTTACTACTTCCAGGTCGGATCATTTCGTACTCTCTTGTGCCTTCCAAGTCAGTAAGTTTGACATGAGCTTGGAACTGGCATGGCTAATACCGGTCGTCGCTTGCTATTGGGCTTCAAACTTTCCGTTTCATCCGAGCGAGCTTGGACAGTGTTGTGATCACCAGGATCAACGTGACCGAAAGTCTCAAAAATATAAAACTCTATACAAAAGAAAAGGTCGCCCTTCATTTTTATTGGCAAGCAGGCGCTTTCCTTAAGTATTCTTGCTTGATTCGCTGGGAAACATGCAGTGGGAATCAAGCCATCTACCTCCGTATGCCATTTCTCGATCATAACCTCGTCCCAATCATCTCCTTTGCCGTTCGCTCACGTAAGATTCCTATTTAGCCTTGCAAGGTTTCACAACATGAACAGAGTTCCATTCAAGAATGACAGACACCTTTCGATCGTTTTCCACCGAGCTTCACTAGCAATAGATCCATTGGGATCCTCGATGCTGGGATCTGCTTATTGGCATATATAAATTAGAACTAGCTTGTCCCGGGATCACGTGTCGTAAGCACTCATGAGGAAGACCGACCGTACTTCGAATTCTTCTTCCAAAAGTCAATATATCCTATTTGACATAAGTCTAAAAAGATCTTGCCCTGAATATTGAAAGAAACACGACAATGGAAGTTCGACCCAACTCGACAGCTAGCGTCGTGCTCCCTCGTCAGTCATTTGGCGTGTCAAGCTTCTATATTTATGGAACAACTTTGTTCATTATCATCGCTACAATCTCATGGATATGGTTCAACGGAACCTCGAATACTAAGGAACCTCCACAAATCAGTCCGAAAGTCCCTTTCATAGGTCATCTCCTTGGAATAATACAGCATCAAGCCGAGTACTTCTTGCAATTGAGGTAGGTACTTCACCAAGCCTACTGAAATCACCTACTGAAGCCCTCTCAAGGACTCGTCAATCATGGCCCATCTTCACACTCAAAATATTCGGCTCACGAATCTATGTCATCACGTCGCCAGAGCTAGTTCAGGCTGTCTTCCGAAACTCAAAATCCCTATCCTTCGAACCAATTGCTTTCAAGGGATCTCAACGAATCCTTCAAATGGGCAAAGAAGAAATCGAAAAGCTCGGAGCCAGCCCAGATTTTAAGCACGCTGATTATATGGATAAGATTAATAAGGGGATGCACGCTTCGCTGCAGCCAGGAGCACCACTGTTTGAGATGAACAGTCGAGCTCTCAATCGCTTCGCTGTCTTCCTGAATGAAATTGATACCACGGAGAAGCAAATTAATTTGTATACATGGGTGCGGGATCACTTTACTCTTGCCTCGGCCGACGCTATGTATGGCGAAGAGAATCCTATTGCAGAGGATCTCTCTCTCATTGATTCTCTTCAGTAAGAACCTCTATCTCTGGATACATGATATAATCGAGAGTGTGAACTCTCAAGGCTGACCGAGAAATCAGAGATTTCGAATCCTCAATCGGCATTCTTTTCCTAAACCTTTTCCCCTCGATCACTGCCCGGAAAGGCACACTCGCTCGCCTGGCGTATGGTAAAGCATTTAGATCCTAGTAAGAAGATTCTTTCTTAGGTTCTCCATCCTATCCGACCTCACTCGTCTTGCGTTATGCTCCAACACGTCCTACGCATACCAAGCCTCAACCAAAACTATCTATCTGCTCCTATTGCGGTTTCATCTGAGCAATTGCTAAATGTTCATTGCCTAGTTACTCGCGTGGACTTGTCAAGAATGCCAGTGGGTTGATCCAAGCTCGATACCGCGATATCACTGCTTCAGGATGCACAGCAGACAACATCGCGGACTGGGAGATTGCAATAGTTATGGCAACCACGATGAATTCCGTGAATGGAGCATTCTGGATGCTCTGCCACGTCTTCTCTGACCCGCAGCTAGTCTCAGATCTCCGCGAAGAGATCGAAAAAATCACTACCCGACGAACGCAGGACGGAACCGAAAAAGTCTGCTTCGATGTATCACAGCTTCAGAAAAGTTGCCCGTTGTTGACTTCGGCATGGCAGGAGACGCTGCGGGCGGAAGACGTCGTTGTTAGTCAGCGTGTGGTCGTGGAGGATACGATGCTCAATGACACATACTTCCTGAAGAAGAATTCCATGGTTCAAATCCCCTCGCGAATCATGCACGAATCATCGGATATCTGGGGCGCAGACTCTCATATCTTCAACGCGCGACGGTTCCTCAAGCCGAACGTCGATAGCATGAGCAGAGAGCAAAGAAAGCTGCAAAAGCAAGGCTTTGTCCCGTTTGGAGGCGGTTCTGTCCTTTGCCCCGGGAGACATTTCGCGACGACGGAGACGCTCGGAATCGCCGCGACAATCCTGTTAGGCTATGAGCTGAGAATGGCGGATGGATCAGGGGCGTTGAAAGTGCCGAAGGGGAAGAAACAAGAAATGGGCGTTGCTGTCAAGATTCCCCAGAACGGACTCGATGTTCTGATTCAGAGGAAGAAAGAATTCGAGGGCGTGAAGTGGACGTATGACGTTGGCGGGGAGGTGAAAGAGTCAGATATGGTGTTTTGAACTCTGCTTAGATTCCAGTGCGTAGTAGAAAACACTCTATTGGTAATAGGGAAGCGTGCTTGTATTGACTAGAGAGGGGATGATTCGACGTGAGATCGAGTCACTACTAAGGCGGCGTAACGTCTTCCTCTACAAACCTTAGCTTTGTTAAACAAACCACCCAAAGGGCCAAAGGAGAAATCCCAACCCTCCCAAAGCACCCCTCGTTTCCTCGGCGCTCCAGCCAAAGACCACGATCGCGTGTGTAGCCCTCTACTACTGGACATGAAGTCCGTAGAATCCATACCAGTTCAGACGTTCCAGGTCCGAGGTCTCTGGAGGCCATCGAACTCGGGGTAGCAGTGATATCTACCCTATGCTGGACTTTACCACGTTCAGAATGAGGGTCATATTCGTGGTTTCCGGAGCTAACGAAGTTTGTAGGTGTACAAAGAAAACTTCAAGCGCATGGATGCGGTTTGTAGACAGTCATCAGCAAAGTAGATATGGAGAGGGGCACATGTGCAACGAAGCACGGGCTTCAAGTAGAGCATGATGGGTCGGTTGTTGGCAGACATGAGTCGGAAGCTTGAACTTCTAAGGAGAAACGGGATAATGCTTTGACAGCACTTGCTTGTAAAGCACAAACCACGAACATGACCATTTGTGGAATAAGGAAATTTTGAGCTCAGGCAGCCAAGTTGTTTACATCAACAAAGCCATCGTAATGTACAAAAACTGAATTACTACAGCGACTCGGTAGACAAAAGCCTCCATCTCAATACAATATTTACTCAGCCTTCGATCCACCCCTAGCCTCGTATTTTCCAGTAATTAGTTTCCTGCTCGTTTCAATCTCAGCCCAATTTCCAGTCGGTGTTACCGGAGCCGGGCTAGCAATGGTGTCATCTGCAAACGGATCCACGCTCTCCTCTTTGTCTTTGCCCTTTCCGGGATCCAGTCGAGATAGACTCAATCCAGCAGCTGAGCCCTGCATTTCCCATTTTGCGTCGATATGGCTAGGAACTGGCATCGCGCCTTCAGCCACGATCAAGCGACAGACGAGTTTACGGGGTTCATTGGTCAATGTCATCTCAGCCCATCTCCAATAAACACAAGACTGCTGGGCCTTGAAGGTCCCAGAAGGCTTACTTTGACATGCTGTGGGCCGTCCGCCCGTGTAACGTGCGATGATGCCGAAGTTGTGGAATGTCACCGGCTCCGTACTGTATGCAGGATTAAGACGGTATTCAACGATGAAATCAAATCTGTCGTTTCTCGAAAGGTTCCAGGTCGGCTTTATAAGAAGAGGGGTTTGCGACGACAAATTTGTTTCATCGACGTGTACTCGGTAGTTGAATCCTGTCATAGGCTTGGTTGAGATAGGGGCAAGAGCCAAAGTGAACTCATCGGGTTTCTCTTCAGAGACTGGATGAATGAAAGTTCGATTTTCTCCAATGGCGTCCAGGCTTGTAAAGTTATTAATCCGTATGGTCTCATTTTCTGAATCAAATTAGCATAATATTCATAGATGAATCAATTCCGGCAGTACCTGAAGTGACTGATAATTCGTCGCCAGGAGGCCTATTGAAAACCAAAGATATTTCGCCATTGATTTTCAATGTCTTGGTCTCCCCATTCTCAGTGGAGGCATGGATTGTTTCGACTATGGAAGCATTAAGACCAGGCTGGTGCATCTCAGGATGTTTGATTGCGAGATTGTTTGCAAGAGAATGACCAGATCGAATTGACGTAGAATCAGACACACTTGGAGCTTGATCTCCTGAAGACAGCGTTGCGAGAGTCGCAGCTCTACCAGCCACGACACCGGGTGACGGGGGTAGGGGATGCTCCGGACTTATCACATCAAGAGAATTGGAATGTGATGGGACGAAAATGGTGTTTCGAACATCTCTTCGGCCTCTGACAGTCCCAGCCTTGCGGCTCGGGGTCATCTGAGAGGACCGCAAAGTATTCGCAACATTTGACAAAGCTGCCTGTGCGTCTGCATCGTGGTCCTGTATTGGCTCTGGCTGGATATCCAATTTGAATTGAGATTGAGCGGCTTCTTGTGCTGCCTCTTGTTGAGCTTGAGATATAGGATCGTTCATAGCCCCAGGCACTGTAAACCCGTCTGAGTCTCTTCGATTTTCGCTAGCCGGCTTGAAGTGCGAAGGAGGGGGGCCAGGTGGGGGTTGTACATCAGATAAATCGGGCAGTGCAGGCTCCGCACTCCCATTGGGAGCGTTCGAGGATCCATCTTCTGGGATGGCATCTGATACGAAAGCTGAGCGAGGATGTGTGCCGTTGGGAGAAATAGGGCTAGTAGCCGTTGGAGATTCGACGAGAGACGAGAGTCTGTTATCACGTGTAGATTCATCCCACAAACTGTTTGATGACGCCCGAGGAGATGGGTTTGGTCGCCCATCCCTGCTGGCTGTATTTCTTCCAAATTGGGCAAAGCCACCTTTGGATGGGGATGGAGCTCGATTGAAACCGCCTTGGATACTTTGACGTCTGCGACCGAGCATCGTCCCAAAGCGACTTTTGGAGAATTTGGAGTCTGGTGCAGGTTAGAACTAAGGCGGGACGGCACGCTAGGGACAACCAAAGCCGTTTTCAACGAAATGAGGACTCAACTTACCAGACTTCTCCGCGTCCTGCTTGCCAGAGTGCTCACTTGCATTATCTGTATGATTGGAGCGGGGTGTTTGTGGAGGTGGGGTTGCACCGACTCCAGCACCGAAAGAGCCTCCGAAGCTACCGCTGCCAGCATTTGATAATTGCCTTGCACTACGCTCTGTAATTGACTTTCCTGCAGCGGAAGCAGTAGCCTGCGACCAATTCTTGATCTCCTGCGAAGAATCAATTTCTAACAACGAGCGCAAGGTTTGCTCGACTGTAATGCGATTTCGTTCTAGTTGATCTGCTTCGTGCGTCTCGTATTGAGTAAGGACGTCCCGAAGGTGGTTCAGACGAGACTCGTCCAATGCCTGAAGTTTCTCGAACACAAATGGGGCTTGAGCCTCCCACTGCTGGGTTGCGGTCTGTAATCTTGAAGATGCGGCATCGACCTTCTGTGCGCTAGCCTTTCCTCCTTTCTTGCTCAGCTTGTCGGACTTGTCCTGCGCGTCATCCAATTCCTTTGCCATGTTTCCCAGATTGCTCTGTATAGTATTCATCCCAGACATTTCGCGATTTGTGGACGCAAATGATCGTAATGGCTGCTCAACATCTTGTTCTATTCGTTGCGATAATGTCGAATGGGAGGAGGCAATGGTTTCGGTCGAGTTCAAGATCTTTCTCCATGGTGCGTCAAAAATCCTCAAAGAAGGTCAGCATCCGATCGCAACAAGCCAATTGAGGGTATTTTACCCTAAGTCCCCACCAATTTCTTGCAGTGGCCTCTTGGAAAGCTTTCTGAGTCCAGTTACGTATGCTTCTTCCACTTTCCGGCGCTCCTGTGAATGTGTGAGCGGCATGATCTTACATGCATGTAGCCGTAGACACCCACCAGAAGCCAGTCCGCGATCTCTATGTTGATCTTCCCAATTTTCTTGACTCGTTCACTGAACTTTGCGACTGCAGTGGTCGGTGGTAAACGTTCCTTCACTTCCGGTCAGTTGATTGTTTTAGTTTGGGGATGCGACAGAATGCTGACAAGTATAGCAGGATACTCCCGTCGAGATAATGCGTCCGCCATATCGCTGATTCACTGGACGGTCACCAGCAGACGAAAGTAATGCGCATAATAATGAATGCTGTACAGGCAACACGGTGCTGGAGGTGTTGTTGTTGTTGTTGTCGGCATCGCGGAATTGGGGATGTCATCACACGCTGCTGATCCTCGCTTCCCAGCATCCCTGCCACGATTTAGCCGAGAAGCGACGTTACCGGACAAGAGCAGACGGAACAGGAGGTTGCTCTTCTTCCCTGCGAAATTTATTGCTCTTTTGATGGACAACCGTTGCTGCATGGCCACTCGTTCCCAGCAAGGTCTAGTAGAGTACACCAGACTCCGCAACTCAGACGTATGAGCCTCCTATGTCATGGATTTATGCAATCAACATGGACTCAGCTTCAACTTGGAGAACTGCTCTCAAAGCTGCCGATCGATATGACAATATAGAGAGACTGTGAGTGCTGCGGTTACACCTTGGTTTCCACTGACCTGCTCCAGGCGCAAGGATATCGAAGCCAAAGGCTTGAGTGCTACTGGCACTGCACATAAAGCAGCCTTTTCAGCAGAAAATAATGCTTACACCAAATCGGCATCTAGAGTGAGTACGATTTGCCTAGTATGAGAAGTACCACTTCTTACCTGCCCTTTCTTTGTTCGTTGTGTCACCTATAAGAGACTAAACACTTCCTAGGAAGATTATGATGCAGCCTGTAACCTCCTTTCAGCATCCCCAACAGAAGCACCCATCATCTTCCAAGATCCTGTCGGCCCAGGCATTCGAATAGGATCTTACGAGAATTGTCACTATGTTGCCAATGGGCTGGTTTCGGAAGTCTATAGGTCCAAATTTGTGGCATTGAAAGTCATCACTGAGACTTACAACGTGGAGCCCCACAACCCTGGTCGAGAAGTTAAAATACTGCAGCAGCTCTCTCATCCTTCGATCATCACTTTGTCGGAAAGTTTTCGAGATGAAGAATCGAGATTGGTCATGACTTTTCCCTTCATGCCATTGACCCTCGCAAAAATCATTGGCGGGGGTAAGGTATCCTCAGAAATCACCCGTAACACATTCCATGATCTTTTCTCAGCACTCGTATATCTTCACCAAAAAGCCATAATCCACCGTGATATCAAACCTTCGAACTTGCTGCTAGCTTCACCAACCGGTCCAGCGTATCTATCAGATTTCGGTACAGCATGGCATCCAGATTTATCTATTTTTGATGAGCCTGCTCATCAAAAAGTCTTGGAAGTCGGCACAACATGCTATCGAGCACCAGAGACACTCTTCGGCAATCGCTCATACGGTACGAGCCTTGATATGTGGGAAGCTGGGACTATGCTCGTAGAATGCCTCAGAAAGCCACCAACCCCTCTTTTTGAGTCGAGGGATACGTCGGCAGACGGGAATCAACTCGGACTCATCCTGAGTATGTTCCAGACCCTTGGTACCCCTACGAAAGAGATCTGGCCGGAAGCTGTCACATTCCCGACGCCTCCTTTTGAATGGTACCAGAGCTTTCCTGGAAAGTCTTGGGATGAGCTTCTGCCAAACGTGGAGGAAGATGCCAAAGATTTAGTCACCAACCTCGTATGCTTTGATAGCGGCAAGCGATTGACTGCTCTTGAGGTATGCCCGTAATTTGGGAATCTTAAATCTAGCTAACCTCTACTTCAGGTTTTAGCACATCCTTTCTTCAATCCACAAAAACGAAATCGTTGACCCAAACCATATCCATATGTTTGCAGTTGATTCTTGAATGGTTTCTCTGGCGCAATTGTTTTCACTACAAATCCTCGAAGTACTGGCCGAAATGAACCCCGCTTAGATTGAGTTGTGATCAACCAGACACATGCATGTTATGTCCAGAAGTCATGGCACGAAGCCTCCGTCTGATTCCAGCGGAAAGTGCAATCGTGATCTAACGAGTAGCACTCCTACAGTCCGTGACTCACCTAGGAACCCGAAATTGATAGTTAATGAGCCTGTCATGTCTACCAAGTACTAACACACATATCCCGAGGGTAAACTCGTAAACCACCGCAGGACGAATTATCAAGTTGCTCCAGACAAGACAGGTAGCAAAGTGCCGAGGCTACAGAATGACTGTAGGTTGCAAGCGCTGCGCCCAGTTATGCACAACAAGTTGAGGTTCATATGGAATCGTCCCATGCGAGAGTTGCATGGCCGTGAAGGAGAATTGCAAACTTCAGTATTACGATGAAGTGAATGGCAAAAAAGAATCTCACGCCGCAACACAACTTAGAAGACTGTTTCGGCGGCATAAGAAGACTATACGCTTTCTGGCGTTCCTAGATCATTACCGTGCTTTCGCACGTCATGGCAATCTCTCTCACTGTTTTACTTGATGGTGTCCCCGTAAGTTTTAGATCTCGTTGTCGAATCTATCTTATTTCACTAAATTGCGCTAATTGAGCTGAAGGAACCAATTCGGCGAGCTTGATACGTCTGGAGTTTATGTATGCTTTGAAAGAGAATCAAATAAGATGAAGCAAATCAGCAAATACGAGGAACAGCAGAGATATCATGAAGTAGACATTTTTTTACACACCCAGATTCCAAGCCACGTATCCTCGTAGCAGTCCTTTCGATATACTCACCCCAAGGAAAAGCATCTACGATTTGAACTGCATTTAGGATTGCCAATTGAACTATCTAAGATGTCACGCAGAGCATCTGCGACTCTGCCCTGCCTCTGACAGATACTTCGTTTTGAGATCTGGCGAAAAAGGGCATGTGCCTAAGATCTCTTTTGTAATGTAATGGAGCTGTAGTCGGAAGCTGGCTACAACGGACGACCAGTGATTTGGTTGAGGCTATTGGCAATCGCATACCTCGTATTAACAACCTCATCGCAAGCCTCCTTATCCGTATTCTGGGTCTGGACACGACGGTAGGTTCGATCTGTTGGGAGTCCTCCAGCGAATAGAGTTTGAGTCAACCACGTTTGGTAGTTTGGATGAGCCTTGATTGAAAATGGCGTGAGTGCACTCAGTCCCCAAACATTGTCTCCGCCTCCCACAAGTGCACGGCCGCGAAGAGTGAGCACCATGCCATCCGGACCGAGAAAAGGAAGCCCAAGGTTAGGATGGCGAGGTTTTACTCGAAGCATGATTTGATCTCGCGCGGTAAAGGGTAGCTGGAAGACGGCAGCCCATCGAGATTCGATCTCGCCGATTTCGATTCCCCAGAGGATCATGCCAATCAAATGATCAGATAGCATGTTATCGACCTGCTGCCCATCCTTGCCACGGTTGAGCAGATCCTGAATGCGGACTTGGCCTGGAAGAGGATCGTAGGTTGTTGCCGTCATGAATTTATGCTTGATCATAGGAAGAGGCGTCATACTGAACCCGAGAAAGTCGACAACGGCGATAATGCTAAGTGAACGTTAGTGCCGTCAAAATCAGAGATGTGAAGTATTTATGGTAACTCACAGAGAGGATGAGATGCCTTATCGAAACCACACAAGCAACTCTGTTCAGTCACAGTCTGACTCGCTCAAACACTGTTTCAGCTCTGTGATGATGGTTGCTTAAGGCGTAAAGGCTGATTATTTTCAGTGATCGTTCAGTTTCAGTGTTGTTCGGAGTAAAAGAGTCGAGAGAAATGATGAGAGAGATGGCATCTCGGTATCTGTAATTACTACCGAGCACCGACATTTCATAGATGGTCAACGTCGCAGAGTTGCCTCGCTCGAGTGAAATTGGATGGCATCATGATCATTTTCACAGATCAAGCGATACTTGGATGACTCGAGGGCTGATGAGGAACATTTGAGAATATTTCCTTGCAGTTCTGGCTGAAACGAGAGAGAACAAGAGAGAGGTATACAAATCAGCCACTAACGGAATCTTGGCTTCAGAGATGCTGTAAAGAGCTAGCAACAGGTTCCGAAACGAGGGTAAACGAACCCCATCCGCCACTTACCACATATTGACCACCCAATATCTCCACTCAAGGCGGGTTGTCAAAAGTACGACACTCATCAGCCATACAAAACCCACAACATGGTAACATGAACTCTCCACCTTGATTCGAGTCCCATTCGCAGTCACCTGCTTGTGACTCAATAACTTCTTCTCCAATAGATCATATATTCACTTACTGTCCCCGGGCAAACAGGTACTGGCCCCACCAGGCCAATTCGCGCACTCTCCACCACCGAAATCTCCTGCGGTGGTCCCATGGTCAACTGATCACCGCGTTGCGTTATGCCTGTGACCCATTGGTAGTTTAGACCATAGAAGTTGCAGTAGGAATAAGCGTCGAAACCTGCAGTCGATGAGGGAGATGTTGAGGTTGGATCCTGCAGTATAGTTAGCCTAGCTGGATTCATATGGTAGCTGGGTGGAGAAGTGGAAGGATGGTACGAACCAGTCGAGTGCGATTGTTCAATAGCAGCGAAGCTCATTGTATGGGAAGCTGAACCGCCGTGAAAAGTAGATTTGAGAGGGGAATAGAAGAAGGACGTTACCGTTGAAGATGAGGAGGGAGTTGTTGTAGGGTTTGGGACTACCACTGCGGCGACTCCAAGGGCGAGGACAGAGACCAGAGTTGATAGCATGCTGCTAGATGTGATATCCGATGAAGATGGGTTTTCTAAGAGCGAACGGCGAGGTTAAAAATGTGATAATGGGGTCGTTAGCTACTCTTGCGGATGATCCTGAATGAGCTGATTTGGAAGGCTGCGCTTTATACCAGAGAATAAGACATGCAGTCTGCCATCCCCGAGTATCTATCTATCTTTGGACGCATGAAGTGGAAATGTCCGTATGATTATGGCATATACGATACAGTGCGACTTCGCAACACGAGGACCCCGAGATCCCCTGAAAAACGTTGCAGTACATAGCTGCTGGAAGTGCCCAGACGGCACAAAGACGTAGAGTATCTGGGATTATGTATCACGAGGATGATATTGGCGGACAGAGTGTACTACGTCGTATTGGTATCATTTCAGCAGACTCCAGGCACTCCATACACTTCATAAACGCCCGGCAACACCCAATGACCCAAGTAAAACCGACATCGCAGAACTTACACCAAGCCCACAATAGGTAGACCAGTGAAACATTTCGGACACTTATGTCTCACCGATTCTCACGTTCCGCTGGTCCACTGGCCAATCTACCTGAGAGAATCCTTCCCCTCCAATATATCCGTCAGGTAGCGTCTCCAAACCTTGAGATGATGCCATGCCATAAATAGTGCTACTCCCACCAAAGCTAGATGCATTAATTTCCGTTTGTGGAGCAGCCACTGGTATATCAGCTTTCAGTTCGGGAAACTCAGTGAAGAAGTTTGATGACATGCGGTAACAATTTAAATCTCGAGAATGTTCCAAGAAAGAAGCTGAGAGCTGATAAAGTCCGGTCTGATGGTCACACATGTATGCGTCGCGGAATTCGTACTGCCAGACGAATCGGAAGCAGGGCCAGAACATCATTGCGAACTTATCACAGCAGTAGGTATGTGGGTGGAAGACAAGGCGTTCACGCAGCCCTGGCCATGCGAGGTAATCTACGAGGGGCGGGTGTTGAATACAACGTTGGGATGGCCTGTCGTGTAGGAAATATGGGAGTGCGTCAAGGTTCTCCTGTGAGGGAGTGACTTGATGCTGTCTAGTATCAGAAAGTGTTTCCCAGATGCTGAAAGAGACTCACTCGGAGCTTTAAGGAGACAGCCCTTATGGTTGCCAACCTCTCCGTTGGCGAAACACACTTCTTGAACATGGCGTTATCTGCAAGGCGGAGGGTTTGCCAGACCGGATCAAGAGCATATTTATCAGTGACCGCATTCCAGCCATGCAGTATTGCACGAACGGTGATGTCTGTATCTCGTATTTTCTGGTCCGCTGAGTTCTGTAATTTTAATTTCGAGCACTGCGCAAGAAGTTCGTTCGACAGAAGAATAGACTTAGAGCAGCATTGGGCCATGTTCGCCTGCCATTCTGACTGGTCGAACAAGGCGGTGGTATGCAGCAGAGAGTCTGCAGTTGGAACTGTCCAAGTGAAATCTCCCAATTTGGTGTGCCCTGCTCCAAAGAAATTGCCCCATTCTCCCGTCCTGCTGTCAGGAAACAAGGTCTGCGAGTAATCGTTCGAAAGCAAACCGGATTGTCCAAGACCCGTTCCAACCCCATGGTTCGGAAGCATCAAGTCAGTCGAGGACGAGGGTCCGATTACATCTGGCTGCTTATTGTGCCTCAAGCCTATTTTATCCTGTATTCCTACGCTTTCGTTGTTATCTTGGACTGGTAGAAAAGCCATCTCGTCTTCGTTCTCTATCTTCGTGTTGAGTCCTGTAGCTAATACAAGTCAGCATGTTGCATCTTGGAGATTTTAAAAAGTCGAGAAGGTCACACAGTTCTCGCCTGTAGTGCCTGTAGTGCCAACCAGTTTTCCAATCGTTTTCAGCGTCGTTTTAAGAGCTTCATTCTCTTTCCTCTGTTCCTCGATCTGATCAATCAGACTCTTGACATCCCCGGTTCCTTGTACATTTGTCAAAGTTTCGATTCGAGATTCGAGATGTGCAATGTGGTTCTTTGTCTTTACTCGAGCACTGCGTTGTGCCTGGCGGTCCAATTCGCGTTTCCTTGCCAGTCTTTCTTCGGACAGCTTCTGTGCGCTCCGGGAGGATTGTTGCTTTCGAAATGCGTCTGGAGGGTTTTCGGCACGTTCTGCCATGCTGCATGACAAGAACGCATTAGACGTCCACAGTGATCGAGGTGAGAATTGCGATATCTTGCGTCAGTAGGGCATTGTATGATGCCGCTGTCGACCCGTCTGTGCCGCCCACAATTGTTGGCTCGTGGCAGCCCATGTCTCTTCTGCTTGGCTTTGGAGCCTGAAACGATTGAATCTGGGGATGTACCAAGTGTGCATGCACCCCACCTAGAGGGGGGAGAACCCGTTTTTTGAAGCGCGCGACCAATTCAAAACCGACACAACTTTTCTATCCTACGATTACAATACCAACATATACTGTATAGAAAATCTGAATTGGGAGTCCTATTAAGGAGAGCCTACAGATTAACCTTTCTATACATTTTTTTCTTAATAGTCGACTTTATTTAAAGTGTTTCTTGTTGTTAAAGTTTTCGGCGTAAATAAAAACGGGCCAGTTTTTTCTCCCTCCTCTTGCCCACTTCGAATGCGGCCGCTAGCGTAGGCAATGGCTAGGATAAATTAACATACCTCATCCCCTTTGTCCAAGTTCAAACCATAGTTCTCTAGAAAAGGATAGCTAGTCAGATAGCTTTTACCTTGACAAAGTTCAAATTGCTTTATAATTTCCTCGCTAGGAAATAATCCTCTTACTCAGGCCATTTTAAAATCCAGTTTTAGCGTCACACACAGATCAGAACACATCTATAAAGTTTGCACTTTCTTTCCCATTAAACTCTTTCCACAACTTCTATCTTTTAACGTTGAACACCATAATTTTATCAATATAACAACTTCGCATTTAGCTCCCAGAAATCACTATTTGGAGGTCTTAGCAAAATCAATTGGCTCGGAGACAACAGGCCTCTAAATCTATTATGGAGAACGCCGCACACATCGTCGCCCCTCGTAGGGAACACATCCAAACAATCATATTACTCCACGGTCGCGACAGTATTGCATCGGAATTCGCGAAAGAATTCTTTGAAAGTCAGGCGTCAGACGATCGCACCTTACCAGAAATTTTTCCCACAACAAGATGGGTTTTCCCGACTTCAAAAATCCGAAACTCGGCACGCTTTGAAGCCCCAATGTCTCAATGGTTTGATATATGGTCGGTGGAAAATCACTCGGAAAAGAATGAGATTCAAATTGATGGATTGAGAGAAAGTGTTAAGGAGATTCTCGATCTTATTAGGACTGAGGCTGCATTAATCTCACCTGACCGAATTATCCTCGGCGGGATTAGTCAAGGATGCGCTACTGCAATACACACCTTGCTGTACGGCGGAATACGGCTTGGTGGGTTCATTGGACTCAGTAGTTGGCTTCCATTTGAGCCAGAAATCACCACAACTATGGCAGATAACATGGCATGGAATAAAGTTGGTAAAAGACTGCACTACAGCCATAGGATACTCAACACACCCACAGATCAACCAGAAACGACATCAGTCCATCCAAATCTTAGCTCCACTTCTGTGCTCGAGACCCCGGTCTTCCTGTCACACTCCCAGGACGATGATGTTGTTCCTATTGCCAATGGGAAGAAGTTATCCACTACATTGGAAAACCTCGGCATGGTGGTTTCGTGGAAACAGTACAAAGATGGAGGACATTGGGTCAATGAACCTCAAGGAGTGGATGACATTGTATCATTCATTCGTGTCGTCGAGTCTAGCTCGACGAAGAAATGATATGAATATCACTGCCAGTACTCTAGGGCAATATAACCTTGATTAATAAGCAAAACACGAACTGCAGGCACTAAGAAACTAGTCAGGTCGCGCATATACCATCCAATTGACCAACCGCCAACCACAAACAAAAGCTAGGCATAAAAGGATCTGTTTGGATCGGATCGGCATCTGGAACAAGAGCCTCGGCGTACCGATACGGTCACGTGTGACATATGAAAGCCTCTGATTTCGAGGCAAGAAATATCGACAGCTGCTTTTCCTCTCCACCAGAATGGCCATCTGGTGGACCCATTAATACTGCAGAGAGATATTCTCCGAAGTCAAGCTTGATGCATGCGTTGAGATCTTCCTGTGCGGGTTTGGCGACCAACAATCTGATCGATCTGGTGGATGTCGGAGAATTCACAGTCTTGGGAATGGATGCTCACGGCGCGTGCCTGACTTGAGACTCAACGTGTACTCGAGTACCAAGTACAAGCCTCTGTAGCTCAGATGAGATGGAATATGAGAGCTTGGGGAGAATATTCCAAGGTATTTGGAATACTTGGAGCATTAGTCATGCTTCAACCAACGACCAGGGCACTTTGGAAAGAGTCATCGAATGAACAGCACTTGCTTATCTCTTTATCTTTATCTTTATCTTGCACAATTTTTGGTGTTGCGTTGTATCGACATGTCACTTCCGAGCGAGAGTCAGATATGTGAGAACAACAACGAGAATGCGCTTCCAATTACACATGTATGCGGTTGTACCTTCTTGTGTGCTCTAATCTGGAAAGGTTTATAGAATTTTAACTCGTTTCTGCTATCATACCATATACCATTATTCCCTCCCCTCCTTCTACCCTGTTTCCTTTTGCATCAGCAATTCCCTTCCCGACACAAGCTTCGACAACAGTCCGAAAGCCAAGATGTGCATAGACATCACGAGCATGTTCATCCAAAGCTTCGACCCAGGCTGGAAGTCCGGCATCTTGAGCCATTTGTAAATAATGTTCGATAAGTGCTCGAACAACGCCTATACCGTACGACGAATGGTTATAAGACGCTCATTTCCCTGCAATCCAAGGAAACTTACCACGTTCTGTTCTCCCTGGATGTCTTCCAATGAGGTTGAAGTACCAATACTCTCTCCCTGCTAGATGCTTGTGTTTCTGTACGTCGAAGTCTTCAAAATCCTGAAGAATCGGCTGTGGCGGGTCATGAGAAGGTCTCTTTTTACCCGGAGCAAACCTTCGAAGAATCAATGTTAGCAAAAGAGACCAATGACGCAGAATCTTCAGTTATGCTTCAGATCCATGCCGCAAGTGCGCTCTCTTATGAAGATGCTCACCATTGTGCAGCTGCAGCCCAGTCACCGGCCTCCGAAATAGGAGCCCCAGCTTCAACTTTCTTCTTGATGTCTGGTAGAAAGTGACTGGCGATTTTTTCGGGACTTAATATCGTGTCATTGGGTAAATCCTCGTTGTACAATGTTATATATCGGTTGAGTGGCTCATTGATGAAAGAGGCTCCGAGAAGATCCGCAAATCGATCAACATACTCATCAGCAACGCCAGTTGTGATGGATGGCAACGAGAATTTTAAAGACATCACTGGCAGTAAAGTAGCCTTGACCTTGGCCGAGATGGTGGGATGAGATCAGAAGTTCGAATTTCTAAGCGTTATTGTAACTGCTCTTCCAAAAACATGTTACGTAAAGACACCACCAGACACTAGTGTCAATCTGTCTCGCCGAGTGGAGCACTTTCTCATATCATCAGTCTATACTTTAGGCTCCTTGATCATACACCAAATTGTAATTCCTACTCCTCCATCAACTAAATTACCAGACAAATCAGCCTTTCCTTCTCCAATCTGGATCTGATCCACCTCTCTGAAGCCCAGATGCTCATATACATCACGTGAGTGCTTGGTCGTGGCCTCTAACCATGCTGGCACCCCTTCATCTGCTGCTTTCTGGAGGTATGGATCCACCAGAGCACGGATGACTCCTAAGTCCGACATCATGTCAGTTCATTCTCCACAATATAGGTTTCTTCCGGCAAAGGACGTGGCTGACGACTAACCTCGATCACGTCTCTCCGGATGCCTGGCAATCAAGTTCATGTACCAATATGTCCTCCCCTTCAGCCATCTCTTCTTCACGACCTCAAACGAATCGTACAGCTGCTGCATCGGCAGTACCAAAGACTCTCGATCCGAAAATAGAGTCTCGACTCCGGGAGGGTACCTGTATATCCTATTAATCCGACCTGAAATATAATGCAGTGGAAAGGTTACCAAAGTGCAGCAGCACCCCAGTTTCCGGCCTCGGAAATAATGACTCCAGCTTTGACTTTCTCAGCAATGCTGGAAGTGAAATGCCTCAAGTGTCTCTCGGGCGGAATGACTGCAGAGTTCGGTAGTGTGTCGGAGACAAGTGTCACATAGCGTTCCAATGCGTCATTCTCGAAAGCTGCCGCCATTATTACGGATGTTTTCTGGATGTACAACTCAGAATTGGAGGTCGTAACGGGTGGGAGGGAAGAGAGTGCCATGGTCGAGGTGCTGATTGTGCGGAATCTAGTCAATGTTTCGGATACAATGAGGTTGAGTACGTTGTCACTGTTGAAAATTATACGCAGCAGTACATCATGTAGAGGAGTTTGTTGTTGGTCAATTGGACTTTTGATGATGTTATGAGTCACTAGGTCCATGACTCTTTGCCCTGGTCAGTGCTTGCGAACCCTTATTTTTGCCGATGTTAAGTATTCCCAGGGGCGCGACCAGTGTATTCTTAACGCGACTCGACACAGAAAGCCAGAAGCGAACGTTTTATAATATTTTTGAAATATGAGCCCCCACCTCTTCGTGAGAATGGGTAGTCTTGGTAACTGTGAACGAACATCTGAAAGTTCAACACAGCTGAGCGAGTTAGACTGCCTCAACATTCTACATCCCAACGATCACAGAATCCAAAATATCCTCCAACTCGTTATGTTTATTAAAACCTGAAACATTTGCTAGTGATTTCTCCATGTCTGCCAAAAGAAAGGAAAAAGAAACTCAAGTCTACCAAGTCTTCAAGAATCGCGGTCCGTGATGCCATATTTCCTAGACAGCGAGGCCGAATACTAATCTGTGCCACAATTGAGCCTTAGAGATTAAAATGGTGTCTTGTCGAAGTCCCTCATTGCATTGCTCGTCGATTTGAGCTCGTTCTAGTTGAGAAAATGCTTGGGGAAGATGTTTACTTACATATCCTACTCAAGCTATGTTTTGTCTATACAAAATGCCTTGCATTCCTTTTCTCAATATCAATAGCCGGCTTCCACATTCATAAATCCGCAGTTCGCTCCCCTTTGATTTGAACGATTTCAGAGGTTCAGCAAAACTGCCTGTTCGATTGCGTTTCAAAAGCCGAGAAGTGTCGAAATCAAGTCAAACTACTAGAAGTCTTGAATGATGAAACCCCAATATTGCTAAGTCTTACACATCCACGGCAAAGACTCTCTTAGGCATATTTGGTTGCCAGAAAATCCCTTCCTACAAGTCCCATCAAGTAGGTGTGACGATTATCGATTGTGGTCTGTGATAAAGTGTGTTTCCATGACTCGAAACCTACGTACTTCGGCAGGCTAAGTTATTGTCTTCACACGTGCGCTTGATACTCAGAGACGGTTCTGTAGCGTCTCGGCTCGTCTTGTTGAGAATAAACAATGACGTTGATATACTGAGACTTCTCAGATTTACAGGCAGCGTTTCGTTTGTTTTGTCTCAACGCGTCAAGATCAATCAACAGCATCATGAAAACGGAGTGTATTGATCAACATATGATACGCTGAGGGGAGTATAAAGAACCAAATTCTCTCGAAAGCAGCAATGCACCATAGCCTCAAGCCAATATGCACCAGGTCCTACAAACTCCGCCCAGCTCTCAACCCCGCAATGGAAAAAGAAAATCTGAACTCCTTGCTAACATACATCCAGCATTTCAAATGCAGGAATCAGAAGCCTTGCGGGCCCCGTCCATCCATACCTCCAGTACGAAAAAATTCCGCCACAACGCCAATTGCATACGAACAACCCGCAACCCACGCTGCACCAATCAACAATCGCTTTCCTCGTCCCTTGGTCTTGCGACGGGTAGATCCACTCTCTTCTTGCCAATTGGACTTTCCACTGAAGACGGGCTCCTCTCGACGAACATCGATATTGGATTTGAAAGCTGGTTCAGCGACCGGAAGGTCGTGGTTGACGAAGCCTGTGGGACTCGCGAAGTTGCCTGTCGCTACGACGGGGCTGCTTTGCATGCCATCGATGGGATTAGTGGTCTTGCGATTTTGGATTGAGGTTGCGGATTCGTTCTTCGATCCGTGGGAACCTGCCTGCCGAACTTTGCGGAAGACCAGAACATCACCGCTACCAGATATGATCTCATAACCTTCAGCTTGGAGAGGTTGAAAATGGGGGAAGAACTTGGCGGGATTAGACAACCGGAGGAGGACTTCAGCAGGAGTCAGAGCGGTTGCTGAATCTGGGACAATGGAGGTTGTTTCGGCAGTGTTGATCTCTTGCATGGTTGGATCATAGGCAAGGATCTTGTACACCATTGGGTGTTGTGTCCCAGGCTTAGCTTCCAGCTGGTTATCGTGGTTCGCCGGCTCACTAATTGCAACACTTTCCGGATTCTGGCGATGCTTGGAGTCAAGAACGCCATACTTGTCCTCGTAAATAGTGCGAATTTCCCGGATGAGTTCCTTGTCCATTTGCTTGAACCGATTCTTTTTCTCTTGTCTGAGCAACTGTCGGGCTCTTTCGTCCTTTTCAGCGTAGTTGCGCTTGCCGAATGATGACACATCCATCGAAAGGTCTCCTTCAGCTTGTCGGGCAGCGACTTCATCAGCATAACTTGTTTCTAGTCCCATAGGCTTTTTCGAGTAAGGGTCTTTCTCGTTCTGAAGCTTGACCTCTTCTATATAGCTAGTCTCGAGACCCTGAGGAATTTTGGAGTATGGATCTCTCTCAAGCTCAAGCGCTCGCTTCTCGGCAACCTCATCTGCATAACTTGTCTCCAACCCCATTGGCTTCTTGGAGTATGGATCACGCTCATTTTGAAGTTTGGCTTTCTCGGCTTTCTCGTTGGCGTAGCTTGTTTCAAGACCTTGGGGTATCTTCGAATATGGATCACGTTCATTTTGAAGTTTGGCTTCCTCGGCTCTCTCGTCGGCGTAGCTCGTCTCGAGGCCCTGAGGTATCTTCGAATATGGATCGCGTTCATTTTGAAGTCTTGCCTCGTCAACAATTTCTGCCTTCACACTACCAGTAGTACGGTCCAAGGAAGTCTGAATTCGCGGGGTATTCGAGTTTCTTGAATACAAGCTCGAGTGTGCGGGCTCGACATATTCGCTGTTAACTTCATTTTCAGGCTTGAGCGTTTCGGAGTCCTGCGCTACAGTCCACTTTACTTCAAACTCTTCTGGGAAGTCGCGAACGAAATTTCCAGTTATCTTGCGCTCCGAAGTCTTAGATGATAGCTCAGCAGAAACATTCGCAAGCTCGGCGTTGACTCTGCCCCTAAGATGGGCATCGATATTTCGAAGCTCGCTATTCTCGACCTTAAGCTTTTCTACAAGTTTATTTCTTGCTTCGGGGTCAAGTTTCCGCTTCATGATGGAGGTAGTCGACAGCTCCTCGGAGATGGAATTGTGCAGATCTTGTTGCTTTTGAAAGTCGTCCTCCAGTCTTTGGCGCACAGTAAGCTTCTCAGCCAATGTCTCCTTCTTTGCACCTTTGATGATACCCGAACCAGCCCGAACATCGCTGGGTCGAAGTAGATCTAAATCCTCTCTCGTATCATCACTCGGATAGCGAAATGACTTATTCGTCTTGTGGTTCCCATTTCCAAGCGAGATATTCTTTAGGATTCTTCTGGCTCCATTATTGTATACAGCCCGCTCATCGTAGACTCGAAGGCCTTCTGCAACAACATCTCGCTTTGGGGGAGGTTGCCCATCTGGTTCATTGTACAAAACCGGCCCATAAGTAACCCTGCTGTCGTAGTCCTTCAAGCCCTCTTGTACTGGACATGGCTGTTCAGGTAGCTTGCCATCGGGCTCTCTGTATCGGACCGCGCCAACTGGATGCGTTTTCTCGTACTCCTTCAAGCTTTCACGAACACTGTCAGGTTCTTCAGGCAGCTTTCCGTCTGGCTCTCTGTAACGGACAGCGCCAATAGGGTTCTTCTTCTCATATTCCTTCAGGGTTTCGCGCACAAAATCGTGTTTCTCAGGCAGCTTTGCACCAGGCTCTTTGTATAAGACAGGGCCGCGATCCGCGCTCTTGTCGTAACCCTCAAAGCCTTCCTCAACAGGGCAAGGCTTTGCAGATTCAGTCGATTGGGAGGTAGGCGGATTGAAATCATGAAATTGAGATCGATATCCTTTGAAAGTCTTCACTGGAACCTCGATTGGCTTTCGAGCGATTTCAGAGGTCTTGTTTTTGAAGACTTTACGATTGGTGATAGGGTCGATCTCGTAGTCGTGGTCAGGCTTGGGAGTTCGTTGGTTCTGGAAACGTTCGAATCTTCGTTGAAAGTCCTCCAGACCGTAGGCGGTTCGGCGAGGAGTATCCTTTGCGACTTTTGCAGAGCTGATAATGGGGTTGATCGCGTTGTTCGCTGACATGAACCAAATGCGTGATTTTTCCCGTACTTTGTCGTAGATCCCATCTTTGCTATCGAAAAGTTTATCAAAAGCACTCTGCTCTACGTCTTCGATCCCTCTTGACTTAGTTTGTTGACCAGTTATTGATTCATCAAGATGGTCAACATCAACCCATCTTCCAGGTCTTGGATCTTGACCTCGCCAGGCACTGCACATAAATCCTTTGATCTCAAAAGGTCTCGAGGACGTGACAGTGTAGCGCTCCCACGGTGACTTTCTGTTCGCAGCCTCCATATATTTATGCTTCATGATCCGATGGTGACGTTGAACCTCTTTCCTGAGCTCTGGATCGAGGTAGGAAGACCAGAGTCCAATTCGAAGTGTTCGGATTTGGTGGCGGGGTCGACATCGTCTCGGCAGGGTGCCAGTGGATCGAAGCATGGCTGTTGATGAAGCCGCCGAACTTTGAAGAAGGGCATGTGCAATTGAGGATTGCGGCATGGCGGCAATATGAGAAGAGAGCATTTTGGAAACTAGCTACGCTGTCTCATAATCGTGACTGTAAGGCTGCTTGTCAATTCCGCAAGTCGATGAAGTGACTGAGGATTACCTGAAGCGTACTATTTGATTTCGAGATGGAGTGAGATCTTTGTAGATTGTTGGCGCCAGCGTGTGAGTAAATCAAGCGTCTGTGGAGCTTCAAAATTCCTGTTTTTTGTTGACAGCGTCAGTTAAGATCAGTGTCCCAGAAGTGACGAAGAAGTATAAGGAAGTGAGCGGAGGTTCAACAAAGATGGCGAGGGCGATGAATAGATTCAGAATTTATCGCCTGCGAAAGAAATATCTACCCTGGCATGAGATTGGTCTTTGTGTTTGCATGAGTTGTAACGCTTGCCCAGAGCTTCGAGTGACAGCAAGGTGTAGACGGCTGAAGCTCGGCTGCGAGACTCACTACGGGAAAGGAGTATGTTCACATAAAGAAGATAATAGCAAGCCAATTCAGATATTCAAGATCAGCAGATGAGGCTCTACAGGCACGAAGCTGGACAATCCGGATGTAAGGGATGGTTGTGTTGGAGAGTGAAGGTTGGTAAGACAGCTTGCTGTTGACTGGAGCATCAATGCGGGGTAGAACAGCGAGGTGCCCGCAATAACCCGAGGCCAGGCCACAGAAAAAGCAGCGATCCTGCTGTATTAAAGCAGCAAAAGCGCTTTGATCTTCTGGTGGCGCAACGAAGTGGGATAGACATGGATACGTCAATGTTGAAGTAAATATTTTGCGGAGTCCATATTCTGTCCAAAACAACGCTCATCATCTGCAATAAGGTTTCTTTGAACCTTCGTTTTGGCTCCCAGTGAAGACAAAATTGCTTCAGCATCTGAAAAACTTGGATACTACGTATGAGGAAAGATCGAACGGCGAGCTCAAAATGGATTAGGAAGCACGGGATTGCCTCAAACAGTACAATTCCTCCTCAGCTGACTATTCGCACAGTTGCAAACACTTTTCCCAATCCCTCGGTGTTCCTTCCCGTTGCGAAAGTGTTCTTAAATTGTCTCCGCGACCTATTCCGACTGTTCGAACTCGCAGTATCCTTTCCTCCTACACTACCCACGTCTACAGAAGCCACCATGAGCAAACGACAGTTCAGGTCGCAGGCTTCAAGTAGTAGAGCAGCATCTGGCGTGGTCTTTGGCGGATTTGGCTCCAGCTCAAATGGTAGCACACTCTCCTACCTCACGGAACCGCCCAACCTCTCCTCGATCAACGATGCGAATGTGGTGGTGGGATTCAAGAATCTATCCAAGAAGGACGGCACGACAAAGTCCAAAGCTTTAGAAGATCTGCGAACATATGTCCAGGGACATCCATTTGAAGAGGGCGGCGGGCCCGAGGAGGCAATATTAGAAGCCTGGGTACATGATTAATGCTTAAATCGTATTGCCGCCTTGTGCTAACACGCGAGTGCAGGTCAAATTTTATCCTCGCCTATCCATAGACAACTCCCGCCGAGTCCGTGAACTGTCCCACCATTTACTGTATGAGATTATGAAAGCTGCGCGGAAGAGAATGGAGAAGCACCTTCCGAAGATTGTTGGGAGCTGGCTCGCTGGGACATATGATCGAGATCGCATCGTTGCGAAAGCTGCAGTTGATGGTGTAAAATCTTTCATGATTACCGAGGAACGCCTTCTCTTATTTTGGAAACGTTGTCAGGCTCAGATCTTGAATTACGCACAAGAAGCTATTAACGAGACGCCACAGACTCTCAGTGATGAGCGTACACTAAGCGCCGATGATGTTCAAGCCAAATATTTCAGAGTCGTTGGTTCCAGCATCTCTCTCATTGTCAACCTCTTAGTCAAGTTGGACAAAGAGGACATAATGAAGCAGCAGCACAAGTACGAAGAGTTTCTTGGTGACAACAAAAAGTTATGGGCTCTGGCTGCCTGCGAGGATGCCTTTGTCAGGCGGACCGCAGATCAACTACTGGTAGTTTGCTTGGATAAACAACACGACATCATCGAAAGCGATCTCGAAATCGTTAGTCAGGCGTTCATTTCCGAGGCATTGAAGGTTACACAAACATCTTCGGCCTTCCAACTACTACAAGCTTTGGAGAAGCTAACTTTTGATTTCCCACATGCTTGGACATCAGCTTACCAAGGCAAGAAATCTCCTCTATCTAGACTCCGCCATTTCGTTGAGAAAGGCTCCCAAGGCGGGCCGCCTGATTACTGGCAAGCTCTTCAATCTCTCCTTTCGCGTCTACCTGGCGGTATTCTACCCACTGATGTGGAAGCTTCCTTGGAGTTCTTAAAGTCTTTCCGAGATGGCATTGGGCACAGGGAGGAGCCTAAGCGCAACGCCACACAAGGCTGGTCCACTTATTTCGAGGTCGTCAGACTTTATGTCGGAAACCTTGTTGATTCTACTGCACGGGACCGACTTCTCCAAGAGTCGGTTTTCCCGGTTTTTGGCCATTATCTCCATCCAACGACGGAGAATCACAAATGGTTTATTGGCAACAACTATGAAGCGTTAGTCAAAGCTTTCATGGTCTGCGCATCATTTCAAGACCCGAGCCTTCAACAGTCCTTCGGAACCGAGTGGAATCGACTTGGTGAGGATTTCATATCTCGAATTCTCACATCATTACCGGAGCAGTCAAAGGACTACCAGAAGTCGCAGTCTTCTGTGGCTACAGAAGGCCATCGTTGGTTTGCATTACTTTCGAAGACGCTCGAAAAGGATTCTTCCAGTACAATTAGTCAGTTCTTGATTCTGCCATCAAACATGATCATCAGCTCTGCTTTGAAAGCCGTTGTAAATCGTAACGGAAAGCCATACTCTGCAGCTGCCACCGTCGAATCTGCACTGCGCCTCTCGCCGAAACTGATGTTTATTTCCCCTGCAGCTTTGGAGATGATAAAGGCTTTTCTCGAAGCCCATCTCGCCAAGTTGATACTATCTGCATCCTCTTCATACTTGGTCTCTATGCTGAACATCTTGCGCTCCATCCCAGATCAGCAGAGCTTCACCGAAGATGTCTGGCAAGCTACAGTCGATGGTCTCTTACCTCTCCCTAACGGCATTGAGAAATTGAAGGCAGTAACCGCACTCATATCGAATAATGCAGTTTCAGCACTTTGTCAGGCAGATGCGGAATTACAAGATTATTTGCTTGATACTTTGACAAGGGCTGTGCTAGGTGATAGCGAGGCATGGCCGTTGTTCGAAGCTGTTACCACATTTAACTCGCTATCAGGGACCGCTGAAGAGAAGCTTGTCGATCAAGCTCTTCAACATCTGGACGCGGGTGATATCGGTTTAGAGTCCGCTCTCAGCGCTCTCGAGCTGATTTCGAATAAGAATCCGGATGTGCTACGACGTGGCAATACCACCCACGTAACACTTATCACTAAATTACTTGCTATCACTGAAATCTCAGACACGGGTTTCGCTACACGCGCAGACTACCTCAAAGCTATGCTTCAAAAAACCACTTTTGGCGATAACAACCATGGTCAAAGCCCGATTCTGCATGTCATCCAAGAGAATCTGGAGGTTGCGAGCCCTCAATCGTTGAGGTAGGTTATAAATATACATTCCTAACCCTACATTGATAACTGATCATTTACTCTTCCCTAGCATCGATACACTTATTGAGCAAGCGAAGCCCGCTCTAGATGAAGCATTAAATCGAGAGCAAGTTGTTGCAATCTTTCCCAATCCTGATCGTTGGTCAGAAGCACTTCTTCCTCTTTCCGAACAGTCGCCAAGCCCTGCTCTGGCTGTCATGAGACCTTTTGCTGGCGCTGTATTTGCCGCAAATAAGCCATCGACAGAGCGCGCCCCACGTAAAGCATCGCGCGACATAAATGGCTACTCAGTGGCTCTGAGAATGGCAATGTATACTTCGAAGTTGGCCCCTTACAAGAATTTCCAGCTTTTACCACTTGAGACTCAGATAGAGCTTCTTTATCTCCTCTTAATCACGGCCGAGCTGGCCTGTGATCAAATTGACTTGGCTGAAGATAACAAACTTTTCGGATCGCATTCGAACCCTGAAGCTTTGACCGATGTACGAGATTTCTTTTCCGATTCTCAATTATGTATTAGCGCCATTGTCCTTGACGCAACATCGTCCAAATCCTCCCTGGCATCCAGTGCAATTGACGGACTCGCCTCAAAATTCTTCGTGGTAACAAGCAGCGCTACGCCCACAGCATTTTATGCTGCGAAGGCGTTAAGTCGTTTCTTGCCAAAGTTAGAGGAACTGAAGGGATGGCACGAAGCTACGACCGAACAGTGGCTGGCAGACCTCGGAATCTTAAAAGCGTCGACGTCCAATGGCTTAGGCGCAGTAGCGGTTCTGATAGGCCTACAAGATTACCTTAGCACAAGCAAGTTGGTTAGCAATCTATGCAACCGCTTGATCAGCGATGTGGCCGGAGCCTCTGCTCAAGCGGACACGACCCCAGGTCTTTTGATCTTGCTCAACTCATGTCTTGCGATTTACGATGAGGGCGACCTACCTGTTGCCCAGAATCGTATTGTATTTGCGGTCAAGCAAATACTTTCGTGGACGCCGAATCTCGCGACTACGGACAGCCAACTAGCTTCTGAGGCTTGTCGTGCGCTACAGGTCCTCCTTCCAGCGATGAAGGAGGTTTATGGCAGCTACTGGGAGACTAGTCTAGCTTTCTGCATATCGGTTTGGAATGCTACTGAGGGTGACCTTACCCCGCAGTCGATTCCAATGGTAGGAATGGCTTTGAAGCTTTTCACGAAATTGCGGAGTCTGACAGAAGCAAACGATGATCTGGAAGATGCGCTGGCGCTTTCCAATGTGCAAATCTCTCAAAGCCTGATCAGGCTTTTGAAGCTCCAAAGATCAAAAGACACTCTATCTTTGAATTATGTGGATGATCTTCTGTCAAGAAACGTCAGTAAGATACCCGTTGACCAGATCAAAGATTTGTCAGATTTCTATCCCCTGGTTGCCTCCGATTTCAGGACAATCCAGTCTGCGGCTTTCGACGTACTCAACAAAGCGCTTCCAGCCACCCAGCAACAGCTTTCATTGGATGTCCTTTTAGAGAAGACTGGTGTGTTCTCAGGTTCCGATCTATCTCAATCCATACTGATATTTTGACAGATGCACGATTGCCTGAAGAGCTTCTTTCCCTTTTGCTCGATGCTCCTGTATTCTCGAACTATCCAGATGATATATTAGTAGATTTCCCAACATCAGTCCGAGGCTACCTTCTTTCATGGCACCTCGTCTACGACGCATACAGCTCGGCATCATACAAAGTCCGCAGTGACTATAGTGATGTTCTCAAGTCTGAGAACTACATCGAACCCCTTCTTGAGTTCGTCTTCGATGCCCTTGGTCATTCCACTGCGCACGCCATCAATCTCGACAAGGCACACATTGACGCACAAATGATAAGATCTTATGATATGTGGCAAGCAGCTGATTCTGAGTCGAATGAGCGAAACATGCAATGGCTATTGGTCAATCTCTATTATCAATGTCTCAAATACACCCCGAATCTCGCAAAGACATGGTGGGTGGATTGCAAGTCCAAGCAGACGCGTATTGCAGCGGAGTCATGGACAGACAAATTCTTTTCTCCGCTCGTGATAGCAGATATTATGGACGATGTTATGAAATGGGCGGAAGAGCAAGAACCTCCAGCAGATGACGAAAAAGAACTCATCGTCAAGGTGTCGAAGAAGAGCCGTGAAATCCTAGCCGGGTATGAGGTCGACGATATGATGATGCAGATGATGATTCGGTTACCGACTACGTATCCCCTCGAGGGCGTCAAGGTCGTGGGCGTGAATCGTGTAGCTGTCAATGAGAAGAAGTGGGCGTCTTGGATGATGGTCACACAGGGCGTCATCACTTTCTCCGTGAGCTTCTCTCCCCATGTCTAAGTGTAGTCACAAAGCTAACAAAAACAGCATGGAAACATCACAGACGGTCTCGCAACCTTCCGACGCAACGTTACTGGTGCTTTGAAAGGACAGACCGAGTGCGCAATCTGCTATTCAATTATCTCCTCCGATCGCAAGATGCCCGACAAACGATGCCAAACCTGCAAGAATCTATTCCATGCGAGTTGTCTATTCAAGTGGTTTGCCAGCTCAAACCAGAGCACCTGCCCACTTTGCAGAAATCCTTTCAACTATGGTGTTTCGAGGGGTGCCAGAAGCTAAAAGTGAAGGATGCCGCTGAGATTTCGACGAAAATCGATCGAAGTTGATGGAGGGTTTTTGATAATGCGAAGACTAGAGCGAGGTGATAGATGACAAGGTCATGACTACGATATAATTACATGGCATGAATGTGAAGTGCATATCTGTGGCAACGAAATCCCGTGGCAAGACTGCTTTGCTGACAACACTTTTGAATCCATCTGAGCTAGAGCAGGGGTAGCTGGCCAACCTAGCAGCGTGGCTAGCTAAATGCAGGAGTAAGCCTTCAATTCTGGGACGCTTGAAAGCTTCTACGCGTTACGAATGGAGATAACAGACAACAATAATGCATTCCTGCAAAAAATCAAGGCGACTCGAGATCATGCAAGGCTCCAAGCCTTAAACATCCGACCCTTCAGGACTTTGCATTTCCAATTTACGCTCCTTCGAATAGAATACGTACGCTATGGTGACCTCGATCATGCTCTTGACTGGTTAATGCCAGAACACCTCGCCGTTATGAACTTCTTATAATTAAGGGCGCTTGAGCGAGTTGAAGCTCAGCGGGCAAAAGACACAGCCGATGCCGAACTCCGCAAGAAGGAGAAATAGTTATGGGATCTCTTGAGGTGTCATCTCGAGGTTGACACCCTTAAATTTGAGCTCTTGAGCAAGGTCCTGGCGTTGAAAAAACTCGAACATGCATACCTACACTCTCTGTCGCCAAACCCAGTGTGTCGGAGGCGTTGAAAGCTGTCGATACGTCGGATCAAATCCCTCAAAGAAAAAGAGAATCAAGTCTTTGTCTCTGATAACCCCGAGATCGTCGACGCGGCCGATGAGATTTACATCCTGCGCAAAAAGTAACGAGATTGAAAAGGGATTGAGAAGAGATTGAATTGTGTCGGCTGGATAGGCGACAATCAATGCTACTTCAGTTCTTGTGGAACGCCATATGACTACCGTTCAAGGGAACTGAATTAATGTACTAATACGTATTTTCACTTCACCTGGGAAGCCTTGGTGAAGCGATTCCAAACCCGCGAGGGGTTTCCGTCTCCTGTCAATAAGGATGAGTTGTTTGATGCGGGACTATTTTTGGGAGTGGGTCTGGAGCACAACGCACTTGTTTCCGATCTCACGTGCAAGCAGACCCTTTCCTGATTTATTAGTATCCGAAATGGGCTGTTGACATGTTTCTTGAATAAATATTCTGTACAGCATTCTGGTATCTCCAGAACCAACATACCAATTCGCTGGCATTTTGACATACGCCACTGTACTTTTACAAGTACACCAAAAACTCCTGGATTCCCCTTCCCATTTATATTCAAACGCCGAACACTCAAGTAGACCATATCAGAACTGTGCAATATTAGTCAATATTCCCAAGCCCTTTGTGATGATCAGGACTTACCAGCTTCAAAGGGGTGCGATTCAGCCCTCTTGTGAAATTGCACATCGCCCGCTGCTGGTTCGGTCTCTGTTGCAATCTCCGAAAAGCCTCCTGGATATGCCTTGTCTCAACCGGGGTGCGGCCCTCAGACGGCGGATCAAATAAGCCCTGTAACTTGCGCTTCTTTCCGCTCTGCTCACCACCTGACTTCTCCTTGCCTAGATCCTCCTGTTCTTTGATCTTAAGGGCCTCCTCGGTAAGCGTCTGCACAATCTCGAAAGTCAGGAAGCCGAGGATGTCAACAATGTCGTCGTTTGGTTTCGAATCCGTGACAACACCGAAGCCAGCCCATTCCTTGAATCGCTTGCCCTTGCGGAACGTGAAAGATGCTTGGCGATATTCAGACCACGTGACATACTCTTCTTTCGTCATGGCTTTCGTGCGCTCATCAGCTTTGTTCAGTCGTTGAAGGGTAGCGTAGTTCATCTCTTCCTCGTCCTCATCCTCCTCGTCTTCTCGTTCCGGAACTTCTTGATTGTACAATGAAGGGACTTCCCAAGGTAAGCCGACCTTTGCCTTCTTGTTCTTCTTGGCAGTGTCAACGACCGGACCGGCTGCTGCTCCTCCTGGCTCATCACCAGCTCCTAGATCAGCGTCGCCGCCTTTGTCATCAGAGTCTTTAACGTTCTTCCGCACATCTTTCCAAGAGAGGAAGGTGCGCAGACGGGATACTTTGGCTTGGTCGTGGCGGATTAAGAAGATGAGATCGTCGGTTGATATAGAGCGACTTCCACGGCGAGATGCTTGTTCTGTGCATTGTCGGAGCTGGGGACGTTAGAGGAGGTTTTAGATAAGGTGGGAAATAAGATTGACCATTTCAATGACTTGTTGTCGGACAATTTCCTCTATCATACCAGTGGTTTCGGGAGATGCTTCAGCGGTTTCTCCAGAGACGTACATCATCTGTATAGGTCAGCATCAATCAACGGCTTCCTTTCCACTGCGAAACACAAACGGCACTTCGAGTACCACTGCAAATCCACACCCATAACTCTCGAGCGATTTGAGGGGTAAAGAAAGAGCCAGCACTCTGTGACGTAACAATATCTATAATTCAGACGTTCAAGCAATTTGAGTAATCGCAATTGAATCTAACAGGCTGGGCGGCTCAACTTGAATCGTCCCTTTGCATTGTCGTGGGGACATGAATCTTGCAGGTACAAAAGGAAGCACATTACTAACCTGCTGGATCTCCGTCCGGTACTTTGCCGTCTTGTCAGTCATTTCGGCGGATTACTACTAATGTAATACAGAATATCATTCGGTATTCAAAATATTGTCGGAGCTCCAATATTTCTCCTTGGTTTGATAGTCAGTGGATGTTAGCCTTTCTATTTGCTTGAAAGGTGGTGAACTTTAGGTCACCTGACCTCGGGCCGCTTTCTAAGCTTCTTTCGGTTGTGCCGGTCATAACGCTTCGACATTCAATGTCCAGCCTTTATTTGTCACTCATTTCCTCCCCCTCTGCACGCAGAATTGTTTCTTGTCCATTCAGAACTCTCTAACTCATCTCCAACATACAGAGTCATACGCTCTCTCCCACTTCTCTTGCGACTTGAACTCTCTCAGACCTTTGCTTCCCACGTGACATCATATGCCGGCTTTCCGGTCGACCAAAGTCTTTCGCCTTCAAAATCCAAAGATCGCTGGGCGAATTATGGCAGTCTCAAATTAGACTGTACTTGCACTTTTGAATGATGGATGATGGAGAGGTAGCGGAGCCTCGAGCTCCGCGCTACCCTGGCGAAGATACCAGCGAGACATCGGAGCGTGAGATTCGTGGTTGGTACTGCTATGGGCTGGCCGCTGAAGTATTTGCTGTTTGTGGGGTTGGTGAGTTTCAAAATTGCTAGGTAATTTCAATTCCACTAAAACTTTCGCAGGCTCGTTCCTCCCAGTCACGTTGGAACAATTGGCTCGAGATCGAGGTGTTTGGTTCAATGACAGGACTACATCTTGTATGGCGAAAGTCGCCGATGAAGCTGGCACTGCCACGGCACTTTTACTTTCAAGAAAAAAAGAAGAACATAATCAATGCATCATTCATCTTTTCGGAGGAGATATCACTACGTCCAGCTTCGCCATGTACACTTTCTCGCTTGCGGTTCTGGTTCAAGCACTCTCCCTCATCTCGTTCAGCTCAGTTGCTGATTATGGTATACATTGGAATCTCTCTGACACACGCTTTAACTGATAATCTGTAGGCAACTATCGCAAGAAGTTTCTTCTTGGTTTCGGGTTCACTGGTGCCATAACGTCAATGCTTTTCCTCCTCGTCGTTCCCAAAATATATATCGTAGCACCTCTGCTGGTCATTATTGGGGTCACTTGTCTTGGATCTTCTAACGTTATTCTCAACAGCTTCTTACCACTATTGGTATTGAATCATTCGCAGGCCAGACGGAAAGAAACAATGGCACCACCAATAGCCATGGCGAATATGTCCCCCGAGGGCAGCTACGAAGATGAGCCTCCTGGCTATGAAAGCACTGATGGGGCGAAGGCAGTACCTTCAAAACTTGATTCGCCTCAGCTGGGGCTTCAAAATAGTATTTCCTCCAAAGGCGTCGGTATCGGCTACGCTGCTGCCGTATTCGTCCAAATTATCAGCATTCTGGTGCTCTACGTTATGTCCAAATTATCTAATTCATCAACGTTGGGTCTGCGATTGGTCTTACTTATGGTAGGGGTATGGTGGTTCTGCTTTACAATCCCAGTTTCACTCTGGATGCGATCTCGACCGGGACCACCGCTCACCACAGCACTATCAAAGCACACAAAGGTCCATACAGTTATCGTCTATCTAAGCTTTGCTTGGGGATCCGTTTGGAAGACTGTTAAAGTCGCCGTCAAGCTGCGCCAAATGTCCATATTCCTCATAGCATGGTTCATTCTCTCCGATGCCGTGGCCACTGTATCTGGTACAGCAATTCTATTTGCGCGAACAGAATTGAAAATGGGAACGGTCCCAATCGCCATTCTTTCCATTACTGCTACATCATCCGGCATTGCAGGGGCATTTTTATGGCCTATCATTTCCCGTCGCTACAATTTACAAACGAATCGCACAATAGTCTGCTGCGTCGCCCTCATGGAAATCATTCCCCTCTACGGGCTGATGGGATATCTTCCTTTCATCAAAGCATGGGGCGTCGGTGGGCTGCAGCAGTATTGGGAAATCTACCCTCTAGGCTTTGTTCACGGTTTTGTCATGGGTGGATTATCATCTTACTGCCGCTCGTTCTATGGGCTGTTGATTCCACCTGGCAGTGAGGCGGCGTTTTATGCGCTCTATGCCATCACGGATAAAGGAAGCTCGGCCATTGGACCTGCGGTCGTGGGAGTGATTGTCGACGCAACCGGGACAATTCGACCTGCCTTCTTCTTTCTGGCTGTGTTGATTGCCTTGCCATTGCCGTTGATCTGGATGGTAGACGTGGAAAAAGGCAAAGAAGATGCCGCACGAATGGCTAGGTTCATTGGAAAGTCCGGTGATGCTAATGAGCGATTCGCAATCGGGGAAGATGAAGAGCATGAAGCTGAAGGACTGATCAGGGACCACGATTGAAAACGAATCATAAATGGATATAATGAACTATTTCCTCGATCTTGCTCTCTTTTAGTGACATTTTACTTTAGGTGTGTCGGCTCTGCTATTCATATTAACGAAGAACCCCAACTTGTTTAAGCCACTGAAAACGAAGCCCTGAGTGCCAAAAAGATCCTCTAGCTTGTGATATCAGAGGAATTCTAGAGACAGGGCCTTCCTAATACGTTTCATTTTTCTGCTTAATGCTCACGCTGTGAGACTAACGTAGAACTGAGGGGTCTATTGCCACCCTCTAACCCAACCCGCATGTTATGCCAGACTATACATCCAACCAACAAAGAAAACTCGCTGAGTCGACCGTAGCCAGACCTGTAATTGAGCATTGCTCATTTCTATGTACAAAACATACATCTAAGAAAGAGAATCGTTCCTCATCCAACTCGTCCTCACGCTTGTACAATTAATGCTATTGTCCCTCGTTCTTGGCCTCGTCCTTACTCTACATTTTCTTCTTCTGCGACTCTCTTGCTTGCTCAGCAGCTTTTTGCTTCCCTTCTCTGTTCTTCGCAATCTTCTCACTCATGTACCGCCACGATCGACCGATGCCAGATGTCACTAGTCCTTTAAGGCTCTGACTTGTGCTAGGCCATCCAATCGTCTTCTTGATCACACCTCTGACTTCGCCTCGTAGATCCTCAGGTGGTTCGCTGGCGATCCGTCGCTCGAAGCTTCCTCCCTCCCTCCTATTGATTTTCGTCGCATCTTCATCACTAGACGCTTCAAGCATCTTGTTAAACTCCAATTGCGGGATTTGATATTTCTTCTGATACTGAAAATAGAGCTTTGATCTGAAAGCTTTTGGAAGTCGCCGTACCATGTTTCCTCGTCGAACTGGGTCCATGTCTTGGGCAAGTCGAACGTTGGCAGAAGGATCGGCGCCCCAGTCTGGGTTGGAGCATTTGGAGTCGTTGAAACTGACGTTGGGTAAATTATCGATGAGAGGTGCGTAGAGACGGCGGAAGTTGGGGAGATTGTTGCCGACAATGTTAGCGACCTTCGACTTGTTTTCGGTAGGTAATGCCATGCGGGGGTCACCCATATAGCTGATGCTTGCAATGGTTCCGTACAATTCGAGCTCAGTGAAATCTGGAGGAAGAAGTAAAAGTGCTGTTCGTAATGCAGATATGAGGTTGACTTGATTCGCGAGTCGGACTCGTGGATCATCTCGCAGAATCTTGACAGGTTTTTGAAGTCGTCCGGCAATGTAGAGTGTCGACCACTCCGACAGATCATTGCACAGCGTATCCAGATTTACAACCCCATATTTTATCAGCGTGCCGTTGACCGTCACAAACGGATTGAAGTATACACCAGCTCCCCATTTGTCTTGCACTGCCGAGACAGCTCCTGAACCGAATGATCCGAGGGCGGAATAATGATCTCGGTGTTGGGCTAGATTCAACGAATGCCAATGTTGCGTATAGGACACACCAAATATAAAATCGATCATCTTTGGCGTTCCTCCCTGAGCTTTCACCACCGCTGGAGGTGGTTTCGAGTGTATGGATGTCGCGCTTGAAGGCGCTCCGACATCCTTTGATTGGGGAAAGACGCCGGAGCCATAGGCAAAAGCATACCGTATCGGAGCTCTGAATTGCCATAAAATCTGCCGTAAGGCTTCCTTAAACTCATCATTGATGACTATGTGCTGATTGACACCGAAGTTCATATGAGGGAGTTGTGAGAAGTGATCGATATTATAATTCGGGTTATCTTCCCAATCTGTGGGTGGAGTGCTCGTGGGGCTTGGCTTCGACTGAGGAGAGCTAGATGAAGCAGAGGAGGATTCGGATTTCTTAGAAGTAGCTGAGTCCGAAGCATGCTCACTTATGGAGTTGTCGTTTGGCTTCTCGCCAGAGTCTTTCGAAGATGATGCAGGGGTCAGGATTCGCTGGGCTGAGGTAAACGATCGAGCCAGAGGGTATTGTCGTCTAGGTAACTTGTTTGAAACCCATAGTCTGGCAGATGGGAGCCTGAAAGCCTTCATCATCTTTCCAGAATTGCAATTGAGCGGTTGGAGAATGTGAAAGCACCAAAGCTGGCGATGCTCACAACAGTTGCTGGACAGCGATTGAGAGCTGTTCGTGAGTCTTAATATCCCATGCGAAAGTAGTGCGATGTTTCAAAGGTGCAGCAGATGCTGCGGATGGGTTACGGAATGTAAACAGCCATAAGTATGAGTGCTTTGGTGAAAGACTGGAAGATGTTTTCAAGCTCAAGCTACGATGACTAAGGTTGGACCCCACGCGGCCGTCGAAGTGGCGGGCGGGGATAATCAGGTACCCGCTCCGATATCAGCTCATATGAATAGAGCAGAATCACAAATCAGAAAGCGCAAATCTAGAGGTTTATTGATCAATGGGATGTGTGGTTGGCAAGATGTTGTATTGTGCAATGCGAATACAGAAAGTTGGTATATCCTTTTACTTCATGACAGCTTACCTACCTTAGGTATGTATTGCAATGCGCAACCCTTTGAAATGGATTCGAAAATTCATAATTGCCCATATATTATTTTCTACCATATGGATGGACTCTTCCCGCAGGCCCATCAGTAATAAAAGACCTAGCGACTCGGAAGCAAATCAATGATATCCTGCCGGACTAAATCCAAGTAGATCTAAAAGCGTCGCTTCGCCAACAAAGAAGATGTTTTCTTGTCTCACGTGACGACGCCCGTCTGGGTCCCATAATCAAACAACAACAATATCGCCATTTCAACACGCATCGAGGCGCCTCAGCGATCATGAGTGCTCATAAGCCCCCTCCGATGGATACCTCTAGGAGGAGATCCTCAATCACTGCCCATCGAACGAGCCTAGGCCCAAGCACTCTTCCCCGTCCTCAATCAAGAGGCCCAACATCGAGAGTGAGTTTCCTTTCTTCCTGCCCATAAATCAGAAATATCACAGCTTACTGATCACGTATTATTACGAAAGATTGCCTTGGTCCGCGCCTCAAATACGCAGCCGTCATATGACTTCTTAACGGGTCAAGACTCTACGAACCGCCAACCTCACGACGCCTTGCGCAGTTCAACGCGTAACCCTCCTGCTGAACCTAGCAGAGAAATAGTGACATCAGCAAATGAAGATGAAGCGGAAAAATGTCGAATGGAGCTTGCTGCAACCAAGGCCGAGGTCAAGAAGCTTTCCTATACAATTGAAAATCACAAGCAAGAGGGTGAGCTTGTGAAGTTGAGATATGAGAGTGACCTCCGAGAGGCTCGGAGGAAGGCCGAAGACGACTTCAAGAAAATGCAGGTAGCGGAGGGCGAGAAAGCTCGAGCTGTACGCCAATTCGAATCGCTCCAGCGTGAGATGACCGAGGTCCGAGATGCTGTAAGTAACGAGAAGGCTGCACTGGAGAGAAGACTTCGCGAGGCTGAAGAAAGCAAACGAACTGCCGAGGAAGAAATCGAAGACGTGAAGACTGCGGGAGAAGAAGAGTTGCGTGTGGTCGAGAGACGGTCATCGGAACTCCAATCTCGGAACGATACTCTGCAGCGCACGGTCGAAGAATTACAGCAGGACTCTGATCGAAGAGAATCTCTGCTGCAGCTAGCACAACAACATCTGGCCGATAAAGAAACATCCCAAGGTGCATTAGAAGCCGAAATTATACGTTTGAAGGCTCAGACTGGCGATGCAGAGACTCTGGCAATAATCAAACGCGAACTTGGTGAACAGGTGGCACATATCAAGAAGATCGAGGCTCTTACGCGGAAACAGGCTTTGGAGCTAGAGCACTACAGACAGCTTCATAAGAGCATTGAGATTGTTGAGGAAGAGAAGCGATCACTCCAAAGAAAGGTTGATTCTATGGAAGGTCTACGAAATGAGCTTGGAGAGGCGCAAATTCAACGACAGAGACTTGAGGATGAGAGATTAGCATGGACTGCCTATCTCGAGAGCCAAGCTGGTGCCGATGGTAGAGCTGAATTTGACTCACCGGAGGCTTTGGCAAGAGCGTTCATTGAAGAACGCCTTCGAACTGCCGCTCTGATCGAGAGAATTGGTGCTCTGGAACCGGAACTCATGGATAAGGACGGTATTATTCGAGGTCTCGAGTCGCAGAAATCAGACTTAGTAGAGCAGATAGAAAAGCTCAAGGCCAGCGGTGTGACGAGTATGATCGGAGCTAGTGGTGACAATAAAGCTCGACTACGTCTGGAGAGGCAACGAGCTCTTGCGATCAGAGAGGTGGAGTATCTCCGAGCCCAGCTTAAGAATTTCGACGCCGAAGAAACCACTTTCCAGCCCGAGAATTTGGACGAGGCCAAGATCAAGCGAATCCAGGAGCTCGAAGACACGGTGGATCATTACCGACAAGAGGTACAAACGCTCCATGCTGATCTTGCGACCCGCGAGTCCTCAGTTCCAGCTTCAGAAACCACGGGTACCAAACGCCAGCGCGATGCTTCAGAAGAGAATGAGCACATCGGTGTTCTATCCCGCAAGAATCGCAAGCTCCAAGATGAACTCACTACTTTCCAAACCAGCACAAAGCTCCTGCAGAAAGAGATCGCAGTTGTGCAGGAACGGTTAACAGCCGCCACGAAACAAAGTGCAACCCGAATTCTCTCCTTGCGATCAAATCCGACTTCCGATCATGAGGCCATCAAGCAATCCACTCTCGATCTCCTTCGAAAAGAGAACACCGACCTGAAGGAGCACATTCAGTCCGGCAAGCGCAGCACTGTTCAAACTATTCCTATCTCGTCCCTCGAAGCGGCGCAGCGTGATGTTCGCAACGTCCAACTCGAGCTAGCATCCGAGAAGAAAGGCAAGGACCGTCTCAAGAAGGTTTGGCAATTGAAGACCCGCGAGTTTCGTGAGCTGGTCATCTCTCTGCTAGGTTGGGACGTAGTGTTTATGCCGAACGGGAAAACCAAAGTTTCCAGTTTTTTCTATCCGAGCAAGGGTGAGGAAGAGAACTCTATCGAATTCGATGGGGAGAGAGGCACCATGAAGGTCAGTGGTGGACCGCAGAGCAAATTTGCTGGGCGGATCGGCGAGCAGATTAAGTTCTGGGTGCATGATAAAGGAAGTGTGCCGTGCTTCCTGGCGGCTTTGACATTGGAGTTTTACGAAGAGATGAACAGAGATTCCACAATGATCGTGGATGGCTAAGATGGGGCAAGATTTTTGTTTTTTGGACATATGGTCTAAGGCTGCTACATTGTGGTAAATATTGCATTTCTCTGCGAACTGTAAAGATGGTCGGCGGCGTTTGGAGGTGGACCATAAGGAATATGGCTAAGGCTTCTGCATTTATCACGTTGCATGCCCATTTGATGAGGGCGTTCTGGGGAGCGTAAATGTTGGTGTAGCAAAGAATAATTATCATTCAGATCAGATAAAGCATCCGAAACGCCACGTTTATCATGATCATACCCAAGTCGATACCCAAACTGACTCCACCTTCTCAACACCACAAAAGCACTCGTTCCTTAAGGACTCATCAATCACTCGAGACACTCCACGCCCTCCAATGCTTGCATGGCCCTCCCGCCTTCCCTCTCAAAAACACCTACCATGCGTTCACACTCACTCCTTAACTTCTCTTCCGCCGCCTCAGCATTGTGTTGAATCCACTCCTCAACAGTCATCCTCTTCTCCGGACTGGTTAAATCACCGTTTTTTGCTTTCAGCATGGCTTCCCCAATCATGCCTATTGCAGCTACATTCTCATCTCCAGGACTTTTCAGGAGTATGACATCGAGATCAACGGCAGACCATGGATGGGCGCTTTGTAGACCTGCAATCACGTTCCGCTTTGAAGGCGACATGATGGGAGTGGCAGCGAGCGGGATACGAGCACTAGTAGCTTGAGGCGTAGCGGGCTTTCTGGCGCTGGCGGAGGGTTTTGAGGATGGTGGATGGTTCTCGGCATCAGATGATTGGGGAGAGTCGGCGGGTGTGGATTCTTTGAGGGGCGGTGTTGGAGATCGTGGGGCGGGCAGTTTGCCTTTTGCTGTCGTTGATGTGGGTGCTTCTTCCCGCGCAGCTTCAGGCTGAGCTTCTGACTCAGGTTCCGCTTCGAAACGTACTTCTTGAACTCGAGCAGGTACACCTGTCTTCGGCGGTCTACCTCTTCCTTTGGGAGCAGCTCTTGGCTTTGAAACCTTAGCAATAGGCACCTCAACCACGGGCAGCGCTTCGGGGGCCGGAGTATAGAAAGCTTCCTCTTGGGCAGTAGAGTCGTCTACATGGATAGACGCTGGTTCCGGTACTGCAACAATGGGGAGCTCTTGATATTCGGAAACAACTTCCTTTGGTCTTCGCACGATTTCTTCAATGTTACTGGTCACCAACTTCTTGCCAGCTCTTCCCTTCTTCATCGTACTAGCGCGTCGAGTAGAACCGCCTCTAACGACAGTGGACTGACTGGCCATGCTGGCATCCGTCTCATTTCCAGACTCGTATTTCTGATCATCAACAGCATCATGGAACACATCAGTCACCTCAGCAGTGCTCTCGTTGACAGGCAATACAGAACCTCGTGTCCTTCGACCTGGTAGCTGGCGGGCGGGTTGGCGGGAGCTCGCCCTCTGCTTTTTGGGCTGGGTGACGGGCGAAGATTGGTGGATCGAGAGGCTGTGCTCAAGTTCTGCGACAATCTGCTGAGAGGCTTCTGCTTCGGCAACCTTCTGAGCCTCGGCATCAGATTCAGCTCCTGCTTCTACCACCTTTCTCGCAGCCGCCTGTTGTTTGGCGGACACTTTTCGCGGTTGCTTGCCCTTTGCTCCTCTTGCTTTTGGCAATGTCTTAGATTCTGCTTCCAGTGCCTGAAGCTCCAACTCAATTGCAGCCTCGTCGACTTCCATTGGCTCCGTCCCAAACATCGCTTGGTCGGCTTTTACGATCTTGCTTGATCGAGTCGCCTTCTTTGGCGGCAGCAGTGGTCCTTCATCATCCGTCAAACGTCTTTCAAGATCAGCCTCAAGAGCTGCATCTATCTCGTCATCATTCGGTATTGACACATCTCTTGAAACCACAGATGCAGCAGAGTCCTTTCGTGTCGACCTCGCAACGGAAGATCTTCCTTTTTTGCGGCCTTTCGGCTTTGGAGCATCTTCAACGGCAATTGATTGATTGGTGTCGTCCGCATTGATCGTGATACTTTCGTCAACAACTGTACTCGCTCTCGTGCGCGTCACCCTCCGCTTTGGAGGAGGATGACATTCTATGACGGAAGCAGCAAGGTCGACTGTGTCATCGGTTTTTCGCTTTCTTCCTTGAGGAGGCTTTACATCTACCTCTACCTTCACCTCGAAATCATCATCTTCAGGCTCGGGAGCAGGTTTGACTTCGACAGCTTCGTTTTTCTTCGCCTTGGCCTTTCCTGCTTTGGAGTTCCCAGATTTCTTTCCCTTTGTCATTTTCCTCCCACCCTGTGTTGTTACAGTCGAATTCGTAGCTGTCGTGAGAATGCTGTCCCCCTCTTCTGTAGGAAGATCTGTGAATGATGCAGAATCCGATGCGACTGTGAAGGCTGATTGTGTTGAAAGCCTAGAGATTTTGGAGGCTCTGCCTTTCTTAGACTTTGTCCGCTTTGGCGCTGGGCTTTGTTTATTGTTGTTGACGAGAGTAAAGAAGGGGCAATCGGCTGATCGATTGAAATGCTCGTCCCTGCCCGGGTTAGTTATCTTCAAGAAAGTTTGTCATGAGTTACTAACAATGGTTTATCTTCATTCTCCCACCCGTCTAGGGCCAGATTGCAGTAAGTGCAGGTCGCCATATCGTCATATTCTTGCGAAGGGGTATATTTCCACCCAGCATCCACCATCTGCATCTCGATCAGGTCGGTTCAAAGCAATCATATCAGCTGAACATACCTGCTTGACTTTACATTTCCAGCCCCTCTTACCTTCATGCGGCCATCTGTCCGCAAACGTTGCTTTCCTGGCTTCAATCATCCTAGCACTACAGGGGTATTCTTCACTCAATTCCCCATCCTGCGTCTCAATAGTTGCGACAATTGCCCAACCACAATTTGGAGAGTGTTTCAAATGTTCGACCAGCGGGTCATCGCCCTCCTCCCATCCATCGATATTCTTGTGGCAGAGGAAACAGGCGACATTATCGGGATTGATCAGGATTGGGTAATAGAAGAATCCTGCTTTCGCAAGCTAGACAGACATTAGCAGAGACAATAATCAAGAGATTATCCGGCGTACATCTTCTGCCAACAACCACTTATGAGGCCACTTCATCAACTTGGGCGCTTTTGTGCTTGCATTTGAAGCCCTCCTTTTCGATAGTTGTTGCGCGTTCTGGAAAGATGCAAGACGATTTTCGTAGGTGAAATACTCGTCCACGACGTCAGTGATAGCCATCGTCAATGCTGATTGAAGATATGTACGTTCTCGGCTGTAAGATATCGATCAGACCATCGGACACTGTTGTTTTGATTCTGGCTAAGCAACGCGGCATACAACAAGTGGTGGTATCCACGAAGCAGAGATAGTGCTTGTACTTCCGAGTTAGTTGCTGAAGTCACGCAGCGCTCGTTGCTAGTTGGGGTGCCGATACTGCAGAGCTACGCGAAGCAGTGAGATGTTGAGGACGCGAGTTTGTTGACATCGGAGCCCAGGAACATTTGTTCCGCGCTCACGTGATGATTAATGGCCACCTTCAATTCTTGGCAACTGGCAAGGTCGTCATGTCAATGAAAAGGTCTTGCCTGATTGGATCATACATAGATAGATGCAGAATCGAAAACTCTCCGGACTACCTGGCGGCTCAAGAGAGTATCTCATTCGGTCTCTCGCGAAGAAGGACAATGTTTACCAAGTTTCGATATCAAACTTACGAAACTAAACGTTGCCTTACATGCCTCTACACCGCCCTCGCTCGCATGGATTGATTGGTAGGCAGAACAATCTCGTCGCGACACAAGAAAGACGGTGTGCTACTACTTAAGACCTCCTGCATACTGCTCGACGTAAAAGGCAGAAAGCCTTCTCAGTGCTTTCAGCTTCCCCAGTATTCAGACAAATCGACCCTTTACTCTACCACGTTGTAGCTACAAGAAGAAACGTTGTCGCTGTGATCATATAACACCAGCAATTTGAGCCATCCCGAGTAGCTTTCTGGTCAGCCGAATCTTTGGGTCTACTTTCAGCCAAACAAGGCTGCAGCTGTCTCCAACATCGCTCAATACGCCAACGACATCTGCTATCATGAGTAGTGATTCGCCCTCGCAGTTTGCCTTGACAGCCTCGGTCGAGTCACTGGCTACTTGCTTCGCTCAACTAGCTAAGCAGGATCAAAGCAGGTCTGAACTCACAGATGTAAGGCGTTCCAACCACTGACGCCTGTAAAGTCGATATCCATCACGGGGAATGATGGACTCGCATCTTTAGGCACGAATTCTGGGCTCATCCTTTAACTATGTGTTATAGGGCTTGTTGAAAAGGCTTCATGTCTATGAACAGGACATTGATAGACTTAAGATGGATCTGGAAGACCAGACGAAATCCCGCATTGGATACCAGCAACAGGTCCGCGTTCTAAGCGAACAGAAGATGAGGATTGAGCAGCTAATTGTGATTTCCCCTTCCCATCGACTTAGTTCAAGCAGCAGCTAATGCCCCCTCAGGATAAAGACCCTTACGTGGTTGTACTTATAGACGGCGATGGCTCTAAGTTCCTGGATGAGCTCCTTCAAGAGCCAGTCACGGGTGCTGCTAAAGCCGCCCAGAGACTCAATAAAGAGATTAAAGATTATCTGAAGGACACGCCGCTCAGCGCTGTCAATCTCCCTATCTTAGTTCGTGTTTTCGCTAATTTAAACGACCTGGCGAGGTCACTTCGTCTGTCCAACGTTATCGAGTCGGCCGACAATATGCGTACGTTCGCAGAGCAATTTACCAATAGTCGTGCTGAGTTCGACTTTATTAATGTTGGACGTGGTAAGGAGAACGCCGATGCTAAGATGAGAAGTGAGTTTCTACTTGCTTATACCCAAGCGTAGTGATTTTATACTCACCCACCGATAGAGATGTTCAACCATTTTATGAAGAACTTTCAGTGCAAGAAGATTTTTTTCGCAGGCTGCCATGATAATGGTTATCTACATGACCTTAGGGAGCACGCAGGAGATCCAGATGCCAAGGAGCGTATTGTCCTTCTAGAGACCACACCAGCGGAGCCAGGATTTCTGACCCTGGGCTTTTCTATGATACGCCTCGACACTGTATTCCGTTCTGAGCCTCTTGGGAGCGGCAAGGTTTACACGAATCCGAACCACACATTGCCCAATCAATCCGCTTATTCGCCAGTGCTGGTTGAAAACGCAACCGTAAACGGGGGTTCGCGCGGACTACCTGCGCCATCTTCTACACATCAATCTTCTGTGTCTCTAGTGACAACGACGCCATCCGATGGCACCCGCTCACCATCTCCCTATTCTGGACAGACATCAACTCCTGCTGCGAATGTCTCCTCTTCTGGTAATGGCGGTATCTCTATCAAATATCCTTCCAGCTATGCCGCAGCGGGGGGTACCAGCGGGCATCAAAATATCTCTGTCCAAATTGCAAAGACCAAGGAGCCTAAGACTATTTATTATAACAGTGACGACCATCGTCTTGATCCACCGATCAAGACTCCCGGCTATAATAACCCTTCCCAGGTGACGTACAAGGAGAAGACGGAAAAGATCAAGCCGAACGTCTTTTGTAACCACTTCTATTTAGCTGGCAACTGCGCGTTGGGAGCTGCATGCGAAAGAGACCATAGCACCAAACTCACACCCGGAGAGATCGCCATCCACCGCTTCAGGGCGCGCACGAGCGTGTGCCCTGCTGGGCCGAGCTGCGACGATTATAATTGCTGTCTTAGTCACCATTGCCCCTACGATCCGCACTGCGCTCGTCCTGAGTGCAAGTTCAAGAATACAAGATTTGGGGACTTGCACTTATCTGAGGACGAACTGGTTCCAGCGTGAGTCGTACACCTAGCTGTGGATAGATTTCGAGCAATTCTGACGTTAACATTTCCCCGCAGAACACGGTGGACGGAGGGCATTGCTTTTCCAACAGTTCTTTAGACAGCAACAGTCCACTTTAAGCACAGGATTCTCTGACGCGGTCTGCTTTACTCAAATTATATTTTGTGTTAACGACTTGGATTTCGGACGATTCAACAACGATATCGCAAGGATGCGACCTCAGATTTGGGTGTCATCTTCAACTGCTGACATTTCTAATCATCTGGGTATTATTTAAATCCCATTAAAGCCGCATACTTTGAGCGAAAACTTTCCTTTCTAGTCTAATTCGAGGGTCTCGTATCAAAAAGTTTAGCTACAAACAAGCCGATGATTTGGACCTCTCATGACTTCCATCTTCGCAGTGACGCGCCCATTGAGGGACTTCTCCGGCGCCGATGAGTTTGACTCGGAGGGTGTGAGCTGCCCCGTAAAGCAGAAACTCGTGGCCCAAGTACAGGAAGGACTAGGCACAGGTGTCTCCCGTTAGGTCCATCGTGCCAGAAAAATTCATACGGGACTGCAATGCACCCTCCACCAGCCTCTTCAAAGTCCTTCAGGGCTTGCTGTCATCCTTGTCGAGAGGAAGGGGAAGGGTTTGGATATGACAGGTGTGGAAGGAGCGGTTCTGAGAGGGATTGTGTAGAGTATCGGTGATGCAAGAACCAAGAGCTACAAGTGGTGCTTCCGGTCTTCATTCCGACCTACCTACCCCGCGCCTCGACTGAATCCCCAGTGCACACCATGATTTTGCATCACAGCATTGAGATTGGATTGCTTCAATCAGTATATAGCACAGATATAAATTCCTCCATTCGTTACGACAGTTCGTTATAAGATTTTTTCCGAAGCTATTTAAGTCTCAACCGTCGCGAAGTATCACACGACGGAGACACGAACGCGAGATCTGCGAATCAAGATTCAAGCTCAGAACTTCTTCTCGAGATAGCTCTCCCCAGCCTGCTCGAGCTTGCCCTCCATTCCGCCCTGGCCAGATGACTGCTGTCCTCCCGAGCCACCGAACCCACCGGACTGTTGCCCACCACTGTCACCACCGTAGCCGCCAGATTGCTGCCCTCCAGACTGCTGTCCTCCGCTGTCTCCGCCATATCCGCCGGATTGCTGCCCGCCGGATTGTTGGCCACCGCTATCGCCTCCGAAGCCTCCTGACTGCTGTCCACCACTGTCTCCCCCGAATCCGCCGGATTGCTGTCCGCCACTGTCCCCGCCGTATCCTCCGGACTGTTGTCCACCGCTGTCCCCGCCGTATCCTCCGGATTGTTGTCCACCGCTGTCACCTGGTATGTGTTAGTTTTGGCCTGCAAATATTGAGTGATAGATCGAAGAGGAAGCTCGACCTACCTCCGGAGCTTTGGTTTCCTCCTCCGTATCCGCCGCTATCGCCTGTTGTGTGTAAGGATTGATTGCAAAGTAGTGTGAGTAGGTGGAGCCTTACCACCTCCCATGCCACCACTTCCACTGTCCCCGCCGTAGCCTCCACCTCCACCTCCCTGGTTGCCCTGTCCCTGCTGGTCATCGTTTCCGTATCCTGACATGATGATGTTCGGTTGGGAGTAGTATAAGAGTAGATAAAATGCGAAGTGTGAAGTTTAGCTATACAGAAGTTATGGAAAGTGAACCTGAAGAGACACGAGGGGTCTCAGTCGTTATATAGCTATGGCGCAGTTGAGGGGTAGAAAAGAGGGGAAGGAGGCTTCCAAGCGAGGACACATGCAAAAGCGATACAAAGCGGGACAAAGCACGACAGACAGCCTCGAGGGGAGGGGAGGGGGTTAATTGACGAATCCAGTAACTTGTTCAGCTACCCCGCTCCCGAGCATCGTCTCTTCGGTCCACCACGCTTGAAGCGCTTGACGCTTGTCTGGTTCATCTCCCAATGGGAGAGCGCATGATAAGCCATGGAGAGGCCAAAAGCATGGAAGTAGAACTTGGTATAGCTGTAGAAGTGTGGCTATAGAAGAATGGAAAGCAGGATCATGGACGTCGGACGTTGGATATTGGATATTGGATATTGTCAAGATTAACCGAACATACGATTTCGATACGATAGATACGATAACGATACGATACCATACGATGCCCTCGGGCTCTAACGAAGCCAAGATGCTTGTCGCGCTGAGATATTCAGGGTCCTGGGTTAGATCGTGCTCGTCATGCATGTAACGTGCATGTGACATGCATGAGAAACCATGCCAATGGACGTTATGATGTCAGCTCACCCTCCACCCCACCACCATACACCTCGAGTTACGATGTGTGCTGCAGATCTGGTTTTGGTTCGGAGATCGGACCTTTGAGGTTGAGAGCGATGGAAGAAGCAAAGCTTAAGTATGGGGGCGTGGCGTGACTTTGAAGAATAAGGCATCAATCAGAGTGGAGATTGCCAAGAAATGGCCCACGACTGCTACTGTATCTTGGCTGCAAAAAGCTTGGTACTTTAGTGTACAGTATGCTCGACATGTGGGCTTATGCAGATACAGTAACCCCTGCTCGTTAGGAAGTAATCACGTGCGGAGTGGCCTTCCACCCATCTCGGAGATCCAGGACCAGATCGACGGGGATCTTCCTCATCAAGATGAAGGGCATTTCGCTGCTTTCGCTGTTCTTTACGTCCAAGGCGTACAAAACGGAAAACGCATCAACATTTTCTTCAAGGTAGGGGGAATACTATTGAGCTCTCCTTCAGATGGTTTACGCACCCACGTGAAGAGGGGAGTCAAAGGACACAGCATCCGAGTAGACTGGAGCAGAACCAGCAATCTGGATGGCTGCCGCCTCCAAGATCTTGGTGACGAACCATGAAGGTGACGGTTGTATGAAGCCGGGCAGCATACCGACTCGTTCTTCAACGGCCAATCTTCAGAGCCGTAATGAATTCAATCTCGGGCTGGCGAGGTGTTAACTTATGACTGCCAGGTCGCAATAAGATCACCAGATATCATTGACGTGAATATCCACGACCGCCGAATTTACCGACGACCGGCTTCCAATGGGCTGCGTAGCACGTCCAGTTAGATGGAGAGAATGGAGCGCAAAAGGCGGCGAGATATTGGCGTGTGGGGACCATACGCTTTTAACTATTTAACTAGACCTGTGAAAGTGTAATCGCATGGTTTGACAACATTGGAACATTGTAAAACGGACACCTTTAAACTGTTGGGGAAAACTAGGTTGTCCGTGAGAGTGTTGCTCGAGGAAGCAGTCAGGACGTTGATTGTAGAATGAAGAGCGAGTGGTAGGAAATGTTGGTGGTTTGCGGGGGTGCCAAGGGATAGCTCAATATTCAGATAATACTTATTCATATGAACGCACGGGTTATAGGGGTTCCATGAGACATAGTAAGGAATATATGAGCCACTCAGCCACTCCTCGTAATTCGTCCTAAGTGATTGCGGTGATAAAGCATGATGTTTTGAGGAGCAGATATTCTTTATGATCCGCAAAGAGAGCAAACCGCTTGTGGCGCCCGTTCCGTTCGGCCCGGGTTTAGCCGATCACTCGGTTATCGGTCAAGGTCTAAATGATTGACCATAAGATTTCCAATCGTACAAAGTATTGTGAATAGCACCATGACCCAACAATAACACCTGCTCAAAATGGCAGCTTTTGTGATCAAGGCGGTCGGTCGAGCCACCTTACGAAGATCGCCATTTCCAACCCGGCCAGCCAACCTCACGAGAGGAAACCACACGAGAAACCACACGAAGAGTCCACCCACCAAAGCCGACGAGAACGCGGCGAACGGCACCTCCATCCCCGTCGCAAACACAGTTGCAAATGTGCCGATATGGCATCGATTGGGTCCTCTATCAAGAGGCTTCCAAGCATATGCGAGAAGCCAGAGGAAGCACCCTCTCAAGACCCAGTTCTTCAGCGCCCTGGTCATCTTCTCCCTAGGTGACCTGTCAGCGCAGAGTATCAACGGAGATGAGTATAGTCCCGCACGAACTCTGCGAGCTTTGGTGATCGGTGCCGGGGCCGCGATTCCGAGTTACAAATGGTTCGTTCGATGTTTGGGATCGAAGCGTGTAGGCTGATGGAAGACGCAGGTTCATGTTCCTGGGGAATCACTTCAACTACTCCTCCAAAGTCATGTCTCTCGCGACGAAAGTCGTAGTCAACCAAGCGCTCTTCACGCCCGTGAACAACACATATTTCTTCGGCATGCAAGCTTTCCTGTCCGGGGATTCCATGGAGCAGGTTCTGGAGCGCATAAAACGAACCGTTCCCACATCCGTAATCAATTCGCTCAAACTCTGGCCCGCAGTCACGGCGTTCAGTTTTACTTTTATCGATGCGCAATATAGAAGCATCTTCGCAGGAGTTATCGCTATTGGGTGGCAGACATATCTGAGCTATTTGAACAGAAAGGCCGAGGTTGAGGAGGCTCTCGAGAGTGCGTCCGAGAGTGCGTCCGAGAGTGGGGGAAGAGAGGAGATGAGATCGGAGAGGACACAGAAGCTGGGTGTATAGAATGACAGAAAGCACTGGCCGGATATATTTGCATGACGACTGGGAGATACCTGCATAGAAGGAATATGGCGTTCGGGGGTGATTTTGGAAGTGCGTTGGGTTGGCTTTACAGCCTACATATACTGTATAGATGATGCCGAAGATGAAGCCCACATTTGGAAGGGCAATACAAGTGCTGCAGTGTCGCTTTCATGTATACCTTTTGTGCAAGGCATGACAGTTGGAAATCGGTTGTCAGCGTCGACTGGCTATTGTGAGCGAGCCAGACCCGGAGGGAGAGAAGTTAAGCAGCACTATCTTAGACTATAGAATCTGAGACATTATACAGTCAATTTTTGAAGCCCTCATTTGACCGCATGTACCTTCCATATTTCCTCGATCGTACAATGTGAGGATGAACATTTTCAAACGCTAACTCTTGTCGATTTCCTCCAATTCACCCATTCCTCTCGAATGAACATCACGGCTTCTAATGAACAACACGACTTCTAATGAACAGCACGACTTCTAATGAACAACACGACTTCCAATGAACAACACGACTTCTAATGAACAACACGACTTCTAATGAACAACACGACTTCTGACGAACTACTCTCCAGCATGTCCCATTCGTGGAGTTTTCCGCGGCATTGCTAGATGATGATCAGGAAGAGAGATGGGAAGCCGCAACATACTCCACTGTACGGCCTGCACTCTATTGACACGTCATTGATCCAGATATAAAGTTCTCGATTGGAGCTTGTGGCTCTATAGTCCGAATTTAGCATATCCTGGCGCATTCTCCCGACTTTGCTGGCACGCACCGACCTCAGAAAGGATACGATCTAACCTCGTCCTCCTTCTCCACCTCCAATCCAGCATCGACCTGTTCCTTATGCTTCTTATCCAGATATTCAAGCAAGACGTCCTCATACCGCTCCTTACCCTTATACCGACTGACATCGTCACCCCAGCTCCTCACGGCGCTCGCTAGCCTACCAGGCACGTACGGCTCTTCGCAGATCTCGGTGATGGGGTGGAAGTAGGTCCGGATCGTGAACACGACTCCTCCACTCCGCGGCAGGCGTCGCAGGGTCTGGCGCTCGGAGCGGAAATAGTGGTGCTCGATCGCCTTGTTCTTCTCGGCTGTGAACCACCCGACTGTCCCCTCTTCTCCGTCTTCGGGGCCAATTGATGAGGACCAAGCTAGCTCGTCGTCTACTTGAATAAAGTAGTTGTTCTATGTGGTTGTTAGAAGGCAAGTAGTCGAGACAAACACGTTGTGTGGAAATGAAGAAAACCTACGCGCTGCACAGGCCCGTTTGGTTGGACCCTCCTAAAGAAATTCATCATGCCCTTCTCCAGCTTCTCCTTGAAGCCCGGCACATCACCAGAAGTGTGGATCTCGCTTAGCGGCATGCCCAACTTGTCCTCCAGTTTCCAGAACCCAGCCAGCAAGATCGCACCAGCGAGGAGGTAGTACTGGCCGTCTTCCTTTTCGAACATTATCGCCAGGTCGTCCTGTACCATGCGTGCAGCCATCTGCATGGGGTCCTCGGCGAGCGGCCTCTCCACGATGTTGAAAGATTCGCCCGTCACTAGATTGTCCATCCCTACTGATGTTCGCTTGTACAACGAGGGGTAGCGCTCAGGTAGGTAGCCACAGAATTCTTCCAGTAGCTCCACTGCTCCATCAAATGCTGCTGGATCGGTGTGACAGCATTTGGGTCCTCGGTCAATGATTCGTGCTGCCTTGTCTGCGTGGAACTTCATGTAATGGTTGTCGAGTTCTGCCACGTCAATTAGCAGAAGGAAAGCTGGTGGCGAGAAGTAAGGATGTACCTATCCATTCATCCCAATTCATGTTTCGAAGACCCATCGTGATATGGTAGGGACCATGTCTGAACGGCCGATATGGGTTTGGCTTCGATGCTTTCACGTCCCAATTGGGGGCTGGAGGTGCAGTGGGTCGTTTGAACTGCATCGGTTCCCAGACTGCTGAGGAATTAGCTAGTCCCAATGTTTAATAGCAGGTCACTGACCTCCTGGTCTCCTTGTGGGCGCCTTGAAGTTCCTCACGACAGGTTTTTCAAGATCCAGTGTCGCTGGTCTGGTTTGTGACTTCTTGAGCAGTTTCGTTGCTCGAACCAACAGCCACGCGAGCAAAGCCAGGGATGCAACTCCGTACAGCATGACTTTCGGGTCGTGGGCAGCTTTCTGGAACGTTGAAGAAGATCTGGTATTCTCAAAAAGCTGCTTTGCCCACTGGTGACAATTCTCTATTCGTTTATCCATTTTCAAAGGCGAGTTGGGATTGAAAGATACCAACGAGATGCGATGAAGCTAGGAATAGGAAGTATTGAGGGTATGGATCGAAGTATAGCATTTTCTTGTACTACAATAATTTTTATTGAGAAGTCCAAAGCATTCGATAAGCTCCATCAAAGTCGCGGGGTGATGCCCCGCCCACTCTTATCCGGGAATATTTCTCCCTTTTGGGCAATTGATAACCGTTATCCACGGCAACTGGTCAAACTGCGAAAAGAGACCAAATCAGGAAGACAAAATACACCAGATGGCGTGTTAATTCTGGAAGACGAATTGGTATAGCCTGCAACTTTGACTTGCAAATCAAAATTGGGAGCCCAGACTTGAAACGGCCAGTAACCCTTCCGAAAGTCTCGAGATCAGTCGTAAAGCGATTGGAACCAAAGTGGAAATATCACCAGTACACATCTTGCCAGTAAATCTCATCAACAATGCCGATCTCTTTGTTGACAGGGTCACCACACTTTGTGACGAAGAACAGGAAGAAGAGGCTCATCTGAACGTGTTTTATCACGTGACAGACCGAGACGAGGTAGGCTTGACCTGACCTGCGCTCAAAACAGCTGCGTAAATAGACGTACATGGTCATCGTTGCGACTATGTCAACTATGTGTACAAACAAGGCTCTTAACCTACCACTCGTTTCTGCTCATCATGAGCTACCACGGCCTCTCCCGCTCTGCTGTTTTTGTTGCCACTGATTCGGAGGGGCCTGTTGGTTCCCGTTCCCAGCAAAGAACGCAGGATTGATAAAAGCACCAGACGGTAACGGAGGCGGTGGTGGCATATTTGGCCATCCACTCTGCATATTTTGGTAGCCCTGAAATTGTTGCTGAAAGGGCTGCTGAGGGAACTGGGGCCACATTGGTTGCTGTGGCGAGTATTGGCCTTGTGATTGCGGGCTGTAAATATTGTTTGTGTTTGGAGTAACGGCGGGTGATTGTGAGAAAGTGGTTCCTGGGCTATATGGAGAAAAGGTCTGAGATGACGCTGGGCTGTGCTGCTGATGGCCTTGGGGTGTTTGCGAAAAGCCATTATTGTCTCGGCGGTCTTGAAATCCACCTCTCCCTCGTCCACGATCTCCACGTCCTCTTCCTCGATCGCCTCTTCCTCTACCCCGGAAGTCGCCACGTCCACGATTTGGCATGCCAGATACGTAATCTCCTTCTTGAGGCGCTTCGCTTCTTCCTACAGTGTCTGCAAATCCGGTCGGTCGCGCGAGTGGTTTGTAAGGGCCATCATCTTCAGCATCATCGTAACTCAAGCTTCCATCTTTAGTAGGTAGATGTTGCTGTTGTAAGGGATGTCCATGAGGTCCAGCTCGACCGTTACCGTCGTACGGCATCTTTCCACCTCGCTTTGCGAGTTTTTTCTGCTTCAATCTCTTCTTATGCTCCGCCTCTGCTTCGTCATCCGAGAATTCGATCTCTTCGTCACCGACTTCCTCATCGTGCAAATTTGACGCATCGGAACCTTTGTAAGCTTTTAGGGCTTGTGTCAAGGCAAATTTCGCATGCTGCTCCGAGTAAAAGACTTTTGTGCCAATGGATAAACCAGCCTCTGTGATTTCCCCACCGTTTGTGAATCGTACGGTGTAAAGCGGTTGTTGGACTCGGCCCAGAGTTTCGGAGACCACACCAAAAACGCGCCTATCCGCCAAGCACAGAACAGAACTGCTTTCAAGCGCTCTATATTCTCCTGAAGTCTTCGCCTTGATCAGAATGATATTGTCCACAATCGTTTCGACCACTCCTAATTCTTCAATCCGCATCTCGGGTGTAATTACAACATCTGGCTTCGGTATGACCTCTTCCGGAACCTCGTTCTTCGTTCGCAACTGACCTCCAGCTCCCTTCGTCTTGGCAGCACCGCCTTCATCATCGGAACCTCCATCTCCCTCCATTAGGATTCGTGCTTGTTCCTCAGGAGTGAGAAGTTTATACGTATTATCCCCCCTTCGTCACTATCATCTTCGGAGCTGTCATCACTCGAGGAGTCGTCGGATGAAGACTCGTATGGAGAAGAATCGACCTCCCATTCTGCATTCTCGTTCGCAGCAGGAACTTTTGAAACAGGTACATTTCCTAGCTCCGGGGCTTTCGAGGCTGGTGCATCAAGTCCACCTAAAAGAGCTTCTAAAGCATGTGTAATCGGTTGACTTTCTACATTGTTCAAGCCCTCCATTTCAGGTGCAGGTTCCGCAACGACTGCGGGTTTACTGAAATGGTTTACCTCAACATCCATCTCTTCGGCATGCTGTAGCGCCGAGATAGCGGTTGCGTTCTCCATTCCAGACATCTCAGCGTTTGGTCCTTGAGTAGACATCGGAGCCGGAGGTTGTACCACCTGTTCTTTAATATCTTCACCGTCCACTGATTGTTGGACTTCTAAGGCTTGCTCTGGCAGCATGATTGTGTTCTCCGTTCCAGACATCTCAACGTTCAATTCTTCTGGAACCGGCGGATTTGTTATAGCCTCCTTCATCGCTTCGGCGACCATTGGCTGTAGAAGAGATTCGCCAGTCTTCCCTGGTGACGTTGGCGCATTTCCCAATCGTCCCAGGCCTGGTATCATAGATTGCGTAAGTGAGGTTGCTTCTGTGGTAGGATGTCTCGAGACTGTGGCTTCCGCAACTGAAGGTTCTCCAGCAGATCCTTCGTCCGTGCCATATGTATGGTCCGGATCGTTCATCGTTGCAGGTAATTCGCCGCTGGAAGACTCGTTGTGGAGACGGGCACGCTTTGCGGGAGGAGCTTGGGAATGGAGTTCGTCAATATCTACTGTTGCCATCTATTAATGCTAGGTCAATGTATAAATACCACAAATAAAGCTGTCCGTAGCAGAAAATGGAATGTCGTTGAATATCGAGAAGAAAAAAATGAGCCTCAAATAAAATACTTTGGTACTGTATGGTCAAAGCTCGAGACTACAGTAGGGTCCGGTGGCTCGTCATAGGCTTCAAGCTCCTCTAATTTTTAGTTGACACGAAGCAAGAGCACTGCAACACTTTCGCTCGACACAAATTGTTCAAAAGATGCCTCCACCGGTTGCAAAACCACTGACATCTCGAGGACCTTTACCCTCTTCAGCTTCGCGACCCAAGAGAAAGTGAGTAATTCTGCCTGCAAAAGCAATGTGCCCAACTAAGCTTCCCCAACAGACCTGCGACGCCTTTCGCTGTGAAGCCCATCGGTGCTTTCTACGTCTTCCTCGGTGCCAACATACTTGCAGCGATTTACGCGCCGATACAAGATTGTGATGAAACGTTCAATTATTGGGAACCGACACATTATATCAGTCATGGCTATGGACTGCAGACTTGGGAGTACTCGCCAGAGTATGCGATAAGAAGTTGGACATATTTGGCCTTCCATGCTTTGCTCGGGAGTTTCAGGCGCTTATTGCCATTTTCGACAAAGGTTGGAGCATTGATTTCAGAACAATGTATACACGTGCTTACCACCCGCAGGTTGGAGAATTCTACTTCATACGATATGTCCTTGCCTTCGTCTGCGCTCTCTGCCAAACGCAGATGTTCAGAGTTATCAACGGCACCCTCAATCCTCGAATCGCCCTTTTCTTCATGATGGCCATGATATTCAGTCCCGGGATGTTTCATGCGTCTGCCGCCTTCCTACCTTCGAGCTTTGCCATGTACACAACTATGCTCGGAATGGCGGCTTTTATGAATTGGAGAGGTGGTTTGAAAACAGCACTTGGCATGTTCTACTTCTCAATTGGAGGAATACTTGGATGGCCATTCGCTATTGCCTTGTCTGCACCATTCTTGCTCGAGGAACTCATATTTGCAAGCTTGAGTAGTAAGGATGCATTTATTGATGCTTTCATGCGTTTCGTCCGAGGGTTTGTGGCAGGACTTCTGGTTCTGGTAAGTACTTTCAAGCCTCATCTCGTACCATTCGGCTAACATTGTATCAGCTATTCGAATTCATTGTATCGGGGTTTTTCTACAAGCAACCAGTGGTTGTTCCGTTCAATATTGTCATGTACAATATTTTCAGCGGGCCTGGAAGAGGACCAGAGATCTATGGGACAGAAGCATGGCATTTCTACATTCGGAACCTCCTCCTGAACTTTAACATCTGGTTCCTACTTGCTGTGGCCGCCTTGCCACTCTTCTTTCTGAAGAAGATGCTCTCTCGGTCTCCCCAAGAAGGCGGCTCAGTCACTGGCCTCCGCAGCATCATCTTTATGTCGCCATTCTACCTCTGGCTGGGCATTTTCAGCTTTCAGCCGCACAAAGAAGAGCGATTCATGTACCCAATGTATCCAGCACTCGCTTTGAACGCAGCAATGTCTCTTCACATCATTTTGGCGGCATTTGGACAGTCAGATCCCAAGACACTGATTGGGAAGATCCCAGCAAAATTGAAACTTGCAGTTGTAAGTATTACGATGATCGGATCTATTGATGTTGGAGTTGCTCGTATTTATGGCATTTACTCTGCATATTCAGCGCCCCTGAAGATCTATGAGCCTCTACAAAATAGTACCATTGGGATGCGTGGCGAGTCGGTTTGTTTTGGAAAGGAGTGGTATCGCTTTCCGAGCAGTTATCACCTTCCAAATGATATGCGAGCCAAGTTTGTAAAGAGCGAATTCGACGGTCTCCTCCCAGGAGAATTTTCAGAGGCCAAGACTGGCTTCTGGGCTGGTGCTTGGTTGGTACCGCCTGGAATGAATGATTTGAATCAAGAAGATATGGGGAAATATGTAAGCATGCTGTCCTTATTATGATCTTGCTCTCATTATGATTTCAGGTCGATCTACAAACTTGCAGCTTCCTTGTAGATACTTACTACCCTGGATCCCAATCTTCAAAACACGAACCTCATTATATCCTTGATGAGGATAACTGGGAGAAAGTTGCTTGTGAGCCATTTCTGGACGCATCACAGACTCACATCCTTGCTCGCACGCTTTGGTTACCGAACCTGTCTCTCATCCCAGAGAAGTACAGACGGCATTGGGGAGAGCATTGTTTATTGAAGCATAAGAAAAAGGCATAAATAGGGAGTTTATTGGAAATTTTTGGAAAAGGATGGCATGGACCGGCGTTAGGAGAACGTCAAGGTATGTACAATTGCAAACATATTTATAGCAAAAATATATACATACAAAATCAAGCTATGTTTGAACACTGTCCTTCTTCTTTCAACCATTGACAGCCAACATCCCCATCATTCATACCATCAACACCTCTCTATTTTGTAACATTTCTGCGTCCTCATCTGACCTCTCGTTTATCAACAGCAGTCGCTCCATTATAATAATGGATCTATCCTAATCAGTGCCCCTTTATATTCAATAGAAAGCAATCCACTCACCGTCTCATCCGCACACCCCACAGGCGTCATATAATCATAAGCCCCCAGATTGACAAAGAGCTGCTGATTCGCGCAAACCAACCAAGCGCTCAGATTGGGCCTCGAAATACTTGCCACGCTCCACTGTACCGCATCACCACTAAACGCAAAGGTGCCGTACGTGTTCATCGTCGTCTCGAACGTCATCGCCAACTTCGTCACACTACTATTCGCTTGCTGCTCAACGTTGGCGTACAAGAGTCCGCCTTGGATGAGTTCGACGAGCTGTCCGTTGATGATGTTGAACTGTCCGGCTGTGGTGTAGTCCTGCAGTATTGCTGTGCCCGGCACGTACTCGGGCGAGGTCTGGAGGTATTGATGGAAATTTGGGGATTCGACAGCTCGGATCCAGTAATAGCCCGATTGAAGAGTCGTTCCCGGGTACGTTGTTTGCCCGCCGCCGCCGGAGATGGTCGTTGAGGCGATTTGGGAAGTCGTTTTCGTGCTAGCTGTTGTTGGCTTCGTTGTAGACTGGAAGGAAATCACGCTGGTTGATTTGGCGCTGCTTGTTAAAGTCGTGGCGGAGGATGAGGGACAGGATCCTGTGCATGGGAGGCATTGGGAATAATCTTCATGCATTGGTTAGTGTATCAAATGGAGAAAGCTGAGCCTCATTCACATGGACTTCAAGGTATTAGCTTGAGGTTTCAATGATGGGATGGTATGGTGTGGAAGTAGCTAGACGAGGGGGTAGTGGGAAAAGGAGGAGCGACGTACTTGGAGTATGTGCATGTCCATCCTGAGATACATGTTGTCGATCCTGACCATCCAGTTCCTCCACCTGTTTTCAATAGTCAGAACTGTTCTCTCCTGGCTTCAATATCATAGGATCTTTTAGAATCGGCTTCACCCACATTGTCCGTAGCCAGTAGACTGGGCATATGCTGCGCCAGCCAGGGCAAGGAAATTGAGGATCACACAGCGCATTTTGATTCGAAACCACAAACAACAATGAGCAAAAGTATTTTCCAAAGTATGACAACTAATAGTCTGCCATGAATGCGTTTTAAGCGTTCTCATAGAACTCTGGTCATGTGTAAAATTGCGGACCGAAATCACCGAAGTAATATATCTGTATTCTGCCAGATTGACTCTAAACTCCAAAACACGACGAGTAAAAATTCATGTAACTTAGCATACATATTGACTTGTGGGGTAAAGGATCCATGGCTCAGGCTGATTGGAGAAGTTGTTTTGATTTTCATTTTGTGCCTGAAATAGAGTCCAGGTTTTATACGCCGAATTGGCTCTCCGGTACTCATGTTCCGACTGAAGAGTGTCACGTGTACAGTTGAGGGATGACAAGACGGATATGGAAGTCGTGAAACTTGGATATAAAGTTGTTGATATTCGGTTGACTGAGCCTACAAGTCAAGCCTACGCCTTCCTGAATCGTTCGCAGCTGAATCCGAAACTGGCAACCGGAAACGGACCCCACTCTTCCTCGTTTCCATCTTGCTTCGAACGGAATGGCATTGCGAATTCCTCAACATACCATCTCGAACATATGGATTTATCCTTCTCTCGCATGATCTACTCATAACAGCTACCTTGACATTGTGACAATATTCCTTCACAAAAGTTTGTGTCAGTTACATAGTGACTTCCTTCCAACCCATAACCAACGTCGCCGCCACTATGCCACAGACCTGGCTGATTGTCGGAGGCTCCCGGGGAATCGGGCTCGAGTTCGTCACGCAGCTTCTTGCCCAAGGACATACCGTAATTGCCACAGCGCGAGCTCCAGCATCTGCACCGCCCGTCAACTCTTTGGGCAACGGAAGCCAACTGTACTCACTGACTGGGACGCCGAATGGGAAAAATCTCACTATCTTGGAGTGTGATGTTAGTGATGATGCGAGCATCAAGAGGTTCGGCGAACAAGTGAGGAAGCTGGGGAGGAAGGGCGCTGTGCTAGAACGGGGGATCATTGATGTCGTTGTTCTCAATGCTGGTGTGTTGGTTTATCCAAATCGCGTGAGTGAGATGTAGGTTTCTCCTTTCTCTAGTGTCATGCTTTAAATGCTTCATCTCTTCGATCCGTTTGTCACATAAAACTCATCTCTTCATACTCAAAAGTCACAAGCTCACAATTAAACAGATCTTTCAAAGACTTTGCCCATCACCTTCATACCAACACCATCGGCCCACTAATCACCGCCCAAACCCTTCTCGCTCTGTCATCACCGACCTATCTCCCCCCCGTCTCAGTACTCACCTCGCCAATCTCGCCAAACTTCCCATCAACCCCCCTCAGCATCCACACTCTAGTCTTCATCTCGTCAGATTCCGGTTCAACGACCAACTTCCGCTCTTTCGAAGACGGTTTCGCAGCGTACGCGGCATCGAAAGCGGCCCTGAACCAAGGACTTCGCCATCTGGCCGCCGAGCTGCAGAGATCGAAGGGTAGAGCGGCGCCGACTGTACTGGCTCTTCATCCCGGTGAAGTCACCACGGATATGGCGGCTAGTGTGAGTCTTGATTGGGATGTGGAGGGTATCATCAGCCCCGGAGAGAGTATCAGCTGTATGCTAAAGGTGATTGCGGAGAAAGGGAAGGGTGGTATAGATGAAGGAGGCCACGCTAGCGCGGCTGGGAAGCAGGAGGAAGGCGTAGCAACTTTTTGGACTTGGGAAGGGAGACGATATCCTTGGTGATGATGAGGCTCTTGGGGACGAGAACATCCATTGTCGAGATTGAGAATTGTTTTTCCAAGATACCCTTTGCCGCCTTCCGGTTAGCTATGCGTTGGACGGTACTTATCGCCTCGGAACCGAGAACAGAATATGTGTAAATACGAAATCTGGTTCCTGCTCCTTCACTTCCACAAGAACATCACAAACTTCACACCACAGGCTGCGCATTTCTAGCAACGACTTGGTTCACACGTGCGCGTCTTTGAAAGATTGTCCGTATCAAATCATCGCATACTTCCGATATAGCTCTGAGCTCTGAGCTATTCCCGACTACGAAAGTCCGCTCATTCGACGTATTCCAATTCGCAAATATATAACCATATATGTGAAATTCCTCGGGCATTTTAACGGATAATCTTTCATTAGGATAGCGGGGGTCTTAGAACATTTCCCACACAAAGAAGCCGCGGTCTCTAGTATGAGTCCATCAACTGACTTATTTCTTCCGGGAACTCCTGCTCGATATCTCGTTGCTGTCCTAAATCAACGAAGAAACGCTTCTCGGAGAAAAGACGGAACGGCCTCCTCGCACAGGGAGTCGCCACGGTTATCCTCGCTAAATAAGCGCTACTACATGCCTCACCAGAAGGTAAGGTACCTGGTACCTAGCATGGAAGAGCACTTGATCGAGTTCTAGCAGGAATAGTCGAGGTGTTATAGACGAATACTTGTGGAGAAGAGGCATGTCCGATCTCTCCCTCGATATAGTTGCCACTAAGCAGTTTCCTCTCTCCCACCAGCTTCGCTGAGGTTAGTCAAATCCCATGGTCACACATAGCACTTCTTGGGGACCCAAGTTGAGAATTTTTCTTTCTTGCATTCAGAACAAAAGCTTCTAATGGATGTCTGCCCTTCCTTTGTGCATCACAGATTAAAGTCAGCTCAGCACAGCTCAGCTCCTCGAATCGCTTTCTCGAATATGTCCAGGTAAGCCACTTCTCCACAAATCGTCCCCAATGTATGTCAATGAATCGAAAGAAAGAGGTCTTAGATACACATTACAGTTTCGAGACTGGTCGAAAAAAGCTGTGGCCAGTTGTATGTAACCTGCCTCCGCAAAATTACTTTTGCATCCGCAAATGAGCCAGAATAGAACAAAAGGACGAGGCAAGAAATTGTACATTCGTCGTTTCGCTCATCAGTATCCCCAACGCCATTTCCAAATCTTACTACCCAGGTCGCTTAATGAAATATCCTATGCAGAGTTGAATCACAAAGCTTGACCAACAGGCTTTCTTGAGATCGGGCCATCAGTTGGTGGACTGCGGGATAAGGGTGGAGAGCCGGCGAAATCGTTTTGTACGACTGGATTCATTGGACTGAGACCCGGCGGACCATTTCTGGGGGCTTGCATTTGAGTAGTTGAAGGACTGCGAGAACGATCTTGTCGAGGAGCCATTGGCTTTTGGGGGAGTTGACCAGTGGGAGTCATCGGTCGATTACCGGCGGGAGACATGGCGCGGGGTGGGCCTTGCTTCATAGCGGGTGACATTGGGCGACCTTGTCTCATGGCGGGGGACATCGGGCGACCTTGGTTGTTGGCGGGTGACATTTGACGACCTTGCTGAGGAACACGCATGCCAGCTGGTGGTGGGCCTCGAGGACCGTTTTGCTGAGGACGAGGCTTGACAGGACGTGTTGAGAGACAGGTTCGGGGAACAACACCTTGCTGAGAGCGATCGAGACGAATGCAGAGGGCCTAAAGTATGTCAGAAATGGACCACAGCAAAAGCGAGATCACTTACCCATCCATCATCATACTCATGCAACATGCGAATCAATTGGCCAGCGCGCAATTCAAGTTCGTCCTCCATGGATGGCTTAAAGTCAAGTTGAACACGGTGAACGACACTATTGGTGGGACCACCAGCAGCAGCAATGGCAGCGCCTTGAGGGGTTTGGGTGGGTGTACTAGGAGAATCGGAAGTCATGCTGAACTCGGTACCAGCGGGACTTGGTGGACCTCTGAATGGACCGCCCTTGGTGAAATCAATTTGCTTTGGTTGGTTTTCGCGCTTCGAAGCTCCACGGGCGAGACCAATTACGGCAACAGCGGGCACAGGTGCTGCAGCAGCTCCAGAAACAATTTCCCCTCCTGGACCGACAGAATCGACGACAGCTGGACCATTGGCGTTTGCAGCATCGATGGTTTCTGCATGACTGCCAAATGGGTTGTTTCGGTTCGAGTCTGGAGAAAGCATTGGTCTGTCCCATGCGCTTCCGGTCTTGGGTGGAGCGGCAGGAGCTGAAGCCATTGCGAGAACATTGCCACGGCTTGCACGCTTCTCACCACCAAGGTTGGGAAGAAATTGAGTAACAGGACGAAGAGACAGGCGAGGGGCAGTGGCATTAGTACGTATGCTTGCTGCTCGTGCTGGACCTCCGATCGCGTCGGTCTTCTCATCATCCAATCGCTCAGCTTTCATCGCATTCTTTCGCTTCTTGAAGCAGAACAATACAATAGCCAGTACGGTTCCGAACAAGAGCAAGATACCGATAGCCAAACCAGCCTTTCCTCCAGTGCTCATGCCTCCAGAACTTGACGATGCGGAGGCGGAAGATGTTGAGCTAGCTGCCGAACCCGTATATGAGAGGGTTGAGCTTTCGTGGGGAGTTGTGGGACTGCTGGTAGCTACGGCAATTGCGATTGACGTCGCGACGGAAGATGTGGGAACGATCGAGGAGGGAAGGCCAGTTGAAGAAGAAGTTCGGAGGGTGGTATCAGCTACGATGGATGAAGTCTTGGATTTGGCGGGACTGACGGGACTGGCGGTCTCGGCGACAATAGAGCTACTCTCAGTATCAGTGTCCTTTGCTGGGGTCGACTTGGCTTCTGCGGTAGGTGTAGTTGACGCTTGTATGTGTGTTTCTAGAGACTTCGTAGCAGTGACTCCCAAAGTAGTATATCCTGCCACCGGGCCTTCGAAGGTCTTTGATGCGGTCACGTAAACGACGGAGACGAGGGTCTGGTCAGGGTTGGCCTCAGCTTTAGCTTCAGGCTGGCCGAAAGCTGAAGCCCAGGCATCTGCAGCGGCGCTGGCTATAGCCTCTGGGTCTGGGAAGGCATCGCGCGCATGGCGACGATGAAGATGTTCATGAGCGTGGTCCATCTTGATTGATCGAGAATGTAGGGAGAGAGCTGTGGTGAGATGGAGATTGATTAGAAAGATTTTCGTGTTGCCTCGCGATTATTGTGGGAGATTGGATTCGCGTGGTATTATTGTATTAGAGACAAAATTGAACGAGAATCGTATGGTTGGTCGCGGAAAAGAGAGGATGGGATTATCGCGATGTTTGTGGGTGGAGTAAAGAGCGTGGATGTTGGTAAACAATCGAGTAGGGCGAATCGTGAAAGAGTGAACGACTCGAAGGGATTGAATGTGCACCGCTTCAGCGAAGAAGGATGGCGACGATGAGGGTGTGGGAGGGAAGAAGAGGGTGAGAAGAAAGAAAGGCGGAAGACAGGCGAAAGGTTCGGATGATTGTGGAGAGAGAGAGGGAGAGAGAGGGTCAGTCAGATCTGCGTTTGCCCGTCACTTCTTCCTTGGGCGAAACTGCAAGGCACAGCCTTCTGAGTGGGTGAGCCTGATGCGCTCTTCTCAAATAGGTTTAGTCGAGGTACACCCCCTTTTACCGGTGGCTTGTGATGGGGTAGTTGATTGGGGAGGGAGGGCTCAATGAAATGAGGCACAAAGGGCGGGAAGAAACAGAAGAAGCGGAATCACCTATTGATAAGTATGTATGACTCTTCCTGGAAGCCACAAGATAAGATAGAAGTGCATCTACACTTGCATCATTCTACACATGCAATATTGTTGATCAGATAGTCCTTCGTATTGTGAACACAGTATTATACTGTACCATTGTGAAGTGTTTGTTTTGTTTATTTCTTTATTTGTTTGTTTGTTTGTTTGTTTTGTCCTGCTCTATTGTAGAGTACATCATGTTGACCCCTGGACGCAAAATGAGAGATCCCGTGAACCCACGGCTCGCGGCCCATGTCGTCGTTGACTTACCTACCATTTCCATGTATGATCCATCTCATGTCACCCGGGAAGAAAGAAAACACACCTTTCCCTATCTTCATATTTATCCTTATTCTTCTTCCCTCCTCTCACAAGCCATCAAGCCATCAAGCCATCCTCAGCCTCGATGACCCTCTCATCCATCCGTCTATCCGACGATAACCGGATAATATATTGTATTTGTATCCCGTACCTCATCTCCCGCAATCAAAACCCACCAATCACGAAAAATCGGGCTTCCACAGTTCCTAAATTAGACGTTTCAAAGGCCTGCCGTTTTAGTGTCTGAGCCTAAATTACTGCAGATCGTTTTAGTGCCATCTTTGATGGGATTGAGCACGTGCGTGGCACCTGATGAGAGTGAGACTTATATTCGTTCATCAGCCTCATTGATTTACTACTGCGCCTGCTGCTATCGGAAACAGCAACAGCGAGAATGTTATAGGACTCAAAAGGCGATCCATGAAAATAACCATTGCCTCGGGCAGTCCCGAATAATGAGCAAGACATCGACTTCCTTTCCTCCCAGGTTGCGAATATTGCTACCACGTTACCTCTCTCTTCCCGTCTTGTCTTGTCCACGTTATTGCGGACACGGAATTTAGTCTTCAACTTCACGACATGCTCGCAAGATACTCTGTAGGTTCACGAAGGAGGACTGTGCTCGATTCTACATCAAAAGTCACCTAAACGAAACGTCTGATCTGTTCTCCATTCACATCAAAGTCATAGCAATGATAGAGTCGTCAGAAAGAACCTTTACGTTTACGGCTTATCGAACTTCCAGCAGCCTTCACAACTTGCGAAGATTGCTCACAGCCTCCGTAAACTCACATTGGCCTCCTTTCCATCAAACAGACGCAACTTCCAATTCTCGTAACCGAGCTTCAAGTTCCCTACACTGCTTTGAGAAAGGGCCTCGGATGTTTCTATATCCAGACAATGCCCGAGTGTACATCTCCTTGGCCATGGTTTCCCGACCTGTGTCTGAGTAAACATTGCCAAACCCGGTCATGGTATTCAACGCTGGTAGATATAACGACATAATTTGAGGGCCAAAAACCTCCTCGTAGCCTTGTAGTGCCCGAGTATACATTGCCTCCGCTTCTACAAGCTTGCGTTGCTTATAGTAAAAATTCCCTAGCTTATCGATCGTACGAAGTGTCTCGATATCCCTTGGTCCAAGAGCCTCCTCATAGCCTTGTAACGCTCGAGTATACATTGCTTCTGCTTCTACCAGCTTGCCTTGGCTATTGTAAAGATTCCCTAGCGTAATGACCGTTTGAAGTGTCTCGATATCCCTTGGTCCAAGAGCCTCCTCGTAGCCTTGTAACGCTCGAGTAAACTTCGCCTCTGCTTTTACCAGCTTGCCTTGGCCGAAGTAAACATGCCCTAAGTTATTCACCGTAACGAGTGTCGATATATCCCTTGGTCCAAGAGCCTCCTCGTTGCCTTGTAACGCTCGAGTAAACAGCGGCTCTGCCTCCGCAAGCTTGCCTTGGCCGAGGTAGAGCAAACCTAACATCTGCAAATCCCATTCCATTCCCTTAAGATCTACTTTGTCTTCTCGTATAAACTGCTCTTGCCTGGTAGCATGCTGAAGCAAACGCCGTTGTGATATCCACGAGTTTCTTTCATCTCTCATAGAAATATCTGAAGCGACACAAGTCAATGCGAGCTGTGCAAATCTCTCATCCCATTCCTTGTTCAATACAAACATGGTCCATGAGTGCATACAGCTATGCATGCTATATCCTCCGGACCCGAACTGCTGCTGAAGCGATGGATCTGGATCAACGAGCCCGAAACTGCAAAGCAGAGTAATCGCCTTATTGAAATTCAGTTCATTACTGAGCTTCTGCGCCCACTCTTCTTTCACGAAGCTTATGTGTCGAAGAAGTTCGTACCATATATCTTGTCGATCAAAGTATGCCCAAAACTTAAGCAGGTTTGCCGCCACCGGGTTTTGTTGTTGGATCCTATCAAAGGTAATCTGCCATGTCGAGTACAATGAGCGATATTCATACGAACTCAACTGCGGACTAGTTGTTTGAAGCATCAACCACGATGCCTTGTAAAGCCGAAGATAATATGAGAAGCTGGTGATCACATGCTCGAGATATGCCCCTGCTGTGGAAAGAGCAAGGGGTAGGCCATCTAGTTCCTCGACGAGTGCTACAGCATCCAGATCTGCCTTGTCAGTACTCCCTTCGCTCATCTCAATAAATCATACCAACATACCCTTTTCAATGCCCAAACGCCCTGACATATTAGATACAATCTTGAGACCTTCTCTAATATCAAGCAGTTTCTGAACAGGAATTCGCTCACCCTGCCTGATTTGTGACGACCGCGACGTGATGATAATGGAACCGTGATCAGAGCGAGGGAGGAATTGACGTATGTCGACTGCCGAGGTGTCGGGATTGCCAGGTGTCTTAGGGTTGTCCAAGTTATCGTAGATCATTAGCCACCTGGTATTCTCCGGGAGGTCAAGCCAGGCCTTGACTTGGCTTATGACTTGATCGAGGTCTTCATTAGGATCTTTATCAAGGTCTAGACTTGATAGCGTACTGTTTGAAGGATGATACCTTAGCACCTGCTGAGCGACGTTCTGAAAGCTTAGCTTGAGAGAGTCCTCGTCATTCGCGCTCAACCAGAAGATCGCCATATACTTCTCCTTAAATCGTTTGGCATAAGTGATAGCCAGCTGAGTCTTTCCCATACCCCCAAGACCATGTAGGACGATACAGGATCGGCTTTTGTGCCCTTAGAGTAGCTCGTACATTTTCGACAGCTCCTTCTCCCTAGCAACAAATTGTGTAGCTTCAAGAAATAACGTGAGGTCAAGCCCAACGGTAAATTGTTCGACATCTACCCCTGTGCTGGGTCAGCTTCGTTGCTTTAGCTAGCACAGCTCTATAAAAAAATTTTACCCTTATACAGCCTGTGAATCTCATCATCTAGCCGCCTAAATGCCTAATCCCTTCTCTCCCCATAGTTTGGCACTATGGACACATCAAATATCCCGATTAAGCAGTATACTTCATCCTTTTCAATACTAATATTGCGGCGTTCTGCCCAAGATCTTCGCTCTTTGATACTAAAACTCGATAATGTATCACCTCGAAGAGCTTTGTTTGCGATGCCGGTAATTTTGGATAGCTCAGACTCAAGCGACAACTTGCTCCCAAGTCGCTCACCCTCCAAGCTAAAGAAATCAACCAGCCTTAGTGCGATAAGCTCTTAAAGTGTCCAGCCTCGACTGAACCATCGACTCTTCCTAGAGGTTTCTTCCCATGCCTTCTGGTCATCCGCTCCAGTATTAGGCTAGGCGACGTCGGAAAGGTAAACGTAGCAGCGCGCAGCGTTCTGATACCACCGAAACATGGAATTAATCGCCGCCCCGAGCTCGACCGCATTCTTCTTATCGATGCAGCAGGTATCTACCCAGAAGTATTGCAGTCCGTCAATTGCAGCCTGCTCCGCGCAGAACTGTGTTTTCTTCCATCCAGCCCTGCTCTTACCGGTACCAGCTTCTATTTCTTGCAAGCTAACCTCCTCAATTCCCCAAGTGTGAGAGAGGATAGCATAGGCGGGGACGTCGCCGCTGGTCATTTCGCGAAAGACGATCTCGCCGTCCGGCTTGCGCTGCAAGAGGCGTATGAGAGCCATGAGTGAAGGACAGTCGAAGTGGCTCGTTGGGTATATCAGCGCAAGGACTGAGATCCAAGTCGACAGATTGGAAGCCGATGACGAACGACCGATCATCAAAAGATTCTACGGAGGTGGTCGTACACGCTGCCAACGAGGCTGCATCGTGGCGCAGGCTTGAACAGCTGAGGCAGACACAATGGGACGCTCAATGTCGCTCATTTCATGAATGCACCACCAGCATCATACTGTAGGATGACAGACTAACCCTTTTTCCATTTGATTTTGTGCTAATCGTCAGGACCTCGAAATTTGGAGATGTCGACGACGCAACAAGGGAGTACTCGTACTGTAGATCCCAGGCATCACATTACGCGCCGAGCAAACCGACTGAGGTACCTGTAATGTGTAGGCAAGGCTTTCAAGGAATTTCACTCGCTTGAGGATCCAAGAACGTTCGGAGATTCATCCAACAAAGGTGATGAAATTGAAAAATTACGAAGCAGATTTTGAGATGCGAAGTTGAATTTAGCATCTCATAACGGGGCGCGTCTCGTTACAGTACGTACTGTACGGGGAATAGCGTGGGTAGGTCCTGGCCCATGCTTTCCATTTTTTCTCCATTTCTTCGATGTACAGCGTGGTTCCTGGATTGAAAATGCATAATCAGTGCAGATACTGCGCTTCCTTTTTGTTGTTTTTTCCTGGGCTACATGGGCTGAGACTGTGCATGTTATGTTATAACAGAAGCTCCGATTTGAGAAAGGTTAGTCAGGTACGGAAAGAAACCTCTTCATCACTTGTGAATAATCCGCCGTATCTGGAACATGCTTGACAGCAATGAGACCACATGCGGTCAGTCACCTTCAAAAGGAGTTGATTCCGAGGTCCGAATCGTGCAAAAGTTGTTAGCGATTTGAAGTATCTAGAGTTCTGTTATCTAGTACATACCAATTTCTATACTTTCTTTCTCTACATTCCCATCTGAACTCCAAACACCATTTCCACTCCATTCCTCCCCATCCCATCAATGTCAAGCATACATACCTCATTTGGAGCCACCTTTCGGGTCTCTCATCATCACAGCAACTCTCACTTCTTTGCCACCGAATCTCGACAGATCGATCCCAATCTCGTCAATCTTCTTCCACACGTACTTACTGTACACTGTACACGGGAAACTTATCCGGCGACTTCTAGTTATCATTCGAGTGGCGCAAAGGCAAGCTTACTCCCCCAATTCCAGCGATTTACTACGGAAAGCTTTCCTCATACATACTCGAATATTCCACGGCGCGTTGATTTCGATTTCCACCTTCAGCCGGGCTTTAATTATCAGCTCTCAGTTCAAACGTGTCAAGATTGGGTAGCCTACCATTTTCTTCCATAGCCGCGTATATACACTGTCTTACTGAGTCTTACCCTAGAATACCTGGCAAGCGCCAATTTTGGTTACTTTCGAACGGAATTCTTAGCTTCCGCAAACCCAAGAATAAACATAGAGTCGCTGCCGCCGTCGTAGGGATAAGTTATGCTTAAATTCTTGACACCTTGCGCCACGATTCAGCAGCCACCTGAGGCTCATCTTGATTCTGCTTTTTGATAGGTTGTTTGACGCTGGACTCATCGTGGCGGAGTGTCTTCATTTAGGCGCAGTTCTTGGTAGCCGACCTCGGCGACTTCATGGCTGTGAGCAACGGAATTTATGATTTCTTGGAATAAATAGATGTTTGAAACAAGAGTTGAAAGGTTGTATATAAGGTTTTCATATTGTCTCTTCCCTAACGATCCAGCATCCCCCATCATCAACAACTTCTCTCTTACAAATCCAATCCGCATCAAAACAACCGTCACCAATCCCATCCCATCCCAACACTTCAAAATGTTTTCCAAATCCTCTCTCGCAGCTTTCCTACTTACGATGACATCTCTCTCCTCCGTCCACGCCGCAAACTGCAACATCGACGGCGCAGTAAACGACATCCCAACCTCAGACATCGAGAGCCTAGCGAGCGGCATTCTCACCAACAACTTCTCCCCTCCGCTGCCGGGCGAGTTCAGTCTCGGGACGTTCCAGAACCAGCAGTTTCCCGTCGTCGGAGGAGCGACGATCTGTATCTTCAACAACGAGCTCTTCCAGACCGTGGACTTTGCGCTCTCGGACGTGCAGTTCGCCGTGCAGAATATCCTGGATCAGTGCTTCACGGGGAGCACGGGTGGTCATAGTACGTTTACTATTGATTCGAATGATGGCAGTGGAAATTCGGTCATTTTGAGTGTCAATAGCCCGGATTTCGCTTGTGATTAGGAGGGATCTGGATGAACATTTCGGGGATTTGTATTTTTGCTCAATGAAGCGTGGAATCTGGAACTGGTTATAATGGGTCTCGGGGTTTGAATGTGGCCATTGATATAAAATGTAGTAACAGAAATAGATAAGATTCAAATGTACCAGACTCAAACAGAAATGAGAGCCTGTCTTCAATGAGTATGGAGAAGTGGCGCAAACAGTGAATATCCTAACAAACAAAGCCTGAGGAAAGTAGAGAAGCTTTCTCCCTCCTCGCACTGGGCAAATGATGCAGCTCTTTCTCTTTGGTCATTTGACAAATCATTCTTAGGACTCCGATATCACTGCAATCTTCAATGTAGCTTTCAATCTAAGTTGAAGATGCCGACCTCCAACAAACGGGACTATCTGAGCTGTAGGGAGAGCGGGGCATTGTAGATTTTCGGCTAGGAACCCCACTAGAATAGGGGTTTCTGCAGGCAGCTCACGCAGCATTGCATTTTCATTACAGCTTCAAGAGTATTCCAATCGAAATGATCTGCCAATCGATGGATTCATCCAGCATGCTTTCCACCCCACCACTTCCCAATAAACTGCACAACCTTAACGGTCTTCAAATCAGGAAAGAATTTGTTCAGACTCTCCTCCTCCGGAATATCCAACCCACCTTCAGCCATCACCGTTCCGATGGCAGCAAACATCTGCATCAAGAGCGGCGTCGCATCAAATTCCGGGGTACTATAAAGCTTCGCATGCTCCTTATTCGCCGGAATAGGCGTATATTTCCCGTCTCTCAACTCTTCCAGACTATCATATCTCACCAGAAACGCCTTTCCCCTAGCCTTCTCCGCCGCTTTCAGAATATCGTGACATGAGACTTTATCACCCACAGTCCAAGAGTGCTCCCCCCAAGATCCAGGTGGCAAGGTGAGAGCGCGAGAGACGAATCTCGCGACATCAGTGGTGTGCGTCCACGTTACGAGCTCCTCGCCGGTGCCGGGAATAGAGGCGATGCAGGCGGCGATGTCGATGTAGGGGACTTCCGAGGGCATGTGCGTTGGTGCCCAGGGTTGCCCGAAATAATCTAGGAAATAGCCGTTGTGGAAGAGCGTCCATTCAAGGGTGGGGTGTTTGCGGAGTTCTGTAATGAGGTCTTGTTGTCTGGTTGCCATTGAGAGCTTTGGTGGGCTAGGGTGCATAAGCTGTCAGTGATGATCATTTATATGGATAATTGTGAATAATTGCTCAGTAGGACTGTAAAACCGTACTCCGGGATCCTAGCGAAATCCAAAAGCCAATCACTTGGGGCAAAACGCTTCACTGAATGGGCAGCATCACATGCTTTGATCAAGTTGACCTCTATTCCAAGTGGTATGTTACCGGATAAGGTTGAGATGACGACCTCGATCTTGTGTTCTTCCAGTGTTTTACGGAGTGCATCTTCATCTTCGTAAGTTACGGTAAGACAGCACACAGAAGGAAGCTGGTCGAACACCTTCGTGGCCTATTGTTGCATGAGACACGATTTCACAACTGCGTGGAATTATACAGGAGATACCTTTCTAGTGAGGATAAAAACTTCGTGCTCTTGCGACTCTACTAATCCTTCGATGAGAGTTTGCCCAAAATGACCTGTCGCTCCTGCGACTGCAACGCGGACCATTTTGCAGAAAAGATTTAGATCTTGTACTTGTACCTACGGCTAAAATCATACGTTTATTACCACCAGGCAGCAAGAACAGGAATTAGTGAATAACTCTGATAGATCAGTGAAAGATACTCGATTTCAGAAGAAGAAGGGGAAGAAGAAGAAGTGCTACAAATACAGCGGCCTCATTGACAAATAAGCTACCTAGTAGTAAGCACTAGCGCCTGACCAACTAACGTACCCCCCTTTTAATCGAAGCACGAAGTTGGATATCGCCGTCTAGTAGTCCTTGTTTACACTCTCTGGCGTAAATCCCCTTTCCTTTCCGATTGCTTCCCTTTTTCTCAAGCAATTTCTTTTGCGTTACTGCTATTGCCGTCTCATCGCGAGGTTTGATGTCACAGGCTAAGGATTCCCGTCTTCGTCGTCAGTTATTTGTTAGTAAACCCGCAAAATGGAAGCTGAGTTAGAAGGACATCGTCATATGAATTGCATATGTACTGGTCACGTTTTACGAGCTTATTGACGAAAGCTTGTCGCCTTCGAAAGCTTGTCGCCTTCGAAAGCTTGTCGCCTTCGAAAGCTTGTCGCCTTCGAAAATTAGAAGTTGTAATTTCGGGTTTGAATCATAATTCCATATTTCCTAATTACTACTTCCTAGGTGACTGACTTCTATTCTGTAAGAGTCGGGTAAAGGATTCGATTTCGGGTATCAAATCCAATTCGCAACCCGACCAGAACCCCATGTTAACTCCAAAAATCAGACCCATGACCGAACTCCGCTCAGCTCATCCCAGAATCATTCCTACATCTTTGGCGCAATAGTCAAAACGACCCATCCCGTTCGTCCTTCCTCATCCTTTAGTGGCGTCCAATGCGTGGCATATTGCTCCTCGACTCTCACAAGGCCTCTTCCACTGTCTCCACGATCTCCCAACATCCTTCCCAACCCACTTCTTTCCTTCCTCTCTTCATACCCAGTCAGCATTGCCAGCTCAATACTCACTGCCTTTCCCCGGCTTATCGAATCTCGGACCCTCGTTTTGAAGTTCTTCGCCACTGACGTTGAAGGAGGAGAGTGCTCGACCAGGATGCGGAAAATATCTTTGTTGAATATCGGCGCGATGGATCCGTTGGGTAAGTTGAGACCGAGCATGTCAATTACGCCTGGAGAGTAGTGCTGGATTGTCAAGTATTGAGTCTGACGGTTGTATGCTAAAACCAAATACTACGTCGGAGAGTCAGATTATTCTCCTAGGCTGCTGGAAAACGGCTTTACAGAGTACGAACCTTGGAGTACGCAGTATAAAACGCCTCAACTTGCGTCTTGAAGCTCAGTTTCCCAAGTCGATTAACGAGCTCTGGCTCCATCCCAGCCTCGTCCTTTACACTGAGCTTCGTGGTGGGCAGAGTATTAGGGCTGTATTTCCGAAAGCTCTTGAAAAAGTTGCTTCGTGGTTTGATTTGAGCCTTAGCTTGCTGGCTTCGAATACTAGGCGGTTTGTTCCTGCCAAGTTCTTCTTGCTGATCCAACTCCTCGTCGTTGACACTCAGCACCTTGAGGATGTCACTGCAAGAATGGATCGTCGTGCTGCAGTTTATTTGCCCGCCAAGGAAAAGTACCACTTCTCCTCTCTCGTTGAGTAGTGGTGCTACATACAAAAGGTTCCAGAACGGGTCACCGTTTTTGCGGTAGTTTAGAAGAAGTTCTACTGTTTCCTCGCAATTATCAATTGAGGCCCGTAGGCGTTTCGGAGCCCGGGAATCTGTCATTTCACCCTGGAGGAATCGACAATTTCGAGGAATGATATCTCGACGGGAGTATCCGGTCACTGCAACAAAGCCGTCTGAAGCAAAGGTGATAGGATTGTCCGCGCGCCTGTTGAATTGTGTTAGTCAAGGGTTGAGGCGTGGGTCAACATGACGAACAGTGGATCAGTCACACAGAAGCAATCACCCAACCCCTGAAATCTTTCTCGATGATCAGCTAGTGCGGCTGTTGCTGAGGCTGTCACCTGGTGTCTGACAAATCTGGGGTAGATGTCGGTTGCCAGCAATGTTTCAATATGGGCCTGTGCCCCAGCAAAGATGCTCTCCATCCCTGGGAGAACTAGGCTTGTTGCCTGCTTAATATCTACTGACAGACGTTTGGTGTATGAATGTGCTAGGTTAATTTGTCGTGGAGCATCGGGCGAAGTGTAAGTACTGTGTATCGAAGAGAGAATCTGGGCGATGTCATCTAAAGCTCGATTATATACATCGACCTGGCATCGTTAGACATGAAGCCTGGTCGGAGTATAAATGTAAACCTTCTGCAAAAACTCCATGTTCTCCCCGCAAGCCCTACTTTGACAGAATTTCAAGAACCTGTGTGCCGTGGTGGGATTGTGGATGACAATTTGGAAGACCTCGGGGCTGAAGAAATCGGTAATATTCTCGGCATTCCGTCCTGTAGGTGGTGAGCCAGACAAGGTCTCACTGTTACTGCTTCCAGGTGTCTGATCGTAACCTCTCGAAGATGACATCTTCGGACTCAAATTGTCTCTGTCACCACGATCTGATCTCGATCCGGATCGCTCACGTGGCGATGCTGGAGGGTTGGACCGGAGAGGGAACGACATCTGTTCTTGCCTTGGACTCGAGGGTCTGCTACGTGACGAGCGCGCTGGACCAGGAGAATATAAGGGTGACACCATGGTTCTATTGATACCGACGTTGGACGCGGTACCACGTGGGCTCTCTTGTATTGTATGTAGACTTTGCCCGCTTTGGATGACTTGGTCAATCGCATCGGACATTTCTGGCAGATACAAATGAGACATTGTCAGAGTTACCACAGCAGTGGCCAGGTATTACACAAAGAAAACGGGTGTGGAGGTATGAAGCTTGAAGAAAAAGTGAAGGGTTTGAGGATGGTCGAGGGGCCGTGACATTGTATTCGAGACTAGCTCGAGCAATATCCCAGAACCTAGAATAGTGGAATATAGAGTTCGGACACCTGATGGTCCATAGAGGTAGAAGCCACTAGGGCAAATACATGACTTCGAACAACATTCGATGCAGCCGCTAAGCTGTCCCAACCAACACTCAGCTTTGATTTGCCATAAACAAGATCTACCCCTTGTTGAAGAACGAGCTAGGTCAGTACGTCATTAGATATGAGATGCGCATATCTGCAGCTGGCAGCTGCATGCAATAATAGAGTTAGTAAAAGGGGTAGAGGCGTCCCTGACACGAAGCCCTGCAGATTATGCAGGAGAGAGGACCGTGTGTACATTATTGCTGCATGCACGCTGAAGTTACGAGTGGCGTAGGTTGTTCTCCTTTACGAGATTCCTTTACGAGGTATCTTACTGGGGATTCCTGGAAGAGCGAAGAACGTTTACTCGAGTACTGGTGCTCGGCCAGTCCATTGGAGCAGAATCAGTGTTGGACCAACATTGTTTGTTGGGTTCACAAGGCGCAGTGGCGGCCACACGCTGGAGTGAGATGGATCATGGATGCATCCATTCTTGGATCTCGGGCCCAGCTTTTTGGCTTGGGGATGTTGGTGTCTGGGTACTGGCTACCTGGGAGCTGGGAGGAAGAATCCCAGCTCTGTACTACTCGAGTAGTGTATTGTACGTACTGTGCCGCTTCAGTCGCCCCATTATTGACCATTGATCGGAAATACCTCCGGAGGTGCTTATTGGACCATGAAAAAGATCGATCTCGTATGCCGAACTGGCTCCCAAATGCGCAAGCTACAGTCATCGGCCGGAGACTTCGTTTTGGTTTCGCAAGATTCAGAATTCCACTGCGTTTTGTTCGTGCATGCAATTCTTCCTCAATCGGTGTATGAGAGGCTTCAAATTTACGCTGCCGACTTGCGGCTTGCAATGCAGACATGCAATGCCTCAAATCGTATTAGCATTAGCGTTAGACAATTGTCTTCATACCATTAGATCATCAATCTCGCGCGCGGGGCCGGACTTAGGTCGAGCTCAAGAAATGGCTCCCCTGAATGGTTCTGGATTTTGTCGGCAATAGCAATGCCAAAGAACCGAAATGTCTGCCTTGCGGCAGTCATCTTCCGTCTGGGTATCGAGTATCTCGAGATTAGAGATGGACTCCAGCAAAGAATCATACAGTTCTTCAGAGCTCTTCACGCACCCTCTCGGTCCAGTCACTTCTCAAAGATTGTAGGAAAGACAAAGAGAGGACATGCTGTGCAAATGACAAATTCGACAGGGCTGCATTTGGTTTCCTTCGAGATGCCCCCTTGGCCTTCCACAATTACGGCAGACTTTTACGTTGATATCTTCTTGTAGGAAGTCATCGAGGAGCCTAGTAAGTAGTGACTGGGTTGGACTCCAGTCTCTCCAACAAGGACTCGAGCAGGCGCATAGGTCTCCGGTCGGACTAAATCTACAAGTTTGTGTAACGCGCCGGCACTGAAACCCCGGTCATCTTGTTGGCGTGTAGTAGTTTGAGTCTACTGGATTCAACGCTCTTTAATTGATAAGGGCTGATCTCATGTCCGTTGGGCGGCAAAGACGGTATATACCGTATGCTAGATAAGTTGCCTCATCCATCTACAACTCTGTCAGGATACCCCTCGAGAGATTGTTTGCGTACATCTCGTACATTGGTCCTGATTCTCATGCTTCCTGCGTGCAGTAATGTCCTGCGGTAGCGTTTTACCTTCAGTCTCGGTCCTCCAGTGCGGTGCCGGATTATTGGTTAATCAACGGGTTATACAGTGGTATAGCTCGACGTGGAAAGACATAGTCGAGCCTCAAGCACCTTTCCGATTTCTTCCACCTCGAGTGAATAGTGATTACCATTACCGATGCCACGGAAGGAGCACCATCTGTCTGATTTCGATCACTATCCGAACCCTCAAATTGCTGCTTTGCTCTCCGCGTACTGTCTTTTCAACACTTCCGAGCCGCTTGCAAGCGCAATCAAGATGCCAAGAAGCCCTATCAAAATCCACCAAATAATCATATTCTGGCTCCAGAAGCCTCGCAGCGTCTTCTTCCATATCCCACTTGCCATCCTTTCCTTCCTTACCTGACAGACCGCCGTGCCTAGCACCAGACATCCTCGGCCACCAGTTCTGGTCTCGCACTCGCCGTGCTCTCTTCGTCGCTTCATCAAAAGCCTGTCCTGCAGTTAGATAGACAATTCTAGAGTCTCACTACGAGACAACTTACTGGACACTGCCCCTGCAAAATCTCATGTCACTTCCTAGTTCACATTTCTTGTCATTCGGGCAATCGAGGTGTAATCTTCGTCTTTTAATGAGCCATTCGACTTTTAGATTGACGCCCGTGTAGACGAGATTATAAAAGTGACGATTGGTGTGTTTGAGGGAGAGAGCGTCTGGGTATATCAGGTGTTTGGAGATGAGGAGGTGGAGCTCCGTGGGGAGGCCCATAAGACTTAGGGATTGGCATTCAGAATCCGCTGCTGGAGATTTCCTCAAGTCCATGACGAGCTTCCAAAGACCCGAACGAAGAATGAGCAGTGAAAAGGAAGGCCTATAGGCGTCCGACGTAGAGGGAGAGGCTGAAGCTGATCACGTGCCCTTGAACACAATTAGAGGTTGAATTGACAGCAGATTGTGTTATGCAGGAACCCTAAAGGTAGGAACAAGAAGGAATTGTTATAGAAGAGAGTTGCCTATTCCTTTTGACGCAGTGCCACCTGTCAAGTCGTCAAGCCCTTTGCCCAGCGCATCTGAAACATTTGTCAGAGTTCCAGGCTCCCGTTTTTATCCATGTGATCCCACTTCTCGCGTTCCCAACGCCGCAAAGGCAGACGATCTCTGTTCAAGGCTTATGCGGTAGGAAGAGACCAAGAACGCTTGCTCGTTGCTTGGGGAGATATGAATTGAGTTGAATGGATCAATCAAAGGCGAGGCTGAAGTGGCACTTGTTGCACAGCCTTGCCAATAGCTTGCCTCCACAGGTACCTCAAGCTCGGTGACTATGACAGGCTCGTTTGCCATGGACTATGCATCTGAGTGTCGAATGGAAACAACAAGTGGCATTGCAGAGAGAAGAGGAAAAGCTTCTGAGCTTTCACTTTAGCCGTCACGTGCATGCTCCTAGTTCGCGTTGTTCTCGCGACTCGTTGCGTCATCATCATCATTAAGAGATGGATTGAGGCCATGATATTAAAGGCATGGCTAGTTCTGCCACTGAAGACGCCTTGGCTATAATAAACCGCGACATAGACAGCGATTATGGATCTGACTTCTCTCCCGAAGAAGACCAGATAGTATCCCAACTATTGTCCGGCCAGGCGGTCGACATCGAGGATAATCCCATTGTGAACGACGCCGATCAGAATGACGCGCAACAGACTCTTCGCGTACCTCTGGTCTTCGGCAGAGAGCAGCAGTCCCCTTTCTACCAAGCGGCCAGAGCTGCAGAAGAGATTGCTGAGCAAATCAGCAAGACGGTCAAGAGCAGACGCTATTACCCGGATTGTATGTCTTCTCTCTTCAACTTGAGCGGTTTATCTGACTGACGCTCAAGCGTCTAGTGAGTAATCATTTGCGTGAACCTACTCCAGAGAACGAGGCCACAGATGCCACTCCAGTAGACCCCAAGAAGCCCGATACTCGGTCCCCTATCGAACGATTTCGTACCCAGCCTAGGAAGCCCCTTTCGGTGACGGATCTGGTGTCGCCAGCATGGTGCGAATTGCAGTACTGGTACACATTGACGAAGCATGGGAAGAAGAGGCGTACACGTGAGATGAAAGAGGGGAGCAGGGTACATAAGAAGCTTGAAGACCAGGTTCACACAACTGTCCCAGTTGAAGTCACAAGTAAAGAAGATGGATGGGGTCTGCGTATATGGAATGTCATACAAAGTCTGCGAACATTGCGAGATACAGGCCTGACGCGAGAACTCGAGATTTGGGGTACAATTGATGGGCTGGTGGTCAATGGGATCATCGATGAGTTGTCTTATGTCTGTCCCGACAAAGATCTTGAGGAATCATTGGATAAGCCTACCACGGACGAACCGCCCCCGGACCAACCCACAATTGCTGAGTTCTTCAAAGGCTTAGGGAATTCTTCTCTAGATAACATTCGGAACAAACGCCGATATCAGAGCAACAAAATATATCTTTGCGACGTGAAAACTCGGTCCGTCCGAACACTCCCATCGGATATGGCTTTCCGCCCAACCAAGATGCAGCTCATGCTATACCACAGACTTTTCTCTGCTCTGGCTTCAAACAACGTCGACTTCTCTATCCTGACCGACCGCTACAAGCTCGATCCTTCGAAAGTCTTCTCCGATTCCTTCATCGCCCAAGTAGGCTCTCTGAATGATACCTTCTACGATGCTTCTTCAGAACCGCCGAGTAGTCAAGAATCGATACAAAAATGGAGCCAGGACTCCATGACTACCCTACTTGAGCACAACACCCTCACATTACTCTGGTCGCTCATGATCTCTGAATTCCAGATCAGTCTTCCCGATGGTGCTGCTTCGCTAGGCAATATCCTGAAAGCAGAATACAGATCTCGCGACACTGGTGAGGTCGTGGGATCTAAGACTTTTGCCATGGATGACAGGGAGCTGGAGAACTATGTCGAGAAGGAAATGCAATGGTGGAGAGGGGAAAGGGAAGCACAAGGTGTGGTTGTGGAAGAGGCGTTCAAGTGCCGGAGTTGTGATTTTGCGGATGATTGTGAATGGAGGTTGAAGAAGGTTGAGGAAGCCAAGGAGAAGGTGCGGATGATGAAGAAGAGAACAGCGACTGTGTAGAGAACTATACAACTGTGAATGTACGGTTTGGTCGTGGCGTTTCAGAGCATGGGTTTCTTTTGGAATAAATACCATACTAGATAAACTTATCTTCACGGAAGCGTCTACAGTTCTTTCGGCTGCCCCTTGAAGTACCATACAGTGACGTCCCAAAAAGTGCCAAATCAAATCTAGGCCTAGGTTGACTCATATAGTTAATTAATTCAAACAATATCTATACGGAAGTGCTATGGAAGTTTGTACTTGATGCGTCCCAGAAACTCCAGAAGCGCCATCGCTGAATGCAGTATTAGGTTCCAATAAGATGAGTTGGCGAATATCTCCTCATGCGTGATCTTCGTCTCGAAAGCTAGTGAACGGTCAGCCAAGTCTCCATTTCGAAATTGAGAAACCACAAACCTCAGTCACCGATGCCCAAGTCACCAAAACCACCAGTTCCCACGCATCTCCAAAGATCTCCGCAGCCTTAATCCTTAGCCTTCCCCGCTTCTTCCACTTCAATAAGCCTTTCCCCATGTATTCTGCCAGGATCAGATCCTCCCTCCCTTGTTCAACCAGTACCAAATCGCCTTGATCATCATAAATATTGTTTCTCGTCCGTAACCAATTGAACGTCCTCCGTTGTCCGTTGGGTATCTCATGAACAAACTCGTACTTCATGTGCGTCCAAAAGCCTGGACATCCCATTTTCTCCCAGATCATTGTGTGGGGGCTGTTCTCGATATCACCGATTCCAAAAGTATTGACTCCCTGGAATGGTATATGCGCCGCTCCAAGACATTTCCCCTTCTTGTCGATCCCAGAACGCACGATCACCCCAGGAACGTTGGCAAGGAACGCCCGATGTTCAACGTAATAATATCGTCCATTATCCGTCAAGTGGACGGGGCAAATTCGCAGATTCGTGACGAAGGCATCATATACCGTATACTCCGTGAAGTCCTCTTCATCCAGTATGCCTAACCCAAACTTTGCGGCGATACTATCATAGTGTTTATCTTCCACAGGTGATGCGGACTCGAAGGGGTTCGGTTTCTCTTGCGCTGGCGTCGGGTAAGGCTTTGCGTCAAGTTCTGGATCGGGTCTGTCGAATTGATGATCGAGGCTGTGGCGTACAGGCGTATCCTGTCCTCCAATATCTATTTCCTCCTGGTTCCGCAGAGCCCATTCTATAGCGGATATCCTATCCCGTAGTTCAACCATGATCGCGACTTGGAGAGAAAAAAAGAGAGAAGAAACAAGTACAATGCGCTTTTACAAGGAGAAGAATGAGGTGACCGACGGCGAAGGGCGCCGCCATCATCATCGCTATTATCCATGCGCCCACTTACCACACTGCCTTGGAACCTGGAAGATCATTCCGCGAGCTGTGCAGAAGACCCTTACTGTATTAGTCATCTGCGCTGCCAGCCACCAACAGGGGTGAAATCCAAGATGGTAGATGAGATAACAGGCCGGCGGCTGACCGTCCAGCGTTTGTATTGCCCCCTGCTGGCCTGTGTCTGCCCCAAATGGATTAGGAATGCGAAGTTGTCATGAATAGAAAGGCGCATTCCCTGCCGGCCCAGTGGCCTGATAACGCTAGAACCGGAAAAGCCACAAAAGAGGCAAGTCGAGAAGCTTGAATTTAGCCTGGAGGCTTATCATGGCTGAAGGTGATCTGAGAAAGCCAAAGACGGCAGCAGGTTGTTCCGTGATAAAGTCTTGATTATATATACTGGTAAGAGAAGCTGGTGAAGTGTGAAGGAAGATGGCGAGACTGACGAGACCGAGGAGACTGAGTAAGACGTCTCCAGTGTAGGCCTAGCCTAGTGATCACGTGTGCTCAGCATTCGCCTCCACAAGTAGAACCTCTAATGCTTGGATACTTTTGTTTCTATGTTACCTTACAGAGTATGTCAAAGGACAGCAATGATGCAGGTAGGATAATGTCCCTCGTTTGATGTATTGTTCCACTTATGACAAGATCTGCAGGCATGTCCATTCCGTATTTGCCAACAAATCCTTCCACTCGGAAAGATCCACTCCTTTCCGATCACGCTCCTCCATTCTTCTAGCAAAATATTCTGTAGCATGGCATTTTAAGGCTTCCATCACTTGGGGCACTTGTTGTGAATTTGTAGCAGTACGCAAACTGTATCCAACTCCCGTCCAAACTCTGTTGTCTTGCACCAAGATAGTGAAGGATTGAGTGAATCCGTTATCTACTTGCTTTCATCATGAGTACCGTACAGTGATCTCGAAGAACTTTCAACAGCGAACATCTTCAATTTTGCACAGCTAAATCGATGAAGGGGTAATTCCAAATGGCATGAAATGCCAGAAATAGGAGGCCTTGCTTCAAGGGAACCCACTTATTCGTCGACTATTTGCACAAGATCACCACGGCAAAGAGCCAAAGTGAGAGTTATCCTCCCAGGACATGGAGATGTGGGTTGCAGTTTTTGCCTTCATTGGCACTTGACAGTGAGAGTGAACCTGCCGATAAGTCCCAAGTCGATTCACTCTCGCAACAAGGTACTTGCTCCTTAAGTTTACTTTGGAAAAGCTTACTTCAGTTCATGCTTCGATCCTTAGGAGGCTTTTGGCTCCTTTGTGTCCAGTATTTTATGAATCTTGTTTCCCTACCGAAATGGCTAGCAACCATGCCAACACACTGCAGATTCTTCCAGCCAACACTTCAAATTTCTACTGTTGCTTGTCACGTCAGCAACGACCCCTCCATCGTTGCGCTACCCAAACCTTCCACCTATCCCTACTATTCTCTTCCGCCATCTCAAGAATAAACATCGAAATCGCGATATTGTAACCTTGTCTGAAGGCTTCCATCGGAGCTGTATCGGCAGGCGGTTTCTTCCTAGTCGGTGGAACATCGTAGCTGTTCTCCCAATCTTCAATGATATTAGTCATGGCCGCTCGGTACCCATCGAGGAATACTGTGGTTTTCTTCTTTAGCGTTACCTCCTTGGACGGAACAGTTTTGAGATTAATCGCAGGGACAAGACACATACTCTGGTTGTAAGTTTCGACAGACAAGTTGTGCTCTTGAAGTGAACTGGTGGTAGAGTCATTATCGGAATGGAACTCCTCTAAAGGGCGTGTTGCAACTGATTCGGTCTCAGGCGGTGTGTTTGGGACATCCATTTCGTCAAATAATCGAAGTGTCAAAGCTGAAGCTACCGAGATCTTTTGGAGTAATGTGGGTAAATGTCCGGGAAATGTTGTTGTGAGTTGGTTTGCACAGCAACGACTGCGGGTTTATTGTCGAAGTTGAAGCGAGAATCATGGTATTCACTTTCATTATCTACCTACCTTGATAGTATCACCTGACCGAAGGTTAACATGGGCTCGAGGTTTCAAAGTTGAATGGCCGACGCATGCTGTTTATAGGATCGTTCAAGTGTTCGAGCGAGCAGCATCCACGATTCAGAAACAACGGTACTCCCAGCAGACGGCGAGAATCTATCCTTGAGACTATGAAAACACAATCATAACCGGTCAATGGATCATACTTCCAGTATAGACCTTCCAAACAGCCTTACTCTTCATCTCCTTCATCACAGCAACCTTTCTCTGCGTCCAGATATTTTTGCCTTCTTCGCCATTCTCTATGCAATCAGACAACCAAGAAAGCGTCCTATTCATAGATAGTAGAATAGCATAAGTCTTGCAGAATCAGCAGATTCTCTCTCAACGATGGTATATGAAGGTTCCTCAATGCCGCCAGTTTACAAATTCGTTGATTGAACCATAGTTGGTTAATGTATTGCCAGCTCATCACTGTAAATAAGGGCATAGTATACACTTTGAAATGCATCGATTTTGTGTCAACTTTAGAATCTCTACACAACCAAAGAAGCCCCAAAGTTCGAGTTCCTCTATTTTCTTCCCCCCCACACACTTCTTCCTCTCCACGCCTAAACTCTCTCGACAACAAAGCCTCCCTCTTCAAAGAAAGTTCTTCCAACTCTGCCATCACCGCATGTATTGCCTTCTCACCTTTTAGGATGGCATCCCACGCTTGCGGGGATAGTTTCGCGACACAGCCCGGCAGTCCACAATCATGGCTCTTGTCTCCTGCAGCTCTTGCCTCTCTGCAGTGGTTGCCGATATCCTCGCACGCTCCGTCATACCCACAGAGATAAGAAGCCACAGTATCCCCTCGCAGAGGCGGTGCTTCGATGGGACTGATTTCCACGGCAGCACGCTTGAATCCAGCTTCCATAGCATCTGTCAGAGCCTGGTTATATGCCATGCGATAAGCGGCACTATTCTCCTTGTTGTAAAGCTCATCAGGTGCAAAGGAAGAGCCCCGATTTACTCGAGACGTTGCGGAAGCATCGTGGGATGTTGTGGACTTAGCTGTATCTGGAGCTCCGTTGAAGCGGATTTCGATTTCTCTGGTTGGGGACATGAGCCTAGCTCGTGAGTCTCCGGACGGTCGCTGACTCCTTCCTCGGTCCATCGTTGAGATTGATAATGTGATGATTTGAGTGCTGTGTGTTTCCTTGGTTATGACTGTGAAGTGGACTTGCGTGGGGTTCTTGATTTGATCAATATCTATGGCTGGAGATGGTAGAGGAAGGCAGGAACACGTAGCGGAGAGAAATCGTATATGTACGAATTTTCATGCTCAGGGAGGTCGAAATGTGAATAACTAAGCACTTTCAATCAATGTTTAACAGATAATATCTTATTCTAGTCATGTGAAGGTCTCAACTCAATTCTGCAAATCCTTGTTTCTGGGTCTGTGATTTTGCCGCCGTCACCAATACAAAGCTGGGGTTCTGGGTGATTTTATGCCAGCCGGTGTCTCGGCGATCTAGAGGATGTTCTTCAGATCAAAAATCCCTCCATACCGTATGTTGTCGGCCACCGCCTTCGTCGGGGACCAATAGCTAGCTCCTCATGTATGGCCCTCAGCTTATACGTGAGTGTAGAGGGAGGAACAGGGAGACTTTCAATCGAGGACTGAAAATTGCGAATGAGCATTTTCTGGAAGAATACTCACACTCATTACTCACTGAAAATAGTTGTGAGATCATCGCATTGCGAAGCTACCTTTCTAGCTACAGGTTTCTCTATTAAATGTAATAAAGAGCAAATGCGGTATGAGTGAATAATTAAGGAACGAAAAGCAAGGCCGTGATTGCGATGTTACAATTCTGGCGGGGTATCATGCAGAGAAATGAAGGGTATGCGATGGCAACGCTGCTTTTGACAATGTCGCCCAGCCCATTGCAATATCGTACAGTGTGCATTAATATCGTAAAAGGTTCGTCGTATGCTGCTACAAACTAGCCATTCTGGTGTATTTATCATGTGTCCAACAAAGCTGGCATGTCGTCGTCATCTTCCATATCATCTTCCATGTCATCGTTAGGAAAGAAGAGAGGGTCACCATGCAAACCGAAGGGATTTTCGTCTGAGCCATACATCGCCAAGTCGTCTTCATCCGACCACATCTCTATATCATCTGCTGGGAAGCCAGATTCGCGGTCAAACTCGATCCACCGCCTCTCGGGGTTCTTCAAAGAATCTTGAGTGAACTTCCAGATTGTTTTGCCAGGTGCGTAAAATGCCTTCGGTGGCTTGCCATCGGCCGGGTCAAGAGAAGCGCGGACACGACGAACGTTCTTATCCTTGAACTGCAATAACCGGCGGATTTTGGTATCTTCATCGGCACGGATCACTCTGACAGCCAGACCAAGAGGGGTGAGAGGTTTGAGGAATTTTGACTGCGAGACGAATAGAGGAGGCCCGGTTCCGAAAACGCCTTCATCTTTCACAAGGTGCGTGAACATGTGTTCTGGTCCTTCTTGCGGATCATCTTCTGGAATGCCAGTGACGATAAGTTCGTCCAAGAAAGGCCCAGTGTGCCATCGCAGGACCGTCGAGCAGGCGGGACCAGGAAAGTGCAGATGCTCACAAAAGTTGACGAGGTCGAGTTTCATTCTCATGAGAGAAGGAAACAGCTTTGATAGACGGTTCGATTTCGAGGATATTTGAAGATGTTTCATGAAGTCTGTAAATTGTTGCCAGCAGTAAGCGTGGATACCGTGGTCCAATGCAGCACCCTTAGGCCGTGCATGTATTGGGATCTTAAGGCTTTGGACCGTAGGATGGTAGGACATCGCAAAAATGTCTCGCTTCGAAGCCTCGTCATCGTAGTACTTGCCAACTACTCTCAAGTCGACACTCTTGATGGTGGATCGAAGTTCGTGGGATGCGAGGGAGAAAGCTTCAAGAGTAATAACTTGAGTAAACACGAACGAGTTGTTAAAGAAGAGCTTACGACCCTCTTCATAATAGATTTTACAAGTGGCTAAGATATCTGCACAGCTGTCAACACAAATACACGAGTATCGTTAAGTCGGGCAATGACTCAAATGGCTTGGAATGATGTACTTACGGACAGGGTACTTCTTGCGCTGCATCTGCTCCTCTTTCGTCAAATGCTCCAGCCGAGGTTTAGAAAATGGATCAATGATCGGGAAAGGGCATTTCATGGCGAATCCAAGAATGCGCAGCTGGATCTCCATCGGGAGGTGCGGAAGCTGTTGGTAGGCAGTCACTGCGCTCTTACGGGTCTTCATCTTGTGGAACTTGACAGATTCCTTGAGCTTTTGCGGGGCCCATGAGATGCCGTTATCTAACAACAAAGCCTTGAGTCGGTCATTCTCCTCGATGATTTCATCATAACGAGACTTGCCGGAGGAAGTAGTGTTTGGATAGTCAGGACCATCCAGCATACAGATCTGTCCAATGTTAACGAGAGCTCTCAAAACGTCTAAAGGGTTTGGAAAGATTGTCTGTACTTTGTACAAAGACCATAAGATACATCGTGGGAGAAGGAAAGGAGGAAAGGAGGCAAGGAAGGAATGAAGGAGACTTACATGGGGTGGAATCAGGAGATGTTGCGCCATGTCTCTTTTGCCAGTGATGTCTCGCTCAGAGTTATTGAGAGATGGTCGGGTGAGAGTGATACTCTCCACTTACTGCTAGTCTAGCTTTTGACCAGTGGCTCTGTCGCAGTGATGATCAGGAAAGGAGGTCAAAACGAGCGGTGGGGGAGCAGGAAGTCAATCTTATGAAGATGACATAAGATGAAAGCCGTCGCCGTTGGTGTGGGAATGTCTTAGTGGTAGTTACCCGCTGGGCATTACTTCTTTGTCCACGATGCGTTTGGAGATGGTGTTTTGGTTCGAATCAAGAAGAACGAAAGTCTATGGTACGGAGAAATACGCGGGGTGTAGGAAGTCGCGATGGTCAAAACACGCCGCACGTGACTCATTCACCGCTTCTCTTTTCAGTGCTTCCCCCTTGAAGCGATGGCGTCAACAAGCACATATGCGGACAGGGCTTCAATTCTGCCAAGACGTCCCAAAACCGCTCTTTCCAATGCTTTTATCTAACAAGTCTGTGAATGGCTCTACCTCTCTGCCTGAGGTAATCCGAGCGGTGGTAAGGTAATCACGGGATCCAGATGATCACATCCTCGTGATGCAAGGGCGATCGGGGCGCGTCCTTTCCGTTATTCATCGATGGCACTTACAGCCTTGACGTCACCAACCATTGAGGGGCTTATTCTGATCAGCCTTATAAGAATAGATGACGAGTTGGCGAAGTCAGCACTCTGAACTCGTACTGTGTAAACCTCGCTTTCAAGAACCAACTGTAAGTCATTGCATCGTTCTGATCATCATCATGAAACTCTTCTTCCCTCTACCTCTACGCGTTACGGAACTCCCAGCTAAACCATTCTGTACACTGACATTGCCCCTCATCAGAGAAAACCAGAGACGCCACAAATCCAATCTCCAAACACCCATTTCCAGAAACCGCAATTTCAGACGCGTCACAACCTCGACTTCCAATATGTCTTTCTCCAATGCAGACACCGGCAGTAAGCCCGCCGATCCCTACAAGGCGAAGAATATCGACGATGCCTCCATCAAGGAGAAGGTCGAAGATCTCAGCGAATTCATTACCGCCTGCAAGTTCGGTATGATGACAACTCGTGACGGTAGCAGCGGTCAATTGGTATCACGCTGCATGGCGTTGGCTGCAAAGGTACTTCCTCCTCCAGATTGAGCACTGCAGGTCTAACACCATACCAGGAGGGCGGTGGCATTGACCTCATCTTCCACACCAACACCGAGTCCGGCAAAACCAATGACATCGAATCTGACCCGCACATCAACATTGCCTTCCTCAATTCTTCCGGCGAATGGGCTTCCATCAGCGGCACCTCTTCCATCATCACCGATCGTTCAGTCGTCGAGAAGTACTACTCATCTTCCTTGAAGGCTTGGTTAGGTGACCTTGGTGATGGTAAGCATGATGGTGGCCCACAGGATCCTCGGATTGGCGTTATCAAGGTCGAGGCGAAGACTGCCACTTATGCAGTTGTCAGAAAGAGTGCGGTCAGCCGGGTGGCAGAGATTGCGCAGGGTGTCGTTACGGGAAAGGCGGCGAGTGTCAATAAGTTGAGAGAGTTGAGCGAACAAGAAATTGAAACTTGGAGATCATCGAACAAGATGGTCCAGTAAAGAACGAGGGCCTGGGTCGGCTCTACGTGGGAAACAGCAAACGAACCTTACAAATCTTCCAATGGTTGCATGCAGGATTAAACTTCACACTCATCGCGCCGGAGGCAACACCTGGTAGTTAGCATTGTAATGGCTCAGCAGCAAACCCTTCAACCAGCATCAAGTACATAGAATGCCCATACCTCTACCCAACCATATATTCTTTGCCAGTGCCAAGTGTTAAGCTCCGTTGAGAACAACACTTCGAGTGGCTCGTTCATCTCTATGAAGTAGGCTCATTGTTTCCTAAACAGGTCTTGGATTCTTCACAATACTGGACTTGTTTGTTGCAGACCACTAGTGGTCTAGGATTCGCATCCCAGTCCTAGTGATATCTCATTCCCATAATGTCATAATATTGTCACAGCTTCTCGCTCTGCTCAAAACTGAAAAGGTTTCTCCCATCGTCAGCAGTCCTCACCCATCCCCTCCTCCCAATCGGTTCCTTCGTCCGACTCGCAAGCTGCTGCAGCGCTTTCTCATCAGCATGATTCGCAATGAATCGATGCCCATTATTCCACATCCGGCCCACCACATGTCCAGTCCCTGGCGTTCCGTCACGGTTGAACTCAACCGTATAGGTCTGTCATCAATTAGCGCTCTCCGGTCGACAAGTGACATCAAGATCGTACCTCAACAACAGCCTCCCCCTCAGCCTTCTCATCAACAGGCGGACAAAACACATCCTCAACCAAATGCGGCAGGGGATTATTCTTTGGATAGGGACTCCCATCTTTCCTCGGCTGCGTTGAAAGGCATACAACGTGTTGATGCGTGAGCATTCCTCCATTAGCTAGCACTAACCCGTGCCTACTCTTTCCCTTACGGAGCTCCCGAGTCATTTCAGTGAGGGCGTGCATGGAATAGTTGTTCCCCGCACCGCCGAAAGATGTTAGGCCTCCGAGGAGGGTGATGGGCTTACTCGGGCTTGTGATAGAGAGTCCAAGGTGGTGACAGGCTAATTTAGGGACTATGGGGAAACAACTATGGATTGTCAGTCTCTGGACGAGGGAGGGGGGAAGACCACGAACGAGTAGAAATCGTAGATGTCGATTTCATCTTTCGTCAGTCCGGATACCCGGAGACCTGCATCCAAGGATCGTGAGATGGAGGGAGCGGAGTAGAAATCTGGTCTCTCCCAAACTATTGTACGTCAATAAGCAAAGCGTCGTTGTTCACAAAAGTCGTGTCCTCACAATGATCGGCATCATCTGTTCCAGCACCGCCTAAAGCATAGATCCAACGACTTTTTGGAATGCCCAGCTCTCTCGCATACTCGGTCGAAGTCAAGATGCACGTCCCAGCGAGATTGACGTTGTTGAAAGCATTCATTAGAAGGGGATCTACTGAAGTCAGATATCGGTCCCACTCAGAAGGGATCTAGATTTTACAAGGAAAGCAAATCATCCGGTTCCTCTTCGTTACCGTCTTAATGTCACCTGCCGTCGCAGCTGGCTTGCCGTGATTCCAGGCCAGTGGATTGCCCTCTGCGACTTTCACAAAGTTGGCATATACCTCGGCTGACTCTTGGTCGTTTGCTGCAATTGCTTGGTTTCGGTGTGCCCGGAACGCATTCTCATACAACGGATATACGTGGATAGGTAGTCCTACAGAATGTAGAGTGCCAAGATCTACCGATCGTGAGTTTCCAGGACAATAAGAACTGCCCAAGCCACTTACTTTGACCAAATCTCTTGACATCAGAAACGGTGATCTTCCTCGCCGCCTCATCCGGTGGTGTCCACCCAGGAGGAGGCATTTTCCCAGCTGCAGCACAAGCACCCACTACCAATCCGCATCAGTATTTCCACGTCCTTTCCAACCACAACAAAAACTCACAAGAAGCCAACGCTTCTCCACCAGTAATGACGGCAACTTTGGTCTCTCCAAAACTGATCCGTCTCGCCGCCTCATCGAACAGCTTTGCCGGCGAGTTTCCCCCATGTTCACTCAAGACCTTATACTTCGGCTGCACACCCAGCTTCTCTCCTATCAAACCTGGAAGATCGTGATAATTCCATGTCCAGGTCGCTACTACACTGATGCTGTCGATGCTCGCTTGCAATCTGCTGGTTGCGGACTGCGGCAGAGAGGTGTCTTTGATTGCCAGCTCGGTGGCTTGAAGCATCAATTGCAAGGGCTCCAATGCATCTTTGACGGCGAGGGATTGGTTCTTGACATCGCCGACTCCAACGAGTATGGGTATTTTCCTTTTGTTCATTTTGAAGGTACTAATAACTGTAACGGACAAGAAGATGTGAAAGAGATAGCTTAGATTAGATAGCGCGGTAATAGCTCAAAACCAGTTCACGCAGAAGTTGAACCATTTTTGCGATTAGTAAATAAGAAGCAGAAAGCTTGATGTAGGTATCCTCATTGGGAATATGGTTCGGATACCGTTCCACTACAGTAATGTGGGGAAATCTCCCAGCTGTGCAGCCTCGGCACAAGTCTCACGTGTGGGATTACCGTAGACCATGAGTATCACATTATCCCTGCAACAATTGGGAAATGAAAGGAGGGTACTTGAGCTTCGTTGATGAATTCTTCTCCATTTGTAGAAGGTTTGCTCCACGATGAGTCAAGCTGCTGGCTGCATTGCCCGTTAGCAGGTACCAATCAATGAATGTGGCCTGTCAGCTCGTCGAGCTCTAAACACCAATAAGCAATATCGACATCCCGTTCAACTGAGATCTAAGAATAGAACCAAGGTAGGTAGGTACCTTATGGATGAATTCATGCTTCGATAGTGGTGTCACGTGTGCGTGAAAACATAAATTTTTGTCAACTAATTGCGTGAATATAATCCGCGCTGGGTGGTTCCAAAATGATTCGTGTAGAGTTCTTGAGCTCACCAAGTGTGAGTAGGCTTCCAGGCCATGAATCGCACAACGTCTCAAATCTGTTACGTAGGTTTGAGGCTATTACAGTGAAGATATTCTGGAGCATTAGGTATATATGGAGACGATGCAGAGGATGAAGGCAGAAAACAAGACTCTGCAACAAGCACAGGTTTGAGATCAACCAGACGTGCGAATTGAGACGCAAAGAAGTGCACATTAACATTCAAATTCATTCTGTAGAAGGATAGTCATCATGACGACTCCGGATGATACACCTCAACGCCCAATTCGTTGCATTTTATACATTCTTTTTCCCTCATAAAATTCCACGTACTCTCCAGTATTTCCCCAATGATGTCCCCTTGAAAATGCAGCACAATCGAAGGATTCCTCGCTTAATCTTCGTCATCAAATACTTCCTCAACTCTGGGTGAAAGATTTCTTTGTGATGGGGTTGAAGTAGCAATAGCAGGAGCGGCAGATGTGGTTGTGGCGGAGGCAGGAGCAGGTTGGCCAGTCATTGCATTCATGACAGAACCAGCATTGGCTGAACCGGACGATTTTGACTTCTTCTTGCCCTTCTTTTTCTCCTGTAAATCCATCAGCGCAGATCCTCAACATCATTTCTGTTGAATCAGTAAGACTAACCTCTTGCCATCCCCAAACAGGCCGGAAACTGTCAAAGAATCCCACATCCTCAAACAGGTTCGGATACAACCACAGTCCGGGCGGAACTGCAAACATTGTGATCGCGAAGAGGATGAGTCGGAATATAGCCATAACGAAGAACAATCCAATCAAGCCCAGCATACCCATGCTCAAATACCAAACACCCAGACGCATCTTCATGGGCCAGAGAGGGAACAGAACGAGTGTGAAGACCCCAAATAGTGCACCCGCCGCATATACCTTCCGCATGATTTGAGCACCCTCATAAAGCCAGACGAAATGAAGCTCATCCTTGCATTCTTGCTGCTGCTCGATCTTGACTGTCCATAAGCCTTTGACCCGTTTTGTCTTATGAGCGCCTGGAGCATGATTGTGCCCTTCATGAGGGTCCGCCTTGGACACACGGAGAGCGAGAAGGGAAAGAGGGAGTAATTTGAAGCAGTTTTCGAGGGACGCGCGATCGGTGATCTCAGGGAGGAGAGGATTCTTCTTGCGGGCTTTGGTGTAAGCATCGGATTGGAGGGCTCGCAGGGCGCGTTTGACTGTGGTACATATCAGCATCTGGCATGAACGTAGACGGAGGTGACCCTACCTTTGAACATATCCTTGCGCTGTCCATTGAGGATACATGTCCGCGTCTTCAAGTCTTGTCCTTTGAGGAAATTGGCGACAGCAATAGCAGCGGGATTAGGTGGACCTGGATTGATTGGCTGTTGTTGTTGTTGTTGCACATGAGCTTGCTGTTGCTGTTGCGCTTGCTGTTGTGCGATAGCATTTGCCTTTAATTTCTCAACGAATTGCGGGACAGTCATTCCAGCCTTCTGGGCGTCGATTGCAATTTGTCTCTGCATGGCTGCAAGTTGTTCTGGTGTGGGTTGCTGTCCTGGCTGTAATCGGACTGGCAACTGGGTTTGGGGACCCTGCTGCTGTTGTTGGGAGGCCATTTGGTGAGAGAGTAGATGGAGTGTCCAGGTGAAAGGTAATATTTGTTTGATCTCCTTTTCTGTCGAGGCTGAGAGATCTGGTCAATTCGCATCGGATAAAAATTAGGCCGACACCGCAACTAAGGTACCTTACAAGTTACCTCTGTAAGTGCTCGGGCTACTCGGGTACGAATCCTTGTCTATTTCAGCTCCAAGTCAAGGCACTAGTAGCACTACTAATCCACACAAGGGAGTGAATATCTCATACTTTCTCTCTTCACTACAGTCGAAATCATTGATGTTGTTATGACTTGAGAAATGTGCTTTTCCCTTGATCGCACTTCTGTACCCTGAGTATCTGGTTGAAGGCTGAAGCCCCAATGTCCCTCAATCCTCCCTTTCCCCGTGACAAGACCGGCTTGGGCGGGAGGCGCCCGACAACATTTTGAAGACTACTGAGGTTGATAATGAGCGAGAACTATGGACCCGATCTCGATTCCTTACCCATATGATGCGACGTTTCAGGAAAGTTTTTATCTCGAATTCTACCAGCTTATTCCTCCTATGTTCTAACCGAACACAGTCTCAACGCGATCTTGCGCTCACAGTTCCAATCAACTTTGTCACGGTTCCTGGAGTATATTTCTCAGCAGCCTGTTTCCCGACGCCGAACGATGAAGATGATGATTTGGAAGATTGTCTCGACAACTTGCTTGCTGTCGGTTTCCGGCGGTTCGAGATCGATCTGTATTGGGATGAAAATCCCCAACTATGGAGTTTTTGCCCAGTCGCCATACCTTCTAACATCTCCTCTTCCACAGAAGGAAGTGAAACCACGAGCATATCTACGAACAGAGCTCAACTAGCGACATCTAGTGTTTCAGCCACGGCCCCAGTTACTTCCTCTCGAATCAGCGCACGACAAGACAATTCCGGATTTCTCTCGTCAGCTATCCTCTCTACATCAGATTCCGATAGTAGCTCAACCATAACCCCCCCCGCTTCCACAGGGTCTGCACTTGCAACGGCTGCTGCATCGTCCTTAGGCTACGATCTTCCAGCATCTTCGTCTATTCCTAGTGACGACCATGATCCATTGATCAATATTGGACCGTATATATGCACCACCAATTACACCCTGTCCACTTTTACCAGCCAGCTATCGAGTTTCATACAGAACACGCAGGACAATATTCATGCCCAGATCATTTACGTCATTATCAACATACATGCGGCGAGTTCTGATTCGTTTCCTACTTCGCCTGCTCCGTTGCCAACGGTCCTTCCCTCGCTACAGAATCTCATCAGCTCCCAGTTTAACGCCGAACTCTCTTCGTACCTTTATACACCCACAGACCTTCGATCAGATCGGGCAAATCTTAATAGCTCTTGGTATAGCGTTCCCGGATTATATCGCCCAGAGGTTGGCTACTATGAAACGAACTCTACCCAGCGTAAGCCACCACTGAGGATATAAAAATCCAATCTCCAATTCCTATTTCCTCATGTTTGAATCCGTCAAAGAATCCCGAGGTATTCAGTGCTGACATGCTGGCCAGATGGAATCGTGACATCCGAAGACGGGTGGCCGACCAGCTATTCCGTCGAATTTACAAAAGGAAGACGATTGCTACTAGGTTGGGGGTCAGTAGATCCACAGATGTCTGGATACAATTTCACAGGAGATGAAGCAAATGTTTTCCCAAGCGGATACATACAAGACCTTCAATCCAACCTGACTAGCAGCTCCAGTCAGCTAACAAGCCGGTGCTTTTTTCGAAGTGATGCGGACAACTTATCTATATCACATATTAATTCATCATGGGCCACCAATGCCAACGTCCCAGGGTTTGTCTACCCTGTATCGACGACATCAGACATCACATCCCTTCTCAACCTGACCACGAACACGACGAATTGTGGAATAACGTCCATTCTCAACACTACACTTCTGAATAGCACTGCACACAATGATCCTCTACTGTATAAAGACTATGCGTAAGTCAACTAATATTATTTGGTTGCTTCCAGATTGTCAAATCCCTAAAATATCCAGGCAATTGAGCCGGTTGACTGCCGAATACCAACCTTCATCTTATGAAATCTCCTCGGCTCGACAACTACTTCAAGTACTCATAATCGTATTCGTACTAATTTGCTCAACAGGTATGCGACAATATGGTCCTGGGCACCTGGGGAGCCAAAGAACTCCTCATCCGATACCTCAGACTCGCTCTTCCGCTGCGCAACATCCAACATCAACCTGTCGGGTCGCTGGATGGTAAGCGATTGTTCACAAAAATACTACGCAGCCTGCCGGGCTCCTAGTCAACCCTATAACTGGACAATCGCAACCTACGCAGTCTCCTATTCCTACGCTTCCCAGTCATGCCCGGACGATTATTCTTTCAACGCTCCGAGAACGGCATTGGAAAATAGCTATTTGACCCAAGCGATAAGAGGGTCTCGTCGCGACTACGATGGCCATGGAGTCTGGATTGATTTCAACAGTCTGGACTATAAGACCTGTTGGGTTAGTGGAGGCCCGAACGCCACGTGTCCGTATAAGGTTGAAGTCAATCATGCCGATGACTTGAGGCATAAGACTGTTTTGGTAAGCATAGTTTTCATTTACTCATGCTTCAACACTCTATGGCTAGCAATACACAAACATTGCTCCTTACTGAGCTGCATGCTAATATATCTTGTATCACAGGTTCCGGCATTGGCTGCGCTCATTGTATTGATCATCACTTCTTTGACCATATTGGTCAAGTTTGCCGGGTTTAGGAGTACGAGGAAAAGTTCTCGGAAAAGGGCCAATAAAGGTCTTATTTATGACGGTGTGCCATCTTGATGGCCTTTCATATACTAGTAACTGTAATGATACTCAGTTGAACAAAAGAGCCTCCATTAGAGCTGCTGGCGTTTGGATTCAGGTTGTGGAGGTGCTTGACAGTGGCTGACTGGATTTCTTGGTAGTGTGGAGAGTTAAAGTGTAAGATAAGTCTTGGCTGTACATGTCATGTATCACATCATTCTTCTGTGATGCTCTTATACCATCAGCTTTCGGGGAGTTTATTTCGTGCAAGGACTGAACAGTTAAAGATCGTTCGAACGAAAAAAGAATTTCGAACATGATCGAAGAGACATTGCCCAAAAAAAAAACGAAGGATTTGGTTCCTTGAAATTTCCAATTACTCCCGCCTATGAACACTACAATTGCGCCATTCCTTGAACTGCCTTCGATTTATGTATCCCGTTCTGACGCCGATGCCAAGACCAAGCCCTCTGAGTAAACCACAGCAAGTTTTAATGATGAACTCCAGTGCCGACATCATTCTCGCTAACAACACTACCAACCTCAGTCCATGAATCAGGTGTAACGAATCCATCCCCATCCATGCTCATAACATCGGCGTCGCTTGTGGCACCGCTTCGAGGAGCCCAGACATTCTCGCCAGAATCGGCAATTGACATTGAATCTGTAGGTGTAATATCTCCCGGCACAGACTCTGGTGGATCGCTGAAGAGTGGTGAGCTTGGGACTGGTACAGTCTCTTGTTGAGGAGTAACAGCGCCGGGTGTAGCAGGGAGAGGAGAGTAGAAACTCTGATTCGCATCTGCCCAAGCGTGGATAGAGGCATAAGCTGAATCTTCCCGAGGAGACATGTTGGTGAAGCTCAGGCTCTCATGAGACTCTTCCATCATGGGGTACGAGACGGGTGGATCAGGAACGGCGTCAGAGGTGTCAATCAATTGTGGCTCCATCGTAGCTGTGGTAGAGGGAGATGAGACAGGGCGTGGACTGGCGCAGTATAGGTCTTCCGATTCTTCCGATGGTTCGGGAGACATGAGACTAATATCTACAGCTCGCTGCTCATCCATGTCGATGTTGTTCTCATCCGCAAAGGGGTTGGCGTAGACAGATCCTCTGTTCAATCCCTTCATACCACGTTGTCGTAATCCTTGCTCAGCCTCGCTCACATCTGCGCCTGTATTGTAGACAAAAGTTCCCTTCTCAGCCGAATGATCTGCTTGTAGAAAATCATCAAAGCTCGATCCTTGACTCTTATTCCTCGGCCTCTTCTCATTTTCACTGCTTGCTTCCCGCAGTTTTCGATCTTTGGCCTGTTTCTCTAAATGTACGGCGTTCCAGTACATCAGTTCTTCTCGCTGGCGTCTCTTGGATTCCTCATCTGCGTCAACGCCAGGAGCGACGCCGCTTTGCATGAATCCTTCTGCATCTTCAGGACGGTTGAAGCGGGGCTGTTGGGATTGGGGGTTTTGGGATTGGGGGTTGATCTCGTCGCCGAGGCTGTGGAGGGCGACGGCTATCCTTCGGCGGACATCTTCTGCGAACTGGCGGGCTTGAGGGGACTCGTAGACTGCAATTGCAGCCTTGTGTATCGTCAGTATCCTCACATGCAGGAAATGGTTTCAATGCTTACAGCGACCGCCACTGATATTACAACTATCCCGGCTGCAACCTGGTGGTTAGGCATTGTATCTCTTCAACAGTGGTGGATATAGAAATGGTAGGAAGTATATATGGGATAGAGAGGAGAAGAGAGTCGTATGAAGGATAGATCGTAGGAGCTCGCACACGAAGCTCTATTCGCACCACTTGCGCGTACCGCCACCTGCCTAGCAGGGTTTCATGATCTGCCGCCTATCAAGTCATGGGGATTGTCGGACTGTGGCTGACCTTTAAGAGCGACGGCTGGCATATTGACAGCTGCCTATGAAATTGTCGTGATTGAAGGAAGAAGGGATAGGAGTTATGTAGGATATCTAGGAACGTGTGAATGCGGCCTACGACGACGTTGGTTGTGAGGCTCAACTCGTCATCGGATTTGCCCCGCCGGGCCTTATCGGGGATAAGGCAGCCTCGCGATGGTAGGGGTGGAATTTGTACTTTTGATATAATCTGTGGCTGTCAGTTCTGGGCTCGTCAATTTGTGATGATTGTCATCTTTATCTTGAGTCTTGGAAAAAGGAACGTAACGCGGCTAGTTACATATCTAGTCCTTATATCTAGTCCTTCAAAATCCTACCGCAACTGCTAGTCCTGCTGTCTGACTCGAGAACCGAGAACCGAGATAAGCTATAATAGATAGACTGCTGGTTTTGAATCCGGACTTCGGTTTTTTTGTTAATCTAGGTCTCCTACCTACTGCAACCTCAAGGAGTAGAGGACACAAAGAGCATCGCAGTCAAGCAGGTTTTGTCCAGGTGACTGCTACTCACAGTTTCATACCTAGAACTTCGGTCCAAGTAGAGTCACGTGTTGCACATCGCACTTCCGTTTCCGTATCCTGACGCATTTGGCTCAAAATACTTCAATACCACGACAGAGCTCAAACAGTTCATAAGCTCGGCCTTTGTAAGTTTGTATTCTCTTTCCATCGCCCATCCTTAAACCCGTCGGCCGAGAAAACCATACCTCTCCTTAACCCCATCTCTCCTTACAAACTCAGCTTCTTTCCAAATCCTTTCGCTTTCCTTCAAACAACTATGTCTCTGACAAATCCATACGCAATCAGTACACCCACTGAGGTGGTGGTTTCTCGTTCCGGTTAAGGTATTAGGCGAAACCAACCACCCCACTCTTGAGCTTAATATGTGGAATCATACACATTAAATCAAAACTTCAATACAGATGCGGCCGAGACTCGCCGAATCACGTTTGTCCGACCGAGGATGGTGCAACGCCTGTATTAGGACTGCGAAGCCGCAGATTGTCACTATTAGTCTTTTCTTTATCAGCTTTACTCTGCGGTAACTTTAAACTCTGGCAACGAAACTCCTTATCACGGATTTTGGCTCAGATAGGCAACACTACTCGAGTAACGCCCAAAAGCTCGTTATTACGAGATACTAGCTGCTTAACTCCGTACCATCAAAATAATGCAATACGGAATGCATATGTCGAGCCGCCTGATGGAGAAAGCGCATTGATTATTAGACCCTTTTAAGCTATCCTTTTCCCTTCACAACTTATCTGGCTGGTTGTTCTCGATCTACATATTCACTCACAAGGAGACTCGTTTTCCTTTCAAAGCATGGTACCAATAGGAGTGGCTCCCATTCTGCCGGACTCGGTTCCTGTTCTCGTGATAGGCGCCGGTCCCGTTGGTCTCTCTCTCGCAATCGAACTTCGCCTTCATGATATCGATGTCCTAGTCGTAGAACGCAGCTTGGAGATTGTGGATGGACATCCCAAGGGGCGTGGGAATGACCTGCGCACCCTCGAGGCATATCGGCGATGGGGAGTGAGCAATGAGTTGCGCAGTCTGGCCTGGCAGACCCGTAATCCAGATCAAAAAGTCATCATCACGGAATCGATCATTCAACCACCGCTGGGAGCTTATCCACTTCAATATGGCCGGCATGCTGATGAGTCTCGTGACTATGCTGCCGAGCCCTCGCTCAGCGTTCCCCAACCTATCTTGATGCGCGTCCTTCAAAAGCGGGCTCTTGAACTGGGAGCACAGATATTTCGAGGCTGGGAAGCTGTATCCATTCAGCAAGACAGTCAACGTGCCGTGACTGAATTCAAGTCTCCTACCGGTGTGCTTCATCGCGTCTCCTCGACTTTTGTGATCGGCTGTGACGGTCCATCCAGTTTGGTGCGCAAAGCAGCCGGGATCGTGCAGAAAGGTGTCGATCCAGTGGTTCGGGCGATGAGCTATGTTGTCCGTAGTGAAGGGTACAAGATCGGAGATCTGATAAGCTCCCCAGCGCACGATTCATTGGCCTTTTTGATGGTGTTAAGCCAAAAGGTGTGTACCGTCATCAGTATTCCTGATGACGAGCACTGGGGTTTCGGTTTCCACGTCGCAGATGATGCCCCAAATCCATCGGAGGAAGAGATTCAAAGGGTCGGTCAAGATGTTCTTGGAGCAAAAGTACCGCTCCAAGTCATCAGTTCATCTTCATACCGTGTATTCAGTCGAGTAGCCGAATCATATCGCACGGGTCGCTTATTCGTAGCTGGGGACGCGGCTCACTTGTGTCCTCCGACGGGAGGACATAATATGAATGTCGGGATTGGAGATGCCGTCAACCTTGGGTGGAAGATCGCCGCTGTTTTGAAAGGCTGGGGCGTTGAGAAGCTCTTGGAGAGCTATGATCTTGAACGCCGTCCTGTGGGAAATCGTGTCACCGGTTCAGCGATGAATAACAGTTACTCGATGGCCAAGTCAGCAGAAACATTTGCCCATCTGCCCCCACTTGAGGAGGACACAAGTCCGGAAGAGCGCTTTCAGAGAGGAGACATTGCCTATCAGATCACCTTCGCTCAATGGAATAGCTATGGCGTCGTCCTGGGTCAGCGTTACGATGAGTCTCCACTCACGATCCAGGACGATTGGATGGCACCGTCTTATAGTGGTACAGAATACTGGAACCACGCATGCCCTGGACATCGTGCACCGCATTTGTGGCTTAGTGACGGATCACCATTGCTCGATCACTTGGGGACAGAGTTTACATTGTTGGACATAGAGGCGCCAGAAGAACAGGTCTCACGTCTCCGAAATGCTGCCGATAAAGTTGGGCTTCCTCTCAGGCATTTGAAACTTCCGGCAGAGATCGCGAGGAGCAAGTATCCTGCTCGGTTGACTCTGATCAGGCCGGATCAGTATATATCGTGGCAGGGAGATTATTGCGAGGACGCACTTTCGATCGTTAATAAAATTAAAGGTAGATGAATTGCCATAATTATGCGAGCTTTTCATCTATGAAAATTCTCATGAATACCAAACCTACATCAGTTCGGAGCTCTTGAGGTTAGAAGAGGGACTGTTGATTCCGTTCTTTCGTCTGGAGAAACTCTCTGAGGTACCATAATCAGCTAATAAAGCTCGTCAGCATATAACCAAGTCGAGTGTAAGCGTGGTTCGCCAGTCAGAGACAAGTTTAGGGGCATATTATGCCTCAGAAAAATTGCCTTTTTTACATTGCTTTATTTGGCCTAATCTCAACTTCATACCAACGAGGAATCAATGGCAGCGGTGTTTCTTTTGAGTTCGTTTCCGGTGGTGTAAAATACAGAGCTGTTTTGGCATATGAATCCGCACGAAAAGGCGAGACCTGGGTCAAGGTCTGACGATAAACCACTAACTGTGTGAAAGGAAAAATCGAGTAATCAACTGTCTGCAGTCAGAATTTGTTGGCCAACTCTGCTATATTGAAAGGAAGACACCGAGATTCGGATGGCCTTGATGAACTTGATAGATATTGGAATGATAGACATGGCGTCGTGGGAAGGAGTACGTAAAAGCATGAGGGTGTAAAGACAAAAGGGCTCAGGGAATTGTAGGGCACATAGGTAAATTGGAGGCGCTCGTATGCGTGCATCGTAGGTCTTCTGAGCGACCTGCGCCTTTGAGCAGGAACGCAAGAACCGAAAATCTGGAGACCGTCAACCTCAAAGTGATGATTGTGACTTGCAATTCACACATGCTTGATTGGTATCCGCAAATCCGTTCCAAAGCGCCGGCAATGCTTTTATGCCAAAAGTGGCCACAGCGCTTCACACTACGCCAGTCGACGAATCCTTCTCATCCTCTTTAAGTGTTGCTGTCGGCTTAGCATTTGCTTCATCCCTCTCCACCAGAACACACTCATCATCTTTTTCCTTCTCCACAGCCGTGGCATAATCACCCCAAAGCTGCTCAACTGGTCTTCCGCAGAGTTCCGTCCAGAACTTTTTCTCATCATACCTGACAATCCTTAACTTTTCATTCATCCTCCTGATCAGGCCCTCACCAAACCTGTTCTCAAGATACTCCAAAAAGTATCCAGTATGCTGATATCCAGCATCCCATTTCCCACCCGCCTCTTTCTTCCAATGGGGAGGACTCAGCTTCGCATTCAGTCTCACCCAATCGGCAATTCCCTCTATCAGGCCTCCAGGGCATGTCCCAAATGCGTTATATTGATAGCAATGCACCATTTCGTGAGTTAGGACGCCCATTATCTCGTCTGTTCTCCGGGAGAAGGCAATGTTATTATGGATGTAGTCGAGTGAAAAGTGTATTTCTTTGTGATCGGAGTCGAGGTCGCTGCCTGTTGTATAGGCCACGCCTGGCATGGATCGCAGTACGAGTGTGACTGAGCGGGTGGGTGGGACGGTCGTTGTGGGGGAGTTTGGGGATTTGTAGAGAAAATTGAGCACACTTTTGACTGCTGTTGCAAGGGCATCGGAAGCGATTACTGCGACGAGGAAGCTTTGCGCTCCTGCATGCTTGAGGTCACGAATCTCGAGCCGGAGAGTAGGGAGGGTGAACGTTGACGTGGGGGCTGTCTTAGATCCTTTCAACTCTGGTCTTGAAGGGTCTTGGGAAGGTGGCGGGAGCGGAGTTGGAATTGGAGTTTCAGATACTTTTGAAGAGGATATAGGAAGCATGAACACCAAAGGAGGAACTGGAGTCGTTGCTGGTAGTTCAGTCATCGTAGAACGAGGGTCACTAAGTCGGCGCGCAGACAAAAGGTGGTAAAAACGAAAGTGCGTGTAGAGGAATGAGTCGCACTTCTGCAATAGAACTGCCCACTCTTAGCAAACACGGAGAAGATATTTCAACTTTGATACTCGGATTGTGCCCTCTTGTGTCTTTCAGGAAGTGGTCTCGAAATCGGAGTCTCGCGTCTCCTTGCAGGTCTAGCGCAAGGAGAGGTGGGTCCTCGCGTCAACCACGATATTGTATCTATTGTTTACAACCGGTCCCGAAATCCCTCCAAGTTCTATTTCGTTCTTCCTCACGCCAAACTTTGGAGGCAGACCTCCCTCTCGGTACTTTCCCTGGCTACTTGGACATCCAGACCCATCCGACTTTCTGCGTCGTCACACAAGCTTGCGCTGGTAATCTCCTTACCTTTACATCCCGGCTGAAAACGCATCAACAGCCACAACACCGTAACTCAACCTCCTACCTCCAAGATGGGCGAAAAGACTACCGAAGAGCAAGTCGCAAACTTGTTGGCAATATTACGAACCGATGCATCAACCGATGCGAAAGTACATCAAATCAACAATGTCAAGTCCGGTATCAAACAAAACAATGTGCCGGAAGTCTGTGTCCTTCCCCTCTTTGAGGCGACGCGCATCTCGATGACATCGCCCCACGCTGCGATTGCCAATGCTGGGTTCTCTACTCTCAACCATCTCCTCACACGATTGTCGCGACAAGAGCCGAAATATGTTGTCAAGGAGGCTGGACGGACGCTACCATTGGTAATCGAGAAGATGGGAGATCTGAAGGAGAAATACAGACAACTTGCCGCACAATGCTTGACAACATTTTGGAAGGCTGCACCATTGGATGTAGAGAGAATTGTCAAGAATGTTGGGCTGATTGGGAAGAACTCCAGGATGAAGGAAGCTAACATGAATTGGTTGGTACAGGTGTGTATCACTATAGTGTTTCTTTAACGGGAGTGGTACTTACTCGATATAGATGCATCAAGAAAACGGCATGCCTTTCAAAGCCTTTGTTACGACGCTTATGGACTTGCTCGAGGACGCAGACGGAATGGTCAGAGATACAGCGAGGAATGCAGTAATTGAGCTTTTCAAGTGAGCGTATAGGCGGTGCTTGAGTTTACATGAGCTGATCTGTCCAGAAATGCGCCCAATGCAGCGAAATCCGACTTGAAGAAGCAGTTGAAGAACTTCAATGTCCGCCCAACAATTGTATCCGCCATCACCGCCCACCTTGGCCCAGGAGGTCCTCCAGAGCATGAACCTGATCCAGTTGAGGCACCACGGCCACGTCTTGCCAACAGTGTGTCTTCGATATCTAGTGTTAGACCCTCGACCCCTGTGGTAGAAGCCAAGGTTGAGCATGTTGATCCATCATACGTCAACACTCAGAGAGAACTTGAGGATACGCTTAAGGACATGCACCCGTACTTTGAAGGCAAGGAGTCAGAGGGGAACTGGTTGAAGCGAGAGGAAAGCTGCACCAAGCTACGGCGACTGAACGCCGGTAACGCTCCTAGTGATTTTCACGACGCTTTCCTCGCTGGCATTAAGAGTCTTTTAGACGGCATTCTCAAGGCTGTCAATTCGCTCAGAACGAGTTTGTCCAAAGAAGGATGCAGTGTTGTCCAAGAAATCGTGAGGACTGCTGGCCCAGGACTTGATCCAATGGTTGAGATCCTGCTACAAAATTTGATCAAGCTTTGTGGTGGTACGAAGAAGATCAGTTCTCAGCAAGGAAATATCACGGTTGATACGATCATCAGCATGGTGTCATACAACCTTCGGATTATGCAGCACATCTGGTCAGCCTGTCAAGACAAAAATGTACAGCCTAGAACATACGCTACTGGCTGGCTCAAGACCGTTTTGAAGAAGGAAGCGCACCATAAAAGTCACGTCGAGCACACCGGAGGTCTCGATTTGATAGAGAAATGTCTCAAAAAGGGACTCGCAGACGCAAATCCGGGAGTGCGTGAGAACATGAGATCAACATTTTGGACATTCAATCAAATTTGGCCGGCCAAAGCAGATGCGTAAGTCAATTGCAGTATAATGTGTGTAGGATGCTAATTAGTATCAGTATCATGGCAACACTTGACGCGACCCAACAAAGGCTCTTAGAAAACGCCCCTGATAATCCAAATTCGCCCAAGAAAGCCGATGCTGTCGCAGCTCGGCCCGGCTTGGGATTCTCAAAAAGCACTACTGGACCTCCAAAGCCATCTCTGAGAGAGACCATGCTGGCACAGAAGAAAGCCGCCATGGCGAACAAGAACTTGCCAGTTCGGCCCGGCTCAGCGATGTCAACCTTCTCACCAATGTGCACCGTGTCGTCCTCATCAACAGCGTCAACCGCCTCAAACAATTCGTCAACCTCAGAAGCAGCTCCCATACGAGCACGCCATGAATCTTCGACGGCAGTATCACACGGCGGCCTCTCAGTGGCACCAATGCGACCAACGAAGTTTCGACGTCCTGAATTGGCAGCAAGACCTGCCACAGCAGGTCCTTATTCTGTGCGAAGGCCTGGCCATGGGCCAACCAATAGCGAATCTAACATTAGCCCGTCAACCTCCAGACCATTGAAATCACGGACTACCAGCGTCAGCAGTACAAGTCCTCCGAAGAAGCCTCCTACCAGACCGAATACCAGCCACTCGAGTTATACCAGTCAGTCAAGTCACACGAGCCCATCGAAAAGCACTATCAATAGAGTCGCGCCTTCACCTCGAACGAGTCCAGCGAAGGCCAAGTCGATGGCTAATCTTGACTGCTCGAGTCCTTCGAAAGCTGATGAAGACTTTACAATGGTGATGCCGACTTTGTCGGAAATAAAGCCGCCGCCTCCCCAGAGTGTATCTCAAACCATCGACTCCTCAGACGATGATGACATAGTGACACCTCTGAAGCCATTGAAGGTGTATGAAGACCCCTTCTCAAGCACAGATGATCAAACTACACCTCGACCTATGGTCAGTGTCACCGTTCTGGAAGAAGTCCCTGTGAATGAAGACGCCATGAATCTTGTCCAAAGTAGTCCCACAAATGAAGAGCCAGTCAAAGCCCCACCGATGCAGAGCTCGAGACTACTCGATAGTGGCATCACAAAGATCAAAGCCAAGTCTCTTGACGTCCATGGCTTCCGCAAACTTCAAGGTATGATCAGAGATAACAAAGCTGGATTCCCAGAAGACAAGTTTGACGCCTTGATACTTGGTCTGTTTGAGTACCTCGAGGCACCGCTCTCTGCCCTGTCGCCCGAAAAGGTCCAGGACGTCAAAGCCCAGATCCTAGCGACGATCAAGCTTATGTACAAGAAAGATCGTGATTCCTTCAGAGCCCATGTCCCCAAAGGTCTTGAATCACTCCTCGCAACTCGTAGCTGCTACGATGCTCGCGCACATATTGTGTCTGGACTCGAAGTCCTGGCAGACGAACTCGTTACACTCGCTGACCCTAAACAAACTCTCGAAACCATCGCCTCACAACTCAAGAACGAACAAACGAGTCTTGAAGGATGCAGGACTTTGTCCATGGGCTTACATATACTGAAACAAACGTTGGATGCCAGAAAGGAGTTCGCGCCTTCTGACGAAGATGTCGCAGAGATCTGTAGATTGGCTGCTAGGTGCTTAGAGAGCAGTGAGAGTGGAGTGCGTATGGATGCTGTACAGCTTTGTGTGGCGGTCCATGCTAGAGTTGGGGAGAGCAGGTTTTGGGGTTCTTTGGGTGGCGTGAGGGATGACCCAAAGAGTTTGATTACTTACTACATTGTGAAGAAGCAAAGGGAGACTGCCGCTGCCAGCAGGTGATGGCCCTTATCGAATGGCGACTGATGCGTACGCAATCAGTGGATTGGATTCCTGTGTTGGAAGACATGATGTGTATGAATATGCTATTCTTTGGTGGCCGTTGGTGTTTGGAGTATCGTTCGTTGTTCTTTACATGGGGGTTTGGCGTGATGGTGGCGCAACGTGTGCGTGCGCAAGGCGTTTCTTCTTTCTCAGATCATGCATTCCGTAACTAGCTATTGAATACATCTTGTGGTTCTGCCGCTCGTCCTTGCAATAAGTTCTTGCTGCGCTGTTGTGAAATTTCAAGTGCATCCCTGCATCCTCCAGCGAGGGAAGGGCGTGTGATGGTTCAAGGGCACAATCCTGTCATTGACGTCCGAAATTACGAACTTTAAGTCGTCAACCTTGCCGTGCAATGGTAGAGCAGGGATTCCAGTCGTCTACAACTTCGTAATTCTTACTATTACCTCAACGATAGCCTCTCCTCTGGGTTAGATGGCGCTGCCTTGCTCTCTACTATTGCTCAACGTATCATGCATTTGATGAGTCCTGTCGTATGTACATTTGTAATGAGTAAATCATCCACGCGAGAACGTGCAGGCAACCCCAACGTGGTCATAGCCTGCCAATAGGTTTATCTACAAGGATGCTGCTCCCAGATCCTCGGCCATCTTTTTAACTCTTACCAGCTTACCATCTTCTTCAACCTCAAAGCCTTGTCAACCGTTTCGATATTCTGGACACTGTCACTTTGCACCTCCCTAGAATCAGTGGGCGAACTTAGTCCAAGAAATAGAGGAAATAGAAATGAATTACAAAGCTTGCAGTTCATTCCTGTACTATCCAAGGTGGTTCCGAAATCGATGCAGGCATTGGGCCGGTCGTGTTACGGGAGGTAGCGAGGTAGAGGCGCGAGAATTTCATTGGAACTTGAATGAATGAGTGAATTAATGATATAGCATGTATTGCCCTGCTCAAGATCTTATGGAAGCTGCTAGGTTGACAGACTAAAGCATCTATTCTTGCCTCCTCACTCGTTTCGAAAAGCTCTCTTTTTGCTCGCCAAGTACTTTAGACGGCAGAAAACACGACGCTTGCATAGACCAGTGAAGGTGCGAGTATAGACAGAGTGAAAGAGTTGATATACAAGCTGAAGCTGCAAGCAGACTGATGAGTAACCCCAAAAGAGCCAACGAAAAGGTTGTTGTTACGATGGTATCGATGCATAGACATGAAGATTGTTACGGCTTATGGTTTTTGATTTTTGGTATTTAGAGCTCGAATTGTAATGAGGAAACAGATTGCAATCATGATCAAGTAAGGTTAGTATTTCGAATGATGTCTAAGCTATCTATCTCCAAGGTGTTGGTTCAAGTCCCAGAGCACGTGATCGATATTCAATTGTACTTCTACCTGACATTTATCCAATCTACTCCATAGAGGAAAAGCATGAGTATGAAAGAATCTCCACTAAGCCTGGTCTTGATAATTAGAGCTTAAAGTTGTGTGGACGAAAGCTGTCGAAAGAAGGTCGTCTCTTGTTGTCCACATCAACTACACTTAGCGAGGAACAAGTTGCTATTCAACTATTTACAATCTCAACTGAATATACCAACCTACTTAGATCAACTCAGCTCCCATGGTAGCTTTCCACAAGAATCAACTATGCAAAGCCTCCAACTAAGGCAAAAACATTCTGAGTCGTTGGCGTCGCCGTTGCCCACTGCATCGGCTTAGCCGCCACGCGTAAACAACCTCACTTTCATCTGAACTTCGCAGCCTCGCCCGCCAGCCATCTTTATCAAACAGTTTAAGCAAACGTAGAACAAACTCTGCAAACTCGGTCTTACGGTCGAGTGGTCGTTGCTTACAACAACCCTCCGCAGCCCAAGTCCACCGCACCGTCGGTTCCTGGCATGTAGTATTATCATACTTCGTGGTATAATAGCTTGTATTACAACGGGGAGGTTGTATTGGTGACGCCTCAAGCGCCACTTAGTCCTTGCTATTTGGATGGAGAAGGACTCCGGGGAAATTGGGGCTCAGTGGCCGGTGGTACTTGTACCCTACCGATTGCGGGCGTAGAAAACTCGTTAGTTCCAATCTCCTGGCGGTGGACTACCTTTTTTTTTGGCTTTTGGAAGAGGTATGTTTGTTTCTTGAGCGCAAGCGAATAGCGCGTCAGCTTTCTTCGCATACCGCGTATATTGACAATAAAGATCTACTTGGATATTCGCGTATTTTGGCAGATGTAAACAATCTTTGATAATACACAACAATTACTACTAAGTATTACTAATATTAAGTAAGTGCTTTCAAAGCCTTGCCTTAGAGATTCAATCTAAGTCACTATAGTTTTTCGGAACTATATTAAGAATAGTTGACTCAATATTTTACTATGGTAACAGGACTGAGAATAAATACGATCTTGAAAAGCAAACGAGCACGCATGTTCGGGCAATAAACATGTATAATCAGTAATTACCCTATAACCAACTTTGATTATGATAACTTTCCTTTGCTACTGATAAATAGATCTCTACAATATATATTGTATATTTCACACTCTTCTTTTCGTAATTATTACTGAATAACTTCGCGATGTTCAAAGAGAAAATCTGATCATGCCCGACATTTGCATAAGCTATTCGAAACATTCTTCAGTTTACGGTTGCTAAAATGACAAACACTTTCAAACCGTTGTTCTGTGGCGGTCGAGGATTGCCCAGTCAATGAGTAAAAGTCTCGAAACCCGTAGTTCGTTCTCCTCCACAAACATGCGCATGCTGGGACTTTGAAAAAAGCATCAGGCCTCTGGGTTCAATTCCGTTTTACCTTGCAGAGAAAGATGAAGTGAAATCCACTCAGGATTATCTTGCCTGTTTCTTACACAATGGCTGTGGTAGTATGGATTATGAAGTGCCTTGCGACGGGAGCTTCGTTGGCCCAGTCTAGGATCAACTGTTTTTGTGATTTTTCTTTTCTGCCACAAATTACAGCTTGACTCCTGGATGCTCACTCCATTTTACCTCCATCAGGACTGCCTACTTGAACTATCAGAGGCGAAGTGACAGCAGACGATATCAGTAACGTGCTTTGACACCATCCACTTGAAGTTGGAAGACGTGGCCGAATTTGCAGCAGGCTGAAGCAAGAAGCAGAGGCACAAGAAAAGAAAGAGACTGAGGGCAAATTGGAGCGAGCTGAGAATCTTGCTGATTACTCATGGAGTGGTGATTTTAAGGTGCATGGAATTTGCCAGCTAGGTATGCTGCAGAAACGATGTGCCCCTGAAAGATATCTCCGATCGCCCCCCACCTTCCTTTCCTGCAAATCCTCCACTCCCTGGCAGGCTGGCAGTTACACCCCCGAAGAGCGGTGAATCCAGCAAGCGAGCAATCGACGACCATTTCAGGCATTCCCCTGTTCATATCGCAATTTCCAATTCTCGAACACTCTTCCCAAATCTCGGAGTACGCGGTCGACGACACAGCTCAACAAAAGGCACTGTCTCACAACAGTCCGGACCTATATGGAACGCCCCCCCGCTCTATATCAAGATCTGTCAAGACATGATGTGCACGCTCTGGACAGCTTTCGAATCGGGGGTTGGCACAGACAAGATGAAAGGGGGAGCGGCACGTGATCGACAATCTACTGTCGCGATTTACATTGCGCCAGAGGCGGCCCGGACACGGGGCTTTTGATGGATGGGGTGTTATGGCCGAGTGATCGACGGGCGTCCCCGCGGTGTCGAGGACGTTTGGAATCTGGATTGGGATGGATTCTGATCTTGGGGGGTTGCGGCGCTTAATGGGTCAGGGACTTTTAGACATGTTGGTGATTTGTTGGAGTTGTACGACTTTGTCAATGGCGCGGTACCACGACTGATGAAACGCCCTCCTCCTCATCAGGCAGGCTGAAAATGTCCCGGAATGTCAAATTTACATCAGACTGTAGATCCTGCCTGCATCAGCCTCAGAAGGCTCAAAAGGCTCCAAAGGCTCTGATTCGGCATAAGGTACTCCTCTTCGTCTTTCCTCAGATGTCAGCCTGCTCACTGCTGCTCAGGGCCCATTAAACCCGAAACCCTTCGTTTGGAATCTGAATATCCAAACGAGATGCAGCTGCATGATCGACGGGCGGTCGGCCAGGAACAGATCTTACCACGAAGTCCCGTGCTCTTCATGCCGATAATGTTCTGACATGCCATTATCGTTAAAGGCTCCGATATGATCACACCAGACATCCCATCAGTCATGCGGCAATGAGTAGTGAGCCCGTATCTCCTTTGGGTAATCTTGTAGTAAGATGGAAGGCGTCGTAGTAGATGGGCCTTTTGACTGGTCAAGAGCGGGAGGCGAGTGATTTAAAAATACATACCTTACGAGTAGCCGGCGCAGCCCGGTAATGACAATCCTCTCCCTCGTCCTTCAGTCGGCATTTTGAATAGTAAACGGCGACGGGTTACAGCATATTTCACACGAGATGAACGGGTGTCGAAGTCGTGGCCTCGTGAGGATCCCAGTGCTTGCCTCGCCGTCGCTGTAGTACGACGGACCAGACTGAGCTGGTGGAGGTCGGTCTTGGTGGTCCCGCTTGGCTTGTCCTCCATCAATGCGAAACATCTGCTGTCCCCTGGCCTAACGCTGTTGGACCTGGGGCCCTCGTGGAGAATGGAGATACGGTGCCTCCAAGCCGAGTGAGAAACGCAAACCTCCCCACAGAAAGCCCAGGATATGAATGAATAGTGCTGATGGACAGTAGACACAGATATGGCCATGGAGTTCTGGACATTGACATGGAAAGGAGCCTCTTCAGCAGTTCGCATCCTCATCCAATATCGCATCGTAAACAAACCACTGCTGATACCCAATACTTCTTCTCATGCTGCTCGTGACTCTGTCTTGGCCCAATTTTGGCAATTCTTCTGATCCAGGTACAGTCCCTCCTCCCGTGATGAAAGTGCAACATTGTGCCGGGACGAGTCCAGGACCACCCAAAACCCAGAGATCCCTGGCTTCATTCGCCCAAAAGGCCTCCACCATCACTGTCCCATGCATCGTAGATTCGTAGCCGAGAACCCCCTTCATCCAAAGCGATTTGAAAGGATCCACGACCCTCCAACTCCAACTAGACTCGAAGTGGCTTGGCCTCGTCTTTCACGTCGTCCCCAGTCCAAAGGATCATCAGCCTCTTCTGCTACTCTCCGACTTTCAAACATCTGCTCGTTGCATCCCATTTTGACGGCAGGCTGAATTGCTGCTCGACCAACTCGTCCGAGCCATTGCCAATCTGTTGTTCCGCTGTGCACACTCTCTACGGCCAGCGATACTTCACCTCCAAAACTGGCAAACTTAGAGATCGTCCTCTACTAGAAGCCCCTGCGAGTTGCGTACTCAATTCGTCTGCGACCGTGCCCTCCCGTTTCAACACCACCTCACTTCAACCATCATCGAGAGATCGCATCTCCCACTTCATGTTCTAGTGCCTTTCGCAGATCTGTATACTCGAGGAGGAAGGGTCCTTGCGCAGCAGGAGCTGAATGACGCTGACCGACTGGCCCTACCTCCACGATGGACTCGCCAGCCGACTACCTCGACTCTCCGATGGATGGTGATGATGTAGCATACCCGTGTAAAGGATGTGGAGATGTGGGTGTTTCTTCAAGAGATGCGATGGAATATGCGACTGACAGTGAATCAGATACTGGAAGAGGGCAAGGCTTTCGAACTTGGTGAGTGATCCATCTTTCAATCGTCTCTCTCCTCGTGGACGCCTCGTGGCATTTCGGATTAACTCGCGACCCGAATATCACTACATCATTCACAATGAATCCTTCTAAATCGAATGTGAGCATTGCTAACGACGATGCAGCTGGTAATCGATGGCACTTGAATTGCTTTAGATGCAATACCTGCGGCACGCTCCTCGATTCTGATGCGAACCTCCTTCTCCTCGGCGATGGCTCTCTCATTTGCAATAACTGTACATACAGCTGCAGTGCCTGTGGGAACAAGATCGAAGACCTCGCCATCCTCACTGGCGACCAAGCATTCTGCGCAACGTGCTTCCGCTGTCGAAATTGTAAGCGCAAGATCGAGAACCTCCGCTACGCCCGCACATCACAAGGAATCTTTTGTATGAGTTGTCATGAGTCTTTAATGGCTAGGAGACGGAAGAAATCTAGAGCTGCAGCTAGTGCCAAATTGAAAAAGGACGATCAGTCGCCAATGCTGGTCGAGAAGTCCCTGCCAGCTCTCCCACCTAACGCCATTCTGCAGAGCGCCTTTTCTCCCAATCCCGAAACTCCTGACTCGGTCGAAACAGACACACCGACTGAACTTTCTCCCAGACCACGCCAAGGATATCAAGACTCGTCTTCGAGAAGCAGTTCGAGACGTCCCCGAGAGCGGTCCCTCGAGCGCACTTCAAACGACGTCCCAACCAGAGACGGATTAACCCTTCCGACAACCACATACCGAAACAATAGACATTCAGCGATTTCAGATATCAATGGGAACGATGGGGAAAGCTTCTTCATACCTCTCGCATTAGATCCTTCTCCTGCGCCGGCAATGACGCCACGATCGACGTCCGAAACATGGATCGACTCATCAACGAAGGGCAAAGAGAACAAGCCTCCAGAGAAAGACTATTTTGGTGTCAAGAGCCGACCCCAGAATGAACCCAAGTCGCGTGAAGCCAGCTCTGCATCGTCGACCCCGCATATTGCATTTCAGGAAAAGGGTAGACAACCGTCAGCAGAGGAGACTTCGCAGATCAAGGACAGCATACGCAAGGCACAAACAGGGATCAATAAAACAGCTTCCATAAACGCTTCACCCATCATTGGCAGCGACGAGCCAAGAATCCAACATGCGAACTCGCCCAAATCCTCAAATCTCAATGGCAAGAACCAAGTTTCCGGAGAGAAGTTTAGATTAGGAGATGTACCGAAAGGCAAGAGGTCTGGAACCTCCAGGAGCAATTCTGCATCGGAGATAGCGAGCGTTGATAGTAGCTTGTCGTCAAAATCTACATCTGGTGGTGGCTTTTCTGCAGTCCCACCTCGGAAGGAGGCGCCACTGAGTATTTCAAGTACGGATTCTTCCAGCGCACAATCAAAGGCAGACAAGACTGGCACTCCTCAATCTTCGCACGATTTGAAGCTGAGAGACGAAGATTCCCGGCCCTCGTTCGAGTCCTCCAATTCTTCGGCACCGGTAGCGAGGATGGATTCTCGAGGAACTTCAAAGTCAATACCTCGCAAGGAAATTCCTACCAGTGCAGTCAAGAACACGATCAGTTCAATGAGCTCGTCCTCAGAACCAGACACTTCGCCCTCGTCCGTCTCATCTTCAGATACACCAGGGGTTACACCCACTGTAAATGGCAAAACGATCTCTGGTCCTTTACACCAATCACCTTTGAATGCCGATTCCATTCCTCCTCGGGCGGCCAGCCGACCAGCAGGTCCCCAGCAAAAGTTGAGCGACTCCTATATGGCTCCTAGAGCTCCTCCAGCACCTCCGCCGTTGGGACAAGCGAATAGCTCTTCAGTGACTTCGCCAAATGGTGTACCAGTTTCTCCCAAACTGCCAAGATGGAGCGCAGGTGGTGATTTCACGATGGATGAGGACATGGCTCGCATTTTAGGAGGTACTGATGAAAGTTCAGCATCCATTTTGCGCCGCGTTTCCAACGCAGTCCGCCATGGTAGAACTGGCAGTGAAACAGGAAATCCAGTCCGGATTCCAGGACATGGACGAAGTGTTAGCGAGACAACGGCACGTACCGCTGCGTCACCACGATGGCCGAAAACACCAATCGCTGAAGATTCAACCGTGGCTCGAGAGATTAGCAGTCCTATATCTGTTACTTCGCCCGCGTCGGGCGACGACCCTGCTTTACTCCGGAGACAACTCCGTAACTCTGAGCAACGAGTTGCTGAGCTCGAAAAACAGTTTACGAGTGAGAAGGATCTTAAATCGCTCAACAGGAAGTTGATTGAGAAGAGGAAGACTGTGTCAGTTTTGGATTCACAAACAGAAATCATGATTCAGCAGCTAGAAGTCTTGGCCGGGTATGTGGAACGAGCCAAAGGTTCGAAGCAACCCATGAATATTTCCGAGCTTGAAGACTCGGCCATCAAGGAGTTTGTACAGAAACTGGAGCGCATCAAACAAGCCATGTCTGCATCGGTCGAGTCATTGTATGAAGAGCGCGACCAGCTCCTGGAGCAAAAGACCCAGATTGTGACAGACCGAGATCGAGCCTTGGTCGAATTTGAGCAATTGTCTTCAAAGAATGCACAACTCGCCGATATGAACAACGATCTCACACACCAAATCCAAGAGCGCTTCAAGGCTCAGAGTGGAAACAACGTGGACAGTCCAAAACCGCAAATGAATGGTCTAGGCATTTATACTCATCATCACAAGGGTAAATCGAACGTTTCGGTACAGCTCGATGAGGCAAGTCTTCGACCTTCAACTAGCACCACCCTTTTGGGATCTACCAACTCCTACCCCCAAGCGATGGACCAGGATTCAAGCATGGAGCCTGCAACCGTGTTATCCGCTCCGCATGTGGTGAACATTCGAAAGGGTCAAGCGAAGAAGTTTAATTGGAAGAAAGGAGGTCAAACTGTTGCCAAGGGCGTTTCAAAGGGTTTCAAGGGTGCATTTGCCTCGGTTCAACAAGAGCGAAACCAACAATGGCAGGGGCAAACAGGAGACAGTATTGGGATGCCTTATAATATGACCATTGCACCTGTTGAATCGCCAGCTGGGCCACCACATCCTCTACCCCGCTCCGTTTCGAACGATCCTTCGAGGCAAGCATTCGGACTGTTCAAAAAGGCGAATGCTATGCAGAAGAACAGTTCGAACGGCAATTTGCAACCTGCTGAGCATCCTTCAATACTATTTGGATCTGACTTGGTTGAGAGAGCAGACTACGAACGCCGTCAGATCCCAAGTATTGTCACACGCTGCATAGAAGAAGTCGAACTACGTGGAATGGACATTGAAGGTATATACCGAAAGACTGGTGGAAGCGGTCAAGTCAAGACCATTCAAGAAGGATTCGACAAAACTGAAGATTATGACATCTCAGATCCTGAATATGATATCACGGCCGTGACCAGTGTTCTCAAGCAATATTTCCGGAAGCTTCCAACACCTCTTTTGACATTTGAGGTCTATGATCGTGTCTTGGAGTCGACGAGTAAGACTTTCATCCCCTTTAGGTGGTTGCGAAAGATGCTAACGTACATACAGACTATGAAGACGACCAAGAACGATGTGCTCATCTCCGAAAGACCTTCAACATGCTACCCCCCAAGCATCGCGACTGTCTCGAATTCCTGATTTTCCATCTCGCACGTGTGGCAAATAGGGAGAGTGAGAATTTGGTACGTCCATTGATCACTCCAAGGCAGATAAAGGTACTAACAATTCCAAGATGACACCCAAGAACATCGCCGTCGTTTTCGCCCCCACGATAATGCGGGACCATAGTTTGGAGCGCGAAATGACTGACACGCACGCCAAAAATAACGCTGTGCAGTTTGTCATCGAGAATAGCCACGAGATCTTCGGCAACGCCTAAGCAACACAACGCACTGCCCTTACGACAGAACATTTGAGCTCCGACTCACATCATGATTGCCAATACGATACCCGATTTGTACAAATACCATTCTGGCCGAGTGGCAGGCGTTTACTAACCTGATTGACCTTGGATTCAGCGATTGGAATTGGTGATAAGGAAGGATTCATATTCTGGCGTTCTTTTTCTACTTTTCAATGTCTTTTATTGAATTGATATCCAATTCGTTTCATGAATGCGTTGGAGCTGATGTCCCGAGCCTCATGTGGGAGTCGGGCCTAGGGGAAAACACAGATTAGGCTGCATCTGGAGGAGGAATTCACTCCGATTTTCGGAACTGAGACTGTGAATCGAGTTTGGGGTTTGCTGAAGAAGAAAGAGGCACTCCCTTTGCAGTTGCGAGCTGTAGTAGATATTCATTGGCAGCAGCAGCAGCGATCGATCGATGATATTACGAATGAATTTTCCAAAGGGAACGCTGAAGTTCGCAGTGCATGTGATTTGTAATCTGTCTCTCTTGATCTTGTTGCTTGTATCCGGTCACTCCGCAAGTTGCGGAACTCGTTTTTTGAATCTTCTTGACGCTGGGGTGGCATCTTGCCAGGAGAGCCGCGGACGTAGAGGTCCAGATCGTGGCCTCTTATCCCTGTACGAGAAGCGAGAAGAGTCACAAACTTCTGGTAGAAGATCTTGCCTTCTCAGTAGGTGATTGCGTGATCTCGCCTTAAGCTATTTGAATAGACTACGGGCGCTTCTGGGATTAGTATTTCGGGATAAGTATGCAACCTAGAAGCTTCGTCAATATCAATGCGAGTCCAGATATCGAATTACCTTATCGACGTTCTTTCAAACTTTCCTTTGATTGCTAATCATTCAGTCGGAAATGAACATTAGTTTGATTTTGCTCTATTGCAAAAGCAGAAAATGCAGATGCAGAAGTAGACAAGTGCAAAATGTGGATGTCGTTCAGAATGAATTAGTGGACGTTAAGCGAGATAACCGAGAATACTAGTTACTTCCCCTTTTCTAGATTTGGAACATCCTTTCGAAAGGAAGTCACATACAGAACACTTTCAAAGTTGTTTTTACCAGACACCTAGTATTCCATCCCTTATAAGCTTTAAGCTATTGAGATACTTGCAGCGAATACTGAGTTACCTGAATCTTTCAAGCGATTGAAGTATTTACAGGACAATGCAGATATTTACTGCATGTGAAAATTACATCCGAATCACTCAGTATTTTTAAGCAGTTGGGATAATCGCAGAGTGAGATGTTCGAATGACTCCATTCAACTCAAAGTCTGAACAGCCTACTTATTATCTTCACGCTAATGTCGGCTAGCCCTATGCCAGTAAACCACGGAAGTTTCTCAAACCCCAGCATGTCTTCATTGTTGTCTTGCAAAATATATCAACAAACAAATAACATACATAAACAAACACAAACAGCTATGACCGAAAGGAAACAAAGGAGTGCCTCTAGAGCTACCTTGGAAAGAGGTAGAGAAGGGGTAAACTAATGTACAATAGTCTTCAAACCCTTAGTCTACTCTGTTTTACTTGAAGTCCGAGCAGCTTACTAGCGTGACGCTAGACATTACTAGCATCACGCTAGGAAACCACAGAGCATGTCTTCAATGTTGACTTGCCAAATACATTATCAACAAACACACTGAAATACATTAACAAACGCGACTGACCATGACAAAAAAGAAAGAGAGCCTCCAGAGCTTCCTGAAGAAAGAAGTAAAGAAAAATCAGATCAAAGTACCAAAGCCCGACCCCCAGAGTCCACCACGATCGGGTAAACACTTCGCCTTTCAATCCCCCAAGACGCCAACTCCAGGATCTCCTGCTCAGTACACAGGCTCAGCAGTCAAATATGAAGATATAGATAGTTTGTTTGACGAACAGGATATCGAGGGCAATGATGCCGACAGTTTGTTTGGTGATTCCTTTGGCACTCCAACCATCAAAGAGCAAGAGAAGCAAGCTAAACTCAAACAACTCCTGACCGCCAGTTCTCCAGCAACACCTACTCCCAAATTCGTCGAGTCTGCAGTCCTTCAAGGCCTTAGAGAGGAGCTCAAAGAGCTAGTTGTGCTTGAGGCAAAGCGGATTTCGACCCCTCGGGAACGAGCCTTGATTGAAAGACAAAAGAATCCTATCATTGAAGAGATTAGACAAAGGTCTGGACTCGAGCGAATAGCATTTGAAGGTTCGTCTATTCACGCCTTCCTCTTTCACTCTTTAAGTCCTTGGAGAGCTTGTACTGATACTTATCTGCAGAAGAGCGAACAAAGAACAAGGAGTTCCCAGCCCCTCTCTCATCCGGCGAGAAACGGAAGATCGAACGTGACAAGAAGCGTGCTGAGAGATCCTACGCACTCTCACTGGTATGTGGCTCTTCCTTATACCCTCTTCCCCCTCCCCATCTTTCCCCTATGCAGTGATTAATGTGGCGTAATAGCAACCTCAACGTTCCCAACCCAAAAAGCGTACACGAGAGGAGATCGAAGACGAAAACGAATTGGATGGTGAAGAGCGATTGCGACTAGGCCTGTGGATCAGGAAGAGGCCTGTTAAGAAGACTGGTCGGTACAACTCCGAGACTCCAACGAATTGATCATCTGCGTTATGCGTTGACACTCTACCGAAGCCATTGTTTACATCGGAAAGGGTCATCACGTGCTAGACCAAGCGGGCCATACTGGATATCGAGCAATGCTTTTACTCACTAGATCAATGAATTGATGCTTTCTCGGCCACTGCGACTGTACTTGGCGATATGATATATGGTACCGGCAAATGCTGTTATATGCTTCTGGGGTTCTCTTCAGGATAGACGCCTTGAGTTCAATCGTCAAAAGTTCTCATGCCCTTTCGAAAGTAATTATCACCCCTCCTGATAGACCTGACCTCGCTTAAACCACGCCAGTTAGTGCCACAAAAATACGTGAACGTTCTCAGGTGCGACTCGAACCTCTCAAACTCCCAGAATAAGCTCACCATGGACGGGGCCACCATGGAAAGTGGCGCGCAAGCACGAGAGAGACATTTCCCGAGTCTTCAAGTACTCCAATTGTTCTGTCAGCATCGGTACAAGCGTCAAACACACCTCACAGTTGTCTTATGCTAATACAAATAGATCTTGGCGACTCTATGGTGACGAGACGCCGCGCTGGACACTCCGAGTCGGCCTATCCAAATCCGCTTCAGGAAGCATCATATTGAATGAAACTGAGGGCAGCGAAGGCGATTTGGAGCTACTGCCATCGACATTCCTCCGAATATTACGGAGTGAGGAACATGGGAAGATTTTTATCACCAAGTTGCGTGACTATACAGCTGAAGGTGCCACCAAAATCTGCCTAGAGTTGGCCGATAAGGAAGAAGCCAACAGGTTTTGCTCTATTGTCATGGTATTTAGACCTAAAGTTGCGATCCAAGTCGTGAACGGGTTAGTTTTACAAGCTCCTAATCATTCAACTGGGAGAAGAGACATGGGATTTCTCAATTACTTCCCCATCTCCCAAGTCCCAACAGATATTTGATGGTTCACCAGTTGAATGCTCATTACAGGACTGCAGCTAATTTCATCGGTAGCTCGTATCTGGATAACCTCTTTGATGAACACCAGAAAAGCCCGCGACCTGGAAGCACCAGCTTTAAAACCCCTGCAGATTCTCCGCAACCACAAGACTTGGAGGTCGTGCCATTGAAGTCTCAACCGCTTCCATCAAGTACGTCCGTGGCAACACTCCCGAACGACTTTACTCAGGGCAAGAAATGGTCCAAAGAGGAAGATGAGATGCTTCGACACGTAGTGGAGCTACAGCTAGTGGAAATACAGTATCTCCAATCGGCACAGGATGTAATTCAGCCCAATCTCAAAACGGGCAATTTTTTCGAGAATGTAGCTGCTCGCCTGCAGGAATTTGGAATCAGAAGAACCAGCGAAGCCTGCCGAGTGCACCTGTCACGGCTGGAAGCTCCAACTAAGGTAATCACCAAGACCACGGGTGGCACAACTCACCAGCCCGATATTGGCGGAGCGATGCCAATGCGTCGGCCTAAACGACCCAGCCACGAAGGTTATGTCGATAGTGGTACAATTCCTTTCGTATCTAGAGAGCATCACCTGCAACCTGCCAAAAGGCCACGCACAGCCACCAAGCCAACTGCGGATACCTTCAATCCCGTAAGTCCCAACCCTCATGGGGTCCCGCAAAATTCATGAAGAATCGGGGCTTCATTGCAAAGGGCCACCCTTCCAAACTATTCAAAATGTTTGGTGATTTCTGCCAATTGGCTTCCATCTAGAGTCCAAATCATCCACACTATCTGAAGAGTTTGACTGACTTTTCTGATCTATGCAGATCACTCCGAAGATGGTAGAGCAACAGGTCGAGGCGTTAGACAAGTGTCTTGGGGAGTCTATGGCAAACAAGGAAAGATTGAACAAAGAGATCGCAGAGTATGAGGCTATGCTGAAGGAACCTCTTCTCCTCCCAGCAGCTATTGAGAAAAGAAAGGAGGAGATCGAAGGATTAGAGAAGACGATGAATACCATCGAAACCAAGAAGAGAGCTCTCTTGAGTTACGTGGAGGCATTTGAGGTTTCGGATCTTTGAGGGGAGTGTTTCGATTCTCTCGTAGCTATGTGTGTGTATAGATCGCGCAGGCAGAACCAGTAGAGTGGGCTCTATGAATCAAAAGCTATGATCAACTGCTTGCCTTAGTCACTTAAGACGCAATGATTAACTTTGGTGGTAGGTTGTGCATATCTCAGCCTTTCTCTAAGACGATTTTAATCTAATGACGAAGCGACCCACCTGCCGCAGCTTGACGGTAATTCAAGCTATGTAAACATCTTAAATAGCTGTAAGAACTGATTGCTTAGGTTGTGGATCGAACGAGCTCGAGTCTGGTAGAAACTCAAGGCAAAGTCTCTAACCACGCCAAGACAGCAGCTGTGGAGGATTCTACAGTCTGATAGCAGTAATAAAGATATCCCTGTGTCTTTAATGAATGCAGTGAGTTGAGATCCGGAATCTCCAACAATATCGGCCTCTCGAGCCTCGATTGTTCAGATTATTTAGACGATTGGAAAATATGCTCCGAGAAGATTTCAGTCCCATAGGAATTGGGTTTCCGATCTAGATTTTCTAACCTAGATGAAGGATGTGAACCAGTTCTTTATCCTACTAGAAGTATCAGCTTACCCACAACTTCGCCAGACAGCAGATCAAACTAATTGACAAAAGCCTTCCCAACTCAATCAACAGGGCAAGACTTGTTTTGCAAATGACCTTGACGAACGTCGTCAAAGTGAATGCACTATTTTTTGCCGACATTCACTTCGTGAGACTTACGCGAGAGTTGACAACTTGACAAGCCATTCTCAAACACCCCCAAAGTTCTTCTTCGACCTCAAGAAACAGCCGCTGGAGCCCATCCGACTCGAATCCAATCAAGACCGATCAAAAGACCGCAATCATGAATAATGCCATCAAGTCAGAAGACCGAGGAAAGCCAGGAGAGCCTTCGAGCTTCTTGAGCACTCCGATTATCGATCTTGGAGGCGAATCACCTGGAACGAACAATCCGGCCACCGCCGAGCCAAAAGAGGCAAAAAGTACAAGCAGAGGGGTGTATGGCAAGCGCTGGTCCGAGGAAGAGAAAGCAATGCTCAACCAGCTCGCTACTCCAGATGGCTTCGAATTCTCCAAGGCTGAATGGGATCATATAGCTCAGCAGATGAAGAACCAGGGTTTTGAGCGGTCCGGACGTGGATGCTCAGAGATGTTTAATAAATGCAATGTGTCGAAGAAAGAGGACGAAGACGTTTTAGAGTTCGAGGGTGATTTCCCTATGCTCAAGCGGAGAACCCTACCTGACTCAGAGTACCTCCCGCACCAAACGAATAAGAGGGGCAAGTCACTTCGTAATCAAATGGCCCTCGAAGTTCTGGTGGACGAAGTAAGGATCTTGAATCAGGAATACGATATATTGCTGACCTGCTGGTAGACTTTGCTTAGCCATAATAATATGCACGATCGGCCTCGGAACCCAACCAGTGAGGATCAAGCAACTGGACACACAGATCGATCTTCAAATGCATCAGAAGTTGAAGGTGCTTCTCCATCAAATTCAGCATCCTCTCGGCCAAAACGGGCTTTGCAGGATGTTAATGATGAGGAGCTTGCGAGACCATGGGCGAAGAAGGCTAAACGATCAAAGTCTCTTCCAAGCCAAAGCTTTGAGATTCGAAATGACAAAGAGGTAATGCTTTTGGAACAATGGCTAGTATTTTAACTGAAATGATATCAGATGGCTGCCAATGACCACAGAAGCGGTGGTGATGATGATGATTTGGTGAGTTAACTACTTCCTCTGGTTTACATACATCTGGTCGCTAAAACGAAGCCTAACATTTCGGAATTTGTAAACCTCCAAGCAAATGACTAATGTGTACCTTCTGCAGGTGAACTACAACACACAACTGGCACTGGCCAAAGACCAGGTTGCAGATTTTCGCACCAAGCAGACCGAACTCACGCAAGGTATCTCATGTCTACAGGTCACTCTCGCGAGTTTGCAGAAGGAGATTACTGCGAAGCAGGTTGCTTTGGAGAGTGTGAACAGAAGGCTTGCCAACAAAGAGAAACTCGAAAAGGCGCTGTCTGCCTTGGTGACCGTTCTTACAGATGGTGCCTGATCTCGAATCTTCGAACTTGGCTGAACGACAAAGTATCGAAGCGTTGACCGCTGGAATGCTGGGATGATGGACTGAGTGATTATGAACTGCAAAGCAATACAATTGGACAAGCAAATTGGACTTTTAGAGTCTTTTGGCGGAAGATAAAACTGATGATTCCTGGAGTCTGGATAAATGAATGGCGTTGTGCGAGATGGGCGGTTTCTGGCATCTATTGCTATCGAAGCCAGAGGAAAACTACATGAACCCAGTACTCCATAGGCGTGGTACTTAAATGAATGAATGAATGAATGACAAGCAATTCGGCATGTGCGATCAGTGTCCATGACCATCAATAGCATGCCTCTCAGCGTCATATGAAGACCAAAGTAACCTTGCAGCCAGCCAGGCTGGACTTCCTCTCACAAATTACAGGCGACAAGGCTTGCTTGAACTTGATTCATTCATCTTCACTTGGGTATCGAAAAAACAATCACTCTCCAACCATCCTCCTGACCTTCTCCAAAAGGACCTGACTCTCCTTCCCTAGCTTCCGCTGCCCATTCCGTCCACCACTCCTCGCCTTAGCCATCGCCCTCCGAAAGCGTTCTCTCTCCTCAATCTTCTGCTTCTTCTCTTTATCCCTCCTCTCAAACTCTATCCTCCTAGCCTCAGCCTCCGACTTCTTCTGCTGCGCGAACGCTTCCTCCTTCTCGAAATAGCCCGGTCTCCTGTTCTTCCGTTCCCTTGGAAGATGTGGCTGGAATGACCCAGGAGGTGGAGTGGGTTCGCGGGGTACGTCGAGCATTGCCTGCCTTTCTGGATGGAGTTCTTGCGAGGGCTCTGCTGGGGGAGGGGAGGGCGACGTTATGTAGGAAGGTACTGGAGCGGTGGGTTCACGGGCTTTGAGCTTCGCGTAGGACTTCTTAACTTTTGCTTTGTGGATCAAGTCCTTCTTAATTTTGATAACTGAAAGAGGTCAGCTTATAGCATTTTCCCTTCTGTCCATCTTTGGACAGTTCATACCCTTTCTCTTCCATGTTCCGTCTGGCAGGTTATCAGGCCCAACGTTAAAGCCGCTGCGCTGTTTCTTTGGTCTCGGTGTTTGTACATCATCCTCGAGAGGTCTTTTAGGAGCCATTTCTCAGGATTTGGGCGTTTTCCAATTGTATTGTCCTTCCCGTGGGGTTTCGTTGCGGTTCTGCATCTAAAATTTCAAATCTCTCCATGAAGTTTGCGATCAGGCGGGCTAAGCAAGGGTCTTTCGGGCACTTGCGATAGAGCGATACGCGGATGGCGATACCGGCAGGAATGACGACTTGGACGACTTCCGTGAGTCCGTCTTGAAGGAGAATTCATTCATTATTGTTATTTCTATCAAACTCTTTCTTTCGTTTCAACTTTACCTCCCTTGAATTCTCCCATTTGGTTTCAGCTCTAGAAAGTTATCTGCCTTATTATACTGCTGCCAGCACTTTCGGTCAAATTTATGACAATTGTGCATCCTACTGCACTGGTTAGCACAAAGACTGACAAACGCCCACGGTTCACTACCAAGCCACCCCTCATTCGAAAGAAAGACAACGAACCTTCCGGGATTCTCCCTTCACCACCTCAGAACCTCAAGTCCTCCTCGAATACCTACTATGACTTCATGACAACGAAGAGGAGCAGCAATAAAGCTCCAAAATGCCTATTTTTTCAGATGACCTTGGCAACGGCCAAGGTGCTCGTACACCGCCGACAAAGCCCGGCATCTCTACGCTCTCGAACTCTCCGCTTGACGAGACCAAGATTACCAGGAAGGTATCAGAAGAGAGTATACGGACAGACCTCTGCGAGGGTCCTCTACTAGATGATCCAGAGGAGGATCACGATTGTCCTGCTGCGGATTCAACCACTGGCTTTGCGTTTCCGTCACTTGGGAGGTCAGATCGGGTAGAGCTTATTCAACGATTGAAGAGAGGGCAGAATCCAGCGTGGTTTCCAAATCGGAATGTGAGCACTAAGTCTTCTGCACTCAATAGTCAAGCACCTAATGAATTGTTACAGTTGGGGTCTGCACTACAAGAATATGACTACACGACACCGACTAAACCTTCTCTCGCCCACTCGAATTCGTCCTTGCTCCTGCCATCTGCGGATATATCAGAAACTAGCCGAACTCATACCCTCGACGTTCAGCATACACAGGCAGGGCTAGAGATAGAGAGACCACGGTCAGCTCTACATAGCGGAGATTTCACGGAAAGGGAAAGCCAAGGCGATTCCGGTTCTCAACTCTATGCCGGGCGACCACCGTCACCATGGCTTTCTACATCCCCGCCCAGAAACTTTTCCCCATTTCAGTTGGATACAAGATTCCCTCCAGCGGACAGCCTAGACCGTACTCATTCACAGGCACCTTCATTGTCATCATCTTACTCGTCAAGCTTCGTCCTGAAGCCGCCAACAAGCCCGTTAGTACAATCAGAGAGCAACGAGGATATTGACTTTTCGATAAATGTAAATGCTATCGATATCACTCCACAGTTCCAGCGAAACCCACGACGACATACATTGCAAGCTTCAGGCTCAATCCCTTCGACCCCGTCAGTCCCAACAGCAGCGAGTTTTAACAGGCCCTTGCCGCATTTGCGACGAGATGCCACTTACCCTTATCAAGCACATCAACCACGAAGATCCCTCGCATCGAACCCTCCGACGTCTCAAGTTGGATCCTCTCCGCAAACCCCCGCTTTTTCCAGAAGACCCTCTTACACTTCAGATAGCTCCCCTCTCCAGATGGTGGGATCTTACGAGGAAAGCATCCTTCGCGGGAGGATGTCAACCACACCGTCTAAGCCACTCAATTTTCTTGCTCAGATTGGGGTTCTAGGTCTCGGGAAGTGTAAGCCGAATCTTCGCTGTCCGGCCCACGTGACTGTCCCTTTCCCAGCGGTATTCTATAGCTACGAGACGACGAGTCATGGTCGAGCGGGGCAAGCTGAAGAGGGCCCTAGCCCATATGTTGGTCAAATCGATCTCGAAAACAATCTCCCAAATCTGGATGAGGCGCGTGAAGGCAAACGGAAACGACACGTTACCAATCCAACACGCAGCCATACTGATGACCATGATGTCGATGTGACCAATACAAACCATCTATCTGAAAGGGAGATCCGCCGAGCTGAGAAGCAGAAGCGAAGATCTACCTCGCCCAGAGCACCTCCCGGTGGCAGTTATCGAATTCCTGAAAAGGGACAGCTACAGATCATCATCAAAAACCCAAATAAGACTGCTGTCAAATTGTTTCTCGTACCTTACGATCTAGCTGGTATGGAACCTGGAACGAAGACATTTATTAGACACCGAAGCTACTCGGCAGGCCCAATCATAGATACAGCATTATCTTCGGCGGCACAAACACCTGCAGCAAACTCGTTGGATCGCCCCATACTTCGTTATCTTGTACATCTGCACATATGTTGTCCCTCACGCGGTCGATTTTATTTGTACAAAAGCATTAGAGTTGTTTTCGCAAATCGTGTTCCAGATGGGAAGGAAAAGCTCAGAAACGAAATTCAGCTGCCTGAACCAAGATTCAGCGTCTACAAACCTGGTCGAGATTCGAGTCTTGGCCTTGGTCTAATCAGCGGTGCAGGTGCAAGCCTTGCAGCCGAAAAGGCTTCTAGAAGGCGAAGCGCTGGCTTCGCACTTGGAGCTTCACAAAGGAATATCGATGCCATGGATGGCATTTCGCAGGCGCTGGAGAAAGGATTTAGCGGTGCATCGTCAATCCTGCAAGGTGGAGAGGCCAGCACAACGCCTATTCAGCCCATTCCGTTCAGTATTTACCGTCGAGCAAAGCGATCCGGGGACGACGAAGCTCAAAGACCCCCTAATATCCAATCGCCAACTTCAAGCAAGAGCAGCCGACCACCTACCTCACAAGGTTCTGGGACATCCATGTCCTGGACCAGTGATACTGCGAGTTTTGGTGCTTACGATAAGCTCAACAAAGGTGACATCGGATACGGAGGCAATGTTTTCGGTGGCTCTCCAGACAGGAAGCACGGAGTACCGGAGGGCCTTCTAGCACAAAAGTTGCGGAATCTCGGAGTAGATGTTCCAAGTCAGCAGGATCATTTAGACGGGATGTAATTATTCGGCGTATATTTGATTATGGGAATACCCTGATTGCAAGCAAGGAGCTTTGGACATTCGGAGTAGGATTGATAGATATGTTTCGTCAGACTGGCCTATGTGAATATACTTGGCGTTGTATTTTTCATCGTTTGGTTGCAGAATTAAAGCTAAGTACAATACAATCAATTGATCCATCTACAACCATTCCTTCCCCGACATGCTTTTGGAGGCTTTAACAAGCTCTGTTAAATCTGCTAAGGTCGAGTCTCCTTTCCTCCCTGAGTCAAGAAGCGTTTAGACATGTTTGAGTGCGATCAGGTCTTCAGTCTCGTCATGAGATACTCTCTTCCCTTTTACTCCCTATTATAATATTTTCCTACATACGAACCCCTAATTGAGTTGATACGAAAATTCGCGAGAACAGCAGGCCTGATTCCTTGCGCCAAGACCGGCGATGTTGCTGGCAACGCTCCTCTTCTTCCTTTGCATATGTCTAGAAACGGCATTTGGGAAAGGGTTTTCCTGCTCGGCCGGAGATCCAAAGTGTCTGGGTACTTTCTTCAACTCTTCCTCGATTCTTGATATGTTTCTGGACGATCATGATACGGTTGTCTTTCAGAATGATGTCTTGAAGAACGCAAGCGAGTGTGCGGCTATGACGGTGCTGTTTGCGAGGGGCACCCCCTCTCTGCGGAACCTGGTATGCATAAAGTGCTTCTTTGAATGATGATAACGTCGGTCTAGGTGAGAAGCCGAAAGTTTGACTGATGCTAAGGAGAGATATTCAGGCAATGTGGGGATCTTGACCGGGCCACCATTCTTCGCTGCTATTGTTGCATATATAAATGGTACCGGGAAATTGGCTATCCAAGGTGTCGATTACCCAGCCAGTCCTTCTGACTTCCTTGCTGGTGGTTCACCACTTGGTGCAACGATGATGTAGGCTTCCCTTCCCCTTCGCTCTCTTCTGCCCTTGAATGTACTGACCCCTCCCTTCCAGGGCAGCACGCATAAACTCTACCTTCTCAGCCTGTCCATCCACCCTCCTAACTCTGAGCGGCTATTCTCAAGGTGCAGAGCTTGTTCATCTTGCAGCGTCCCAGCTTCCCGCAAACACGATGTCCAAAATTGCTTCTATTGTCCTGTTCGGGGACCCAAAGAATGGAGCTGCAGTCAGCGGCATTGATTCACAGAGGATATTGACGATATGTCACGGTGAAGACAACATCTGTCAAGGTGGTGATGCTGTCGGATTGGCGCATCTTAATTACAGTGGTGATGCAAGAACGGCGGCTACTTTTGTGCTTGGTGGGATTGCGAAGTTGGGAATTACGAGCCAGAGGAGGTTTCGGGGTGAGGAGAGTATTGGGAGAGCGTAGGAATGGGAGACTGCATCGGGCGAGTTGTTAAAGGGTTGGGAGGGGGGTCGTGGATGTCGAAAATTCTCAAGCCTTCGTGTCGATGGATAAGACGAGTGACGATGAAGGAATAGTTTTGGATCAGATGTTGCAAGATAATAGTGGGGAGACGTCGGCTGTCCGCTAAAGTGCCTAAAAGCCCCCCTGCTATTCTATGTCATTTCATATACAATATAATACATACTTTATACACTTTTAACTCCATCCTACAACAAAATCTCGCAACACATCTCTCTCTAACGAATCGTCAACCCGCTGCATCGTTCTAATCGCATTTATCGTTTTTGGACAAGATCCTTCCAATTCAGCAAGGATGTTTTGACCCGCTGTCGACTCAGCAGCCGCAGACTGGAGCTCCAGATACCCTTTAGCCAGATAAAGAAGAGTATGAGATTTCGGGCGGTAATGCTTAGGTAGCTTCCTGACATTGCGCAACTCGATTGGAAGCCGATTTCGCTCCGGTGCTTGCCATCGAATCCGAGCCCAGCCTGTCCAATTTGGCATAAGCCTCTCCTCGCAAATTTGAAAGGCGAGCTGGTAACGGTATCTGCGTGCTAGGATTTGGATATAAAAGTTCCAGTTTTTATTGTCAAGGAGGAAGCCTTCTTCAAGTAATGAGTTGACCAGGGTCGGGATCTCGTCCGTTTTGCTTTGCATTGATAGACATATCATTTGCGTGGTAATGAGCTCGTTGAGGCTTAATTGATGATCAGTAAGTATCTTTTGATTGTCTACTGCATGATCAGAGACGAATCGATGTGCTCGCGGATTTCGCCCGTGTGCTTTAGCTTGCGAAAAGGCGAGATCCCAGCACTCTTGAGTTCCGACGAAATCACGCGCTCGCTGTTTCGACATCATCAGAGCCGACAATATTTGAATGGGAGGCGAGTCGCGCCGATTTTCCGGTAAGGTCTTTAGATACTCCTCATAAACTGCGCTGACTGATTCCAACTCATCTCGTTGACCGAGAACGAACATCACAAAACTGTTGATCGCCGTTGGAAGCGCAATGTCTCGTGGCAGTTTCCCGAAGCCTTTTGATACGGATTTCGATACTTCACTGGGATCCATGGCACTCAAGGTATCCTGGAATATCTGCAAAGCTCGCTGAGACTGTTGCTCTTCTGTGCCACTTGGGAGAATTTTCTGATCTTCGGCAGCGGCAGCTTTGAGGGTAAGCAGGCGAGTACTTGCAGATTGCTCAATGTCTCGCTTTTGCATCTCGCGCTGGACTTGGAAGACCTTGTTGTGCTCCTTGTTTGCCATGTACCCCCCCATAAGGACTGCGTAATGAACGTTCGTGGGCTTTATCCCTGCTTCCCTCATAACTTGCGTCATGATATCTCGTGCACGATCCGGCTGCTTGACCATACATAGAGCTTGCATCAAGGCTGAATAAGTAAACTGATCATAATCAATCTTGACTTCGACCATGCGTCGAAGAAGGCGATTGACATTGTGAAGATCTCGGCGATTGGCATAAGCAACAAGCAGATAGTTCCACATCCGAGTCCGTGACCCCTTCAGCTTCAAATTGACACTGTCTTCGCACAACTTCTCTGCTTCGCTGAAAAATTCATCTTTCAGGTATGTGAGAACGAGAGAATCAACCATCGTCGTGCTCCTCTCGACTATCCTACTCTCCGAGAGCTTATAAACCTCAACAGCCCGTCCCCGATCCCCATTTGTAGCACATATTCCCATCAAGGTCCCGAATGTGTAACCATCGGGCTGCAGAGAAGTCATCTCGAGGAGGTGCTCAAAGCACTGGAATGCGCCATCAATATCACCGACCTTGCCATAAGCGTTAAGCAGGATATTCCAGCAGAGAATCGTAGGCTGTAAGTTGTGAAGCTTGTGAATATCTTCAAAGATCTGTTCGGCAATCGCCAGCTCGCCTCTTGTAGCATGAACATGAAGTAGGGGAGCGAACTCATCTCCAGATAATTCGAGCCTTCCATCGGCGTGAAAACGCTTCACATATTGATCAAACAAGGCGTGAACTGTGCCTGCGTCTCCTTGAAATGCGAATTCTCTCATGCATAGCTGATAGGTCCTCCGACTGGGCCTTTCATGCCAACGAAAGAAGTCATCTAGGATTTGTTGCATGCCCAAAACGCTGTGTTGGTCACAGAAGATGCTCAGTACTCCGTGTAGAATCCAGCGACTCAGTTTGACTTCCTTCACACGACGGGCTCTCCGGTAGAACCGTATAATGGAATTTGGATTGTTGGACCCCTGGAGTAGGCGCTGAAGACAAGTTTCATATATATCATGACTGTCACGACCCCAACGCCGAAGGAACCCCAGAAGCCGGTCCTGCACAGGCTGTTCCGAGGGTAATTCAGTAAGCAAGAGGTGTTTGACGATCTCCGAAGCAAAGTCTAAAAGTTCTGGCAGATTGATATCAGAAGTTTTCGGGCTGGACAGTATTTTCCCTGCAACGTAATTGGCTAAGTCGTAGGTTTGTCCTACGCGCGAGGGCAGATGATACACCAGCTCAAAAATATCGGATGGAACTGCGAGCGACGGATTCTGGAAATTTCGAAATTCGCTCCAAATCTCGAAAGCGTGCGGCCACAAAGACTTTCCGAATGTGTAGGCAAGAAGCCGATCAGCCCCGACGGGATAACCAAACTTCTTAAGAGATTCTCTGTTTAAGGTGACTGCGGTGGCAATGTCGTTGAGCCTCAGATAGGCTCTAATTGTTGCTATAAACTCAGGCTGCTGTTGGCGCGCCTGACACAGTTCCTTGAATAGCCCAGTCGTCCGTTCTGCATCGACCACTCGATTCGATGTGGCGAGAAATTGGATGAGATGAGACCGTAGCCCTTGCTGTCGCGAACTCTTCAACAGGGAGTATCTTCGCCATGCTTCCTCATAGTCAGAGCGCCTCTTCACCCCCAAGAACTTTTGTAAGTACTCTGCACTTCCTTCTTTGTTGTCATCGTCCTGGGCATCCTCGTTCACCTCAAGGGATGGGTCCTTGGCAGAGGATGTATATAGTCGATGACCAAGCTTCGCAAGCCCAGCAACAGATCGTCTACCATCCTGTTTATCAAATCCCCAGCCCGAGTACTGTCGTAAAAATCTGATGGTTCCGCCAGGGTAAAGGAAATCTAATAGCATTCCTGCTTGAACTATCGAGCTTCTATGCTCCGATTCACATCTTTGGTCTGGAGTATCTGGGCCCCGAATGAGGGCAGCCCACAACGGCGAGAGCTCGAGTTCGATGGCACCGTGAGTCCAAAATCCGGAGTGTAATTCTCGACGGCTCTTGAGCGCCTTTGTTGATCCTGGGAACAGGCGTCGTAGGCTGCCCGATTCTAGACATCCTGCCGTACGCTCCAGCATGCCCCTATCCGCATATATTGAGTTCAACTGAGCTTCCGTAAGCTAAATCGATTCTCAACGATCACCGCGTGGTATTCAAAGAAGAAATGGAATCTAGAGGTTCGATCGATCAGCTCCTATTTAACTCAGTTTTTGCAATGGTAAGGATCTTACAGTACAGCATGCTTAAGTGAGAGGAAGATGAACCAATGAGAACTCCGGCCGCAGCAAATTCGACTGTACAACAGGCCTGCCGTCAGAAACACAGTAGATGAGAATTGGCGTGGGCAGAACAAAGATTTGAAGCACTGAAATCATGCGCTCGTACATACTAGCTCAATGTCGGAAGAACTTCTCATTTCTCCGACCCACGTGATCTGCGTCGCTAATTCACATCCTCCCAACCCCACCACGATATTTCTCTAGGTGGAGTTTCGAAAAGGCAGCTTTAGAGCAAATCAAGCCATGGACGTTACCAAATTTGTGATTACTGGGCGTGATAAAGCGAAGCTTTACGGAGATTCTGCATCCTATCGAACCCAGCTATCGAATCGTATTCACAACCTACGAAAGAAACTCGGCGTTGCGACCAAACCCCGCGCAAAATACACACCAAAACCCCCAATTACTGCAGAAGATATTGGACGCAATCATGAGTATGTAATGGATATATGCTGTCTACAAATAACTGCTAATTGCTCCAAAGATTCGCACAATTACTGCTCCTCACCTCGGAACGGGCATGGGCAAATGCCATGTCGATGCGCGAGGTCCATTCCTCTGAGAAGAAAGGCATAACAGGCTCGACTCGATCACACATAATTTCTCGACTACACAAAGCCTCCAAATACGCGGACGAGCTTTTCAAACTCCTGACCGACCAGACACAGACCGGCGCAACTATTGAGGATGTCCTGGAGGCGCGTGCGTATGCTGCTTCACTGGATGGGGCCATGCAATTCGAGAAACAGAGTTGGGAAGCATGTGTAAAAAGTTACTCCGAAGCTAGGATCATATATAGTGCACTTGCATCATCTACAAAGAGTGACATCTTCAAGGATTTGTTGGAGGATCCTATTGATCAGAGTATACGATATGGAGCATATCAGATGAGGATGCCTCGAACGATCGCTGTCCCTGTTATTGCAAGAAAATACTTCCCTCGATCAGATACGGAGTTGGTATCACAAGTTGAGAAACTTGATTCAGATGTTTTGAATGATCAGCCCACCAAGACGAAAGCGACAGCCGAGTCTGGAGATACACGGAAAAGAATCACATGGAGGTCAAGGACGGTGGATTTGGAGGATGCTGCTATAGCTACAGCTTTAGCTTCAGTGGATAGTGCAGCTAGTAGATTGACAGAGACTCTAGCATCTGTTACAGTTACCAAGGACCGAGCTTCGGCTTATGATGATATCCTCATTGCGAGTCAGGATGCTGTCGACGCAACGAAACATGCGATCGACGAGTTGGTGGGCGAGGGAGTAGGACAAGGTGATAAACGAATGCAAAGCCTACAGATCACAAAAACAAGCGTAAGTTACGACATGGTCAGTTGGCGGATAGGCCGCAACAGGGTACTCGTCGGCGAACGAGACGGAGCTGTTCTCGATGCACCCGTTGTCAAGCAGTCCAAAAAGAAGAACGCCAAGCCAGTCAAGGAAGAAGGAACTGGAAGGAAGCTAGCTCATCTTCGAGAGAAGGCCGTACTCTATGACTCCATTCTCCAAAGTTTGGATTCAATCAAGGAGCTTCCAGGAGTAGCGGCCGACTCATCATTCCGCGAAGAGTTGGATGCGAAGTATGGCTATTTCTCTGCACTAAAGTGAGTCCCCCAAAAACGACCCGTGGCACTTTACTCACAGAGCTTCAGATGCCTAACAATAGCCCGCTCCCATGCCATCCTTTCCTCACCCAAGAATGCCCTGGCCCTCCTCTCTCGCGCCCTCGAAAAGTCCACTACAGCACACTCCCACCTCTCCTCCACCATGGAAACGGACTCCAGATCACCCCCAAACATCACCATATCCGCCGACGAAGCGGCATTCCTCCAAAACCTCCTCACAGCCGAGGTCCAACGCTACCGCGCCCTTGTCGAGCTTTCGAACCTCACCGAAAAAGCCTCCTCCACTACAAACAACCAACCCTTGGTCGAGCGTCTGAACGAATACCCGGCCAAGGAAGTCGATTTACAGAACTTAGTATCATATCCGCCCAAATTGGAAGCTGTCCCTGTCAAACCGCTGTTCTTTGATGCTGCGTGGAATTACATCGAGTATCCAGGACGAGAAGTGAAGAGGGAGGCGCAGAATGGCGTTGTGGCAGAGAAGGGGGAAGTAAAGAGCAGACGGCCCAGCAGAAGAAAGGGTGGTTTGGGTTTGGGAGGTGATGGGGATTGTAGACAAGCTGCTAAAATACCATGACCATTGCATGCCGAAGCTCGAAGTTTCACCGTTCGTGTTATAAGCGAGCGGGACCTATCCACCAAAATCGTGCTATCTTCTCTAGAGTATATACAGCTTTGTTTCTTAACAGCATAGCGAATCTCAACCCTAAGTGTCTGCCAGACGATAGATATGTAGCCATGAGCAACGATCAATGCAAATTTTATGTCTGTATTAACTTCCAAATGCTTTCGTCAAATTGGCAACCTGATCTCTCCAGTATATTCACGGATTTGGTGGAGGGTGAGGATGTGACTGTGGACGCTTTTCCTCAAGTTCAATAGCTGATCCATTATCCGAAATCAAGCTCGCGCGACTCAAGGGGCTCTTTCCATTCCTAGCACCAGACGCTTGACCTTGAGGTACTGTCAGTGCCCCCGAACTCGCAGCTTCCAAAGGTGGCGTACCCTGTTGAGATGGTCCGTCACTTGGTGATGAGCCGAGGCTGTTGTAACTATTCGCGCGAGACTGTTCCTGACGTCCGAAATAATCTCCAGCCTCCTTACCCTCTTTGTGACTCTGCTCATCTAACATCTCGTAGGCATAACCTTGAGGCGACCCAGTCAAGTACGCACCTCCAGCAGCACGTTGATTTGCTTGAGCCATGGCGTATTTCTTTCGGTCTTCCTCTCCCATAATGCTTTCCACACGACGGGGCAAGTACACGGAGTTATTACTTGTGCGTGCTGAGAGTCCACTGTCGAAGGAATCTCTAGATCGCATGGGATTTTGAGGCGGCCCACCCAAGGGACCGCCAGGCCCAATGCTCATCAGTGAGTCATTAACTTGGTCATACCATCCTCCTGGCAATAGCTCGGCAGCAGCAAATCGCCCGTCAAGCCTGTCTGGTGGTTGCAGAGGAATCGCCTTTCGAGCAATCCGGTTGTTTCTAGCTTCGGCAGCTGGTTTGAAGGTTTCTGGTACAATGTTGAGCTCATCACCGGCAGCATCAGCTTTTTCAATAACCTGCTGTGGCGTCGTGGTAGCATCTGCTGCACCAGCATCCGCTCGAGGTCCACCCCAGGTTCTTTGACCTGCAGTGAAAATACCATATACCATATACCACCAATTGAAGAAGGGGTTCAGGACGAACATCAATGGGTAAAGCCAGATCTTATAACGTTTCAGTTTTGCTCCAAAATAGATCATCAGCAGCCAGTTCAACCCAAGGGAAATGCCAATGAACCCCACTGGTAGATCTGTGATCTTCTTGGAAGTGCTGATGAGTGAGATGACCATAATGAAGAAGAGTAAGGCAGTCGTTCGGATCGTGTTCTGCATGAATCGGATAATTGCGAGAATTGGATATCTTCTCCAGACTCGAACATCAGTCAACATACAAACCTCATTAGTAATGAACCCTAGAAACCATCGCCTACGCTGCTTTACTAGGGACTGGAATGTCTGGACCGCTTCAGTCTTGCAAAAAGCTGATGTGCACATCTGAATTTGATATCGCTTCTTAGCTCCAATCATGAACAGATGCGTCAACCATCTGTCTTCACCGAGGTGACATTTTCCATAGTCAAAGAGGTCTTCGCATTGCTCTGCTTTGTCTGCGAAATAATATTTGGCCATTCGTCGGAATGCTGAAAACCGAAGCATCGTCAAGGCTCCTGGAAGGCAAGTGACTGCTCCGCAGCCGGATTCAACAGTGCGTTCAAATAGTTGACCGTGGATGTACTCCATATCTTGCAGTAGCGTGATCAGACTGTGCTTTTTGGTAGTCGAGGTTATGACTCCGGTCATTGCCAACATATCTCTTGAGTTTCCTGGGCTCAACTCCATATCGTAAACGAAATTTTGAAGGCAAACGCGATCCAGTATACAATCGGAGTCGATGAACAGAATAAACAGATTATCATTCCGCTTTATATACTCGGTATATACCTTATCGATGAGCTTGAAAGTGGCTTTCTGACAATGTCGCTTTCCCCCATGTGGAAACCGAGAGACGGTGACCCGTGCAGTCCGGTATGTAACATCGATGCTCTTAGGATAGGTGTCGAGAGAAAGTGGGACACCTAGCTTCTCGATTGTGTTGAGATAAAGCTCGTCCTCTTGATCGCCATCAAAAGAGAGGAAAACATGGATACATGATGGAGGATAGTCGCAGTCAACCACAGAATCAACAGCTTTTACTAGAATTTCGGTCTTCTCCTTGTAACAAGGCATCACGATAACCACCTTCGGAGCCGAGTTCTCATCGAGAATATTTTTGATTCGCTTTGTTCGTCCGAGGGAATGGGTCACCAATTGGTAGATGCAGAAGAGCCAAGGGATTGTCAGAAGGAAGGCGAACGACCAGAATCCGAACCATTGAAAAACAAAGACCATACTACTGGGAAAGTATTGTGTAACACTATCTGGCAATGGAAGCGTTACGACCATAATCGGCAGGAATATGCATCTAGATTCACGTCAGTAAAGTCGTGCCAATGCATTGTGAAATAGAATCAAGGATCGAGTTCGAACGAAACTTGGGAGACGTCTTACCTGAGAAGCGTGAACAGAATGGCAATCACTACTGCCACGACCTTCACAGACCAATGCTCAGCCTTTTGATAAACCTTGATCAAGCAGTAGAGGAAAGCTCCAAGCCAGAGGAACCATTCGAGGAAGGCCGCTACCATCACTGACCCAACGATAGCCGTGTACACGATCTGTAGAGAACAACACGTCAATTCTGAAGTCCGGATGGCAAAGCTAAACTCCGTCATCGTAGACTTGCCATTATTGTACAGGAAGTTTTACTCACGTCTTTTACAGGCCATGCCGATTGAGACATTTTTTTTTCAGATAAGCCGGGCGTCTTTCGAAGTCGCGCAATGGTATCTCCTGGTGTCCTTGTGAAGTTCTTGGATGGGGATTATATATCGAGGTAGAGTAGAGCTGTACTCTCGGAAAAGAGTGACTTTGCTGGCAACCTGCAGGGACCCGTGAACCACATGCACTTGGAAGTGGAAGACTGCAGGTGAACGTGTCACTATAGGTCTGCCTTGTTTGGAAGATATCATAGGAAGCTCCTTTGGTTAAACTTACTTAGGAGGAGATTCGGAATGTGATGATGGGATGAATTGCTTTGAAGTGAGTTGTTGTGGGAAGGCCGAGCGTAGTAGCTGGATTCGGTCAATTTGACAATGGGACGAGGTTGGAGAAAGCGCGACCGCTTGACCTACCACACCCACCAAAAGCATAGACTGGAGAGGAGTAACTCAATAATAATTAAAAAAAGAGAAAGAAAGGCACGAGTAACTATCGTTGACACGTATCAAAAAGGGTACAAAAGTCTATGCATAATGAACGAATCCCAGGCTTCCACAGCCACAATTATTGCAGTTACTGCAGTACAAGTACGACTCATTCCGCGCACTCCAATCAACTTCGATGATAACACATTGACCATCCATTGTGCCTTGCATGTGGCAGTAAGAGCTTTAGGATGTCTGGGTATTGACATAATACCTGAATCGTCCGCTGTACTCTATTCATAGCGGTAGACTATCTTATACGGTACCTCTCAGCCCTCCGGTGCGTGATTTGAACCGGAGAAGCGCAGCAATTTGCTTCACGTAAGTTGAAAAGCTTGACGCAAGTAAGGGAATGTTTTCAGCCGCTCTGTCTCTCGGCGATCGTTTGTGGTATGCTAAGCAGCAGATAAGCAACAATGAAACCTCTTCTGCATTCCTGTCGAAGCCTTTCCACGCAGCACATCCCCTCCGCCCTCCTAGAATCGTCTACCCACCACCAAGAGGCACAGTATAGCACCGCCAATTCCAGTACAATCTTAACATCTCAGTCTCATTCCACCCAAGTGGTAACCACCCACAAAGTGGTTACCACCATATCACCATCGGCCGTGGTAGACAAGAGCGCGCTCAGTCTCAATCGATCATTCTCGGCCGCCTGTGGCGAACGGGATCAATCCCGGGTGATTCGCATCGATGAATTAGAAGTAGCAGTATAAGCCAGCCAAGCTGAACTCGGCAGCTAATAACTACAAGCTATCACGTCCTACAAAAACGTCCAAGCAAGGACACAGTCAGCACTCATATATCATACAAGCATTATAACATAGCAGTAAATAATCATTTAGGTCACTTCCACAAGTCGGACGCTACTTGTCGCCATCGGGTTTGGATGCAGCGTGCGCTTTCAAGATCTCCTTCCTCGACATTGTCCCAGCGCCGTTCTTGCGATGGACTATGGGTTGTGATTGTCCAGCATAGACTCGGGGAGGGGCAACATCGGGAAGAAATTCACCACCGAGGGGCTTTCTTGAACTCGACCTTGAGGGGCGGCGTAATTGAGAATTGGTGGTTTCCGGAAGAGACTTTTGTTCAGAATAGGGTACAGACCAATCGACATCACTAAGCTGCAACTTCCTGGCGCGCTGCCCGTTACGATTGTTTCCCGACTTGTCAGGTCTGGGGTAGTTCGTTGCGGCAGTTTTATCGAGACCTGCGTCGGAATTGTGAATATTGGGGTTGGAGAATTTGTAGGGTTGTAATGAATCACCATCTTGCTCTTCGCCATCTCGAAGATCGTAATTCAGGACTAAATTCTTGATCCGCTGCTGTTCTTCCCGCTCGGCAGCTTGTTGCGTTTTCATCGCGATTGCGAATGTGGAGTCAGAGGGCAAAGCTACAGTACGCGTCTAGGAGAGGTTAGGAATAGTTCAAAAGTTAGACTTGGCTCCGAAACCGACCTGTTGACGGTTACCTCGCTTTGTGAGGAGTGAGAAAGCCATTGTGCCAGTCGGTGCACTACTGGGAGTGGCTGATTCTTCAGGGAAGGGGTCGCTTGAAGTGGCAGCTTCTTTGCGTCTCATTGGAAGAGGAACATCAAAGGTAGCTTTACGTTCGTGCTTTCGCGATTCTAGACTTTCAGCCATCATCTTTGCATACTCACGCTCGAAGTCTGCCTCTTCTTCAGGGTCAATTTCTTCCTCCTGTCTGGTCACGACGATAGATTCTTCTTCTGAGTCAGTACCTGGAGCAGAGTTTGCAGGTTCCCCGACACTCTCAGCCTGTTTCAGAGTTAGTAAAGTAGTAGTTGATTGTATCGAGTAACTCACATCAACGTCTGATTCCGAGTCCGAGTCTTCTTCCACATCGCCGGGCCCGACGTCCGCATCAGCTTCGGCATCGCCTATTCCATCCTCAGAGAGACCATCGCTATCGACATCTTCAGGCTCAGCGACCTTATCAATTCCAGCAGTTTTCTGGTCCTGGGCCATAGCAAGCTGGAAAGCACGGCTTGCCTCCTCCACGTTTGAAGCAAGCTTCCACTGGGGTCTGGTCAAAGCGAAGACATCTTGAATAATGAACTCAATGTCCATGGGAAGAGACTCCTTCGTGTAGATGTAATACTGGAAAAAGGAAAGGAAATAATCCAGCTTTTTGCCTGCAATACCGCGATTGAAGAATATGCCACAAGTCTCAAGTAGTGTAGCTACAAGACGAATTCTGAAGAAATCATCTGGCATGTCGAAAGGATTGATTCGGCCGGGCATGGGTGGACCTCCGTGCCCAAATGTCATGAGTCGATACATGGTATCAAAGATGACCGGATGATCAAGCATGCGAAAATTGTAAAGCTCAGCAAGGTATTTGACTTCAGCAATTCGGCGTTGGTTGAATTGGAAGTCATTTTGCTCCAGACCGAGAACTATATACTCGAGGACGTTATCGATGACTTTGATAACGAAATCCTGGTGGTAGCGGTAAAGTGCACCTGCGAGGATAGCAAGCAAATGAATGTTGCCGTACTTGACTTTACCCGGCTTCGAGAATATTTTCTCTAGGATTGTGACAACCTGCAACGGGTTAGCTATCACATTACTCAAGAGATAAAAGTATATTACCTCTGGCTCCTCCCAGTGAAGTCTTCGAATTTGCTTCAGGATTCGAGTGTAGTTGCGGCTGTTCATATCCAAGTATATTAACTTTCGAATGAACAAATCTATAGGAGTCCGCTCCTTCTGCTGTATGGCAGCTCTGACCGGAGGATCGACATAGTAAACGGCGTTCTCGATCAGCATCTTCTCTTGCTGTCCGATATGCTGCACTGACTTCTTGCGTTTCAATGTCTCAAGGAAGGAGGTCATACGTGGCGAGGTCTCCGGATTTCGGAGCAGATATCGCCCACAGTTCTCAAGCAAATTGCAGATGATCTCGATGTTCATTCTTGAAAAGTCGTCAAGACTAACTTTCAAGCAATGGAAGATGACATGTTCCGGGACTACACCAAATTTGGTCAATTCTGCCAAATAGCGGATGTTTCCCAGTCGAGCCTGACCCAAGAATTCTTTCTCTTTGCGTCTTTGCAAGCTTCGGAATTCTTGGTCCAAATGATCGACCAAGCCTTTTGTGACATCAGGCATATATTTACCGAGAGTAGCGACGAGTCGAGAGTAGGAGGGTAATAAGTCGCTACGTCCTTTGGGAATCTCTTGGACTGCCTTGACCAGACGATTGCGGGAAGCCTTCGAGTTAAGGAAGCAGAAGTCAATAGCAGCCTGATCAATCAAATCCTTGCTGGTGAGATCTGGAAGCCGTGCTAGGAGGGCATCGACTTGGGCTCCGATGGTCTTATTGGCAATGGTCGTGGATTGATCGTCCTCGGTAAGTTTATTCGGAATAGCGGCCTCCGCAGGCTCGGCTGGGTCGACTTTCTTGCCGACTTGCTCATCCGTATCGGTTTTCTTCTTCTTGCCATCCTCAAGCAGCATTCCAGGAACCTTGCCCTTCAGATCAACTAGATTCTCGTAGTATCTTCTCTCATCTTCATCCTCCCAGATACCAGCACCATCCCCTTCGCCTCGAAGGTATTCACCCGTCTTCACAAGTCCAATACCTCCATTGCCGGCCGCAGAAGAATCCTCCGAATCTTTGAGATCTGGCATTTCGCTACCAAGAGCGTCTGCAAGTACCTGGGCATTTGACACGAGTCGCTCCTGTGCCTTGACCACCTTTTCATAGCTTGCTTGGCGGTCCTCAAACACTTGACCAGATTTGACGTATGCTTCCGCATCTTTTCTTGCTTGCTTGACAATAGCCTTCTGATCGCGAATGAGATGAGCCTTGACGTCTTCGAAATATCGTTTCAAGATATTACGAAATCTTTCTTGAAGCTCTGGTGCAGCAAGTGGAGAATCATCGGCCGTCTCGCTCGCCGTTGGTGCCTCGTCAAATGAATCTTCATCTGCCTCTCCGGCACCGTTTGTATGGTTCGTGGCACCATCCTCTTCGACCGTTTTCCGCCCTTCAGATCCAGCTTCTTTCACTCCCAAGATGTCCCAGCCAAAAGTCTTCACGAACGTAGCCAGCAGAGGTAAGTTTGCGTGCTCTCGATCATGACCCAACAAATCCTTGAGAACCTCGAGAGGGAATGGCTCCGCTCCACCTCCTTTTCCTGCTCCATTGGCCTTTGATTTGCTCTCTGAAACTTTAGCAGAAGATACGCCGAGCGATTCCTTGCCCCTTGATGCATCGTCAGGACGGCTGACATCATCTAAAGTCTTCAAAGCTCCCACCAGCCATAACTCAGTGACCACCCTCAAGAGTACTCTCTGACGCGTAATGCGCTCCTTTTCTTCCTTTTCCCTGGCATCTGCAGCAAGGGTCTTGAGCAGTGACTTCTCCGGAGTAGCTAATCCCTTGCCCACAAGCCATCCAAGAAACTCTGTAAATTCGGCGGGTCCGAAACGTTGATGCAATGCGCTGACAATTTCCACTCCTGCCTCAATTTCTCCCGGAGACTTCAGTCTGCACAGTCCTTCGTAGCAAGCGGATATAATCTCAGATAAGTATTTGTGTAGGCTGAGGGTTCGGATTTCTTGTTGGAAGGTGCTGAGGGTCGCAGCTGTGACAGCAGTTCGGAGTCGCTTTATGAAAGCGGTATTTTTCTTCAGGGATGAGTCGAGGGACTTGTTCACCTGGTACACATCTGTAGGATTGTGTTAGAAAATAGCATGTGGTATGTTGGAAGTACCGGTATCTCACCCTTCTCCCCATTCCAAGCGCGGGCGTTCAATCCGCGCAATTCACCTTTAGTCCTTCAGATCAGCAAACATTTCCACGTCTCCGAGACCTTCCAAGGACTTACGCTTCCTCTTGCGATCCATGATAGTCGACCTAGGCGTGCTCAAGCACCGCGGCGGGCTGTGAACGAAGACGTATGTTGTGCCCTTCTCTCATGCCCCCACATTTGACTTCTAGGGACTTATGTAGGACCAGTGGAAGTACGACTTTGCAGAAGCAGTGAAATGCATCTGAATCGGTTGTTACTACACAGGTATGTCTGCTCGATTGCTTGCCAAATATGTGAAGTCCGGGGGTTTTGTCGGTCCAACAATAATTTGGTGATGTCCCGCACTCAAGATTTCGTGCGCATCAGGTTGAATCGAGATAGCTTCGCTTAAAGCGGCAACGTTTCTGATTAGCGCGACTTCTCGATTCGAGCCCCTTCTGGCAGAAAACCTTCAAAACTCATTTATATTCTGACTTTATTGTTTATGTGAAACAGTCGTGTTCTCATTGCGTCTTATGGTAGGTTTGTTTGTAACAACCGGCAGGTAAAACACTCACATGAACTGACCTGCTCTGTTTGCCCAATGTCTCGTGGTTGGTGGTCCTTGCCACTTGATTCAACGCGTCGAGACAGTCAGTGACGGGGTTCCTTTCAGGAAACACATCGTTCCAGACCTCTTACACAAAATCTGGAATGCAGAGGTTTTCGTAACGGGAAAGATCTCTTCCCAGCTGTGTTTCCAACCGAGGATCTCCCTCATAACGCTTTGAGCCTGTCGAGCTTGCGCAAGACATATTGAACATCAGCAACGAGGGATGGAAATTGTTGGACCGAGAGGGAGAGCCTCAATGTCCGCCATCATCAATCGTCTCCCAGTCAATGAGAGGCTACGTGGCTGCGCTTGCCCCCTCCAAGCCGGTCCGTAGTCACTTTTTCCCACATATGATGGCTTATTATTTGGTACCGAAGAAAAACGTTGTCGATGAATGACGCTCTTTCTTACGCCTTGGAGTACCAAAGTGAATCTCACCTAGCGTTTGATGGTCGCACAACCATAGTCTGTCTGTATCAAGACTTGTTGGTTACCACCCTGCCTAGCATACATCTGTGCTGTTCAATATCGCCAAATCACAAGTTCCACGATCTTCTGGAGATCAAGTCATTACAATGGCCGTATTCGAATCCATAGCTAGCAGTCATCCGGTGGTAGTCCAACCGGTGCGGACTCAGTATTTTCTGTGATCTCTCTAGACCCGTGCGACGTCACTTTTCTCGCTCATCATTTCTCGCAACGTTGCTGTTCTAGAAGTCTCCTTGTTTCGGCAGCAACGCCGTTACTAGTCGAGGCTCGTCGAAGATGTAAGTATCTGGTTATATGGCCACAGCGCGCATTCGGCTGGCAGGGCCTTTCTTTAATCTTGTTTCGTGGTGACACTGAATTACGGTGATAATTAATTCGTTGCAGAATGAATTGCATTGGACGGAGATGGACTAATGAGGGGAGAGTTCTCTGTCAATCGAATACTTTTTTCGAAATAACAGTGCACTTTCCGCTGGATCAATACCCAGATGTTTCAAGGGGCTTCAGCATCCACGCCTGTAGTCCCAGAACATTCGTGCTCATTAACAACTCAACTCCGCTTTGAGCACTTAGTGGTTATTCCAGAATTGTTTCTTACCACCCTTTTTTCTTTTTGGTTATGTACCTCCTACCGGAGAAGCCATGTAGCAAGTAGCCACTGGCCTTCTTTGGACATGGGGTAAGTCCATTCTCCCCTTAGGAGACATTTGTCAGCTGACGGAACTGGAGAATTTATTCTAAGTAGAAATAGCCCACCTTGGAGGGTAGGGAGTAGTGGAGAGGGTATCAATCTCTCTAGCAGGCTGCCTCTCCAACAATCCTTAGGGATTGTAGTTCGATGAAGTCAACGTGGAATGGACGCTCTGGAATCGTCCCCGGACGTTGAGTCGTACGGACGCTGACTTTCGGTCCAATGCGGATTCCCGGTCTGTTGACCTTTTCTGATAGTCTACCAATGCTGATTTTTTCTTCGCAACAAGATCGTGCTAATAAGCATGGGAAAATCGCACCGAATTAAAATCCCCTAGTATAAAGGCTGGACTTAGAGCCTTCCAAGCATGACCTTCAACTTGAAAAGATCCCCTGCTAGGAATGGGAAGTTTACACAGGATTTGCAAAGTATTTCCATGGAATCGACCCATTCAGAATTGATATTTCTTTCGTGCCATAGCTCGATTTCCAGCGCCGTGGCGTTGAGAGCCGGCTACTGCGCATTGGGTTAGAGGTGTTGTGATCCACCAGCATGGAACCGGAGAAGCTCGATCTTGCGGCTTGCTGGCCAATAAGAGTGGCTCTCTCTTATCAGCAATCGTAAACATCGAATTGACGACAAAGATCCGAGGGGAATCTCTCATTTTGAGAGATCCGCGGAAGAGTGATTGTCGACCCACTGCTTCTCCCTGCAGCAGTCTGCATACCAGAAGCTCCAACGAGTAGAGGGAATTGGCAGATATACGGCCAGGGCTGATTCCATCGAGTAAATGTTTTTCATTGGTACTTCTGGAGAAGTGCGTTGTGCTACCTTTCAACTCGTCGCCTTCGACCTTATCCCTCCCTTCAATGCATGTAAATTGCGATCATTGTCCAATATTTTTGTCATCTATATTTTGAACCTGTCATTTACATCCAGTCTACTTCTCTTCTGGAACTTTTCTAGAAGGCTCATGCAGCTTACGCTTCCGATGCGGTGATTGCATGCCCACCGGGTTTGCATTTCAAGAACTTCGAGAAAACCTTCAAGCCCCTTAAGAACCCTCCATACCAGACCTGCCTAGAACCACCGATCATGAAATTCGACATAAGCTCGCAGCCGGAACCCATCAAGCACAAATCAACAGACAGTTTCGGCACAGAGTCAGCCGCAGCAGCACCTCAATCACCACCTACTCCCCCAAAATCCGAAGAAGACAGCGGCGACTCCTCGGGAGAAACTCTGTCGACGAAGACTAGCAAATCTTTGCCAGAAGGTGGATATCCTCTTCCACCACCAACGAACCCCCCAATAAAAGTTCTGAAAGAAGATCTCAAGACCCCAGATAGCCATGTCCCTCGAGATCCTCGACTCATCCGCCTTACCGGTATCCATCCCTTCAATGTTGAACCTCCCCTCAGTGCCTTATACGATGAAGGGTTTCTTACTTCACCCGAGCTCTTCTACGTTAGAAACCATGGCCCTGTCCCAGAAGTGGACGATGCATCTATACCAGACTGGGAGTTCTCAATTGAGGGACTGGTCAAGAAACCCTTCACCATGACTCTCAGGCAACTTCTTGTCGACTACGAACAAATCACCGTACCCATCACTCTAGTATGCGCTGGCAACAGAAGGAAGGAGCAAAATCAAGTGAGGAAATCTAAAGGATTCTCTTGGGGTGCAGCAGGTGTTTCGACCGCATTATGGACTGGTGTGCCCATGCTGGAATTGCTTAAGAGAGCCATGCCACTGCGACGCGCTAAGTACGTCTCTATGGAAGGTGCCGATAAGCTTCCCAATGGCTACTATGGCACTTCTGTCAAGCTGAATTGGGCTATGGATCCGAACAGAGGTATCTTGGTTGCGCATAAGATGAACGGAGAGATGCTCCGTCCTGATCATGGAAAGCCGCTGCGTTGTGTTGTTCCTGGACAAATAGGGGGACGCAGTGTCAAGTGGTTGAAGAAGCTCATCGTCACTGCAGACCCTAGCGACAATTGGTATCATATTTATGATAATCGAGTTTTGCCGACAATGGTCAGTCCAGATCAGAGTGCGAATGAACCGAAGTGGTGGAAGGATGAACGGTACGCCATATATGATTTGAGTACAAACAGTGTGACAGCATACCCAGCCCACGAGGAACAGATATGTCTTGTTAACGCACCGGTCTTTTACAAAGTCAGAGGTTATGCCTATGGTGGCGGTGGACGGCGGATAACTAGAGTTGAAATTACTCTCGATAAGGGTAGATCGTGGGCGTTGGCCAACATCCGTTATCACGAAGATGACTATCGGTATAACATTGACGATAATGAGATGTTGTATGGCGGCAAACTAGACATGGGATGGCGAGAGACTTGCTTTGCATGGTGTTTCTGGGACATTGATCTGAAGGTTGAAGATATGGCGACGTCAAGCGACATCATGGTCAGAGCCATGGATGAAAGCATGAACGTGCAGCCAAGAGACATGTATTGGAGCGTGCTGGGTATGATGAACAACCCTTGGTTTCGAGTCGCGATTGCGAAGGAGGGCGAGTTCTTACGCTTTGAGCATCCAACACAGCCAGCTCTTATGCCGGGAGGTTGGATGGAGCGGGTGAAAGCCAAAGGTGGTGATCTGGCCAACGGCTTCTGGGGAGAGAAGGTGGATGGTGAGGGAGAAAAGGGAGCAATCGTAGAAGAACAAACGGAGATCAAGATGACCAATGATAGCGTCGACCGCAAAGTCCTGATTGATGAGCTACGAACGCACAACACAGATGCAGAGCCCTGGTTTGTAGTCAATGGCCAAGTATACGATGGGACAGCCTTCCTCGAAGGACATCCAGGTGGAGCAACAAGTATCATCGGTGCCGCCGGTCAAGACGCCACCGATGAATTCATGGCAATCCGTATGTTTTCCGTCTTCCACACAATTCACAACCACCACTGACAAATCAGATTCCGAAACGGCCAAGGGAATGATGCCAAACTACCACATCGGCTCCCTAGACGAAAAAGCCCGTACTATCTTAGCCACAGGCGAAACAGCGTTCGAATCCACCGGACCTCGCCCCATCTTCCTCCAACCCAAAGCCTGGACAAAGGCAATTCTCTCCACCAAAACACAAATCTCTTCAGATACGCGAATCTTCTCCTTCGCACTTGAGCATGAAGACCAAGTAATCGGTCTCCCAACCGGCCAACATCTCATGATACGTCTACGTGATCCCGTCACCAGGGAAGCTATCATTCGCTCTTACACACCCATGTCTGAGAAAGACGACAAAGGTGTTTTAAGGATTCTAGTTAAAGTGTACTTTGATACAATCGAGAGGCCAGGCGGAAAGATGACGAAAGCTTTAGACTCTATCCCTATTGGCCATTTTGTGGAATTCAAAGGCCCCATTGGGAAATTCGAATACTTAGGCAAAGGAAAATGCGAGATCGGTGGCAAGCCCCGGACGATCAAGAAGTTCATCATGATTTGCGGCGGTTCTGGAATCACTCCAATCTTCCAGGTCCTTCGCGCGATACTTAAGAATAAAGAGGATATGACCAGGTGTTTGGTATTGGATGGGAATCGATTGGAGGAGGATATCCTCTGCCGGGAGGACATGGAGTTATTGCTGAAAGGCAATGAGGACAGATGTAGACTTTTGCATCTTTTATCCAAAGCTTCTGATTCTTGGACGGGGCTTAGGGGCAGGATTGGCAAGGATTTGCTAGAAAATGAGGTTGGGAATTACAACGGAAAGAACGGGGAGGAGCTGGTCTTGATCTGCGGTCCGGGGGCGCTGGAGAAGAGTGTTCATGGTTTCTTGAATGCTATGGGTTGGAAGGATGAAGATTTGTTATTCTTCTGAACGAAGAGGAGGAAAGGGGCGACTTGTATAATTATACGCAAGGCGGCTTTTGAGCATGAAAACATTTTGGGAGCCCTGGCGTCTAAGAATTCGAACATGAAGTTACGGTTGCAGAAGCAAACATATACAAATTTTTATCAGTTCAGCATAAAACACCTAATCCTAGAATCCTAGGCTTGAATAACAACCTTTCATTTAGGTCAGCAAAAATTTGGAAGGATATAAGGTGGTCGTCTGATCTTTTATCTGGATTGATCAACAGGTCAGTTTGAGCGACCAAGGAGTTGAGCATGCCTCACAAGCACAATATCGGATTACCCAATACTTGTGAGAGTTCGATCGAAAAGTTGTGTTTATCGAAAGGCGTGCGGTAACGTTCAGAATATTGTCGATCGCTTTTGCTTTGGAGCTGATGCCTAGAAGAGCATTCGAGATTTCATGGAATTAAAAAGGAACAGATGAAATACGATTGGCTGATGAGACATCCATGATATTGAGGATACGTAAAGACAATGTATTCGAAGAAATGCACTTATCATTTCAAAACTAATCAACGTGCCGAAACTATCTAAGCCCTGCCCCTCTATCAATCAAACGAACCCCTCCAAAGCCAATGCGATAAGCTGTTGATTGTCATCACGTGATTACTGTGAGAAGACGAAGTGTATGCCACGTAGGGCATGTCATAGTGTGACAAGTTCCATGATGAATTGGAATAATAATACTCAACCGTACTTGGGCCTGGAGTCTTGCCGCATTTGACAACAAGGCATGAAATTGCAGGGGTCAAGTTGAGAAGCTTCTCGACCATACTCCTCGCTTCCATAGGGTGATGCGGCGGAACGTCGCTAGCACAAAAAACTTTACAGAGGAACAAACTTCACAAATCGAACGTGACAACAACAAAGCGACTCTCGTGTGCTTCGAAACCCCCTTCAAGCAGCATAACAAGACTAGCGCGCATATCTGAAGGACAAATCCAACCTTTCTAGCCCTTTAAGACGCGAAGATGAGTGGTAAATACAGCGTCCCACCGTCAGCCTTCCGAACGTTACTAACATCATTCTCTCTAGTTGTCGGTGTAGACTTCGGAACGCTCAATACGGTCATCGCCGTTGCGCGGAACCGTGGAGTCGATGTCGTATGTTCAGCTCCGCTTCTGGTCGTGATTCATGAATGCTGATTCTCTCACAGATCACGAATGAAGTCTCGAATCGAGCTACACCGTAAGTTCTTCCACTCCCGGCCTTCTTGTGTTTGCCAAAGCTGATGCCTCCTCCAGTTCCCTTGTTGGCTTCGGACCTAAAAGTCGATACCTTGGCGAATCTGCAAAAACACAAGAGATCTCCAACCTCAAGAATACCGTTGGGTCGTTGAAGCGATTAGCAGGTCGGACTCTCACCGATCCAGATGTCGAGATCGAGCAACAGTTTGTGTCTGCCCCTCTCGTGGATATCAATGGCCAGGTTGGTGCGGAAGTCACGTATCTGGGAAAGAAGGAGAAATACACGTCTACACAGCTCGTTTCGATGTTTCTGAGCAAAGTCAAGCAAACAGCCGCAGCAGAATTGAAGCTCCCGGTCAACGATATGGTCATGAGCGTTCCAGCTTGGTTCACCGATAATCAAAGAAGAAGTTTGATGGATGCTGCTGAGATTGCAGGCGTGAAGCTCCTTCGGCTCATGAACGACACTACCGCTGCTGCCCTCGGATACGGCATTACCAAGCTCGACCTCCCGACCGCAGAAGAGAAACCTAGACGCGTTGCCTTTATTGACATTGGACACAGTAACTACACGTGTTCGATTGTGGAGTTCCGAAAGGGCGAGTTGAGTGTCAAGTCTACTGCATATGATCGTCATTTCGGTGGTCGTGACTTTGACAAGGCTTTGGTGGAACACTTCGCTGCGGAGTTCAAGGAGAAATACAAGATTGACATCAAGTCTAATGGGAAGGCTATGGTCCGAGTTCATGCTGCAGCTGAGAAGATGAAGAAGATCTTATCAGCCAATCTCCAGGCACCTCTTAACATCGAATCTTTGATGAACGATGTTGATGTCAGTGCAATGATGAAGCGTGAGGAGCTTGAGGCGCTTGTTGAGCCTCTCCTCAAGCGTGCTACCGTTCCCTTGGAGCAGGCTCTGGCCGAGGCAAAATTGAAGGTCGAGGACATCGACATTATTGAGTTGGTTGGTGGCTGCACACGGGTACCTTCACTCAAGGAGCGTATCCAGAAATTCTTCGGCAAGGGTCTTTCTTTCACACTCAACCAGGATGAAGCTATTGCACGAGGTTGTGCTTTCAGCTGCGCCATTCTTTCCCCTGTCTTCCGTGTCCGTGATTTCGCCATTCACGACATTGTCAATTACCCAATCGAGTTCACATGGGAGAAATCACCTGAAATTCCCGATGAGGACACGTCCCTTACAGTTTTCAACAAGGGCAATGTCATGCCATCTACAAAGATTCTCACTTTCTACCGCAAGGAGCCGTTCAATCTAGAGGCCAAGTACTTCAAGCCCGAAGAACTTCCTGGAAAGACTGATCCCTGGATCGGACAATTCTCAGTCAAGGGTGTCAAGGCTGATTCCGCGAATGAGTTCATGATCTGCAAGCTGAAGGCACGGCTAAACTTGCACGGGATCTTGAATGTGGAGGCAGGATACTATGTCGAGGAGGTTGAGGTTGAGGAACCCATACCCGAGGACAAGGACAAGAAGGAGTCGGATGTGAGTTCCGCCTCAGTGCAAGCCTTGATCGTTCAGTCTTCGGACGAAGACGAGCCTAAATCAAAGCGTCCAAAAATTGACATGACTGAACTGACATTGAACCAGGCGATGGAGACCGAAGATAAGCCAAAGACCCGGAAGGTCAAGAAGCAAGTCCGAAAAGGCGAACTTCCTATCTCAGCTGGCACTACTTCGCTTGATCAGGCTACCAAGGATAGCTTGGCAGAGCAAGAGTCTGCTTTCATCATGGAGGACAAGCTTGTTGCAGATACTGAAGAGAAGAAGAACGAACTCGAGACTTATATCTATGAGATGCGTGAAAAGATCTACGACCAATACTCTGAGTTCGCCAGCGAAGAAGAGAAGGAGAAGATTCAAGCTAAGGTCACTGCTACCGAGGTAAGTTCATGTACTTCTGTTCTAATAGTACGGAAACTTATTTCCATAGGACTGGCTGTATGAAGAGGGTGAGGATACCACCAAGGCCGTTTACATCGCCAAGATGGAAGAGATCCGTATGATCGCTGGTCCTGTTGTTCAACGCTACAATGACAAGATTGAAGAAGAGCGTGCTGCGGTCCGTGCCGAGGAAGAAGCCGCCCTAGCTAAGAAGCGCGAGATGGCCGAGGCCGCGAAGCAAGCAGCTATGGCGCAAGAGGCAGCGGCCAAGGACTCTGAGATGCCTGATATCGTTGAACCTACGAAGCCAGATGAGATTGTTGAGCCGGAAGACAAGAAATAAGTCAGGAAGGCTGGCTCATGACATCACGAAGGTGGAGTTGCATTATCTGTTATAGGGACCTTCCCTTACAAGTTGATGGCGAAGTCCGGAGTCTCTGCTTTGAGAGAAGAAGAATTGCTTGTTGATTCATAGATGGCGATGCAACAAAGGATAGATATTCAAATTAGTAAAAGTCACCATTTGCTTCCTTTTCTGCGGTGATATGATGTTCATACTTCCTTGCAGTCGAATTTCGACCAGAATATCCCAATATTTGAAGACGTTACACATGATGGCACATCTTCTCAACGTGGTCTACATCGCACGCGAACGGCAATTTGTCGTTAACAAGAAATAGTTCAAAATAAGGGCTCGTAAGTCTGCTTTAGATATGGGTTTAGTTAACAATTGCCCTCGATTTAATAGCAAAGTCTTTCAACGAGAGAACGAGACCGTTCAGCAGAATCGAAAAGATGTATACTCCTACATAAAGCGGTCGAGCCAAATTTCCACAACGGGAACATTACAACGCTCTTCAGACGTTTACATCTCATTACACAATCTACCAACAACAACCTCAGCTAGAAATGAAGATCTAGAAATCTCTCAATACCTTCCAAGCCCGATTCACTTACAATTGAAGCCCACCGTCAACCACCAACGTCCCCACAACAGCAGCACCCAAAACAAAAGTCACTCCAAAGCTCAATCCAGACCCCAATCTCGTCACCGGCGGGGCACCGGAAGTCGCACCCGTCGAGTTACCTGTCGAATTGCTCGTCCCATTCCCAGCGCTAACCGGCGTCGCCGTCCATCCCACAGTGACATTATTCGTGATATTGACGGGCGCCAACGCAGTGCCATCAAATGGATAAGCGGAGCAGTTCGAGTGGGGATCAATAGGACAGTTCGGAGCGATGCATATAGATTGCAGCTCTGGGGGAGCCACGATGTTGGGCACGGAGAGGGGAGGTGCGCAGCGGGTGTTGAATTCGGAGGTCAGGATAGAAGCAACGCTCGCGGCGTCTGAGGCGGAGACTCCGAGGGAGGCGAGTGCTGTTTCGGTGAGTTTGATGAAGTAGGTCATCTGAAAGATGTCGAGATCCATGTATCTGTGTAGTTGATTAGTACGCGCTTGATTGTAGAAATGAAGTGGAGCCGACTTACTTGTGGACTTCGTACATGCTGGTACGGCCTGAGTATGAGGGGAAGTCTGAACCTCCTTGGAGGGAACAGCCAATTATCCCACCGAAGTATTCATAGATGTGGGTGAAGACCTTACTATTCGTCCCATCAGACGTCAGCTTTCTCTAGCATGGTAATTGTTGGAACTTGACTTACTATTGAGCAGAAGTGGTATTCCCATTAGAAGACATGTTCATCTTAACTGGAACCGGACCTCCATCATCAAGGAACAGTTTCGAAACGCCAGAGTCTCCTCCCAAGTTCGTTGAATTGTAGGAGCCAAGGAAATATGGGAGAAGAGCTATCTCGGTTCCATTGTAAACGTCCGGTGCTGCAAAGCCATGGACTGGGATCCCAACATTGGGCGTAGTGTAGTTACCAAGGACGAAGGTGTTCACCCACAGCGTGATGAGAAGGAGCTGGTTTGCCGCAGTGTTTTCTCCGAGGATGGAGGGAGTGTAGTAATCGCAGATGGAGACGTTGGATGGTCGTTGTGCGAATGATGGAGAGAGAGTGGTTAGGAGTGCCAGAACGGTTGGAAGAAGTCTAACCATGGTCACGTATAAACTGTATAATAAAGACTTTGCTTGAAGAGTCAAGTTTGAAGACGAAAAAGAATGAACAGGAAATTCTGAGTCGTTGAAAACATCAGGAATGAGGAGGAGGTATATAGATGCTTTGAGAAAGGCGGCCTACCTCAGCTTATCCTCTTGACAAACCGAGAAGAATGGAGGTTTTACCAGTTGTCAACATGCGGATTCAATCACCGTCACTTGATAGGACATCGTGTAGTAAACCATTTTCGGTTTCGATCTACTCTCCTTTCTTGGAGGTCCCTACAGATCTCGACAAGGGTATGATTGGCGTGGCTTGTTAGCTCAGGTACAGCAGCGAGATGGACGAGCCACGCCGCGATGCGTCGATGCCTGCGAGCGTCGTATTATGTAAGGCGTTTCGACCTAAACGGCTGTTTAAATTGCATCCCAAGAAGCACAATCTCACTACTGGATCAGCTTAGCGGCAAGGCTGAGATTACAAAACCATGCGCTGGATTTCATCCGTGGGATGAAAGAGATGCAGGGAATGGGTTCCGAAAGTGCACTTGCTTCAGTTTTTCGACACTGAAAATCGGCTATAAATACAATCGATTACTCAGGTGCTATTTTTAATCCGAATTTCATGACTGCCTTCACGATCAAGCAATAAACTGCCTCCACTGATGGCCAGCTTGGCTACTTGGATTATTCTCTTGCAAGCTTCAGCGAGAGATTCCTGGTACCGCGCAGGAAACAAAGGCACAACTGCCAACAACAGTGCATAAAAATGGACATTCAGCATATGCTCCTGCTTAGAATCATCAGTCTGTCTCAAATCAATCCAGAACATCCAGGAACGCAACCAAGCCAGTTGGTGGTATGTCTCAATCTCATCCTCGAGAGACAGCGCAAAATCGACAGTCCTCGCCAATGTTTCGAGAGCCGCAAATCCGGATGCCTGCCATTTCACTGTCCCAATAATTCCTCTCGCGTCAAGGATTGAGTCTGTGATCGAGGTCACTCGTCTTCTCATCAAACCTCTATCCTCTGGGATCGCATGTATGGTTGGATTGGACATCGAGGAGAACTTTCTCAGCTGGAAGCGTTCCCCAAGAAGATCAGGAAAGAGAGTCGGATATTTCGAGTCTCTCATCTGCGTCAAGGCCTATTTATTAATTATCAGTGACAGAATCGGACTTGAAATCCAAGTTCAAAAAGTACCTTCGAATATCCATCCACGAATACCGCCCATTGTTCCCTAGGAGTGATTGTCAGCAAGAGATAGATGAGTAGAGCTGTGAAAGTCAAAAGGGTTATAAAACATACCAATCTTGGGTTGCACCTGTTAATGCGACTGACGCAATGATAACTGCGTCTGCATTTGATGGTCCAAAATGATCGATCTCCTTTTGCAGTTCTCTCAAAGCGATATTGGCGTGGCTGATGCAGACTTCTTCGGATATTGGGCTCTTCGTGGCTTGAAAATGGGTGTAAGCCGAGAAACTAACCAGGGCATATTTGACACAATCATAATTCGCAGCAATCTGATTGTATCTAAGGACTAAGGTCAGAACTTTTCTCTCAATATAAAGCCATGGTTACATACTTGGGGAAGTAATGTTTTGATATTGTACTTAAGCAACTCCGTGGCATAGGGCGGGCTAAAGAAATGGATTGTGACTGTTGAACGATTGATACGGCTTGCGGTGAGATGTGCTGATGATGAGGGGCACCATAGTAAACTGCATGCTGATGGGGTACAGTCCTGGCAGTCCATTCACTCTGGGTGATCGGGGGATTTACTCTCTCGGGTCGTTCCTCAATCCACGAGGGCTGAGGAGCTGCAGAAAATGTGCATTCTCTTCCTAGTCTAACGCAATTTCGGCTTGAAACAGTTAGGATAAAAAATCATCCGATGGATATGGAGCTCAGCATCTCAAATTGTATGGTATGCGGGAGATATCTGAGTCGCGTCTACCGGTGAAGAGACATATGGATTCGTGGTGGGGTCATGCACATACCAGTATGGCCGCCGTTCGTCACAGCGAACATGACGCTTCTTGCACGTCAAGCATCCATCCTTCGACCTCGCATGAGGTCTACGCCGTAACATCTTGGTACTTTAAGAGCCACTAGTCACCGGGGTTCTTAGACCTGTTTTCCCAACTCAAACGGGTCCATCGCACTCCCTTCGACGAGGCTTTGTACTGACAGAGACCTCTCAAGGATATAGTTCTTTCCATGAGAGAAAGTGATTTGGAATTGGAGGTTTCGACGCAGAAGACGACGAGGCTGAAGAAGTTCCAGGCTGCTGACACATTATCAGAGCTGAATTCCCTCGTCTCCCGCTACCCCCCTGAGTAGACAGTCAATCAAGATAAGCAAGTACGCATCCAGCCTTGAATTTTGCCGCATCTCAATTAATCTGTCGGGGACGTGGCAAACTTCGACTTCGGATCCTGAAAATAAAGTCTTGGGAAAGGCAAAGCTGATGGCGATCCCGAAAGTCTGTGGTTCCACGCAGGAAAAGCCGCTTATGGACGTTAGACGACACATGCATGACTGCCGAGGCTAAAGCCACTAGTAGACTAGATAGCCCCTTTGGACCTTTGCCGCTGCCGCGTATTATGTCATTGCGACAGTGTGTCGTATCTGGAATGCTTCGTACAAGAAAATTCACTTTGCATACTAGTCTCTCACCTCAAAAGTTTTTGTGTGAATTCATTCATTCATTCATTATGTCTGAAGGCGGTGGTTCTTTGCCCTCTCTTTGCGCCATTTAATCTTAACACCCAATAGTCCACCTGTTCAAATAGTCATCCAGAATTCAGAATGCAACTCCCACCGAAGACCCTCCTCGCTCTTCCCCCTTCTTTCTCCACGTTCATCGTCAAGCTCTGCAATTGGAGTCGCCACGAGTGCTCCGGCTACTACTTCGAGTGTCGAGCTGGTGGCAGACACAATAAATGCTGCTAGTCTTCTTGCTATCAGTTCTGATGCTGATGTTGTAGCTTTTTTTTTTGGTCCCTCCTGTCACTTATCCACTTGCCAACCCAATGCAAGTCAGCTCTGAGGCACCAGCAACAGCGAGTGCTTATGGCGATGATGTGTGCGAGTTTTAGCAAGCTGCATAGAACATCAGGGCGTATTTGCTAGGTATCAAAGACCGCGAGACTGACAAGCAATCTTGAGCTAGCGACTTTCTTCGTCATGTAGGACAAGACCTTGATGAACGAGTATTTATACTTCCCGGAATGCGCTTTCTATCCAATCTACCGATACGGAAGAAGATTAATGTCTTTCGTGATATTATTAGAGTCTGATGAGAAACACGACAACTTAGGATGCTTGGTAAGGATGGAACAATTGAGCAATTCAAAAGCGGTTTCACTTCTGTTTTTCTTGATGAGATCAGATCGGTCAGAACTGCTTCACACAATTACGAGCCTGCGAATTCGCTAACACCGCATTCTACTGCTGATAGAAGTCTGGGGAAATAGACACGTCCAGAAGAATGCCCTGCATCGGAAGCACCCGCTGTGAGGCAGTGCATGATGCCCCACCACCAGCCATGCCAGTAAGTTGCCAAGCCTATCAGCCTGCGTCTCCGTACTGTACCTTTAACCACTGGCTCAGCCTTCCTTCGGTCATAGAAAAGAGTCGGAATCTGAAGATTGGAGAATTTGGAGTCTACAAGCCACTCAACAAAGTGCGCATTCAAGTTCTGGCCCAATTACTCTGATGCGGTCACCGAATCCATGGTCGCAGCTCAACCTGTTGCCACCGAGGCTCTTTTACAAGCTCTCGTACGGACCTCGTCGGGGGCTGATGCATAGGCACTCTCCCTTGGCATGCTCAGCCCCTCGTGCGCTCTCTACCCTCTCGCGCCATTTCAATAGTTGAGCCTCCATCAAACAGCCAAATATCTTCAACGACTCTCGACTGAGCCAAAGGGATGACGAATTTACCCCGAACTCGTGATTTGCTCTGAGGCAGATCGCACGTAGTCTTGCTCATTTAGGACACAAGTCAACATGCGGGAAGCCCAACCAGCGCCCTCGAGGTCATACACACCATCTTCATGTCCAAATTGCTCACCGAAAATGGGCGCCTCGGAAAACTCTTTGTCGTGGCTTTATGTCCAGCGACTGAATTCGCTGCCTTGTTTGCGAACGACGCCCGGCGCATATAGACACCTGGCAGCCTGCAACCAGTCTTCTTGCTTCTTTCGCAACCTCTTCCTCACTCGCCCAATCCTCAAGCCTTAACTTTCTTAATTTTTCTGGAACATTTTGATTTGTGCCAAAGCCTTAGTTTGCTGTTCATCCTACTTCCTAGATGCCAGTCCAGTTCGGCGTGCCATCTGCAGTCATGTCGACCAACGGTGCATCGTCGAATAGTAAAGGAGAGTGTAAGGAATGTGTAAAGTTGCATAAGAAGGGTCATACCAATGCACGCAAACCAAAGTACTGCACAAGACGTATGTGTTTGCGAAATCGACCCAGATTAGATATTTCTGACTTGGTTTAGATCAATGTGACCGTACAGATGCTGCTGGCATAATGTGTACCAAGCGAAAACGAGCCGACGAAGCTCAGTGTCAAACACGTATGACTTGTTTTTCCCGTCTGATCTCACAACGATGCTGATCTCCAGGATTCCAGATACTCAATGTACAGTCCCTGACTGCCGTGATTCAAGAGCAGGAGTTCTCAATGACTATTGTGAAAACCGTGAGTGAACCTCGTACTCAAGTTTGCATAAGAACTGATGATATGATCAACAGATACCTGCGTATTCGAGAACTGCGATGAGGGTAGAGCCCATAACCCAACCAAACATACTTATGATGACTTTTGTTCAACTCGTATGTGACTAGAAAGGTATTTTGAGCTCAGATGACTGACTATAAGTGCAGACTTGGCAAAAGTTTGCAAAATCCCAGCTTGCATTGACTGGCAGTTTGAAGGGGGTGGGAAGTTTTGCTTGCGACGTAAGAAGAGGCTGGACTTCCAAATGTGAATAGTATCTAACGTTGTTATCAGATACTTGCGAGATATGCAACGAGAAGAACCTCAGTGAAACGGGACGGCCTTTCTGCGTTGAACGTAAGACTACCTCGATCTCTGTCTTTTTCAATAGCTTACCATCGAATAGACAACAAATGTGTCATCAAAGAATGCCAAAAACCGAGGTGTCAGTTCGGGAATGGATTCGAAGCTGTTTGTCACGACCGTAAGTAGCGTCTTGGAAAATCCATCCCGCAGCATTTGTTGACCTCAACTTGCAGATTACATCCCTCCATGTCGACTAGAATCATGCGATTCTAAATCACTGCCTTCAAGTCGATACTGTGATTTGCGTAAGTATTTTCATTTCAAGACTTCTAGCGTTACATGTCTAACAAAACCAGATGCTTGCAGATATAGTGGACAAGAGCGCTGTAAAATGGAAGCCAGGCCTGGCCGGGGCAAGCCATTTTGTGCTAATCACAAGTGCTCCGACATCGATTGTCAATTTCTACGAACATTCAGCGAGATTGAAGACACTCTAAGAATGAACGCCTTCTGTCTTGACCGTATGTATTATGGATGATTTGCCTATGTTATCAAGACTCTGACCGTTCAATAGACGAGTGCAAAGAAAAGACATGTACAAAGCATACGATACAGGGCAAGCCATTCTGCAACTCACGTAAGCCCACTTGAAGCCTATTTGATGTCCTTTACTAAGCGTAGTACAGACTGCTGCACAGATCCCAAATGTACCGAAGCCAGAGAGGGTAATCCAAGACTCGGCACACTCTGCTTCGTCCGTAAGTCTCCCTATTCCCTCAACCCACATTTGAGACTTATCATTTCAAGATTACGAAAAGAGAATCGCCGCCCAAGCCAAAGCCGAGCAATTAGAAGCCTTCCGCCGAGAACAAGAAGAGAAAGCAGCCGCCGACCGCGCAGAACAAGCCCGCCGACAGCAGGCCGAGGAAGAAATCGCTGTCCGAGCTGAACGAGCACGCCGACAACGAGTCGAAGAAGAGACAGCGATTCGAGAAGAATCAGCGCGTCGACTAAGGGAAGAAGAGCAGCGAGCTGACACCCGCCGGCAAGCAGCAAGACGCGAGGAAGATCGTCGAAGAGAGCAGCCTTTCGAAGAAGGACGAAGACCTGACGTACCCAGACGACCTGCGCAGTCACCGCCTCGCCGACAATATGGCCAAGAAGGTCTCAGGCCGAGACCGAGACAGAGGTTCGATGATGACGAGTTCGATGAGGGATATCGCTCTAATCGTAGCTCGGGTGAGAGCTTTGGAGCTCGTGGCGGCCGCTGAGAAAGTCTGTAGTATTAGATACTGAGCAAGGTTCCATTCTTTATTATTTTTCATGATTGTTATTTATGGGAGCGAGGGTGGCGTCATTCGGAGGCTCGTTTCTGCCGGGGTTGTTTGGGGCTGTCTCAATATATGTTTGACCACCAGCCTTTGTTGGTCCCGACTCTTGATATCCTGTATTCTATGCCTGAATCACATCTTTTCGACTTATTTGTACGGTTTATGAAAGCTTTTGAATAATGCACTTTCTTCGATGAGTTTTCCGTTTGCATAAGAAACAAGCATCATCATTCCCAAACAAGCAATTTGCCAAACCTCGATGCCTTCAATCAAACCAACCTCTGGCATATCCTCTTTCAGTAATTACCCATCCACCTACAAGCCTGCCCATCCACCTCATATCCACACCCAATGAACCACACAAGCCAACCCAACCCATCTAACTCACAGCACTCGTATAACACCCTGCCTTACCTCCCCTCCCTGCCTTCCCTTACCTCGTGGGTCCTAGAGCCTCTCCAAGTATAAATCCCCCCTTCCCCTCCACCTCCTCCCCTTTCTTCTCTCTTCATCCTAGTGCAGGGAGTTTCACGTAGATCAGTGAGGATCCGTTCCGAGATTACGTTTTTGCCGGTTGAAAACTACCCCTTGACCACCTCCTCCCGAGCTTCGTGCGAGGGAGGGAATCTTTGGAATAACTTCTTGAGACTTGAGAAAGAGATACCCTTTTCATCACGGTTTCCTTGAAGGGAGCCGTGAAGAGAAGAGACAGAGAGGAGAGACGGCAGGGGGTATCGGAATGGATGTGCATGCAGAAGCGATGCCCTGGGATATCAGAAGGCATTTCACGCGCGAGGAAGAGAAAGGCGTGGGAAAGCGAGCGACTTGGAAAGCGAGGGACTGCAAAATATGTGCTGCAAAATTGATTCCCGGGTATTCGTGTGACATACAAAATCCTCCATACACTCCAGCAAGCAATTCCATCCATACATTGGGTTTCACAAACCTTTGTCCCCTGCCATATAGTACAAATCCTTGATAAAGCGTGTCCCATATACCATCATGAAGCTTGACCCCCGATAAGCTGAATACAGTTAGTCAATAACAGTGCTGCCTCATGCAACAATTCCCATCTCGTCTTCTCAAACACGGTCCGCAGAACCATCAGCATACCGCTGCAACCATTGAAACCTCGCATCGATTTCAAATCCTCCGGAGATCGAACACCGCCGAGTCGGCGCAGGTAGACTCGCATGTCGCGGACTTGATCTTCAAAATCATAGGTTGACGGAATAGGTGCTGTCGTTGGTCCTTCCAAGGCATACCCGTAGCACCAGACGATCAGGACGGCAAAATACAGCAACCACGGTCGGTTGAGGAGGACGTCGTCTCGAGCCGAGTAGTCGAATGGCGGATCGTCGAAGCGGCTGCTCACGTTTGATGATGCTGACTCCTCGGGTAGCAGGACCGCGCAGAGAAATCGAAGCGCATACCAAGTTGCGTCTCGAGCTTTGGCTGTGGGCGCCCAGTTATCCTTCATCCTGCGCTGAGCACTATTCAGATCCTGGGCACCGATCGTGCGGCCGAGTAGGCGTTTAGCGCGAGCAAAGATCTGGCAGTCCACGATATCGACGTGCATAGCCATATGAGCAAGGTGGTGGAGCACGGTTCTGCTTTCAAAAAATACACTATCACTCTTCTTGTCCGTGTAGACATATGGCGTAGGCACACTCTCAGACTGCCGCAACAAAGATTTGTCGAAGTCTGTTTTCCAGAGATCAAAGGCTCGGGTGAGAGATCCTCGCCACCTGTCTCGACCTCCAAGAGCCTGAGATACTCCTAGGGAGTTCACTTGTAGATCTCGTTGGTTCATATGCCAGCTGACGCTCAGAAGACCGGCCATCAAGATGGTTCTCCCGAATGAATTTGTGCGCACTTCTTGTCCATTAAGAGTTCGCTTGAGACCTTCTAGAAACGAGATCGGCTTTACGCCATTTGCGTGAAGGCTGGCTTCGATTCTCCCAACTTCAGCACTGTTTGTAGCATTCCAAAGGGTTTCGTCGCAAGGAAGAGGTAGGCGCATCTCGTGAGCAACCATGACTGTCGAGTGCCCAAACATGGTGGCATGTGTCGAATCTATGACGAACGCTGCGAAAGCAGCTCGGCGTGTCGCTTCATTGGTTATCCAATGATTCCACCACTCATCTGGAGTATTGGCTCCAGAGGCCGAAGATTGGCGGGATCCATTCATGCCCTGCTTATCATCTCTGACACTGGGAGGAGAGTCAAGAGCCGACCTCCCAATCAGCGAGCTGCCACGACGCATCAAAGTAATGGTAGTCGCATGATGAATATGAGCTCTCTCGTGCAAAGCTCTAGTTGAGTACATTTTCTCATACAACTCCAAGAGCAGTAGAGCTTGGAACACCCATAACTTCGCCGGAGGTCGAAAATGATAATCACTGAATATCTCCCATCTCAGGTGCCAAGCTAGGAAATTTGACAGCTCCGCACCAGCTTGTGTCACTTCAAAGCCATGGACCTTGTCAAGGCATGAAGCCCCGATGGCTATCATCGCAATCAGAAGAAGGTTAGGCGTTTTGTCGGGCGAGAATGTAGGCTTATGGACTACATTATATTAGCGTTACTCATGTGGAAGGAATGTGCTGTGATTTACGTATTGGGACTTGGTCGCTAAAGTGATACCAATAGCTTCCAATATAAGTCTGCATCATTTTGCGACTCATCATGTGACTGTCTTCGCTGCGGTCGCCCTCTAGAAGAGCTTCCTTCTGTCTGGCAACAGGAGCATGGTCTGTCTCGTTGAATCTTTCCTTGATCAAATCTATGATTGCCTGACTCTTCTCCTCTGAAAGGACAGTCTCGGGGAGAGTCGTATCCAACAAGCTCGTCACAGCCATTGGGTGATGCGAAGGTTGCTGATTAGGTGGGAAGAATCCACCAAGATTCATATCGTTGGCGAAGTATGGTGCATAGTACTGGCTCTGGGCATCAGGATAACTACCCCGCGGTATTAGTAAGATGTATCAAAGGACGAAGGAACGTCACTGACTTTGCATAGGTTTGCTGTCCCATTTGACCTATTGCGGACGAGTTATCCAGCTGCTGTCCACTAAATAGATAAGCCACGAAATCCTCGGGGATCGCGAATGGCGATCGATTGTACCCTTCGCCACCAAATACTGGCATCGTGTTTGGCGCGGTCATTTGGTCCAAAAGCATCATATCTGGACCTGACTGTTGATGGTGGATCCCTTCACTTGAATAGTCCGTCGACATTGATGTTGGGTATGCTGGATCATCCTCACGTGTAACCGGTGCTGACGTTGTTGCAGTTGGAAATGTAGGTGGGGGAAGAGTAAAGGGTTGAAGGTTTGCCTGGCTCACATACGACTGTGGGCTAGTCTGATGGTAATTCTGGTTGCTCGAAGCAGAGGAGAGTAGCCCGTAAGACCCCACAGCGGTTTGTAGGGACGGTCGAGAGAATTCGGCCGCCTTTTCGTCTTGTACTCCAAAGCTTGCATGCCGTTGAGGTCTGTTGACCGGAGTGGTACTGGATGGTTCATTCCCTCTGTACATATGGTCACTGTTCGAACGCTTGAACGCACTGGCTTGAGCAAAGTTCTCCGCCCCACTCGCTGAGCCGGCTCCTGAATATGTCCCAGAGGATGGGTTTGTCACAGGCGAGTACGAATTAGGATTCATCTCCTGAGGGGATTGATATTGCAGCTGGCTGGTACGCGACTTAAGGTTAGGTCTCATTGCTTCAGGAGAAGCAGATCCATGTGGCGGCATTGGTTTATCCGTATTTGGTGACCCATGCCCCAGCATAGAGTCTTTTCGGTGTAGTTGGGAGCCTTTCACGTTGTGTCGTTCTCTGTGCCTATTACACAAATCCAGCCTAACAAATGTCCGCACGCAGTCTGGGAAGTCGCAATTGTAAATCTGTTTTGGGGTATGGTTGAGTTGGTGGCGATAGCTGGAAGAGAATCAGTACATGGGAGCAGAAATCAACATGTCGTTACTTACAGATGCTCGGCTCTGGAATAGCTCTTTCCGCAACCTTCCTGAGGACATTCGAACTTTTTATCAAGACCTTTACGGCTCCTGCGCCTCTTTCTGGATGGTCCGCCGTCAGAACCAGAGGAGTGTCCCTCTCCACCTTCGTCTTCCATAGGCGACGTATCACCACCACTGCCCTCGTTGTTCTTCGAGTTAACGCGACTTCTGCGCCGTCCTCGGGCTTTGATTTCAGGATCCATCTTTGGTCTGCGCTGAAGTGCAGGGTCTTGTATCTGAGCCATGGGGGAAGTGTCCATTTGTGCCATCAGACTATTTGTAGGAAAAGTGGTCGAGTGTGCCGCCAAAATCGAAGTCATAGTCCCAAGTCCCGTAGTTCGTGGTTTATGATCCAGCGAGTATAACGTGGATCATTTATTCAACGGTCCTGCTCGGCATTTGGATCTCACAAAGAAGATACAGCCTCGACTTTTGGCGTTCTGGCAGATACGCGGTTCACATCTACTGCATGATATTAGACTCTGATAGCTTATGGGTCTAAAAGAACGATTTGGATCGCGGTTTTACGACAGCCGGGAAGAGCAGATAAACGACCAAGAGCTTTAACGTGAACTTACAGCAGTCAGAAGCTGTGTAGAAGTCAAGCTCGTGGGGCTTCTAATCGACCGGTCAATTGACCCAGCGAGTGTCTGTCATGCCGGACAGGTAGAGTCCGCGCAATAGACGCTCTCCAGTCGCCGTTGCTATGAGTGTCGCACAGATAAGAGCTGGGTTCCACGACGAGCGGATGTTATCTGGGCGGGGTTGGTGGAACTGCCAAAGTATATTGCGATTTGGGTTTTATAGAATGCGGAGAAGGTGGTGTTTCTGCTCTGTGGTCCGGTCGAGGCGGGAGCTGTGGGGGTCCTTTAAGTGTATTTATTGCTGGGTAAAATCCCCCGGTACGGGATCTTAGTGGACGAGCATATGGGCGGCGTAATTGGGCTGGGCAAGGTTGGGGCTTGTTGAAGAGGAGGAGCAAACATGCGAGGATGCGTGAGATGCGGGCATGGATTCATGGATTCATGGATTCATGGAAAGGGCTGCACCAGGCTAGGAATAGCAGAGAGCTGCCTCGGTGGTAGAGTTGAGTGGAGAGAGGAGAGACTCGAGCGCACAAGAGGAGTCGAGTCAATAGCTGCCTCGCTCTCGCCATGGTGCGCCAAATGCGCGGTCCAAGCCGGTGGGGGGGGTCCGTAGGACTCCGTACGTGCGCTAAGTCGAATTTTCCTGCATCCCTGGACTGCAAAACTCGACAGCAGATGACCTGGATGGATCGAGCATCGCGGATGTTGGTTCGCTACTACCTACCTGCCGCGTCTGTCTCAATCCCATTATTCTCTCTCTGCAGTCTGCACAATGCATCTATGTACTCGTACGTCTTCCCTCCTGTGAAAAGGGGCGCTTAAAAAGATGTGAGGAGCAGCGTTCGATCTTCGGGCAGCCAGAAGCAGGTACAAAGAGCCATGTATTAGAACATGGCCACGCTCTGCTTCATAATCGCGCACCGCATGAAGCTCTCCCACCCTGTCTGTCGTTCTCGCTGTATCTGTCGGTGGTTGGTTACACTGCTTTGAATGGGAACGACTTGTGGCTTGTTGTACAACCTTTGCGGAGAAAGGCTCCAGCACCCTAGACCTCCATGTCTTGTGCTTCTAGGCTATTCTTTCGATCCGGATATCTACAGAGGAACCATTCTACGTCTCCCTTGGAGTACCAATACACTTGTCTCTCCTATTGCCCCAAATCTACTCTCTGAACAAATACAGTAGAGCCACAACTCTGCACTTAATCTTCCGTTCTTCTTCTTCTCAATCGCGAGTCAATAGTCGCCAAGCTTCCAGGATCGAAGGTCTCTCATGGCTTGCATAGATATCAGGCTCGGATGTGCCCTTGTCTTAGGAGTGACGGTGAATGACGATGAGTCAAAGAGTCCAAGCAGGCAGAGCAAGCCTCTTTCTGACCCCCAAGGAGATAGATCATCGTGCGTATTGAGATCAGAAGCTGGAGATGGTGAAAATTCACAGGGAAAAGATAATAAGCTCGAGGTTGATCCGTCTTCGGAACGGGCCATAGTAGGAAATCCTTATGAAAATGAAAGGTTCGATGGTAATTCCGCTCCATGCACGGAACTTATGTTTACTTTTTTGGAAAAATCTTTTTCTCTATTCCTGGTTGCTCATTCGTTTGGCGGCAAAATCGGCAGTGCTGTACCAATGCTGGCTCCCACGGGGCTTGCGCAGATCTGGGGGCACGAGAAATGGGGAAAATCTTCTTTGGGCCTTGCTTCTCATCTGACCTATGTTTTGTCAATATGATTTGTTATTCTCAGCGTCAGGGCAAGAATTGAGAGGCTATGGAGGGCGCCTTGGCTCATGCAGCCCCATGCAGTTGAGAGCAAAAAGGGAAACTGAGACAGCCTTGAGGATGGTTTTAGAAGAGGGGACTTTTGACGTAAAATACTGTCTGGGAGCCGATGGCAGAGATTTTGTGAGCGCTTTTGATTTGGTATTCCGAAAAGCTGAAAGCGTTTCAAAGAAAATCTGGACAAACGAGGGAACTGAGGAAAGTGAACGAAATGAGTAGATGAGTGAGGGGCTTCAGAAATGGTTGGATTCACCAGCTGCTTACTCAGCCGTCGGCGGTTGTTTCTCCGACATCCGTCGACCATTTCCGAAGTGCAATGTGCGAGAAACGCGAGGATAAACGATGCAGACAGCTTTTCATTGATAGTTTGATTATTCGAATTTTGCCCTGGAGCTAGCCAACTCGTCCTGCTCAGTCCGTTTTCAAGCACTGCGAAATGCCTCCTCCAAGATCACGACCTCAGCCAGACGACTCGAGATCAGAGGCATCAAGCACCAAAGAGAAGCTCGCTTCCAGCGCGATAGCTACCATCAACGGCAAAGGTCGACGCGTTGCCAATAGTGCTGTAACTGGGAGTTCTTTGCGCGATGTAGTAACCGCAGGACCAAGTGGCACAGCAGCTGGAACAGCTGGAAACTCTGGTTCAGAAAGCAGCGCTGGCGTAAGCTTCCCCCCTCTGTTGAAAGTCCCGATCACTGATCAGTGTACTTCAGATCCAATGGACTAAGATCGAACCTTCGATACTGCACGGATACCGATACGACTATCGTTTGAACACACCAGCTTCATTCAACAAGCCTTATAACCAGCTCGTTCTCCAAAACTCCCCAATGGGTCGAATGTCACCAACGATGGCACGACGCAAGGAACAACGCAGACAAGGAAAAGACCAACTTGCGAATTCCGTTCGAAAACATTTCAATAGCATGGGCATAGCTGAGAATGAGGTTGTTGTTGACTTTTTGTACAAAGTTCGCTGGCAAGGTTGGTGTCCCGCTTCTGAAGCTCTCCCAAAATTTTGAGGTGATAATCGTCTGACAAAAGGAGTAGACAAGAACTTCCGCATGCGATTTGCTCCCCAAAGACCTCGATAGAATAGATGATTGACTTGCGTATCTCACACAAAGGCGTTTGGGTCATAGAATGGGAAGGCGTACTGCTGGACTTCCAGCGAAATGATACCCGGCAGATTTTGGGATATTTCTATCCAACCTGAACACACAAAATTTCTTTGCTTGGTCGTGTGCACTGTATCGGGGTCAGGATGGCTATCCAAGGATCTGGGACTGAAATGCTTCGGAGAAGGCACACTTGAATCTGGCGTTGGTGTCGAATTGATGTGACATTGAACTGTGTCACAAAACACAACTGACAACCGTTGCTGTGTCGAACCACCACAGGAGGACTTTTTGAGGATCTCTTCTAACTTCATAGATAGTTATAAAATATATTGAATTAAGCAATTCTAAGATTGTTCTTCGAGCTCCTCGAAGCTTCCTTCCGAAGCGGAGGCGAGGCCGACCAATCAGCTTTCACCAAAAAATCTCTAGCCGGTGGTATCCTTTATTTTTGTCATGAGAGTCAACATACACCGTTCCCCTGACACAATACCTGTATCGTCAATCCGCACACCGTCGAACCTGCTCAAATGCATAACAAGATACGAATATGAAAGTGGGAACGACTGGCCTTTTGAACAAGGCGGCGACAGGTCGGCTCATATGTCCTGCCCAAGCGTGCCGACAGCAACGATTCACAGATGCCTTCTCAAGAAGGTCACAGAACCGGACCATATGTTCTTCGTCCGTAGATGGGTCACGACGCCCCTGTATTAAGATATCTGGATCTTCGCCTCTATGCATACGACAGAAGAGGGTAAAAATTCATACGTCTCTTATCATATACGACCACTAACGTATTTTGCAACAGCTTTTCCACGCAAGCTCGAATTTGCAAGCAACACCAGATCCCTATAAAGTACTTGGAGTAGGCAAAAGCGCATCCGCCGCAGAAATCAAGAAGGCATACTACGGACTGGCCAAGAAGTTCCACCCGGACACGAATAAGGACTCGACGGCGAAGGATAAATTCGCTGAAGCACAATCCGCATACGAGCTCTTGACGGACCCTCAGAAGAAGGCAGCATGGGATCAATTTGGCTCAGCAGCCTTTGACCAGGGAGCTGGACCTGGACCTGGACCAGGAGCTGCTGGTGGTGATCCTTTTGGTGGCGCAGGCAATCCATTCGGTGGTGCGGGCGGATTCGGTACTGGTGGGTTTGGAGCCGATTTCAACTTCGAGGATCTTTTCAGAGGCTTTACAGGTGGCCGACGAGGGAGATCTGGTGGGAACCGGAATCCCTTTGAGCAGCGGGAGATTCTGGTGGGTGATACGATTGAGGTGCAGACTAGTGTATCGTTTTTTGAGGCTGCAAAAGGTACCAGCAAGACCATCAACATCACGCCTCTGACGACTTGTAAAACTTGTACGGGCTCTGGCTTGAAGCCGGGAGCGAAACGGTCAGAATGTAAGTCTTGTGGGGGAACTGGGACTCGAGTACACTTCATGTCTGGAGGTTTCCAGATGGCCTCGACCTGTGGTGCTTGCGGTGGGCAAGGAGTTATGATTCCCAAAAATGGAGAATGTCGAACTTGTAGTGGCAATGGAGTCGTGCGGGAGAGAAAGTCGATTACTGTCGATATTCCTGGTGGTATCGAAGATGGTATGCGGTTAGTTGTCGAACGACAAGGAGACGCACCGGCAACTGGCAATGCAGCCAACCCCGACTCCAGATCTATCCCAGGAGATCTATATGTCGTAGTGAGAGTGGCAACAGACCCTAAGTTCAAGAGATCTGGGTCAGATGTTCTATACACTGCTACGATTCCATTAACTACTGCTGTACTTGGTGGTGAGGTCAAGATTCCGACGTTGGACGGCGATGTCAATGTCAAAGTTGCGACTGGAACTGGAACGGGCGACAAGATCACTCTGGGAGGAATGGGAATGAAGAAACTCTCAGAACGAAGAGCCGGAAATGGGGATCTGAAAGTGGAGTTCAAAATTCAGATGCCTAAGTATCTCAGTGCCAACCAAAGGACAATTGTCGAGATGCTCGCTGATGAATTGGGCGACAAGACTGCAAAGCGTATCATGAACGTCGGACGCTCTTCAACGTAGGTTGTCATGCTTGTTTTGCACCCTACATTATTGACAATCCCATAGTTCGGATGCCTCAAATCCAGAAGAATCCCACAAGAACGAAGGATTTTTGAAATCGATCTGGCACAAACTTACCGATAACCCCGAACATTTGGCGCAGAACAGTGGAGACTCCACGAAACCAGCGACGGAATCTAAAGACCACGGTAACTCGACGCCTCCCAAAGAAAAAAGTGACGGTTCTAAAGATGAGGGGAAAGCAGATTCCAAAAAGGATGAAAGGCCGAAGAAGGAATAAGATATGAGGGGTACAGTGTATAATAACAACTTGGTGGCTTCTCAACTGTATGGCATAACCCCTCAATGGTGGAAAGAATGGAGCATGGCGTCTTTTTGCATTTACAAGGAGATTGGGTAGACAGCTCTGTGCAAATACCCAGCATTACACCTAGATTGGCAAAGTATGAAGATTCTCTGCTCAGCAAATGTCAAGATGATATTGATGTATCCTCGTGAGCAAGCTAAGTGATATTATGTGACAAGAGGTGCATTCGACTATGGTCCACCCCAGTCTGCTCACAACGCCATGATCCTTTTTTGGAGAACTTGGCCAATATCAATAGGGGAGCAGAACTTAATTGACAATTTGACATGCATCTCAGCGACGGGCCGCTCGGTTTTAGCCCCTGGTTGGAATCGTGCTCGGCACATGGGTGTAAATCAACAGCGAATGGCGTCAGAGTGTGGTAAAGGAAGTCGACGATTGGGCCGTGACCTGCATATCCAGCACGACGCTGGTCAGGAGAGAGGCATCTTGTATGGGCGAAGGCGTTGAGATACTGCAGTCAAGAAGGAAGTCACATATTAGACTCGTGATTCCTAAGACAAGAGAGTTCGAGATAGGCCTTTTTCGGCTCCTTTAGAGAGGCTATTGTTTAGTTGCTGATCCCCTCACTCCCAATCTTTCGCTATCGAATACTCGAGTACCCCTCGGCGGCTAAGCCACTGTGCCCGCAAACTCTCGCAATGCTCACGGCAACACCATCTTTGCAAATCAGTATTACCTCAGCGCTTATCTAGAATTCATATCTGCCTTCTTAGATCGATTTCGTGGCCTGTAGACTGGACTGGGCCTGAAAAGGGGCCAAAGACTGCTGCACGTTTCCGACTTGCATCAAGCTTGCCACTGATTCGTTCCCAAATAAGCTTCCAAACTTCTATTCTCGAGATCTCGTAAACACAACGTTTGCTTGAGCACTATTTCCGTACCAACGCATCTTCTAAATACCCAAATACCTCATTGTAGAAAAGTAATCCGGATCATGAAGCTGGCGAATGAGGCACTGCGCAAGGTGTTCACAACCACGACATAAACGGACCACGACTGCACCCTCGCCGGCATCGCAAACACGTCACAACCATTTGTGGAAGCCCGCACTTCTCCCAAAGACAACACCTAGCAGACTTTCGACGAGGACAGCTCAGAATACCTAATCTGTGATCCGCCGCTCGACGAAGCGGCGATCTGAGCGCCAGCTCGAAGGATCGAGAATGGGTTCCCAGGCTCCCATGATATCAGCGCCTCTGAAGGCTACGAACGAAATAGACTGGATACAGCCGCTGAAGGGGTACATAAGACAGACATATGGGGATGATCCAGAACGGTATGCGGAGGAATGTGCGACTCTGAATCGACTGCGACAGGATATGAGGGGTGCTGGGAAGGATAGTGCCGCCGGACGAGACTTGCTATACAGATACTATGGACAGCTAGAGTTATTGGATCTGCGGTTTCCAGTCGATGAAAATCATATCAAGATTTCTTTTACCTGGTGGGAAGCTCCGACTCCGAGTGAATCTTAGGATATACTGATGCTCGTGTGACAGGTTCGATGCATTCACACACAAACCCACCTCCCAGTACTCTTTGGCTTACGAGAAAGCTTCCATAATATTCAATATCTCTGCTGTGCTGTCTTGCCATGCCGCACATCAAACGCGCTCCGAGGATTCCGGTCTCAAGACGGCATACCACTCTTTCCAAGCTTCTGCGGGCATGTTCACATATATCAACGAGAATTTCCTTCATGCGCCATCTACGGATTTGAGCCGAGATACGGTCAAGACGATGATACAGATAATGTTAGCTCAGGGCCAAGAGGTGTTCTTGGAGAAGCAGATAGCAGATGGCAAGAAAGTTGGACTCCTGGCAAAGCTAGCTAGTCAAGCAGGGTACCTCTACGCCCAAGCTGTTGAAGGGACGCAGGAAAATGTGAACAAGGCTATATTTGAGAAAGTCTGGCTATTAGTTGTTCAGGTAAGTTTGTCAACGAGCTTCCTACGGCCGGATTTCCCCTTTATGGAAATGAACCAGGCTCACCACTGCAAAGATTAAATCCAACTACATGTCTTCACTGGCACAGTACTATCAAGCTCTGGCAGATGACGATGCGAATTCTCATGGAATTGCCATCTCGCGACTCCAGGTGGCAGAGATAGGTGCAAAGGAGGCCAATAAACTATCAAACGCCTTCCCTGGAAATGTTCCGGTGAACTCGAACTTGACCTCGGAAACAGGCTCTGCTCTAGCCGGACTTACTAAACGACACTTTACGAACGTCCAAGAGAAACTCACTGAGTTAGTTAAAGACAATGATTACATTTACCACCAGACCGTTCCAGCAGAAGCGAGTCTTCCAGTTATTCCAAAGCTTCCAGCAGCCAAAGCGATTCCAGTGAGTGAACTATATGCTGGTCAGGATATTCAGCGTATCATCGGCCCGGATATATTTCAGAAGATTGTGCCTATGTCTGTGACGGAATCGGCAAGTTTGTATGATGAAGAAAAAGCAAAACTTGTTCGAGCGGAAACCGAACGGGTAGAGACCGCCAACAGTGAGATGGCTGCTAGTTTGGACTACTTGAGACTGCCTGGGGCCTTGCAAGTCCTCAAAGGGGGTTTTGATCAAGAGCTGAATGCAGATGACGAGTATAGAGGCTGGTGTGAGGACGTTGTAAGCCACGATCATCCGTCTTCGACGTTTGAATCCCTGAAATCAAGTAAAGAGGCAACAATAAACGTGCTGGATAGGAGTAGTAAGCAATTGGACATGGAGGAGAGCGTTTGCGAGAAGATGCGATCAAAGTACGAAGGGGAGTGGACACAACAGCCGAGCTCAAGATTAACATCGACCCTGAGGAATGATATCCGTAACTATCGGGAGGCTCTGGAAGAAGCTGCTCGCAGTGACAGCCAATTGTATGCCAAGCTGCGTCAACACGAGGCTGACTTTGACGAGATGAGAACAGCTGGAGAGACAGGTGAAGCAGATGTCCTATGGCAGAAAGCCTTGATTCAAGTTGGGGGAAGGTCGAAAGGCGTTGGAAGCCCTGCCGGTGGTGAGGGAAATCTTTTGGACGATGATTTTGAAGATCATGGAAGTGTTACTGTGGTTGATCAGATTGCCAAGGTGGAAGAGATCCTCAAGAAGCTGAATCAAATCAAGAGAGAGCGAGGTCAGGTCTTGAAAGATCTAAAAGAGAAGGTGTGTTTCATTGTACGAAGACAAAAAGTTATACTGACAGCATAGGTCCACAATGATGATATCTCGCAAGTTTTGATTTTGAACAAGAAGTCAATATCCAACTATGAGACGCAACTCTTTCAAGCAGAGTTAGAAAAATTCCGGCCGCACCAAAGTCGACTACTCTCAGCAAATCACAAACAATCGTCACTTATGAAAGAACTCACAGCCACTTTCAATGCTCTACTTCAAGACAAGAGAGTTAGATCCGAACAAAGCAAGTACGAGAACATCACTCGCCAACGGTCTGCCGTAATGTCGAAGTACAGAAGAATCTACCAGGAATTCCTTGACCTCGAAGCAGGCCTTCAAAGTGCGAAGCAATGGTACAGGGAAATGAAGGACACAGTGGACAGTCTCGACAAGAACGTTGAGACATTCGTGAGCAATCGGCGCTCTGAAGGCGCTTCACTTCTTAGTCAGATCGAAGAGGATCGAGCGGCAAATGCAACTGGACAAGCAGATAGGGAACGAGAGAGGCTTCGCGGACTGATGGAACGAATGTCAATGGACCCTTCGCCTACTAGCAGCAAACCCCCTCGAGCGCAGTCAGTCTCCTACAACTCCTCGTCAACTCCCGGTGCGAGGTACCCAACTACGAACTTTGCTGGCCAATATCAAGTCCCAACATCTCCTTTACCCCAGTCAGCGCATCCACAGTCAGCTCATCCTGCTTTCGCTTCTCACAATAACGGTTTCTATGCCCCGCAAACACAGTCGCGACCTGATCCATACGCCCAGAAACCAACACCACAGCCGCTTCAACCTCAGGTTTCTTACAACCCAAGCCAATACCCTCAGCAAGCTACCTCTCCGCCTCCAACGCAAACACACTTCTCCCAAAACAACTACGGACGCCAACCTACCTCGCCTCCTCCAAACCAACAATCGTTCTCGCAATATGGCAGACCACAGCAACCACCACAAGGGCAGCCAGGACAAGGATATGTTCCTCCAGGCTATGTCCCGCCTCCTCCCCCACCAGGGCCCCCGCCCTTAGGCCCTCAGCAGACATTTCAGCAGCCTGGCGAGTACCTCTACGGAAATCAACAGCAACGCCCAGGGCAGCAAAGTGCGCATGATCCTTGGGCTGGGTTGAATGCATGGAAGTCATAGTATAGCAGTTCTTCAAGTAAACAAACGCATTTTGTTGGAGTGAGGGTTTCTCGGTGGTGCTTCATTGGAGTTCAATTGATGGTAGAGATGTTGACTTTAAGGCAAAGAAATATCAGAACGTTCGCATTGGCATATTTTTTCTCGATTGTCGTCTGTCATAACAACTCTCGACCTCACCTTAATTGTCCCAAATGTAATAATTTAAGACGCAGCATTTCCAAAAATTCGCCTCACTTGAACCCTTTCTCGTTTGGGCGAATCATCAGAATGGGGAACTCGCATACGATATCAATTTCACAACAGCAAACTGACCTGCGCAACTATTGCTGAACAATTATTGAACCACAAATAAGAAATAAATATTATATTTAAACTTTGCTTTAAACCCAATGTCCATAAATTTTAAGATACACGTGAACTGTCTTATCTTTATCAAGGGGTAAGCCACCTACCAACCTTGATAATGCCCCTAAATTAAGGCAGCGAATAGAATTGCATGGAAGTTTTGCCGGGTCGGCTTTGAAAGCAGTCATGACGGGTTGACGGACGATGAGACAAACATTTTCCCCAAGCTCCAATTCTAATCAACCCTCTTAATTCTTGCATCTCCCGAGTCTTGCACACTCTGCTACAACCGCTGTTTGTATTTGGACTTGCACGAAACCACAACGCTCCTTCTTATGCGGGGAACTCCTGTACAAACATATCGCGTCGAACTAGCAGGTCGAAGTTATGGTATACAGCCAAAACCTACCATGGCGGCTTGCCCTTCGAAATGTCACCAGACCTTCTCTCAGATATAGTTCGATTACTCCCAATAGATTATATTCAACAACTCGACAACGGCAGATCACAGCAACAGCTACGTCGTCGTTACGGCCCTCCCTCTGTAGCGCCACCACATCCGGAGCTTCAAGATTCTCGACGTCCCCTGCGCGGCGGAAAGAATCCTCGAAGGATCCAAAGGACATAATCGCAGAAGAGACTACCGAGGAGAATGCAGATAGTAAAGCGGACAAATCGAGCGAAGAAAGTGCGGAGGAAGTGGCAGAGAGCAAGACCAAAAGCTCCGAACCTCCTCAAAGTGGCAATGCATCATCAGCCGGCGCAACAGACGGACGAGGGAGTAGTGCTGCTTCAGGAGGATCAGGGGACTCGGGGAACAGTGACGGAGGCAAGAAAGGACGGAAGGCCGCAGTCGAGAAGGCGCTGCAGAAACCCACCATCCCGGAAGTCTACCCACAACTCATGGCCATCCCGATCGCCAAACGGCCGCTCTTCCCCGGCTTCTACAAGGCTGTTACGGTCCGAGACCCGCATGTCGTTGCGGCTATACAGGATATGATCAAGAGGGGACAGCCGTATGTTGGAGTGTTCATGTTTAAAGATGAAAATGCGGAGGGGGATACGATTGAGAATAAGGATGATGTCTATGATACGGGTGTGTTTGCGCAGATGACGAGTGCGTTCCCTGTTCATGGAGATGATGGCGCATTGACGGCGGTTTTGTACCCGCACCGGAGGATCAAAATGTCTTCTCTCACTCCACCGGAGAACAGAGTTGTGGAGGCAAAGAAAGACGCTGCTCCGTCTGATGCGCCTGCAGTACCGGATGCCATTCCTGCAAAGCCTACTAAGGAGGAAGCCGTCCAAGAGAAGAAGGGCGATGTTGTTGCTAGCTTTGAAGAAGGCTCGGTCTCGCAAAAGAATGGCGATTCTCCCTCTCCCTACGAGCCGACGTCTTTCCTACGAAAGTATAACGTCAGTCTTGCGAATGTCGAGAATTTGGCTGAAGAACCACATGACCCCAAAAGTCCTGTTGTGCGTGCGATTACAAACGAGATCGTGAATGTGTTCAAGGAGGTCGCGAATTTGAATAGCCTCTTCCGGGATCAGATTTCCACCTTTTCCATGAGCCAGTCCGCTGGCAACGTCATGCAAGAACCTGCAAAGCTTGCGGATTTTGCAGCGGCAGTCTCTGCGGGAGAGATATCCGAGCTGCAGGATGTCCTGGAAACGTTAAACGTTGAAGAAAGGTTGCAAAAAGCTTTAGTGGTGCTTAAAAAGGAACTCATGAACGCTCAGTTGCAATCTAAGATTTCCAAAGATGTTGAGAGCAAGATTCAGAAGCGACAAAGGGAGTACTGGTTGATGGAGCAGATGAAAGGTATTCGACGAGAACTTGGCATCGAGTCTGACGGAAAAGACAAGCTCGTCGAGAAGTTCAAAGAGAAGGCTTCAAAGCTTGCGATGCCAGATGCTGTCTTGAAGGTCTTCGACGAAGAGATCAACAAGCTCGCTCATCTGGAACCGGCGGCATCGGAATTCAATGTTACGAGAAATTACCTTGACTGGTTGACACAGATTCCCTGGGGTCAGAGAAGTGCTGAGAATTTTGGTATCAAGAATGCCATGACAGTGCTAGACGAAGACCACCACGGTTTGAAAGATGTTAAGGATCGCATCCTTGAATTCATTGCCGTGGGAAAGCTACGGGGGACCGTGGAGGGTAAGATTCTGTGCTTTGTTGGACCGCCTGGTGTTGGTAAAACAAGTATTGGCAAGAGTATTGCTAGGGCTTTGAATCGACAATACTACAGATTCAGTGTCGGAGGTCTTACAGATGTTGCTGAGATCAAAGGTCACCGGAGAACATACGTTGGTGCATTACCGGGACGGATCATTCAAGCACTCAAGAAATGTCAGACTGAAAATCCATTGATTCTGATTGATGAGATTGATAAGGTTGGAAGAGGACATCAAGGCGACCCAGCTTCCGCCTTATTGGAATTGCTTGATCCCGAGCAGAACAACTCCTTCCTCGACCACTACCTCGATGTTCCTGTCGACCTTTCGAAGGTCCTCTTTGTTTGCACAGCAAACATGACTGATACTATTCCTCGACCACTACTCGACCGGATGGAGTTGATCGAGCTTTCTGGCTACGTGGCAGATGAGAAGATGGCTATTGCTGAACGATATCTCGGACCAGCTGCGAAAGAGTTGGCTGGTTTGAAGGACGTCGATGTCAATCTTAGCCAGGAGGCTATCGAAGAGTTGATCAAGTCGTATTGCAGAGAGTCTGGTGTCCGTAACCTGAAGAAGCAAATCGAAAAGGTGTACCGCAAATCGGCTCTGAAGATTGTTCAAGATCTCGGCGAGAGCGTTTTCCCTGAAGAAGAAGCTCTTACGGACGAAGGCAAAGCAGCTCTAGAGGAATCAAAGAAAGACGAGTCTGATGTCAAGGAGACTCCAGAGAATATTGAGAATGAGACCACGCCTGTGCCCCGAGTCAGTCTCAATGTTCCCGACACAGTTCACGTTACTATCGACAGAGAGAACTTGAAGGACTATGTCGGCCCGCCAGTCTTTACATCCGATCGCTTGTATGACTCAACGCCTGCGGGTGTTGCGATGGGCCTTGCTTGGACGCAGATGGGTGGTGCCGCCTTGTATGTCGAGTCGATACTAGAAAGTGCGTTGACGTCTTCATCGTCGCCCAGTCTGACAAAGACCGGGAACCTCCGAGCTGTCATGAAGGAGTCCACTTCTATCGCCTACTCTTTCGCAAAGTCAGTGATGGCTAAGAACTTCCCCGAGAACCACTTCTTTGACAAAGCCAAGCTTCATCTGCATTGTCCAGAAGGAGCTGTTCCGAAAGACGGACCTTCTGCTGGTATCACAATGGCGACTTCATTGTTATCGTTGGCTTTGAATAAGCCCCTCGATCCAACTATTGCCATGACTGGTGAGCTCACGGTAACCGGGAAAGTGTTAAGAATTGGCGGGCTCCGAGAAAAGACTGTTGCTGCTCGACGCGCTGGATCAAAGATGGTCATCTTCCCTCATGACAACATTTCGGACTGGCTAGAACTCCCAGAAGTAAGTGAAATATGATATACCGAAAATGACTAAAAAGGCTTACCCTATGACAGAATATAAAAGAGGGCATCGAAGGCCGTCCGGCAAAATGGTACTCTGATGTGTTCGATCTAGTATTTCCCGATTTGGACAGGGACCAAGCGAACAACGAGTGGAAAGCGCAGCTCGCGAAAAAGAAAGATAAAGACGACGAGAGCGGAAAAGATGACGATTGAACAACTCACTGTAGATAGTGTTACCTTGTACATCTCTGCATAATCAGGCCTTGAAACGGAGCAGTGGTGGTACGGGAAGTGAGGGGAAGAGGGGGTGCATTGCATTGGCGTACCGGAGGGATTGGACATCAACTTTTGATTGATTGACAAAGGCATCTCCTCTCCACGGGCTACTTCTGCATCTAGAAGAACGGACAGATCACGGGGTCATTCATCTCCCCGTTGTAAATAATAAGCTCGAGCACCGATTCTCATTGGTGTCTCTGATGTAAGAGCAGCGAATGAAATGGCTCTCTTGGCTAAAATGCCTATCTATCAATTTCCACTTTCCTGTGATTTGGCGCAAGCAGTGCATTTCCGCCCAGCGCGGAGACTAATGAAGGAGCCTGAAGTCTTCCACGTGTGGGGGGGTTTGGGAGTTGGGTAGAGCAGTTCGTAGCAAATGGATTACAGGGCGCATGCTGGTTGGAGAGGGTCGGCCAGGCGGGACGAGCCATTAGGTACAGAGCCTTGTCATGCAGAGATGCAGAGATGCAGAGATGCATAGGTACCTACTCAGGCCGCTCGTATGCAGGTGAGTCCACTTGTCTGGTCGTGATGCATTAATTAGAGCGTTAGAAAGATGCCTTCGAAGGCATGCGGAAGCACTGAATCTTTGTGCCGTGAGGGTTTCCACGCTTAGAGGCACCTGGATGGGGTCATGTATGGTTTAGGGAGTGCAGATACGTGGAACGCATGGTGTCCAGCGTTGCGAGGACAGCCTTACGACAAGCACCCGAAGGAGCCCGCCTGAACGATCTTGATGCCCGACGTCGAGCTTGCAGTAGGCTGAGGGCTGAGGGCGGAAGGCTCCAGAGTGAGGTCATGTCTCTCGGATTCAATGGGAGTATCTCTCTCTGACGCTTCTTGGGCTCAGGAGGATGTGCATCCCGCGGGAGGCAGTGAGTGATTGATGGGGGTGTGAACAAGACTTTTACTTGGGTCCTCCTCCAGTTGCGTTGGGCACTATGTGCGGAGAGAGAAAGGAAGAAGGAGACCGCAGGCGAATTGGGGTCAGACCATGAGTGCAGAGCTTCCGTAAGTGTATCCGAAGGTAAAGGCTTGTCAGCGTTTCATTGATTACAGGACGTACTCTGCACCGTATGTGTTGGATCCCGAGATATCGCTTCTCGTCTGCCTGCCTGCCACTGCCATGCCATGGACATAGATTCCAAACGTTCTACTACTCTGCAATGTTACTATTTGGTGGAGATGACTGGATAAATCTTCAGAGATCATGCTCATAGTCTAATCAACAAGTATCAATACGAAACGTAGTTTTTGCTTAAACTGTCTATCTACACAAAAGGCTGCTCCCGCATGTATCCGTCGAAAGGGGCCAACTGGTGCTAAGGATATCAACGCCGGCAACCTCAGCTATTGGCCTCTACTCCACCAATCTATTGTAACAACACATACATTAATCCAATGAACCCACCAAACCCCCGCGGTCCATGCAGAAAATAGGGCAACCAAAGAAATCATGACCGGATCGCGTCTGTTGCCTGTGAATGCGCTGTTCGAGGGCGCAGCCTTCAGCCACCGCTACGACCGTCTCGGTCCTGACCGCTTGAGCGACCTCATTTTCTCTGCATCCTGCAACTCCATCGAATAGGATGCTGTCCCCCCTGGCCTGCTCAATAAGCTCTCAGACACCTTGAAGGCCAACAATTACACGACCGCCTCATAATCAACAACTGCAACTGCTCAATGTGTTGCAAATGCAATGATATGCCTGTACAAGAAGGAGAGAGTGCCGCAGCTCTCATCTACCACGGATAGCTGCATGAAGACACACGACCTCGGCCGTGCAGAGATCTCCTCCAGCTTTGCGAAGTGCTGACGATCTTATACGCCTTCTCTCCCATCGGCATCTCCTCATGCTATAGTGTGTGTGTCATCTCCCCACAATCAAGAAACTCTAAGCCGGGTAACTGACAACCCACTCAATAGCTCCAGGGGTCATCCTGACAATGGCACAAATGGAAAAAGCTCATGAGAGGACCGCCTCCACTGATCATAGGACATCGTGGTCATGGAGGAAGATATTCGGGAGAGACGACAGCAATCCCAATCCGCCAGCTTCCTTACCGGAGGAGGATGCCCAGAGACCGGGGCTGGCTCGCAGGCTCTCCAGGAAAGTCGTCCCTGGCTTACCGCGGCCTGGGACCTTCAAGAGACAACAATCCGAACTCCGAGATCGATTAGAACCTATCAAACCGAAACAAGATGAACGGCGGACGTTGTCAGTAGATCGACGTCGAGCTGTGCCCGGTCGAGATGCTTCTCCCGCGGTAACGGGATCACCGAGATTGAGTGCGCCCGAGTTGTTAGAAACCACAGACACCATCGACAGCGTAATAAGTCCCTCGAGGGCACCAACTGCAACTACACAAGAGGATGAGAATCAAGGGTTTGTGGAGGTTTCGAAGAATTCATCGGATGTCGATACACAGTCGGTCTCCACAGAGGCGCTTGACGAGATGATACTTGAGGAGCTGGAGAAACGCTGGATCTTGAATCTGAGCATGCATTTCCGGGACAAATCTAGGAGGGAGAAATTCTTTGTGACATATGCGGAAACGCCGACGCATTGGCGACGTGTTACAATATCTTTGGACTACCGAAATGCTCCACAGGGTTCACTGGAAGAAGAACTTCAGAAGACAAGGTTCCAGCGAGACAAGAGTGCGCGCATATATGAGGCTATTCGAGAGTCACTTCCGGACATCCAATTCTACGACACGGTCACAAATTTGAAGCTGCAAACGGAGAACGAGAGGCTTCATGTGCATGTGGTAGAGGACCTCTCTGAGATCATCTCATATCCTCCAGTCAGAGCCATCAGTCATCTCAGCTGCAGGAGAGTTCGCGAGGAGCAATTGGTATTTGATTCTCACCTGTCTGGTTTTGTCTACAAAGTCCGCGTTGACGGTCAGGTATTCATCAAGAAGGAAATCCCTGGCCCCGATACCGTTGACGAATTTCTGTATGAGATAAATGCACTCCACCAGCTTTCTGGATCTCACAGTGTCATTCAGTTTGGTGGTGTTGTGCTCGACAATAAGGGCGAGCACGTGAAAGGTCTTCTTATCAGCTTCGCGGAGCAAGGCGCATTGATCGACGTGATCTACGATGGCGAGGGGCAGATATCGTGGACACGACGGGAGAGATGGGCCAAACAGATAGTTCAAGGACTGTCTGAGATACATGAGGCAGGATTTGTTCAAGGCGATTTCACACTATCTAACATTGTTATTGATGGTGATGACAACGCCAAGATTATCGACATCAACCGAAGAGGGTGTCCCGTTGGCTGGGAGCCTCCAGAAGTAGCTGCACTCATCGAGAGCAATCAGAGGATCTCGATGTACATTGGAGTCAAATCGGATCTGTTCCAATTGGGAATGGTTTTATACGCTCTAGCGACGCAGCATGATGAACCGGAAACTCTACGACCCTTGAGTCTGGATTTTCTGCCAACAGAAATTCCAGAGTATTTCTTGGATCTCTGCCGCAGATGTTTAGATGATGATCCCAGACGACGATCACAGGCTCAAGTTCTGTTTGGCCTGTTTCCTGAGATCGAGGAGAACCACCAGCCTTATCACCAATTAGTGCCAATCGTGGTGGATGCAGTCCATCTCGATGAGGAACCATTTTCACACGGCAGAGCGCACCTATCTCCTGATGGTATGCTCAGCCCTATGCTCAGCTCAGGGTCAAGGTCTCCTGGTTCTGCAATGCATAAATATGCGCCAACGGACATGACAGATGAGTCTGATTATTTCCCCAGAAGAGGGAGATCTCCACCAGCACCCCACATGAAGTTGCCATCCGAGATTCCACTTCCAGAGTCGAGTTCAGAATCGGGCTATATGGACAGCCCAACACGAGATACGCCTGTTGAGAATGAGGCAATTGTACCAACATCGGCCTCCCAGGACGAGCATCAGCGTACCGAGGATATGGAAACACAGCCCATCACAACCCCAGAAAAACCGCGAACCACAGCAGCGGCGGAAGCACCCATAGCATCATACCCAGCAGATTTAACAGGCGTTGGTAGCGCATATTCCACTACGCATTTTGTGTTTCCCGAGGGGGGTATCGATGACGAATTCACGACAGAAACACTACATAACGACAGAATTGTTCGGGGTCATTCAATTTCTTGCGATTTATCTGGTGGATGAGCGTTTTTCTCTCGCATAGTTCTTTAGCGCGGATTTGGTAATACAAAGGGCGGTTGGGGTTTGCCTGGCAACAGGATTGGGCCACCGCAGGAAATACGTGTCGGATTATATTCATATCTCTCGAGACGGGAATGTCTCGACGTAGTGTATAGTATCTTACCAAAAGGAGCAAGTATAGGACGAGCACTCGGGCTTCTAGGTTCTTTTCGAGCGTTGTGCCACACGTGATCTCTGATTATGTCGCTCAGCTGCGTCCTCTCCTCTCTCCAAGACTGTAAGGTTGCTTTGTTCTGATCACGCAAATCACGAGACGTGTGGATGTTGCTCCATCGGAACTCGCCTTGACGGTTCGGTCAAATCCCACCAATACTCCACCCAGACCCTCTTTGCACCAAACTCTTTTTTCCAAGTGGACGACCAGCATCCGATGCCACTTCTGGCCAATGCCCAGCCAGAGCCTTGCCGTCCGGCCTCCGCGGCCCAGTGATAAGAAAAGCTCCTGCGATTGGGAATGCGGCGCCGTCTGAATCGTCTGAATCATCCAGATTTCATCGAAAAAGCCCTGATGGTTGGTCCGTGGGTCGCTTATCTCACGCCTGCAGGCGGCAGACCCCGCGAGGAGCTCTCTCTCGCGAAGCTCCCAGAGAGGAGGGAGGCGGGAGCCAGCCGAGCATCGTGAGAAAGCTCTGATCTTTTTCTCTCTCTCTTCTCCCTTCCGTGAGGGTCCAAAAGCCTTTGGTTCCAGATCTCCGGTCGATCCTGACCCAGATTAAGTGATAAGTATATAACAAAATGCCCCTCCATCTCTTTACTTGTTCTTCTTCGTCAGCACCATCAATAACTGCCTTCCTCAAGCAAGCGCTCAGGTTCCACCAAACCCTCAAAAGTGTCGAATTTTGAAAACTCGGACTTGGATTCAGCAATAAGATGGCTGTCACCATTAACGACGGTCCCCAGGATGCGCCTGATAGCATCGGGCCAGAGTATTCTCCAAAGAGGAGCTTCGGCGAGCATCTACGGCATATCTACAAAGCCTTCACAACCAAGCAGGGTCTCATCGGCACCTATGATTATGGTGTGTAAAGCCTCTTCATGGAGATGCGATAATTGGCAAGCGGCTTTGACTGACATCCACAGCTTTCCTCTTCAAGCCTAATCTACCCTTCATGAAGAAGTCGAAGAGACAGGCACCATTTTTCGGTCTCCAGGATCGCATGCCTGTTGTCCTCGCCCTCCTCTTGGGATTCCAGCACGCACTCGCTATGTTGGCGGGTATCATCACTCCTCCGATTATCATTGCTTCTAGCGCCAACTTCGATGCTACCATTACCCAATACCTCGTCTCGACTTCCTTGATTGTCTGTGGTATCTTGTCGGCTGTCCAGATTACGCGATTCCATATTTACAAGACTCCGTACTATATTGGCACTGGACTTATCTCCGTCGTTGGTACCTCGTTCGCTATCATCCCTGTCGCTACCAAAGGTCTTGCTCAGATGTATGCGAATGGCATATGTCCATCCGCCGCTGATGGAACACCACTACCTTGCCCCCATGGTTACGGAGCTATCCTCGGCACCGCATCTCTCTGCGCCCTTCTCGAAATCGGTCTCTCGTTCATGACCCCAAATGTCTTGAAGAAGCTTTTCCCACCGATCGTCACTGGTCCGACAGTCATGCTCATTGGCGTCTCACTCATTCAGACGGGTCTCGAAGGCTGGGCTGGCGGAAGTGGTTCTTGCATCAGCAGACCTACCACTGGAGATTTCATGTTGTGCCCATCGAACTCAGCTCCTCACCCACTTCCATGGGGTTCAGCCGAGTTCATCGGTCTTGGATTTTCCGTCTTCATCACCATCATCCTCTGCGAACGCTTTGGCTCTCCGATCATGAAATCCCTCTCTGTCGTCTGCGGTCTCCTCACCGGCTGCATCATTGCCGCCGCCTGCGGATACTTTAGCGCCTCTGGAATCACTGCCGCTCCAGCTGCTTCCTTCGTCTGGGTCCAAACTTTCCCTCTCTCTGTCTACGGTCCCCTGATCTTACCCATGCTAGCCATCTACCTGATCTTGATGATGGAGGCAATCGGTGATATCACAGCTACATGCGACGTATCCCGCCTCCAAGTCGATGGAAAACTCTTCGACTCCCGCATCCAAGGCGGCGTTCTAGCAGACGGGATCAACGGCATGCTCGCCGGTCTCTGCACCATCACGCCCATGTCCACCTTCGCGCAGAACAACGGCGTCATCGCGCTCACCCGCTGCGCCAACAGGAAGGCCGGGTACGCCGCCTGCTTCTTCCTCATCATCATGGGCCTGTTCTCCAAGTTCGCGGCCGCGCTCGTCGCCATCCCCGACTCGGTCCTGGGCGGCATGACGACCTTCCTCTTCGCCTCCGTGGCCGTCTCCGGCCTCCGCATCGTCGCCACCCTGCCCTTCACCCGCCGCACCAGGTTCATCCTCACCGCCGCCCTCTCCCTCGGCTACGGCGCGACGCTGGTCCCGACCTGGTTCTCCTACGTCTTCACGTACACGGGGAGCAACAGGGCCAAGGCCGGCTTCTTCGACGCCATCGTCCTCGTCCTCGAGACCGGCTTCGCGGTCACCGCCTTCGTCGCGGTGCTGTTGAACCTGGCTCTGCCCGAGGAGGACGAGGCGGAGGAGACGGAGAGCTTGGCTGGTGATGAGGCGCCGGGGGAGGGTGAGGAGGAGAAGGAAGAGAGGGGATACGGCAAGAAGGCTGCTGATGTGGAGTCTTCCGCTGTTGGTGTCAAGAGTGAGGGTATCGAGGAGCCAAAGGCGTAGCTTGAGGGAAGGTGACTGTGCGAGATTTGGGATGATACCAGGGCGTTTGGGGGGTATACATCGCAATTTTGAAAACTGTATATATGCTCTAAGAATCGGAGCGATAAATGAATCATGAGGCATCATTCATTCATTCATTCATTCATTCATTATCCTTCAGACTCTCTCCTCGCATCTCTTCCCTCCGCGTAACCGACCACGCACTTCGAATCTTGTCATTCAATAATCCAACACGCCACGTCTCGCATCTCACACCTTCCATCTCACACCTTCTCGCTCATATCACCAAGTATACGTACCAGAAGACCTCTTACGAGCAAGTAAGTGCAAGCTTAACATCTTGGTCGCATTCCACCCGCGAAAACCCAACCCCGCCTTATCCCCTCCTCTCCTCAAATCCGAAGATCTCTCGAGTCACGATCAGGATCAGGTCTGACTTCCTAGATGAGGCGTACTCGTTGTCGATCCACCAACTGTTATTACCGTGCCACGCAATAGGTGGTACAGTAATAGGTGTTAATAGTGTCTAATTCTTTTAGTATTGTGAGAATCGCAAACCTAAGGTTTTGCGATAATCACATAACTACCTAATTGGGCTAGATACATTACGTGTATTCTAATACTAAGGGCTCTTTAAAATAGTAAAACTCCCAAAAACAACCTATTTTTCTATTAATTCTATCGCAAATTCTATTTATCCCTTTATTTATAAGTATTCGATTTATATAAGAGAACGATATCCTTTATCGGTAATAGATTCGTCTCTTAATTAGTCTAGCGTGTAAGTACTAGCTAAGTAATCGGTTTTGCTATAGAATCGGTATTTATTAAAAGTCTAAAAGCAATTGATAAACAATAAAGAAACTAATTATATATAGTAATAACGCAATTAACATATTACAAGTAGTAATTATAGTATATTTAAGGTTAATATATCGAAATATTATACTATAATTCCCTAAGTATTATATTGCAATTCCTAGTATTACAACTTTAACTCTATAGTATTAGGCTCTTTCTTATTACTAGTTTTCTTAACTTACTCTATTACTTATAGTTCGATAGTATTTGTATCGATTAGTCGCTTTAAGGAGGTCGTAAGTTTATTCTTTATTATAAAATCGGCTAAGTTAAAGTTTCTATCGATTTACTTAACTTTTATAATTTCTCGTTATTTGTAGGCTTATTATAAATATATAACGTTAATTATAAGTCTCTTTTCTTGCGTAGTTCTTAGTTTAATAATATAGTTATATAATAATCGAGAATTAGTATAAAGAACTATTAGTAGGTCGATTCTTAAGACCTTATTAATAATAGTCTTAATAGCGATTATAATATTAAAGCTATAAGTAATTATATATAGTTCTAACGCTAAAACGCTTCGAGTAACTCTCTTATACTTAATTAATAACTAATATAAGATATTTGCTTTTCCCTTCTTATTAGCAAGTACTAAGACATAGTCTATTTAGCTAGAAAAGTCTTTATTATTAGCAAATAAAGTATTTGTAAACGTAAGTAGTTTTAAGGTCTTACAGTCGAGTTTAATAAAGTTAATACCTCTAGAGGCATTCTCTTTCTACTAATTAATTCGTTTATTAAGCTTCTTAACACTTTTATCATTAAAATTAGTTAATTATATAGCTATAGAAAAGTTATAGGTAGCTTTTAGTTAGTAAATAGAGGCAATATAAGCATTACGAGCTCGCTATATAACGTATTAGTCTTTAGTAGTTAGATTTCCCCGAACTATACCTTTAAAGCTAATAGAAATTATAGGTTCTTTAATAACTAATATAAGGTTATTATATTACTTTTCTTACGTTAAGGAGATCTTATTACCGTCTAACTTAATAATACTATTATTAAATTTAAGGGGAATACCTTCTTTTAACTATTTATATACTTTTACTAAGAAACTAGCTTTCTATAGTTCGGTCTCTTCTAGTTTAGCGAATTTGGGGTCTATTAAAAAGAGAGTATCGTCGGTTTATAGACCTATTAGGCCAAAGGATTTTATATTCTTAAATAATAAGTAAGGGTTATAAGTAGACTATTTTATTCTTAGCTTAATAATATAATAAGAGTAATAAGTACTAAACTAGTGATTTCTAGACTTAGGAATACTATAAAGTAGCTTAATAACTCGAAGTAGGTCTTCTTTTTATAATTATAATTAGTTAATAAGTTCTAAAGGTAGTCTAACGTAAAAGGCTTAATTTAACTTACTAGTTAATTATATATAAGCTTAGGAAATATTACGTAAATAAAGGTTCTTATCGTTTAATTCTATTACTATAAGGCAAATAATTAGTTTCTAACTAACCCGTTAAATTGTTAGGGACTAAGTTAATATAGCTAATTTCTTATTATTATTATAAGCTTAAACTACTAGTCTTAATTTCTCTATTTCCTTAATAGTTCCCTTATTCTTTACCTTATTAACAAATCGGCAATTAAATATACGAGTATTAAGGGGAATATTAATTAATTTAGTAGTCTTAAAGACTCTTTTTGCTATTAAGCTATCGATTTTAGCTTGTCTTAATTTGGTAAATTATTATTTTATTAAGAATATAAAAATATCAGTATAATAACCTTTATTAGGGTTCTTATTTAAAGGTTTTCTTTAGTAGAATAGTCGATTAACTAATAGTTCTAAGAAAAGTAATTCTTAGGTTAGTAATTTTTTGTTAATTTTATAATTCCTAGTAAAGTAGGGTTTTATACTTATTAATCGAAAGGTAGAATTACTATAGGGGAGTAATAAGACGCAAGATTCCCCTTTTATTCGTATTAGTTTATATAGTCTTTTTTAATTACTTATCTAGTTACTATTTCTTTCCCGCTATATTAATACGTCGAAATCGAGTTTAAGAGAATAAATACTTGCCGTACTTAGTTTATTATAAGTACTTAAAGTAATATTAACTTAATTCTTCGCCTAAATAGTTTATAACTCTATTATTACTTTCTTAAGTATATTTGTACGTTAAGTAATTATTATAAAGGGAGGGTTATTCTTAACAAATTATAAGAAGGTATTATAAACTAGTAATATTAGTATAATCTTATTAGGGCCGGCTAAATTGTTAATTGCCTTAAAAACTATTTGTAAGGCTTATTCTTTATTAATTCTAGGAATCTTATTAGTAATAATCTAATAGGCTTTATATAATAGGCTATAATATCGTTTTACAATACTAATTAAGTAATAAGCCTTTATAAGAACTACTTTTAAGCTAATTTCTATAGAAGTTGCGTACTAAGAGAATTCTCTACTTATAAAGGAAGTTCTAGCGTTTATAATAATTAAATTAAGTAGTCCTAAGTATATATTAATCTAGTATAATTAGAGTATTTCCTAAGTAGTTTTTATAGAGATATTAAGTAACTAGCGACCGGCTTAATACTAGGTCTCCTTATTAACTATATAAAGTATTAGTTTCTTATTAATATATATAATATTAACGATAATAGAATAATTAAAACTTATATCGTCTTGTAAAGAGAATTTAAATCGGCCGGGGGATTTCCCAAATCGCTAGTAATAGTTACAAATATATATTAATTCTTATAATACCTTCCGATCGATTTTATAACTTAAACGTTTAAGAACCCGATAAAATCGATTAATAAAAGAATATCCAAATTAATAGTATAATCGTTATAATTTTATATTTATAAGAAAAGCTAATTTATTATTAAAAGACTTTATAATATATTATTATAGAGAGTTATCTTATAGTAAGAAAGTATAACCAAATCGACGTATTATTAGTACTTCTCTATTTAAAGTTACTAAGTAATTCTTAAGGTTATTTAAGTATACCTTTAATAAATTTATATTTATAAGACTTAATAGAAATAAAGTATAAGTATTAATAATATAGAATTCTACGTTACTAATTAAAGTGTAAACTATTATAAAACTAATTAATAAAGACTTACTAATTCCAAACTAAATATTAACGCTACTCTTAGTAGTCTTATCGAGTTAAATTCCGGGTTAGTAATACTATAAGGCTTAGAATTAACTATACCCTATAATAGACTTTGTAAAAGTACTTATATTAATTATAATTCTATAAAACTATATAGAATTATATCTTAAACTAATTCTTATAATAAAAGAGGCCGAATCGCAACCTATCGTTAATATAGTCGATAATACCTTATTAGGATAGGTACTACTAATTGTCGTTAATATAGTCGATAATAACTATTTATAAAAGAGAGATTTAGGTTTTGACTTAATTATAAGTTTATATAAGAAAAATCGATTTGCAAGTTCTTAAGTAATTAAGTTTATATAGTCGTTTATAAGTATTCCCGTAAAGACTATAAAGCCCTTAATCTTATAAAGAGACGTAGTTTCAACTATTAATCCCTTAAAGACTTCCTTTATAGTATTGAAGTCGTTATTAGTATTATATAACTTCTTATACTCGCCCTTAGTATTAATAACAAATTGTTTAAGTTTATACTTAAAATCGTAAGAATTTAATATTCGAGAAGGTAGGTTTGCCTTAAATTGTTCCTTTTTCTCTTTTTATTTCTTAGGGCTATAGTTTATAAACTAATAACCTTCCTTCTTATATATAAAATAGCACGGTTTATTACGTCGCTAGGGCTAGAATTTGCCTTTATTTTATAGTCGGTATTATTATCGAAATTAAAGTCGGGAAAAGTAATAATTATAGTTAGTAAAATAAATATTTGCCTCGTCTTAATTTATTAAGTAAGTTCTTAGTTTATAGTTTATTATAAGTAAGAGTAAAGGGTTTAATTACTATTCCTATTCTTTCTTATACGCTATAATCGAGGACTAAATCTTATTAATAAGACTACTAATTGTAATAAGTAGTTTTATAACTATATATCGATATAATAAAATACCTTAATAAGTAGTAACGAGTTTATTATATAAGAATTTGTTACTTTAAAGTATAGGGCTAAAACTATAATACAAGCTACTAAGCTTTTAAATAAGTAGTTATACGTTCTTATAAGTCGATTTCTTAGGGTTTTAAGTAATAATACTACTTAAGTTAATCGAGTTTTACTCGTCTAAGTTACGATAATAGAAGTTTAGCCCTTTAAAGAACTCTCTAATATTAGTATAGGCCCTTTTATAGTTTAAATCGTATAGCTTGTTATTATAATAGTAGTCGTGTGCTAGACCTTTTAATATACTTAAAAGTATTATTAGTAATATATACTCTAGTAGGCCGACACGCTAATAATTATAATAGAAAATTACTAGTTTGTAATTAAAGGTATTACTACTAGTATTATTATATTAGAGATTATTAAAGGTATAAAATCTCTCGACGTTTGTAAGATAGCGGCTAATATCGTTTAAAGAGTATATTAGGGTTAAAAGTATAACTAGAGGAAGTATAAAAGTAATATTCTTAACGATTAGGGAAGTGATTAGGGAGTTAATTTTTAATAATTCTAATACTAGTAAAGGTAGAAGTTTAGGCAATTTGACGAGTTTTAATAAGTTAAATACTTATAGGTTAGATAAAGCGATTTGTATATCGATATATATTTATATATATTATATTTCCTTACGTACTACCTTATATAAACGCTATTAAATAGTTCTAGGTGGTTTTGTTATAGGGGGAGGAATATATATATTATACTAGCGAAGTATTTTCCGTAATATTAGGCAATCCTTTTATAGTATAAGATTAAGTGTTTTAAGTAGTATATTACTAAAATCGCTAATAAATAGTTCTTAGAGGTTCGAATTAATAAAGTCTTTAGTCGAGTACTTATAGTTCTTAGTTTGTAAGTACTTAATAATATTGTCTTTTATCTTATTCTTAAGTAAGAAACCTTTGCGCTACTTCTTACCCTATTGTTTTTATTTATTAACTATTTTAATACGCAAGTACTAGCTTTTATATAGCAAAATAATAACTTTAATAATTACTTTAAAGGGACTTAAAATTAAATAGTAACTTATTTATAAGAGTAAAGATTAGTATAGGCAAAGCATATACATTCTTATAACTAAGTAATAGATATAAGCAAGTATTCGCAAGAGGTATTCTCGTATAAATCCTAGTATAGGGTCTTCTTAAATCTCTATTAATCTATATTAACTTATATAGAGTTCGAGAGAGTTTAATAGTTTAGGAGGAAGTCTTAAGAGGTCGATTTTTAAGGTCGTTTTTAATAAATTAAGAAGCTTGGTTTTAGTTTAGTTTTTGTTTATTTTTCCTTGTTTTCTTTTCTAATTTGAATATAGACTAATTAGTATCGATTTACTAATTGTTATTATTATGCCACGCAATAGGTAGTATAGTAATAGGTATTAATAGTGTCTAATTCTTTTAGTGTTGTGGGAATCGCGAACCTAAGGTTCTGCGATAATCACATGACTACCTAATTGGGCTAGATACATCACGTGTATTCCAACACTCGTACTGGCGAACAGGTATGCATGGTTTATGGATAGCTAGCTAGCTAGAGTATTCCGAGAGTGAGATACATAATATAAATCGAGGATGAGGATGAGGATGAGGATGAAATGAGTCAGTTCCTATTTGTAGTGAGATCTGGTTTTGCTTCGCTGCTTGAGGGATTGAGAGACAGAGAGACAGAGAGACATATATATATATATATATATAAACCTCGCCTCCCCTCAAGGACTCTGACTCTTCGGCTAGGTCATCACGTCACCTCACCTCACTGTTTAGAAGCTGGAATTTGAAATTTTTAAATTTGGGTTGCTAGGTAATACGATACGATACGTTCGCTCACGCATGTACTTCTACGAGTACGTACAACCCACCCTCAGCAGACCATTTGCGTGAATGCGTCCCTTAATGAGATCCAATAACAAGATATCCCAGTGAGATGAGCTGAGATGAGATGAGATGAGATGACGGCCAAATTGGCCGATTGGAGCGCTTTCGGGCGATGCGGCTGAGCATGCTGAGCTGAATAGATGGGTCGCCTACTTCGCAGTCATCGAACCCGCGATTGGGATGCGTGGCGAGAGGCGCTGGATGATATACCTACCTACCTACTGTACTGTATTGGATTATATTGTGATAGCCGATGGCTGCTTCGTACTTCGTATCAGCATGCGCTTACTAATTTCTGTGGCGCTCTCCTCTACTCACGTCAGCAAGACGCCGAGATATGGGGTTGGAGGAAGAGCTAACATATAAGATAGAAAGGTGATCTTGGTGGTTCCGGTTCATGAGACCTTTAATGCAGATGCTGCGGTGGATAAAATCCAACTTGCGTGATTGACTTCCAGATACTTGTGTTAGCATAGATAGCAAAGCGGAAAGATGGACCGCGAGTTCATCGAGGCGAGGCAGGAGTTGTATCGAGAAGCGCATAACAGTCTTGACGTAAAGCGATTCACGGATCTCTTCACCGACGACGCAGAATACTCCGATACGGGCAAGTGAACCCTTCCATTTATTCCCGCCCCCACGCGAGAAATTAAGAACTGGAGAGGAAGGAAAACGCAGGCCGAAGCAGACGGGATGCTGACGAGTGCCATAGCTACGGGCGTGAAGAACCTCAGCAAAGAAGCCCTGACGGAACTTGCAAAGACTGTGTTCGGATCCGTCAAAGAGTCGGTTTTCACTACTGTGAGCGTGAATGGGACCAAGGACTTCACTGCGTGGGAATGGGTTCGTGGTCTCTTCTTCCCCCGATCCGTCGTTTTGCAGCTGGAGTTTGAAGAGAAAGGTCTTCTCTCCTCCACGAGAAGATGGAATGCTGACCGCTTGGCCTGGATAGACGGCCGTGGGAGTAGTGTCGAGAGAGATCCCTGGCTTTCCTTTGAAGGTTGGAGACTCGTTCAAGATGGTGGGCTGTTCGTTGTTCTGGTGGGTTGGCACGGGAGACGATGCCCGAGATTGGAAGATCCGGAAGGAGAGCGAGTATACCACTATGATACTTTGAGTTCTCGACCTCCAAGTAGAGCCTTGCGGGAATCGTGACTTGGACACCTAGAACACCTATATATAGTGGCTGGGAGATGAAGTGTCAGGGCAAGCGTTTTGACATCAAGAAGCGTCTGGCGATCGAAGCAATCGTCCTCAGCTGCCCAGGACTCGGTGAATTGTATGTTTGATGCTTCCAGGAGTTCCACTTGTGTGATGTTCATCATCCTCATCTCCCAGCATTTCTCATGGTTTGGGTTACTTTTCCCTATTTGTACGACAACTACCTGTCGACAAGTACCTTTCGACAACCACCTGTCGAGCGATAAAATTACCTATCGACAGTCGACAAGAGACCCCTTTCGACACGACAGAGCCTCGACAGAAAAAAGTAAACACCAAATAAAATGCTAATGAGAGATAGAAATAGGATACCATGGCCCTAGCCACGATATTCAGACGCTCTCGTGGAACAGCAGATCTCATAGCGGCATCAATGGTAGGTCTCATCGTGGCAGCTTGCTCAGTGGAATCAACAAGAGTAACCGCGACACTCGAAAGCTCTTGGGATATAAATAGGAGATAAGGTCTTGAACAAGAATGGGTGGATACGAGACACAGTCACACAGTAGAATAGCCAGAAGACGACAAAGAAGCAGATTGTAAGTGGACAGAATAACCATTCCGTGGTGCCCGTTGCCCAGATAACAAAGTACACACATGATAACACGTGTTCCAATCGTCCCATCGTCCCATCGTCCCATCCTCGGTTTGCAAGAGCCGCAGCCGTGTCGACCCGTGAAGTCTCTTTCTCTTTACCATTTTGTGGAGAAGCGAGGGGGCTTGGTGGGTGGCGAGATGTGGGCAGATCCCTGGTAAAGAACATTCCATGCACCAGATGGACTCTTAGCCAGGTTAGAGATCATGGAGGACATCACGTGACTCTCAACGGAAAAGGGTGCTAGTCCGGATATGATCTAGGCGTGAAATGCATGAGGGAAAATGCGAAACAGTCGAGGCGGTCAAAGGGATGGTCTGGTTTCACGAGATGACTGACATCATATGATTGAGGATGGGGAGAGAAAGCAGTCGACTTTCACATGCGATATGTTGGAATTGGTGAGGGTGAGGGTGAGTGAGGAGAGGCAAGATGGCAGCTAAAGAGAGTAAGGCAGTAAGGCAGTAAGGCAGAGAGGCAAGGGCAGGACAGGAACAACCGACGATCGGCTGGACCCCTATTCTCCTATTTTGGGGATGGGCGATAAGATACGGCGGACCATAAGTGATGCTGCGCCAGAAAGGGTCTCGCCCTGTGATAGGCTGCACGGAAATTGTTGGGACTTGACTGACGTTGAGCGAGTGATGGACATCATCACCATCATTCCATTACTCCACAACCACCCATGCTTCCGAGGTTCATTCACGTTCCATAGGGAATAATTGACTTGTGAAAGACAATCATCATTCGGACTGAACACGTGTATCATCGAATGAATTCCCATCAATTAGATAGAGTGTTCCACCATATAAAAACACACAGAGGAAAAGAGGACTCTCCCCTCCACCCATTTTTGAGTGGCGCATAACATCCATCCGGTCTGGACATTGTGGGCATCGTGGACAAGGTTTCTTTCCCATCAAATCCATCAGCCATCCACCATCCACCCAGAGCCCCTCTCTCCCCACGCTTGTCGTCCTTGCCGACCACCGTTTGTTTGGCTCCACTAGCGCCAAACCAGACTCCCTCGTGCACTTTTATAATCCTTCGTCTTCCCCCCTCGACGTCTCTCTTCTCCTCTTCACGACATCACTTTCTCCCGCCATACATCACAATGGCAACTCCACCACAATACGCGTCTCAACCGCCCACGGGCATGGCAAAGACCTCGGAGCCAAACCGTAACAAGAAGTACGACCCCAAGAAACCTCATATCACCGAAGAACCCATCACCAAGGCCAACTGGTACAAACATGTCAACTGGTTGAATGTCACTCTCATTGTCGGAGTCCCCATCTACGGTCTCATTGCCGCCTACTGGACCCCTCTGCAGTGGAAGACCGCGGTCTGGGCTGTGGCATACTACTTCATGACTGGTCTGGGCATCACAGCTGGTAGCTTCCCCCTTTCACGGCCTGGTCAGACGTCAGCTAATAGATTTGCAGGTTACCACCGACTTTGGGCACACACCTCATACTCTGCAACAACCCCCCTCAAGATCTTCCTCGCTGCCGTGGGAGGCGGTGCCGTGGAAGGCTCAATCCGATGGTGGTCCAGAGATCATCGAGCTCATCACCGATATACCGATACCGACAAAGACCCATACTCCGTCCGCAAGGGCCTCATCTACTCGCATTTCGGATGGATGATCATGAAGCAGAACCCAAAGCGTATCGGTCGAACAGATATCTCCGATTTGAATGATGACCCCGTCGTTGTCTGGCAGCACAGAAACTACATCAAGACCGTCATCTTCATGGGGATGATCTTCCCCTGCCTCGTCACTGGCCTCGGATGGGGAGATTGGAAGGGAGGATTCATCTACGCTGGTATTCTCCGAATCTTCTTCGTTCAACAGGCCACCTTCTGTGTCAACTCCTTGGCCCATTGGCTTGGTGACCAACCCTTCGATGACCGCAACTCTCCTCGTGATCACGTCGTCACCGCCCTCGTCACCCTCGGAGAAGGTTACCACAATTTCCACCACGAGTTCCCCTCTGATTACCGCAATGCTATCGAATGGCATCAGTATGACCCAACAAAGTGGTCGATTTGGATCTGGAAGCAACTCGGACTCGCATACGACCTCAAGCAATTCAAGCAGAATGAGATCGAGAAGGGCCGTCTCCAACAATTGCAGAAGAAGCTCGACCAGAAGAGACAAACCCTCGACTGGGGTGTCCCTCTCGAACAGCTCCCCATCATCGACTGGGACGCCTATCAAACCGAGGCCAAGAACGGCCGCGCTCTCGTCGCTGTTGCTGGTGTCGTTCACGATGTTACCGACTTCATCAAGGAACACCCTGGTGGAAAGGCCCTGATCACTTCTGGTATTGGAAAGGATGCTACCGCCATCTTTAACGGTGGTGTCTACAATCACTCCAACGCCGCACACAACCTCCTCTCTACAATGCGTGTTGGTGTTCTCCGAGGCGGTTGCGAAGTCGAGATCTGGAAGCGAGCTCAACGCGAGAACAAGGATATCTCTTTCGTGAGCGATTCGGCCGGCAAGAAGATCATTCGTGCTGGTAGCCAGGTTACGCGGATAGCGGAGCCCGTTGCGTCGGCTGATGCCGCGTGAGCTTTTGTGTGAGGGTATATAATGAGCTGGTGGAAAAAATCGCATGGTTGTTTCTGAGCGTGGGGTTGTTTTTAGAGGCGTTGGCTGGAGTCAATAGGCAGATGTACTATTCTGCTCTCGTTTCATCGTATCGGAGATACTCGACCTCTTGCTTTTCTTGGGCGGATGGCTGGCATGACTTGTGGGTTGTGTGAGCTGGTGATACATAGTAAATGAACTACAGAATTCCCCCAAACCATGTTTCCGAATTGTGATGTCCAACCAGATATTTCTGCATCTCGCAACCTCATCTCGACTTTTTCTAACAGCTGATTCCTCGCACCACGAGCGATGCCCACCCAACATTAGGAGCCCAATCCCAACCGGGATCGTACTTCCAGGCATAACACCTCCACTTCACCACCAAGCAAAGCATTCACACGTGAACCCCCATCCATCTACAGACTGCACCCTCTAAGCGCCTCCTCGCATTCACATTCTAAGTCCCAACTAAAATCCAAGGTCCTAAAATTCCAGGTCCTAACCCCGCAAATTTCGAGCCCGCTGATGTCCATATCGATCAAGCCTCACACTACTCACCGTGGACTTTTCACATGCCAACGATTTACCCTTACTAACCCAGCAGGCGCCAACCCACCGGCTGGTACCAACCTACCCCTTCCGTAATCCGTTGGGATTTGAGATCGAGTCACACACGCGCGTCTTCTTCTTCTTCTTCGTGCTAGAAGCTCTCGTCATTCGTATTTCATGGTAGTGTGTGATGCGTAGTTTCAAAAAACCAAGGTCATGTCATTTCCTCATGTCCTCATTTCCTTGTTTCCCTGTCTCCATCACCGTAGTCTTCCGGATCTCTTTCTCTTTCTCTTTCTCTTTCTCCGCCTCCGTGCTCGGGTTCTGCTGGGACCGCATGGCGTTGCTCTTGCTCTTCTGGGAAGCTTCTGGGAACTTCTGGGGTGAGGATTTGCGATGTGTGTAAGTGAGTGGTATCGCGGTGGGCTTTTGGGCTTTTTGGAAAGATGAAGAGAAGGAGAGGAGAGAAGGTGGGTGTGCGTGTGAAACGAAAACGAAAAGGAATTTGGGAAGATATGGTTTTGGATGTGGATGTGTCGATAGGTTAAGCGATGTCGAGACGGATGTCTTTGGAAGCCATGGTATTGGATGTGTCGACAGGTTAGTCGCTGTCGCGACGGATGGCGCTGTCGATTGTTATTTTGGGAACTCAGAACGAACCGTCTCAACTCCGAGAGGGTTTCTTAACGTTTCTTAACGACAGAACGCCGCTCATCTCCGCGACAGGCGGTGCGGCAAGATTGTATGTGTGAGTGCGGCAGGGTGAAGAGGCTGTTGGGTTCGAACATTCCACCGAAAGGGATGTCTGGTTGTCTGTGGGAGGTTTTGAGTAAGCGTCTAGTCAAATGTATCGGTAGTCTGGCGAGGGGATATGATTTTCCGAGGAGATCTGAAGAGGTGGGTTGGAAGGGGTTGATGTTAGGAGCCACGATGATGAGCAGGTATGTGATTGGGTTTATGTATCGAGGTTTGAATTATAAGTCTGGACCAGGTTTGGATTTACAGAGCTTTTTCATCTCACAGGAGAAAGAGAAAGAAGAAATCGGGGTTCTCTTCTCTCGGTCTCCAGATCTTCTAGCCCATGATATCATAGCATAGTACAGGAATTTATAACAAAACCAGCAGCAATGACTTGATTCCAAAGTGGTTAGCCAAAGTGGTAAGCCAAAGTCGTTGAAGAAACGCAGAAGCATGAGACAGACGCACTTGCGAATAACGTAGTTCTCAACGGCAAATTGCTTTGTTCATGCCTCGAAAGTAACATTCTCTCTACGAGCAGCAGCCCAATGACAGCACGAGTCAGAGCAGGCGAGGTAGGGAGGTATTCAATGCGGAAGTACAGAAAGAATGGCAATGATATATAGGAGATTGAGTGTACACACTTTCATGCTGTTCGCTTGAAACTTGGCTTTGGTGCTGTAGAAGCGAGATGGCAGAATGAGGAGCTGCTCTTATGTCGCTGGTCCCGAGACCTCCATAAATGATGGAGACCTAACGTGGTAAACCAAAAGCTAACGAGATTTCATTCGCTTGATTACATAGAGCGATCAGATCTCCCTCAAGTCTTAAATGGCAATGTCGAACCTTCGAGGAAGCTGTGCTTTCTATCCCTGGCCTGAACTGACTTAGTCCAAGACCGCAAGATCGAGTCTTCGAAGAAGCTGTGGTATTCTCTATTCCTGGCCTGACCTGACTCCGTCTATCTTTATGCTCAAGTACTATAACTTTCCACTCGTCTCCGGGTCAATGCTGACTTTCCCATGCTCACATATGGCTAATACTGCGCCGTCTGTCTTCCTCTTCATGACTCCCTTGATACTGCATAGTCTCTTCCCAGCATGAACGACTTCGCTCTCGACGAGGATCTCCTCGCCTGCAGGTATGGGACGTAGGTAGGTTACGTTCAAGGTCCTGGAAACGCCTGCGAATGCCCACTGCGCAAAGGAACTCCATCAGCACGATAGCCTGTGTAATCGCCCATCGCGGAAAGGTGTCTACGAGAGGCAGAGGGAAGCATACGTATCCAGGCTTGGCTATCGGCGCCAATGCACAGGTGGTACAGAAATCAAATATTGTAGCTGTGCATCCTCCATGTAGGTTTCCTAGCCGATTGCATTGGGAGGGCTGGATGGTGAGCGAGAAGACGGCTGTGCCGGGGTTCGACGATGCAGAGACGAGTTTGAGGTCGTCGCGAAAGAGAGAGCTACCCCAGCCCTAGAAGGTGTTAGATATGAAACTCAAGGCCGACAGATGGATCCGATGGGAGAATGACAGTCAAAAAATTTGACACGTTGAGGGTCTGAAAAAAGGGACTTATCTCCTACCTGATATGCTTCCTCTGACATCGAGCCATGAAAGAGAGCTTCTACGCGCTCCATGGCGGTCTCATCTCCAGTGGGAATACCAACAACTTTCTTACCCTCCGCTACCCCTGGTGTAGCGAATTCCGTTTTGGGTGCCATTTTCTATCCCGGTCTAAGATCGCAATGAAAGATGAAGGAATCCTAACGCCATCATGAAATCTGGGGATCGATGTCTGAGCCGAGAGGAAGATTACGCCGAGGTTGCTGATTATGCATAAGTGTCTTATATCTGAGGCTGCAAGAAATGATGCCTGAAGCCTCGTCCCAAGCGCGTGTTTGTTGACTTCGCGTTTTCGGATTCAAACAAAAGACTTCTTCGACACCTAACATCACAACGACTCTAGGGCGTCAAAATGAGGGTCGTGGAAGTGATTATAGACGTAAGGATTCTCGCCTAACCTCTCGAATTCATATTAATGCTGTGCGCAGGGTTTTAAATCGTACGCTGTCCGAACAGTGATTTCGGGATGGTAAACAATGGCAACGGATCGCATTCAGAGACTAGCTGATCATTGATAGGGACGAGAGTTTTAATTCTATCACTGGGCTCAACGGGAGTGGAAAGAGTAATATTCTGGACTCAATATGTTTTGTTCTAGGCATTACAAACATGAGCACTGTCCGCGCACAGAATCTCCAGGTACGTATCCTCGCACCCGCGAGGGAGATTGTTCTAATATTGCAATGTTAGGATCTCATCTATAAGCGTGGACAAGCTGGAGTAACGAAGGCGAGCGTCACAATCGTCTTCGACAACCGCGATAAGAAGAAGTCCCCAATTGGATTCGAAGAATATGCGCAAATCAGCGTCACCCGACAGATCGTCCTCGGGGGCACGAGTAAGTACCTGATCAATGGTCACCGCGCACAGCAGCAAACTGTGCAAAACCTCTTCCAGTCCGTCCAACTCAACATTAACAATCCCAATTTTCTCATCATGCAAGGACGAATCACAAAAGTGTTGAACATGAAACCCGTTGAGATGCTGGCAATGATTGAGGAAGCGGCTGGTACGCGAATGTTTGAGGATCGAAGGGACAAGGCGTTCAAGACAATGGCGAAGAAAGAGATGAAGGTCGAGGAGATTACGGAGCTGCTCAAGGATGAGATTGAGCCCAAGCTGGAAAAGTTGAGGATGGAGAAGAGGGCGTTCCTGGATTTTCAACAAACGCAGAACGACCTTGAACGATTGACGAGGGTGGTCGTGGCACATGATTATGTCAAGTGCCAAGATAAGCTCAAACAGTCGGCCGACGATCTGGACAAGAAGGAACAGCGAGCGAAGGACTTGGAAGAGAACGCTGCGAGGTTAAAGACCGAGATTGAGAATCTCGCGGAAGATGTCAAGACGGTCAAAGCACAAAGGGACAAGGAGATGCGGAAAGGAGGTAAGGCTAAAGCGTTGGAGGACGAAGTCAAGAAGCACTCCAATGAGTTGGTCCGACTATCCACCGTTATGGACCTCAAGAACTCGAGTATGGCCGAGGAAAAGGAGCGGAAATCCACCATCCAGAAAACGGTTTCCGAGCTCGAGACTTTATTGAAACAAAAGACAAAGATATACGAGAAGCTCCAGGCACAATATGACAAAGTCAAGGAAGACTTGGAGAAGCAAAGCGAAGAAGCAGAGACGAAGGAAGAGCTTCTACAGACACTGCAGACTGGTGTGGCTTCCAAGGAGGGCCAGGAAAGTGGATACCAAGGTCAGCTTCAGGAAGCACGGAACCGAGCAAGTGCTGCATCAACCGAACAGGAGCAAGCTAAGCTCAAGACGACCCATCTTGAAAAACGCATCAAGGAAGAGGAGCCACGAGCAAAGAAGGCCAAAGAGCAAAATGCTGGATTACTCGGCGACCTCGAGGGTCTTCGATCACAAGCCCAGAAGCTTGAAAAAGAGCTCGGCAAGCTTGGATTCGAGTCCGGAAAGGAGGATGACATGTATAAGCAAGAATCAACACTTCAGCAAACGATACGGAGACTTCGGGAGCAATCCGACGGCATGAAACGAAAGGTTGCCAATATTGATTTCAACTACGCTGATCCTTCGCCCAATTTCGATCGATCTAAGGTTAAGGGATTGGTGGCTCAACTGTTTACTCTTAACAAGGATCACACCGATGCTGGAACAGCACTGGAGATATGTGCTGGTGGTCGCTTATATAACGTCGTCGTCGATACCGAAGTGACTGGCACGCAGCTGCTCGAGAAGGGGAAGCTTCGAAAGCGAGTCACCATCATTCCTTTGAACAAAATATCAGCCTTTCGAGCATCAGCAGAAAAGATCGGTGCTGCACAAAAGATTGCTCCTGGCAAGGTCGATTTGGCACTATCGTTACTCGGTTATGAACATGAAGTTTCTGCTGCCATGGATTATGTCTTTGGCAACACTCTCATATGCGCAGATGCTGCAACTGCCAAGCGTGTGACCTTTGACCCTGCTGTTCGGATGAAGAGCATTACTTTGGAAGGAGATTCATACGATCCATCTGGTACTCTGTCCGGTGGCAGTTCGCCAAACTCAAGTGGCGTTCTGGTCACTCTTCAGAAACTCAACGAGCTGAACAAGGAACTAGGCATGCAGGAGAGGGCGTTGGCAGATCTACAAGCGACTATGGCCCGAGAGAAGAAGAAGCTTGACCAAGCGAAGAAGATCAAGCAGGAGCTTGATCTCAAGTCTCATGAAATCAAGTTGACCGAAGAGCAAATCGGAGGCAACTCGTCTTCATCAATCATCCAGGAGGTGGAGAACATGAAGGCATCGATCGTGCAGCTGAAGTCTGACATCGCCGAAGCTAAAAAGCGACAAGATGAAGCGAAAAAAGACATCAAGCGTATCGAGACGGATATGAAAGATTTCGACAGCAACAAGGACGGGAAGCTTGTCGAACTTCAATCTTCGCTTGATGCTTTGAGAAAAGCACTGACGAAGAATTCGGCATCAGTGAAGACTGTTCAGAAGGAACTTCAAGGTGCTCGGTTGGACCAAGAGCAAGTGGGAGGTGATCTTGGAACTGCTCAAGAGCAACTCCAAGAAGTTGAGCAGACATTGAAGGCCCAAGCTGAGGAGATTGCTACCTTAGTCTCAGAGCAGAGTCAACTGAAGGTGGGTAACCAGGATCACACTGTACATCCATAACTGACAACGGCTAGGACACACATGACATAGCACAGGCGCACCTTGATGATGAGAGAGCCAAGTTGACCGGCTTTGACGACGAGCTTCGATCTCTTGAGGAAGCATCCCGATCCAAAGCGTCTCGGATTACCGAAGAAGGCCTCGAAATGCAGAAGCTCGGCCATCAAATAGAGAAGTTCCACAAAGAGCAAGAAGGAGCTGTACAGACCGTGGCCAAGATGGAGAAAGACCACGAATGGATTGCTGATGAGAAAGACAACTTCGGACGAACAGGCACACCCTACGATTTCAAAGGCCAGAACATCGCTGAATGTAAATCCTCGCTGAAGACCCTCACCGAACGCTTCCAGGGAATGAAGAAAAAGATCAACCCCAAGGTTATGAACATGATCGACAGTGTAGAGAAGAAGGAAGTGGCACTGAAGAACATGATGAAGACCGTGATTCGTGATAAGAAGAAGATCGAGGAGACCATCGTCAGCTTAGATGAATACAAGAAAAAGGCTTTACAAGAGACGTGGCAGAAAGTCAATGGGGATTTCGGACAAATCTTCGAGGAGCTGCTGCCTGGCAGTTTTGCAAAGTTGGACCCGCCAGAGAACAAGACCATCAATGAGGGTCTCGAGGTCAAGGTCTGTCTTGGGAAGGTGTGGAAACAGTCGCTTACTGAATTGAGTGGTGGTCAAAGGTAATCCAAATCATCCCTCTTCATAGTCAATTGCTGACAGATAAATAGGTCATTGGTGGCATTGTCACTGATCATGGCTCTCCTCCAGTTTAAGCCAGCGCCCATGTATATCCTGGACGAAGTCGACGCGGCTCTCGATCTCTCACATACGCAAAACATCGGTCGATTGATCAAGACCCGCTTCAAGGGCAGTCAATTCATTGTCGTGTCGTTGAAGGACGGTATGTTCGTGAACGCCAACCGGATTTTCCGGACGAGGTTCAGCGAGGGTACGAGTGTGGTTCAGGCTTTGACTGCTGCGGACTTCAAGTAGGGCATGGATCTGGTCGTGTAGAGTAGCATCTGGAGGTTAGGAACGGCGTTGAGGGGATCTTGGTTTTGTAAATATGGGCGGGTTAATGACTGTATGAACGCTGTTACGTTTGATATATGAATCGTTCTTCTAAACGCTAACGTGAATTCCCATCTAACAGTAATGAGTTCGCTGTCCTGGAATTGAGTTACGTGAGGCTATTGCCAACCTCGAATACCTTCTAAATCTTCTTGAGGCTTGCCGTAGCGAACACGGGTCCGCTAATTTTTGGCTGCGCGGTACCAAGTCTGCGAGGATTTTCAATTAAAGACTGTTTCGTTGCTTCGCTACTCTGAGATCCGAGTCTATTTATCCCTCCTGCCTTGCCCTTGATAGGAACTATCGAAAGAAGTAGACATTTTGCGTCGGCGCCTATATTTTGTGTCTTTTTGGGATGTACTGTACCGTAGTATTTCACAGCATTACGTTCTCAGAGTTAGCTTTCTAACACTGCGCCTCACTTACCTGGACAGTCTGGTACTGCTACTTTCCTTGAAGAAAAGCATTTTTGACTGTATAAGGCCTCTTCCACAATCATGGTCCGTCAGCCACTGGAACATCTGCAGGATCTTGCACGAGGTGAATAGTTGAGGTTCACCGTTTCCATGACTCGCGATGCACCACTGCCTCGGGCAGAATCATCAACCAGCCCAGCCCCTTTCCATCTCAAGCCTTTCGCACCGAGGGAAATCTACCCCTCCGACATACAGAAGCACAGAGGCTTCCTTTGGTCTAGAAGCATCACAGGGCCAGTCCGCATCAGGCGCGGTCGCATTGGCGGCGCATCCGAGGGGGTTCGCCACCAAGCTCGATGCTCAGGGGAGATGGAGCAAATCTCCGAGATTCACCTTTTTTAGATAGGGTGCACTTTCAGCTGTCAATGTCAGTTACCCAGGTAGGGTGTTTTTATGATGAGGCGACTGCAGATGAGATCATGGTGCGAAGATGATGAGACGACTTCGGATTGTACGAGGAATGAATGGATGAATGATGAGTGAGCGCCGTTTCGGATTACTTTTGCGCCTCGGAGGGTCGGAGGATGAGAGATTCCCGGTTTCTCGTACGGGAAGCACGGTAATTGTCGTTACACGCGTCTTGTCTGACTGCTCGTCTCACTCTGCAATATAATACGGTTCGTGTCATTCACCCAATTCGTGTGGAGGGCGACTCGGGCGAGTATGCGGTATGCGCCGAGGATTGAGATCCAAACGATACTCCGTAGACCGCCTTTCCTGTTGTAGGGCCTTGCTCATCGGGGCTTGACTGCGCCACTTTGGTTCTTTTGTGCTTGTGTGTCGGATGTTGGATAGGCCTGGGGGGACGCGTATTCGGGACATGTTCATTGCCGCGAGTGTATTGACGAGCTGAGAGCCCCATGTGGAGGCTGACGGTTAGGAGATGGTACTGGGGATCGTATTGGGCTGGCAGATGGTAAATGGTGAATGGTAAATGTCGATAATGGGCTGGTGGTGAGTGCGGAGTGGGGAGTTGTAAAAGAGAAGATAACTGGAGGAGAAGCGGAGTGTGGACCCTGGACCCCTATTTCTGCAGGTGGGTGAGTGTGGTCTTATGATCAATGATCAACAATGCACCAGCTACATCGATCGAGAAGTTAAACATCGAGCAAGAAGCCCATTGTAAGGCTAATAGAAGGTGCAGCAGCAAGGACTACTTGCAGAGACCGATGGTGGTGGTGGTGTTGAGAAGGATAATAACGATGATAATAATAGGAATACAATAATAAATAAGCATAGCAGCGGGTTGGACGTAATACCCTGCTGCTCAAACAAGCTAGAAGTACCTTACTTGCTATTGCTTGACTCCTTGGATAGGTCCGTCTAAAGGCATGGAGGCAAATAGGTTGGTAGTTCTTTACAGTCCAGAACGTTGGTAGCTTTGGCCAAGACACCTGCAGAGTGTCAATCTCCACGTCTTCTCCACGTCTCCTCTCCGTCTCTCTCCTGTCGCCACATACATACATACCTACGCTCATTTTCCTGTTTCTGAAGAAGAAAACCTGCAGTGCAAATTACTCGTCTCGGCCAACGGACAGGACAAAACACAAGAAAGTACATCCGGCTAGCGTTGCAAGAACTTGGCTGTAAATCCCCATCTTCACTCGCCCTCAACTCGCCTCGCCTTTTGACTGCTTCCCGCTACACTACAACACCACCACAACTTTTTCCAAGAACCCACACCCGTCACGCGTGTGCCCTTTTCTCTCCTTACTTTCTTATCATTCTCTTCGCACACTCCTTTGCTTCTTGACTTCATGTACATCATTTGGTAAAGAGCCTCTCTACCGACTCCCTTGATTCGCGATCCACAATAGGAGACTAATTGGGAACAGCAGATAGACGGCACTTTTCGTGCTCTTGTTTCTTGTCTTCATTTCCACAATGGCTGCCCTGATAGGCCAATACCGTGAGCTGGCCGAAGAACAATTCTACATCTACCGTACGCAATTGCTCGACCAGATCCCCGAAATCTCAACCACGACCTACGTGCTCACCATCCTCGCCATCTGCATACCTCCTATCATCCTCCTCGTCTTCTACGAACGCGAACAAGCTCGCCTGAGAGCTGAGCAACCGAAGGGATGCAGGAAGTTGGGCATGAAGATTGAGAGCAACCTCCTGAATGAATTCGACAAGAAGTTCTCCGAGGGACGGCCACCGAGCACAGAGGAGACATCAGCAGAATGGTGGCGGTTGAAGAGCATGTGGATATACCCGGTGAAGAGCTGTCGAGGTGTTGAACTGAATAGGGGTACTGTCATTGCTAGCGGCATGGAGTATGACCGTCAGTTCACATTTGCACAGTTGAAGAGCCCTTCTTCCGCTCCCCAGACTGCGTCAGACAAAGCAAAGCCAGCTCACAAGTGGGAGTTCATCACACAGCGTCAGTTCCCGTTGTTAGCGAAGGTTAGGACTGAGATGTGGATGCCTGATCAGAGTGTTGATACCTACGCGGCACATGCTGAGGATGTCGAGAGTGGTGGAGTTATCGTTTTGAGCTTCCCATACCAACAGCCAGGCTGGAGAGGAACGGTTGCCAAATGGGGTGCTGCTGTCAAAGGCACGGTTCCAGAGAAGCATTTCCGTGTTCCTTTCGACCCTTCTCCAATTCAGATTGAGAAAGCCGGTTATTCGTACGAGGAGATGACAATTTGGAAGGAGAAGGTTACTGCGCTGAACTTGGAGATTGAGATTCCAGAAGAACTCCGATATTACTTGGGCATCAGCAACAAGTTAGGCCTCTTCCGGATCGACAATTCTAGGTTACGAGAGGTTCACAGAAATGCGCCTACAAAGCAGGAGCTTGGTTATCAGCCGGTGACTGGTTTCCAAGATGCCGTATGTGTTGATCCTTCCTTTTCATGCAACCGTGCTAACTGAACAGTATCCCCTACATCTCGTAAACCTCGCCTCGATCCGCGACGTCGAAGCCAAAATGCCCAAAAACAAAACCACTCCCCGCCTCTCCGCCGCCCGTTTCCGCGCAAACTTAATCATCACTGGCCCAGAAGCCTACAGTGAAGATACTTGGCGCCGCATCAAGATTGGCTTCTACGAATATGACGTCTCGTGCCGGACCGCGCGTTGCAAGATGCCGAACGTGGATCAAAACACAGGAGACCGCCACCCTTCCGAGCCTGATAGGACGTTGCGCAGCTTTAGAGCGGTGGATGAGGGTGCCGGACCGCTGACAGGGTGCTTGGGAATGCAACTTGTACCTTGCAGTAAGGAAAGCGCTTTGAGAGTTGGAGACGAAGTTACGGTACTGGAGATGGGCGAGCATGTTTATATTCCCCAATGAGGTCTTGTTGGGATGAGACGAATTTGCTTCTGAGTTTGGAGTTGGGAGACACTATCGATCCGAGCATGAGAGCCAGCAGCCTCGGGAGTTCGTGGGCAGCTGGGAGTGATTGGCATCGTTTGACATGATGACTTTGTGAATGAGGATACCCCATACAGTCTGTCCGGTTCTTTGCATTTTGGGGGCGAAACGAGAAACAAATACATCATGGGCGCGCGAGACTAGCGAAACACTTCTTTGTAATACGTATGATGGACGGATGGATTTTTTCTGCTTTCCCTTTTCCCTTTCTGGGCTCTGTGCATGAATGCCCCGTGTTGTTGATAAAACATCCTTTTCTTTTGTTTTTTGTTTTTTAAAAAGATAGTTCGGCGGCGTTTACTTGTTAGAGTAGGATGCTTGGTGCTCTATATGGCCGTGGGCCTTAGATTTCTGCATTGTCGTTTTCCCATACTTGATCCGCTCATTTACTGGACTGATCGTGAGGTTGTTCTCGGCCTAATCAGAAGGAATAAAAACGCATTCTGATTCAGTCGTCTCTTCCTGCTTGGTCACAACATTCGGAATAGGTGGATATCTACCTGTGCCTTTGCGTGATTGTCCCTGGTGCCTCGTGCCTGGTGTCTTGGTCTGATGATCCAGTCAAAGGATGGGTGAGTCCCAGAAGATCAACAGTTTCAAACGTGCTGGATGCTATTGGGCATTGCTAAATCTAACAAAAACGTCCCTGAACCACTCTATTATCTGCTTACAATTGCTACTTCAGCGTAGCCCTGTCTTCCCACAGTGCCACTCCGCGCCATCTGCCATTTCCCGAGCCCAGCCATCGAGGACACACGTCGAGTTCCTCACCACACAACGGGACCTTCCTACGGACGGATTTGCATCCTTGCTTCACGTCCTCCGAGGCCTCTCTTGCCGCATAACATACAGTCTTGATGTTGGGGAGAGGCTCCGAGAGGGGTACTTCCAGTGTACAGTGTACGGAGAGGTATGTTATTTGTGTGCGTGTGAGCGGTTGAATGATGTAGTGGAGATTGAGGAGAGGAAGATCCGCACGCACGTCCGTGGGCAATGCCGCGGTCATATCGCCTTACAATGCGGATGGGGTGCGTCGAGATGGGTGCTTGTGTAGGCTAAGGTGGACATTGGAAAGGGTAAAATCAAAGAAAAGATATGGACAGTGGGTGGTGGGTGGTGGCATTCTCGATGTGTGGATGTCTCAAGACGCAAGACTGCTACTCAGTCGCTGCTTGCTGCTGTACATCTGGGTTCTTGTCCTGGTTCCTAGATTCTATGATAGGCGGTTAGGCGAATGGGGGAACTCAGGATGAGTCGCGCCCAAATGGAGTTGGGGAAGGAAGGGAGGTGGTGTAATTTCTGTCAGCTAGCTGGGGTTTTGACCATTTGAGGGTGAGTGAGCTCAAGCTTGTTGGTTCTTATTCTTAAAGTGTTCTCGTTGTCATAGCTCTGAGGAGGTGAATCATGTCTTGCGCTCTTGAGCTTGGGGATCATTGGAGAGTTTGATTGTCTGTCATTATGTGCGTAGGACATGAAAGGCTTGCGGTGGACATAACCACTACAAGGGGAGAGGACTCGGAGGAGGATATGATGGCTGGTGGTCGAGTGGGCCTGATTTGGAAGTGATCACAAGCATGCTGTCTAGGAATTGTTCTGAAGGGGCTGGCATACTGAAGTATGAAAATGCAGTTCGTAAGACGTTACTTTGTAAATGTCACGGCATGTCGACACTGGACCCAAACAGCAGGACCGCCGCCTGCATCATTATCTGCGTCGACTAACAGGTTGCTCTGGAGACATTGCCCATCTGACAACTCTAGCGAATGTAAAAATGATCACATTGAGCATGAGACTTTTGCTGGAACATTTGTCAACGACTTCAACTTTTTGCTTCGATCTGTAACATCTGTCGCTCCTAAGCCGGATTGAAACTCTGGACGAGGTAGCAGAGATTTATCATACTTGTCATGGTTTGGAGCAACAGGCCCTATCCACGGCACCCTTTTGGCTCATAATCAAAAAGATCCTTTCGTTTGGGATGTTTTGACGATTTGGGGCTTCCATTTTGGGCATGAATTTCACCGTTTGATGAATATCAGAAATCCGGAATTCCAAACGCTCAATCAATGAAAGTTGTGGGCCAGATATGTCGTGGCTCCTGGATGCTTCAGGGGATTAATGTACATAGGCTCTTCTGGTGTGTCTTTCCGTATATTTGACTCGTAACCCAAATTCGAAAGACTTCTGCATCAAAGTACTTTAGGTCTCAAATTCTAATTACTCTGAAAATTGTCGATTTAAAGGCATGGTGCTTGGACAAGCGGCGAAGTATCAAGAAATTGTCTAAGCTGTAAGAGACTAAGACGGGGCAGTCCTGCGGCTTGCACTTTGCGCGTGCCAATGATCGAGTATTCGAGATACTTGGCAAACATGAGGAACAAAACACTTGACAATCAAGTGATGCGAGAACTGAGGACTGGGCTTTTTGATGACAGCACTTGATCTTACGAGCCGACATCTAACTTGAATAATGTGAACTTGGCTTGCTCATGCTCTCGACTTCTTCAATCATCGAGCCTCGTTTCCCAGAACGGATAGAAACCCATAGTCAAGCAAGGCAGATCGTAAGTAGCAAGAGTCAGGCACGAAATCTTCCACCACCATCCTTGGAATATCTCTGCCCCAAGACTTTGAGGATGCTTTAGAAACTCGAATCCTGCACGTCAGACTGCGTAAGGTTAACCAACATGCAGGTTTCAGCGGCAAGACTTTGCCACATTGACTACCAGATTGTAGAACGATCTTCGTCCGTTACGAATCATAGACTAATCGAGAAGCGTTAAAATGGAGATGATGATCATGACTTTGGCAGGTACTTGAGCCGTTGTCGACATTCACAAGGACTTCGGACCGTCTCCCGATGCGGAGACGCTACTTTCAGGTCTCGGATTGGATCTGTCTTAAGATCGCCACGTAGAATCCACAAGCTGGTTTGCAGTGGTGGTGAACTCTTGATACTCGGCTGGAGATCGGCAGGCGGCGCGGAACCTGGAAAGGATCTGCAAGATAAATTTAGATTCGATGGAGCTTCCCGTGGAGGGCAGGAGGGGCAGTGGGGTGGCTGGATTCGTCTTCGCTGTATGCTTCACGAGAAGAGGAAAAGATGAACAGGTCCCTTTCGAAACCCGCTCGTGTTAGGAGTTTGTACGGTCTAGGACATAATAGCAACGTTAGATGCACTATGAAGGACAAAATCGGTTTCATCGAGATCAGTTAAGTAGCTTTGAAATTTGGATCAAAACAAGACCAAAAAGTGACGACCCAAAGCCCTTATTTGAACGTTAAAGCGTCCTGTAAATTAAACTTTTAATTTTTCAGATACTTCGCTGCGTGGTCTAGTCGGACCTTCATGTTGAACTTAGGTAGATGTGCCTGCTTGGAGCTGAACGATCTGCGCTTGACAGTCGTTCCAAGTTCTCTGGCAAGCCCATTACGAATTTACGGTACCCGTCTTAGTGAGTGTGTCTTATAAATATGATTGGTGTTGTTCATTTTGGCTTTTTGTGGCGTGCCGAACCGGTTGTCAATTATGCACGAAGAGTGGGATTCCGTGCTTTGGCTCCCTGATAAAGTTCCAGTGCCAAAGATGCTGGGCAGCTTGTAGCAGCAGTTTGGGTGTATTCTTGTTGGTGTGAAAAGTCAAGTCATCTCTAAGAGGTGTACAGGCGCAGGCGCGTGCTCTTTCCGCTCTGCTGTGAACCGAGCGATCGATGCCATGTGTAGTTTCAGCCTCATCTGAATCTTCCTTACCGTCGAAGCACGGAAGTTCGCTGGAGAGTCAGAGAAGGTTGGGTTTGTTGACCGGGATGCTCAGCCACTAGGGCAACAAGTTGCTTTCCAGAAGGAGAGCCGGATGTCAACAAACGGGCTGCTGCTGCTGCTGTTCGACTCAAGCCACTGCTCTTCTTTCTCCACAAAATAATTGGCGTCCCGTTCCAGGCAATCGGATTGGCGTTCAAGAGGGCTGGTGAGTGTGGAGGGGACTGGCTGCAGATACATAGCAATATTCTACAGCTCTCCGCATGTGATGCGCGAGGTCAACCTCTTCTGGATGTAAACGGCAGAGAATAGGATTCTTTGCTGGTTGGTGTGAGTTAGTTGGTCCACAGCATGGGACAATACGCATATCCATGCACTGCGTAAGGCATGTGTTCAATGTGTTGACCTCGTGATATAATGGGGTCATATAGGATTTGTGCGACTCCAAACGGAAGACCAATCGACGGGCGTTAGGAGACTGATCATGTCGTGTCATCCTATAATAGTAGACACCTATTGATTCAATCTCCGACCGAAGGAAATGTTGAGAAATTGATACATCCAGTCGATGACAGAAGCGGAAGAAAACAGGTAAAGGGGAAAATACTTACTTGAGCTGCTCATAATTACTTTTTCCGTGATGGAGTCATGGACAGTTGAACACGCCACTACAGGCGCCTGCAACAGTGATATCGTATGTGTCAACATGGTAATACGGTATATCACTGACGTTGTAGTAGCTCTAGATACGCCTGCGAGGCTCGTTGTTGCATTTCGACCTGGAACTGTAAAATGTGAGATATGGCAAAGCACAGGAACGATCGCCATGGACCCAAAAACCTGGTTCCTGTTGGAATGGACTCAGTAGAGTAGTGTCATCATAAATTACTCGAGAGAATCGGGAGAATTGAAGAAGTCTGATCATTCCCCTTTTCGGGAGCGCAGATTCAGGTCTTGGTCTTCGTCTTCTCGACTTTCAATATTTGCTCTCTCCAACCAACGTCACTGGCCCATTGTTCATCTTGACCCCTTTTCTGTATTCGGATGTTGCTCCGAGACGGCATACAATATCAATGAACGAGGAATGTTCTTTCGCACGAATTAGCCGAAGTTGGAGTAGCTTTAGGGTGCGCGCCTGCACATCCCAGAGCACGCGGCTTGACATCGACAACTGCTTAACCAGTGCTGGCTTTCTCTTTACGAAGTACCAATCAGTCTACGGTCATAGCTATAAAAAGTCATGAAGAGTTGAGCGACGCAATTTCCGATACAAATTTTGGGCGTCGGCATGACATGCGAGGCTTTCCAAGCTGTTGCCCTGCCCAATTGTTATTCGGTGTAAGTACACATTTGGGAGCTCATCTCATATATGTCTTTCTATTTGCTTCGTTGCAAACGGCAAATTCCGTGAGAAATCACTGCGCAGTGCGTAGACTCTGATATAGATCCAAGTAAGCCGCGATTCCCTGACTTCTTTCTAGGGTTCTCCTTTGCCTGTCGGGACCCTTGGGCCGTGAAGGAATTACCGCAAGCGCCACGCCCCTAAGAAGCGCGACGATGCGTTACTGTGCAGATGGTGTTGAATTTGGGACTTATTATTAGCCAGATACCGCCCTTCTTCTTCCGGCACCCCCATCCTTCCTTCCGTTCGGAGGCTCTTTGCGTAGACTCTCGTCTTCATCGCATCATTGAATTATATTCGATTGCTGGAGCCACGTCCATGAGAATCCGGACACCCGCCAGCTAGCAAGAGGGTTCACCAATCTTCGTGGCAGATACCGCGTGAGGGGTTATAATCCGCGTATTAATTTGGGACCAGCAAGCATTCAGATCAATATGCGCTCCGGAATAGACTGCAACATCCTAGCTGCTTACGACTTTACTTTCTGAAAACGAGCCCCTTGTCTCTTTGATGGATATACGACTGCTCAATCAATACGTCCATAGTAAGTCTTCAAGGTACCTCGAGTGGGCTGTTCAACTCCATTGAAGCTGCAGTGAGTAAGGTAGTCTTGGTTCTCTGTTCAAATCTGCACTTATGCACTGAGAAGCACATTGAGGCGCGAAACGTGATCAGACGCTTCCTAGGGATTAAACCGCTTATGGTCTGCAATGCATGGCTTGAGAGCAGGACTTCCCAGCAGGTTCACCCATTGAAGTCAATCCTTGGGTAGAACTTTATGACTTGAGAACGTACGGAGTATGAGATGCTGGTCAGGTTCTGGATGTACCCCTGACCCTGCTCCTGTCTGTGCAGCCAGGCACCTTTTCGTCGAACCCACAAACCTCCCTACGTGTGGCTCTGCATGTGCCCACTGCCCGTACCCATGCCAAACTCCCAGTCAAGCCAGTCCTCTCCACCTTTTCTTCACTGACAGCTCTCCTACAGTAAATATCAACGTCCAACGCTCAGTTCAGTTTCGACTGTAGTGCTTTTGCCTGTAAAGGCTTTCGGCTTTCGCATATCACCAACTCGCAGACCCTCCGTTCAAGGGCAGGCACTTGAAATTCGGGCAATTGCACTGTAACAGTTGTGGATTAATCTTTCGTCGTCTTGTATTGCCGCTGCCACAGCGTTTGGCCGAATGCGACTTACGTACCTTGGCAGATCACATCCCAGGGTCCTACGATTTGGACCTTAACCCCGACAACTTGTCAAGCTCTTGAACGGCATTTCTAACTGAAGCAAGATAATCGCTGGCTTAAGCCGTGTTTTGGGAGGTAGTCGCGGTACTCAAAGTGCATGCACTGGCATAGAAACCCTATTGTTGTGGGAAATCCCGCGAACCGCGAAGCTCTCGGCGACGCCACCACCACCACCACTACTTCTCAACGTCGATGCCAGGTTTTTTTATCCTGTCCTCAGATCATATCACATCCACAAAGACTCCCGATCGAGCACGACTGGAAGTTGACCCTGGTTTCCCAGAAATCCTCCGAAGCCTAACTAGGCTTACAGGGACCATTGGAGTACCTTCCCTGCTCTACAAACCAATACTTATCCAACCGACAAGGAACGCTAAAGCAGAACTTCGATAGCTTCAGTGATCGACTCTGCGGCAAGTCAGGGACCGGATACTACCTAAAGTCCCAGTACATCTTCGAGCGGCGAGAGGCGCCCGGAGGAATAAATATCGACAAGGTCTGAGATCATCGCGGGACGGTACTGTCAAACTTTGGACCTTTCACAGGCTTGGCTTGGCAAGTGATTCCTTTATTGAGGAAACATTTCTCGAAAAAGTCAATCCAGCCGACCGGTGATTCTAGCGGAGCAGGGTGTTTCGGAGGGATTCACCCGTCGAGAGTTGATATTCCAACGTTCTTCTGCCCCACACTATCTAGAAAATCCAGCTTACTTTCGTCTGCACTTGCACATCGAGTCGAACTTTCAACGTTCCCGCCGATTACCCGCCATCTCCTCCCTTGCTAGGTTAGAGGGATTGCGGGTTTTGGGTCGTGCTTCGTGGGCGCGGCTGGGATACCACTTCTGACTCTCGATTCACGGCGGTTTCAACTTCGTCTTGATGAGTCTGTTGCGAAACTCTTTGACTGCATACCCCATTTACATATTCAATCGTCATGACAGAATTCAATAACCAAGATCCAACACGTCAACCAGCAACTGGATTCGACCCACCGGCAGTATCATTTCGGACACCACAACATAATCCGCATCCACCGCTACCTCACATGAGCTCCGCAAGTTCCTACGTAGACCTCCAGTACTTATTTGGCGTCCAAGATCCAACGATGCTTGTGCCAAAGCAGAATCGAAATAGAAGGAAGCCAAACCAGGGCTCTGACAGTGTTAAACATCGCCGGACTCGATCTGGTTGCTATACCTGTAGAAGTCGTCGTGTAAAGGTATGAGCAGTATGATCTAGACCATAGTTCTTGGCTTACTTTTCCAGTGCGACGAGTCTCGACCAATTTGTGACAGTAAGACACCCTTTTGTGTGAATTATAAGTGACTGATTTTACGGCACCAACAGGATGTAAGAAGGGGAGTCGAGATTGTGTATATCCCGAGACATCGACATCGTCTAAAACGGTTGGATCCGGCGGTGGATCTTCCAGAAACACGCAACCTGGACCTCACGAGAGTGCTGGTTTCTCGTCCGATGACTATGAAGACGAAGGTGAACCTGAGCGGCTAGAAGCCATACCGGATGACGACGAAGAGCTTCAAGATAGCTACGATGGTGAAGATCTCTCCAAGTCAGCCGTGCAGCGAGATAGTGTTGGTCACTCGATCAGTGGTCAGAAAGCGACCGCAAGGAAGAACTCGGAAACGCCATCTTTGATTCAAGACAAAGGCGCTTCACCTACGCCCTCTACAGAAGGCTCTGTTGGATACGGCGCCCATCAAACGATGGGCACATCTCGACAACAAAAGCAGAGTGTTTCCTCATCGCCTGATGCCGATACTTTGAGAAGCGACTGGTCTCATCTACCCCCTGATCTTCAGATTTACTTGACATACTTCTACGAGAACGTCACTCATCTTCACTTCTCTTTGAAGATTGATTCAGACGACTTTCTAAAGACCTTATTCATCGATGCTGCACTCAGAAACGATGCTCTACTTCATGCCGTTGTCGGATTCGCCGCATTTCAACGCACACTCCACAACCCCGACGGAAAAATCCAAGATTTCCTCCAGTATTATAACAAAGCTGTTTCTCTGCTTCTCAACTCCCTCAAAAGAGGCGATAAGCACAATACCGGCACACTACTGGCTATATTACAGCTTGCCACGATTGAGGTGGGATTTGAAAGCATCGAATCAACGGTCAGACTAACGGAAGATAGGAATTTCTTGGCGATTGGATCAACTTGCTCGGACATCAAAAAGCAGCTTATGAAATACTGACAGAACTATATACTCCTCAGACGATCATGCAAAGCCAGTTGAGCCGTGTCATACTTGGTTGGTACATGCGATTTGATGTCTTCGCGGGCCTTATGGGTGGGTTTGAAACAGTTCTTTCAAGAGAGTGGTTCTCCAATGTTTGCGACTATACGGAGCAACAACTTATCAAAGAGCCAGCAAATCTAAGCTGGACAATTGACCTTGCAGTAGGTCAGCTCCGTCTCATCGCCATGGACATGTCACTAGTCTTCGCAAAGATTGGGAAAGGCGAGATCACTTTCGATCAATTTATGGGCGAGAATAAAGCGATCGAAACGAGACTTCAAGAATGGAAGACGAAGATGGATCCTGCTTTGCAAGATAGTCGGTATCTGGTGACAGACTTCACCGGCGCTCGTCCTGTTGGCCCCGAAGATATTGTTGACCCTTATATCCCTGGTAGAATCTACAAGGGACCACTTTACGTTATGAACGTATGCTTGATCGATTGGTATTCTATCAACTTGATGCACAGCTATCAGACGGCTCTTACAACCCGGTCACCATTACCTCCCGAACTCGGTCGCGTAGCATATGAAACCTGCCAATTATACGAAGCCATCGAATTCTACCCAGGAAGTCCTTCAGGTGTCATTCTTGCTCTGCAAGCAAGCCTTGGTATTGCGTGTTTGTTCCTTCCGAGGGATGAGCGACATGCAATGTGGGCTCGCCACAAATTAGCTATCGTCGAAGCAAATGGGCGAGTGCCAATCCATCCGAAATACCGTCAATTTAGCTGATTGCTCTATAGTTACATATATCCCTACAAATTCCGGACGAAAATGGCAGACATCTTCCGCGACAGATCCTGCATGCACTGGTGGCTTCCCAACGACGAAGGCTATCTACCCATCATACGATCCATTCGTAGGTTCGTAGAGGAACGGACCTCCGCTGCCAAAGATCTCCCTAGTGAAGACTTGCGGGACATGAAAGCTATATTCGCTTCGCTGAAACTGGACGATGACAATTCAATTCAGTCACGGAATGCGGGAAAAGGAGTGGCACAAGTAAGACATGTGTCCGTTACTGGTGGACAAAATACTTCAGGCAGTATGCAAGGATTGGGAGGATTGCAAGAAGCCGATACGTACCAACCAGGTTTTGACCATGAGCAAGGCTATTGGGGCGGAGGACAAGGTGGAGGCCCTAAACCTGATAATCTATGGTAGCAGGCTCTCGGCTACCAAGAGATACGAACAATACAGCCTCTTTTTGAGATGAACAGATTCATGTCATCACCCTGAGCACTTGTATGTTCTTCGAGTCCTCGAGCTGCATCGATACCAAAATGACTACTTCTAGAGTGTGTAGTATTGTTCGAAGAATGCCGAGGATAGATATATGTAATTATCATAGTCGGGAGCAACTTGCAATGAAGACAGTCACTCTTCCACCCGTGACCAACTTGTGAGGTTATGGGCCAGGACCAGGTTCGAGTGCTTGATTGTGGCCAGCTTGGCCCAGCAAATTTTACACATCCTCTGCAACTGGCGGAAATAGCTTCAAGGCTGGGCCACTGCGTCAAACCGACTGGGCATCACATAGCAGACAGCGAGCCTGAGTACCAGCAGAAAAGGTCCACTGGATCTGACCGTACAACGGTACGGAGTTTATGAAATTGACTGGCTGGTAACCTGCTCTTTGTATAAACAAGCACATGAGACGATACAAGCATCAATTCTGATCCTGTACGAAGCACTGCGAAGTGGTCGGTACTTGCCGGCAGTAGTCTATTTCCGGTAAGCGTAGTGCCATCAACAGACAGCTACCCCAATTGAATCTCAGAAAGATTCCAAGAATATATTCATTCTCTCCTCACAACTCGTCAGGTCGAGCACGAAAACAACCTTCCTTAAGACTCCAACATCCGCGAATCGTCACGCCCCCGCACATAACGACCACAGTCATGAATAGGCCAGGTATGGAGAGGACTTCCATTACTTTCTCTTCCTTCAATGCCCGCAAACTGGTACATGTGAGGACATGTTTGGTTTGCGCCGGTCGCTGTCGCCCCAGCTCGCCCTTGGAGGTACCGCAAACACTCTGCTAGCTGTGCGCTGTTCAGAGGAGCTTCGACTGTAGCTCCCGGGTAACAAAGGAGCTTGCAATCAGGCTAGGACAGCGAATGTTGGAGAGCATGTACAAGGCAACTGTGACAAAGCTGAGAAGTTCACTTGGGTCTTCTAAGCCTCACATGGCTCTGTTAGCAGTTGCTGCTATTCATTACTATCCCGAAGCACTCTCACCATGTTGGTGTATACAGGATAGCAATCGCGCTCCCTTTGGACATGTTCTTAACTAGCCAGGACACCCTCAGAGTATTGAGACCTTGCTAATTGATTGCTTCTCCAGGTGTCGGACCACAGTCGCTGCGCGGACTTCCCAGCGGCTTCCCAAGCCAGCAGCAGATCCCCCAAACAGAAGTGTGTCAAGCAGATTACCACCCAGTGGAAAGATGGGTACGGATGCTTGTTGGACGATGGGAGTAGGATGAAGAAGTGCTGATGGTTGTTTGTGATTCTAGCAGGAAATGGCTCATGGGCTTTTGGAAGTGGTGTACCAATGGGTGCTGGAGGTGCTGGTGTCGGCAACCCTCGTCCAAATAATGGCTCAATGTCGAGTTTTGCGCAGACCATTGGTGGTTCATCCCAACCGGCAGCATCACTGGACTTGTCGTAAGTGACAACATTTTTTTCTTATGCTTGCCAGCTTTGTATTCCCCCACCCATAGCCACTCCAGAAAGCTCGACCAGCACCGAGACAACTGATCCTTCAGCACGCCCTGAGCTGCATGCCGGCACTGAGTTACCTGCCATGTCCGAGTCGCCCCCCGTCTCGCGGTCTCATTCAGCTCCGGTAGTTTCACGTGGCCCACGAGTACCAATTGTCGCCGACAAAAGGTAGAACCGATTCAATGATACCAACCGGCTCCCACAACCACGTATTCCGAGGCCGAGCGGCACGTAACGGAGCGCGTTCTGACCCAATATTCATAATCAAGAAGTTCTCTCGATGTGTACCAATTGCTAACATCAATCTCTTCAGCGAGTTCCCTTCACTTTCCAACAACCAACCCCAACCAAGCCAGTCCACCTGGGCTGCCGCCGGTGCTCCTGGTGCTCGCTATCAACCTACCGCAAACTTGAGAATGCAACCTTCAGCATTATCCTCCCAACAACAATTAAGCGCTCAACAGCAGACGCAACAGCAGCAAGATGATCTATTCAGCTCTTCGGTTCCAAGCAGCGCAGGCAGTTTCCGTTTCGGTGCCCAGAATGCTGTCGGTCAAGCGTCTCAATCAATCAATAATGCTGATGAGTTTCCTCCCTTGAGCCGTAACGCCAATGGAGAGATTGGTCAAGATCGAAATTCGAATATCGCTCAAGGTTTTGCATTTGGTCCATCCAATGGTCTTAACTCTGCCAACCAAGCTCAGCCAAGTCGGAGCAATGGTCTCTTGGACGCATTGTCTAGCAACAACCGTATCACTTCGGGTCACCGCGTTGCATCTCCAGCGAGCTTATCAGGTAATGTGATGTTTCACCGTCTAAGATAATTTGCTAAAGTGGCTGAAGGCGTTTCCAATTCAAGATCCCCAATCGAGACTGGCCGTCAAGGCTTAGGTCGACTCACTGACAATGACACACTCGTGAGTAACGTAATCCATATTCACTCCACTTCCTAAGTTGACAACTTCAGGCCTTCCAGAGCACACAGATTGGTTCTTCCTCAACTTCTGGTCGTGAGAATACAGCAGGACAATCCACCATCAGCGGCGCTCCCAGAGGTCGGCCTGATTCGGAGCCTTTTACCCAACCCGCTGATCAAGCCGTGCCGCGTTCACAAACTCTTGATTCTGGCGTTGATTCCTCCCAAAGCAATTTAGAAGGACAAGCAGCCGAACCCGAGGACCCCTTGGCGCACATGAGCGAGATTGACAAGTGGGGTCTCAAGGGCTTCTCATACTTGATGAACAACTACCCAGATTATGCCGCTATGGTTACTGGTCAGGATCTCAACACCCTCGGTTTTGATCTCAGCTCCTCCGAGTAAGTCTAATTCCCCGACCTCTCCACAAAGCATTGACACAGGACAGGCCCATTGCCACGCAAGTCTACTCGCTGTTTGATAATGAGCCTCCGCGACCCGCAATTCCTCCACATACCCTCCCGGAATGCTATCGAGTACACAATATCGCGCCGATTGAGACGAAGATGGGCAACTTCAATGATGAGGCTCTACTCTACATGTTCTACAGCAACCCCGGTGACATTCAACAAGTCATGGCGGCCCAGGAGCTGTAAGTCAATTCTGCAAGCTCCCATGGGTCAAATATGTCTAACCAAATCTGTAGCCACAGTCGTAATTGGCGATATCATAAGAAGCTACAACTCTGGTTAACGAAAGATGAGATGATGGTTCCCCAGAGTCTTGGTAACGGCACTGAGCGTGGCTACTACATCTTCTTTGACATCAAGCTATGGCAACGTGAACGTGTAAGTTAATGCACCGTCTCGGCTGAATTACAATTAACGTTACGTAGAGAGAGTTTACCCTCATCTATGATGATCTTGAAAATCTGCCTGCCCGTCCTCCTTTGGCTTAAGTGTCTTGGCGAACCTGGAAGTGCTACGTTCTGGCTTTGTTGGCTTCGTTGCTTTAAAAGGACACTTCTTGTTAGTAGCCTGCTTTGTAGAGCGAAAACTGAGTGCACTTTTTGGCTCCAGCGCCGCATAGCTACACTCCTGGTTTCAATGAGCTGGCGATTTGTTTGAGTTTTACTGGTTGTATTTGTGGGATTAGAAATCCGAATAGCATGGGTTCTATGGCTGGCGTTTTTCTTACGTTGCCTTTACATACAATCGGCGTATTTATGGTCAGAGGGGACCTCGCGAGTGTACATGGCGTTCTCATCCGGCACGGTCATAAAGAGGCTGACATTGAGCGGAAAAACATGAACAAAGGGATGAGTTTTGCATTCTAGCGTTGATGCTGGATCGCTACAGTAATCCGAAATATATGAAACATGAACAAATAACTCTCTGCTGGTGCTCATGTGATGTCTTGCGGTTAGTAACTTGATGCATTGCTTTTCAGAAGTGGTTCGCAGATAAGTAATGGATTGTGGCGGCTGTTCCCGGAATCGGGTTCCACGCGATACCACCAATCTCTAAACCTAACGATTACCACATATTCTGACTTCAACGATCCTTCAAACACCCTACTGGACTGGGAATACTCTGAAAGTGCTCATACGCACCTACAGACTGTGCGTCACCCGCTGAATTACGCAAAAAAACAGATAATTGTGGTCTGCGACGTCAGACTTGCCTCCATCCCAACCCTCCCTCCGATTTCACTTAGGGTTACCAAAATGTCCTCCTCAGATCAAACAATCAATATACCTCAATTGATCCTGATACTTCTCCTCGGCGGTCTCGCGGTTCGGTATTTCTTCTTCTCTTCAAGCCCGAGTGCAGGCCCAAACAGAAATGGTTCGTCAGCAAACAACCTCAGAGCGCGAGAAGCGGACGTAGAACGTATACAGCAGATGTTTCCGCAGGTGTCGAGACGGAATATCATGTGGGATCTGCAGAGGAATGGAGGGAACGTCGTGGCTACTACGGAGAGGATCCTGAGCGGAAGGGGGTTGGAGGTTGTGAGTGGTTTTGTCGCTATACTCTCTCGCGAGATGTCCATGAGCTTGCCTTTGGATTTGTGATTATGTCGATGCTAATGTTCCCTTGAATAGCCACCGCAGTCTTTTCAACCGCCTCTGCCAGTCCAGGTCTCTTCGCAGGCATCCCCATCTTCCGCGACGTCAGCGAAGCCGTCGCAACCCGATCTCATCACGCGATACAACCTGAAAGCGAAATTGGTAGATGAAGCGAGTCAAATGGAACAGACGGATGCGGAAGGAGAGAGCAGAGGAAAGCAGAGGCAAGCTTGGAGCTCGAACAAGGGAGAAAGGCAGGCGCTATTACAGAAGAGAAGGGAGGAGATGATTCTTGCTGCGCGGAGGAAGATGGAAGCTAAAGTCGCCGCAGAGACTGGGCAAGGAAAACCGGATGCTGGAGTGAGCTCCGGGTAACGAAAGCTGCTGGGAAAGACTTCCGTATGTACATTCCTTGTATAGGTGCCCATGAGAATTGCAATGGAACGGCGCTTTTTGGAAGAACCTTTTTGACATTTAATGTGTACGGGTAAAAAGTTCTACCTGTACTCGTTTGAACCATTGTCTCTCTCTTGCTGCGGCCCACTGGACTGCCTGTCTTTTCAAACTGCGTAGTTTTGTCGGTCTGAAGGGAGCAGCTGTCCGTTCAGACGGCTAAACATTACTTCTAGATGATGTTTCATACCTCGCGCAGTAATGAACGACACTGATCGGCATCGACTCCGACTCGGTGAAGGAGTAAGGAATAGCTTAGTATTGTGAGATATGAAGAACTCATTTGAGAGATCCAGAGTGGGTGTGGGCTCCAAGGTCGAACTAGATGGCACTTTCGATATCTAAACGAGAGCTGGAATGGCAAGTCTGCAGCAATGCTTTGCTTCCCCAGCGGAGCAGTCGTCAGAGTTCAAGCCTTCGTGGGAGATTATGACAGGAGGGAAAGATGAAGAGGAAGCCCATTCTCTTCTCGACGGGTATCAATGCCCTAAAGTGTAACTGTACTTCAGACTAAAGGCCCTGGGATGGTTGGTAATGATTCATGGCGCGTGACCGCCTTTGCCCCGAACAACGGGCACGCTCGGAAGGATATATAGACCCAGGGTCTCTCATCCAATATATCTGAAGTATTTTATATCGAGCGTTCACTTTACTCAAAACATGGAGCCCATTTTGTGCAACTGCTTCGTATTTACCAGGTCTTCCACCACTTCCGAATGATCTCGTTTCAACCACGAATCGTTCAACAACCTCGTACCAGCTTCTTTCCCTCATGCTTAGCGTCATATACTAGTTGCACATCTCAGTTGGCTCAGGTGAAGTTTTGTATTGTTTGAGCCCGCCTGATGCACTTGAAGTCCCCATCTGAGAGACTTCTGTCAGGTTGGTGTGTCTACGGCAGAGGGGTGGGAATTTTCTTGACCTTCAAGTCAAGACATCTCGCCTCTCACGATCTTCATATTCAAGAGGCTCGGTCGTTCCAAGAGACCTGTCGTCATCAGAAATGAAGACGGGCGGTAGGAAATGGAGTCCAAACCCTTCCTGCCTGCCTTCTGTTGTTAATTTGATTATCGGCGAGGCTGTGTCACGTCGATTGATGCCCAAGTTCCTAACATCGGCCTGAAGAGTAAGTAAAGCACTATGGCTCAATGACTTGTCGGCTTGAGAGTTCGATAACACAGGGCGGAAAATGTTCGTGGGAAGCCATGCGATCCATTTGAACGTTTCACCGCAGTACTCTGCGTCACAAAATTTGAAGCGCTGAATTTCTTGATGTCAGACTACGTCCGGGCATCGACGTTTTGTTAACGAGCTTAAGCCCTCCTTGAAGACTCCGAATCCGGTTCAATCAACTCCTTCCCTGGAAAGCGACGACAAGCACAACAGCAGTGATATGAGCCCACCACTCTATGGCATAATACGAAGGAGCTCTCAGCATCGGCAGATTCATGGAAGAGTTCCAAACTTCTACTTCGGCGTCGACTCTCAACACGTCTAAGATCGATGGATGGCTAGCCCTGAAGTAAAGCAATGAAATCAGCGGCGGCAGAATCTTTCCTAGCAAAGCAAATATGAAGGATGAGAAAAGGGTCAATGGCTGAAGGACTCAAGTCTCAGTATCACTTGCGCTGGAACGCCGAGACGTTACATATGCACTGAATGGATCACTAGGAGGGTAATGATGATGGGAGGAATAAGATCGACTACCCTGTATAAACAAATCTATTCTCGAGCCACTTTTACTCTCTATGTAGCCCTCAGAAATCCACCCTCCCAATACTCATTAGTGCTACCCAAAATCTCAGCCCCAACACTAACGCACCTCAACGCCGAAACAGGAAGTGGTATCAATCAAAACGCAACACCGACGCTATTTCTCCCGTGAACATGGCCATGCCCAGGTACCGACTCCATCCTCCACCTCTCATCAACACCATTTTCTTCCTCGCCAAAGGTCCGCATCCGCGTCAATTCGATACTCTTCTCATACCGCACCTCATCCAAACTCAACGTCCTAACATCCCCTGTCTTCCCTACACCACCAGGACTTGACTGCGGCGTCCAAGTCGTTGGCGCAGTGGGCTCATCGAGCTCACTCTCTAACGTACTGACTGTGGAGACTGAATCCAAACTCGTTCGCGTGGGCGCAGAGTGAGCCAATTCAACGCATTGGTAGAATCCTTCACGCGAGGTTACAGGTTTCGGCATGTTCGTTACGGAATCCAGAGAAATATTGCGGGAGTGCTCTGGAAAGAGCCAGTTTGAGACACGAGAGAAGGACTTCTTCTTTCGGAGGGGGGGACGGGGTGCTTGCAACACGAGAGGGAGCGGTGGTGGGGGCGGGAGGGAGCGTTCCTTCTGGGGCTTGGAGGGCGAAGGGGCTTGTGATCGTGGTGGGGTGTTAAAGGCTGCTGAGGCTTCGGTGAAGGAGTTCAAGCGTGTGGGAATATGGACTGTCTTTGAGGGGGCTGTTCTGGGACGTTGGTCTGCGACCGGCAGGGAGACCACGTGAGTTGCGAAGGACGGTCGAGGTTCCAGTCTCGGTGGTGCGGGCATTGGCATGGGTTCTGAGCATTGTTAGTAATTTGACACGATTTAAAAGGAGGACAGATGGACCTTGGGACTCCTCGTAGACACTGGTCACGCTCGTTGGTCGAGTAGATGTAGCACGGCTGCTCGGACGGCTGGAAGACAAGTAGACGCTACGTCTTTCCTCGATCTGTTCATCGATATCTTTCAGGCGGCGTTCCAACTCGTACCTCTCATGCAACGCTGATTTGACTCTTTCGTAAGCGGGAGGCTCGGTCATCGCTCTCAGTCGAGCATGTGGGGGAGCTTTCGGGAGCTCGTGCTCAAGAGCTGCTAATAACTCCTGTGTACTCAGAGACTCTGGCCTCGGTTTGAACTGGGCTGTCCACTCTGAAGATGCTCTTGAACTGGATCGAAGAGGTTTTCGAGCAATCCGGAATGATAACGCCGATTCGCTCCTTGAATGAGTAACTGCAGCTGGAGGATACGGTAAGGCCTTCATGTTGTCTGATTCAAAGGTCAAGTCGTCGGCTCCAAAATGTGGCAAGATAGGAGATAGTTGATTCTCAGGCATGTAGATGCTCAACTCCAATGGCCTGAACAACTCCCTCCGTCTAGGCATTGAATTCTCAACATGTCTGAAGTCTGTTGGCCCACTTATGACTAACTGATTCCGCGTCCTGCGCGGTCCATTATAGGCATTCAATTTCCTTCTCACAGAGAAGCTTCCTCGACTTGACGCACGGGATGCAAAGCTTCTACTTCGATCGACCCATTCTCGCCCTCTTGTTGTTGGCCTTTCCTGAGGTTCAGGCATTGGCGGAGGTATCAATCGTGGTTGATCATGCTCAATTCTCATGGGCTTCTCGACACCTGATTTGTTAGAGACTTTGACCGGCAGAAACCATTCAGACTTACCACGGATAGGCGCCTGCTCTCTAAGAGTCTCCCCACAACAACTCATCGACGAACTCAGCCATCCCATATAAGCATCATCAAGATACCCGCTTGAAAATAATTTCATGGCCGCAACTGCATTCCGGACTCCTCACACAGAAACAATAGAATGGAAACAACAGATGATAAAGCTATGGAAGCTTCATTGCGCAGAATTCAGATGCAAGAAACGGAAGCTAACAGCATCGGGGACGACAGTATCATTCGTCCCAACTCAGATGAGAGGGTCGCATACCATCGACGCGCCCGGAGGTTTTGGACATCAACATGCCAATCATTAGTTGTCGTTGTCTCCAGTCACTGGGTAAATCTGCATTGAGAGGCTCATGATTCCCCATGCATATCCACGCCTTGCCGTAAACTTCCACGACATGCGTGTTTCTGGCAAATGATAGGCGCTGGACAGCCACATCAGTGGCCAGTCGGCGGCAAGAGAACACGCCTTACCCCAAAAAAGACGATGAGTATTGCATCGTTATTTTAGGTTGGATAAGACAACGATTGTTACCGCCAATGGCGTTATGATGCTGGTACTATGAATTTAACTTTGAGACAAGGCCACTTGAGTCCCGCATTCGTCCTTATGGAGAGAGAGTTCGTCTGGAGCTGTTGATTTTTTAAGGGCGAAGTCGGTTGGACGGTGGCTATCAGATAGATACGTGAATCCAGCAATTCCTAGGCCTTAGGTCGCACAGGGTTACTACCTATCATTTGAGTCATTCTAAAGCCACACCACCTCATCCTGCGTAGTCCCTTCACTGGAATAACATTTGATTCATTCTTATCTTTTCTCCAGCTCCATGAAATATAAAGTTCCCCAGCTTGATACACTTTTGGATCAGTATATCAGGAGGAGTCTCAAACAGGCTAGGTCATCTGACAGTCACGTGACTCAGGTAGTCTCCTTAGAACCATCGAAATCGGGGTATCGTGTAAGGGCAGGTCCTCTGCGGTGCTGGGATTAGAGAATTGAAAGCTAGTCTCGTACATGCTCCTTTGCTCACATTTGTTCCAACTTTTAGGATGTTAATGTGTATTGCGCATTATTGTCAAGGTCATAGCATCTTACCACTTGAATCTGCAAGCCTACATATGTTGAAATCGCTTCCGTGCCTACAAGTTTACTGAAGCCAGAAGGTCCATTTGCTCAGCATAGCCGCAACAAGTCGTGAGTAGAATATCCGTTCTGCGCCCTGGACGCACCATTGGTTATATATCTCTCAGCTCTGACTTGATAGGACAACGCAATGTTTCGATGGTCGTATCATTTGCATTTGCAAGCTTGCTATAAACTTCGATAAGATCACGTTAGACATCAAGAGGCGGATTAAGAGGGCGACTATCGCGGCTTTCTCGTAGCCATTGAGCCTCACTACGACCCTCTCGGCGTCCTGGCCTCGCTCATACCAGACTGCGGTTTTCAAAAAGTTCTTGCAAGAGCATGGAAAGGACCTTTATGAGTTTCGACTCCAATACATCAACCTCACCCAACAACTTGACTTCTCGACACAATGAAAACGGTATAATGTCGTCAAGGCCGTTGTTTCTTTTAAGATTCTTCACTTCCTGCAAAGTTCTTTGCAGCTGGAGCCATTCTGTGATTATCGATTCAATAATGATGCCAGGGTTTGTGAATTCGAGGTCAACCCTACATTATAAAAATACTGCAAAGTCCATTGTCATACACATCGTACCAAACTAACAAGACGCCTTCTAAAAGCTCACTTGAGCCAGGTCATTTATCTTGTTGATATCGTATGACATTGTGAAGCAGGTTATTGGATCCACCAGGGGATACAATACATCGGCCACGGAACATAGATAGAAGGGAGCGAGGTTTCAGCTATGAAGTAATTGTACCTAGGGAGCTTGAGCCAAAAGACAATGGATGAAATTAATACATCAATGACAAAGAAATTGTTTTTAGCCGTGGGCTTGAGGTAATGAATTCCAAAATAAATACCCTGCACAAGTTACAAACAAGAGATTGATCGTCGACGATATTTCAGTGACTGATACCTTGCGCATCACCTATAACAGTGCTTTAAAGAAAATGCTCTAGATCGCACCTCAGTCAATTATGGATACATTAGAAGAAGTGGCTCGTCCTTGGATATCATAGTCTGGGAAAATTGAGAGAGATGGAGGGTGGTCAAAAACAAATCTTTTACTGCCAGCCAGTGCTGCGCACGGTCGTTTGACTTGAAGCTCCTCGCGAAAACAGAATCGTCAAACAAAACACCGCGACTTTAACAAACTCTTAAGAACAGCGATGACCGCATAGTCTTCGACATTAAACCGCTTCTTGCGAATACAGCATTGATTTCTAAAGCTAAGATGCTGTTCTCCGAGGAAGATGCGCCTCATTTGAAGGCGTTCATCGTAAAACGACTCGAGAACACATCTGATGCAGACGCCGATGTTCTGGCAGACTACGTTCTTGCGCTGCTTAGACACGATGGAGACGTGAACACAGTTCGCGCTTTATGCGAGGCTGAAATACCCGATTTCCTCAAGGAAGACTCTTCAATATTTGTCCAAGACGTCTTCCATGCCATCCACTACAAATCATACCTGCCTGGCGCACCTCCTCCCCCTCGGCGAAAATCTCCTCAAGCCTTTGCGCCGCCGACAGGTCCCTCGGCTCCTTCCTACGGAAATATAGGCATGCCAGGTGCTCCCGTGGGCCCGCAGAATGGCTCGCGGAAGCGTTCATACAACGAACGTGGAGATGGTGACGGGCAGGATAGAGGTGGCTTCTATGGTGATCCAAATGGCAGAGCTTTCAAGCAAATGCGAAGAGGAGGGGTGGGTGGAAACACGGGTCGTGGCAATTTTGACAATTTCAATGGCAGAGGTGGATTTCAAGGTCGACCGTCATCGATAGGCGCGCCTGCGCAAGGGTTTCCGATTTTGCCTGGTATGCCGAGTCCTCCGCCTGGAATGCCTCCTCTCGATCCGAATAATCCAATGGCTACAATACTTGCGATGCAGGCAATGGGGTTTCCTGTACCTAGTATGCCTGAATTCTCACAAGCATCCTCGCCTAGTGGACGTCCCCCTTCACAGGGCTCGCGAGCAAAGAGAGAGCGGTGCAGAGACTACGATCAGAAAGGGTTCTGCGCGAGGGGAAATACATGCATGTTTGAGCACGGGCAGGACTCAATATACGTTCCACCTGGACGCAATGGTGAGGAGTACGATCCAAGTGATGCGAGTCTCATGACGGGTGTACGAGGAGCCGCTGTGGTCCCTGGATTGGATACAGGCAATGGTTATTCCGGCCCGTACAACGCGCCGGAAACTCGAGGGAGAGGACGGGGCGGTATGAGAGGTGGTCGAGGTGGACAATCCAACACTCCAAACAGACGTGGTGGAAGGGCAGAATTTTCTTCGGACCGACCGAATTACGACAAGACGAGGATGACCATCGTGGTGGAACAAATCCCAGAGGAAAAATTCTCAGAGGATGAAGTTCGTGGGTTCTTCGCTGAATTTGGCAATATCGTTGAGGTAACGATGCGGCCTTATAAAAGGCTGGCAATTGTCAAATATGACGACTACGAAGGAGCAAAAGCTGCCTACAATTCTCCTAAAGTCATTTTTGACAACAGATTCGTCAAGGTCTACTGGTATGTCGATCAAGACTCGTTACCACAGCCGCCATCAGTGTCTGGATCCAGGCCTGCCAATGGTGCCAATGGTGCCAATGGAGGACCATCAGCTCAGACGGCCACAAGACCAGAGCCAGAGCCTCAAATTGATATTGAGGAGTTTACTCGCAAGCAGCAAGAAGTCCAGAAAGCGCACGAGGAGAAGATGAAGAAAAAGCTGGAAATGGACGTTGCGAAGAAGGAATTAGAAAAGCGCCAGGAAGAGCTGCTGAAGAACCAAGCTGAGGAGAAGCGAAAATTGCTGGAACGCATAGCTGCGAAGTCAGGTAAGACAGGCACTCCAATAGCTGGTTCGGAAGGAGGAACTCCGGCACCGACGGAGAAGTCAAATCCCCAGACCGAAGCTCTAAGAGCTCAACTGGCTGCTTTGGAGGCCGAGGCCAAGTCGCTTGGCATCGATCCAGAAACTCCTGAAGATTCTTGGAGTAGTCGTGGCCGGGGACGTGGCCGTGGTGGGTACAGAGGAAGAGGATCGTTCGCTCCCAGAGGCTTTCGGGGGGGCTACAGAGGTCGTGGGGCGCCGTATGCTGCCAGAGGTGGTGGAACCTATAATCTTGACAATCGTCCCAAGACAATTGGTCTCTCTGGTGTGGATTTCACGAATGCGGCAAAAGATGAAAGCCTCAGACAGTATCTCTTGGTAAGTCCTCTTGTTTCCCTTTAAGGAGTCAATGTACTGACGTATATCCAGGGTATTGGTGAGTTCACCGATATCAAAACCACTCGTGAGCGCACCGCTATCACTTTCAAAGATCGCTTTACGGCCGAAAAGTTCATGTATGGCATTCCTGGAGGAGAGATACCCTCAATTGGCAAGGTCGATATTTCCTGGATTCAAACACCTCTTCCGCCTGTTAATCCGGTCGTGTTGAAAACTTCCAAGGACGAAGATACCATGATGGATGAAGGCGATGCAATGGCGCATAACTCCAGCCCTGCTAGAGGTGGACAAGGTCACGAGCAACAAGAACATATTGACTATGATGTGGCTGATGAGAATGATTGGGGGGTTCAATAATGAGACAAAAGAATGGTGGTTATATTGCGCGTTCATGCATGGCAAGATGGAGGCTCGAACGAGAACTTGTACTCATACTGTACTACTATGGAGGCACGTCTGTAGACGCGAGAGCATAATCGCCAGATCTTCATATTTCAAGTACGGACTGACAATTTGACAATCTGACGATCTGGACGATGAGCATATATACGGAGTGTTTTTCGCGCCTCGGCCTTCTCAAACGTTTTTTGTTATCAACTTTTGAAAGTAAAGCAAGTGCTTATGTCCCCTTTATGCTCCCTAGGTCATCCTTCCACAATTATACATATCGATCTGTAAATGCCGACATCCCTACGCTTCCACAAAACAGGCAGGTCATCAGATTAGCCCCTCTCAAGACCGCTCCTTTGGAGCACCTGCAAAGATCGACAGCGGAGGACACTTCCGTATCTCTCTTATCGCTCTTGCGTACTCTACCTCAGGAAGTACCCATTATTATGGAGGATATTATTATTGATAGTGGTACTGGTTGGGTCCGGCTGTCCTCCCCGACCACGGCAGTTTTTCTAATAACTTTTCCGTGGTGTACATGTCGCGTAGCGTTTCAAGGAAGCAGGAAAATCCCACAACATTAAAAAATCAATCGCCCCTGACCTGTTGCACATCTCTTCGTTTACTTTCCATACGCACCCTCGATTCGGTTCTACTGCTCGTATTTTGACCACGAGCCAAGATGTCGGTAGCACCTGAGCTACTTTCGAGGAGACTAGACGAGAAGAAGGTGAATGCAGAGATTGATCCAGAAATCAACAAGTCCGGAGAAGATGGACATATGCAAGAACTAGAAGTTGACATGGATATGATTCTCAAAGATGATGGCGAAGAAGACTACGCTGGAGATCATTCTCCGTATCCAGAAGGTATATCCTCCAGTCTCTCCAGTTCTCAACGCCTATTGGAAATGAAGCCGCATTGTTCAACTTACATGCCTTCAAGTTCGTGCTGTCGTCCCAGAAATCGACGACCAAGCAACCCCGGTCAGCACGTTACGAATGTGGGTTCTAGGCATTGCCTTCACGATGCTTGGATCGGGGATCAACCAGTTCTTCAGTCTACGATAACCATCAGTTCACATTGTCGCACTTGTCGCTGAATTACTCGCATATCCTTTTGGGGTATTCTTAGCCAAAACTCTCCCAGTCCGCACGATCGAACTTGTTCGAATTGGCAAATCAATTGAACTGGCTAGCTGAATTTGTTGGCTGAATTTGTTGGCGGGTACATGTTCAATGGCAAACCGTCGGCGAGTACGTCCTACATACCTTTACGCTTGCTCAGAAGCAGCTGACAATGCTAAGATATGATTTTCAAGACTCTTTCTGTCGACGTAGTCGGGCGAGGAATCTACTTTGCACATGATGTGAAGCTCGGTCACTACATGAAGATCGCACCCCGCACTCTCTTCTTTGGCCAAGGAAGTGCAACTGAAGACCATACTCCCTCGTCATACCTCATCACGTCTAACATAGGGTTCAGATTCTTGGTGCTTTGACGCAAGTCGGCGTCACGCTCCGGGTGCTGGGCAATGTCTCCGATATCTGCTCAGCCAATCAAAGCAAGGGCTTCACGTGCCCCAACGGACGGACAACCTTCTCCTCTTCAAACGTTTTGGGGGCAATCGGTCCTGGTCGTCTATACTCGATAGGAAAGATCTACAGCGGGCTGCTACACTTCTTCTGGATTGGGGCTTTGATGCCCGTTATCACTTGGGCAATCTGGAAGTACTGGAAGAAAGACGGCAAAGGACGAGATTGGCTACGACTAACAAACTGGCCACTTATCTTCGTCGGTACATACAACGTCCTTCCTGCAATTGAGTGTAGAAGGGTTGATTCACTGAACTATGGGAATTTGGCTAGCTGTACATATTTATTCCTTCGTATTGTAGTCGATGTTAGGACTCTAGTCGAGCCAATCCCCTTGTTAATAAGTCGGCGATGTTGTCATTTGTGTCTACTCGTTCAAGAAATACATTTCCTTCTATGATCTGTTCTCGAATGAAGAGATGTCTGAGCACAATGTGTTTGGTTCTTGCGTGGAATTCTGGATTCTTTGAGACTTTCATCGCAGAATTGTTGTCAATCGAGATTGGAGTTGGTTGACTCAAATCAATGCCTGGAATCCTCATTGCTTGGATAAGACTACGAAGCCAAATTGCTTCCTTTGTTGCTTCCGTAGCAGACATGTATTCTGCTTCGCAGCTGGATAGCGCAACTGTCTTGTGTCTTTTAGAACTCCAAGAAATTGTACTTCTTCCAATTGTAAATATTCATCCACTCGTTGATCAAGTGGTATCTGTACAGTTTGACCAATCGCTGTTACACCAGCCTCTGAATTTTAACTCAATACCCCTTTGTCCTCATTTGAAGTACAGGCCAAGGTGCTTCGTTGCCTTGGAATAGAGAAAAATTCTCTCCACTGCTTTTAGGTGGTCCTCGTTGGGACTGGACATGTATCTAGACACTAGTCCTACTCCATATATAATATTCAGTCGTGCAACCGTTGAGAGATAGTTGATTAATCCTACCATGGCTTGATACGTTCGAAGGAAGTCTCTCTGGGCCGTCTCTGAGGTGAAATCGACGAGTCTGGTAGTAATACCTACAGGTGTGCTCAGGGTATTAGCATCTCCAAAGTTGACGCGATCAATGATCTGTCGAGCAAAACTAGCCTAATGAAGATATGTCCCTCAGGTAGCTGAACATAAATACCTTCGTCGATGGTACCGTGGAGAAATGCAGTTTTCAGCAAAAGTTCGTTGAAATCAATACCCGGGACTTGTTCGTAGCAAATATATCAATTAATAGCTATCTTTTCACTAATTAATAACTTTAAGCTTTTTTATACGATTTAAAGAATTAAAGCAAACTCTAAATTATGTTAAAAAAGAGTTATTTAACATTTCAAAGTAGTAAATTTAAGAGTATTTAAGTAACTTTAAGCTGGCTTAGTATTTATTCGGGTATTTAACCAAGCTAGTTTTAAGTAATACTCTCGAATAATTATTTTCCTTAATAATGTCTTATAAACTAATAATATAGTAACTGATTAAACTTATCAGTATTTTGAATTAAGACAAAACTAAATAATAGATAAATAGTATTCGCCCTTAGAGTTTTAAACTTTAACAATAATAGTTTTTAAGCAAGTAAGAAAAAAGTAATAAACAAAGTAATAATTTTAAAGGTAATTTAAGTATATTATAAGGAGTAAGCTTTAAAATTAAAATAAATAAGAAAGGTAAGTCGTCTTTATAATAATCCTTTAAGTAATACTAAATAGATTAAAATCAAATATTAAAAATAAAATAAAGTTAAGAAATAATATATTATTATAAGATATATAATATAAGATACAAATTATGTAGTAATATAATAACGAGATAAGCGATATAGAATAGTGCAAAATAAGGGACATCAACAAACTAATATAGTATAGGGTACCCGTATTCGAGGTTTCATCGAGATATCCTCGCTTTTACGCTTCCTCTCTAGCTTTACTGACCTCACATGCGGCGGCGGGCGGCGGCGGCGGCGTGACGGTAACATGATTTCCGCATCTGTTCTATGGCATAGCCCTTGGTCTAAATCCAACCGTCGTAACCACACCAATCCCAGAGCCTGAAACTCCAAGATTACATCAAAATTGAATGCCAAAAAGGGAGTTCATCTACATGCTGATTTGAGTATGGTTGCTGCCGATCCAAGTTTTCGTCTTCAACATTGGACCATGGGGACATAATGTTGTCAGCTATCAAGGAACCTGGGAACACCCCGTTTGTGCCTCGATCTCCGTCTGACATGCCTCGACATGCTTCACGAGGTCTTTTCATGAGTATCTCTTTCGACGCTAGGCCACAAGACGGGCAGCAGACAACAGCAGGCCAATTGAAACCGAAATTATGCCAACAGCATCCCAGCAACCAAGACAGAACTTGCTTTTTCAACGTTGCACTGACACAATCTGCATATCGAACTGTCAAACGCATACTGGCCACTTGATCGCCATATACTGACCGGTGTAGATAACGTTGCGCTGTATTAATGACGCACAATGCACTGGTGAGGCACCTCACATCAACTGAATCTGTATAGAGGAGGCACAGTAGAATTCTGTCAATGCAGAACGACCCCAAGCAAGGATGGTACATCGACTGAACGACAGAAATGAACTAAGGTGGGTGTTTAGGTGAGAGATGTATGAAGAAGAAGGATTCCTGTAGGAACGTTCCCGTTATATACACCCCTAGTCGTACCGTCCTTCCCCTAACGAACAGCAGATATCTGAACAAGCTTTTGCCAAGCATTAGGCTTACGGATAATTAATGGCACAGCACTAGCAAGTGGGAAACCCTTACTGGGTTCGATTTGCCTAATGAAGTACTGGATGTAGCACGGATGTTTGCGCTGATTGGCTTCCAGTTGTTGTTGTTTACCTGATCAATCGAAGCGCGAGAGATCCCTACTAGTCCTGTGTGATTACTTATGGGCGGTGTATGTGCTCGCTAGTAGCGCCCGAGACTTACTTAATTAAGCGTACAGATCAAACTACTTCCCAAATGTGCGGTACCCTTTTGTAGGGAAGCTGGCACATCAGATTATTTCCGAGCAAAAAGCATGTTAAAGCTTGTTACAGCTGATTGAAGCTTAACCTAGTTCTCTGCCGCCCTGACGTCACTAACTTCTATAGCATCGCATTAAGCAGGCTGGCCAATGGCTGGAGAAGACAAGATCACTCTCCAGGAAATGAAGACAAACCGCTCAGATACAAGTACTTAGCTTAGAGCAGCTTCGAGTGTACTTTTTTCTCCTCATCTTAAGCCACGAACTTTTCAAATCAACTATATCTCAGCAACAACTCATTCCTGTTCTCAGAAACATTTCAATCCTGCAACAAAAATGTACGGCATTCTTGCAGCTGTTGCGTTCGTTCTGGCGGCTCTGGCACAAGTAGTGAAAGCTGGTGTCGATGGACGCGCACCCAGTCTTGGGAGTGTGTTTACTGCTCATGGCTATGAGATTGCCGGCGGAGTCGCCAAGAAGCGAGCCAGAGTTGATGGAAACAATGTTCTTCTGAAGGATGACAATGGTACAGTCATTCTGGTCACAAGCAGCAAGTTCAGTATAGCTTACTGTAATTTACAGGCCGAAGCGTCAACATCACGGATTCGCAACTAGCTACAGCAGTCAGCGCTCATGGTAGTAATTCTCTGAAGAGGCACTCAGCAAACCCTGCCTTCTTGAGGAGACATAAGCGTACACCGGTCGAGATAGATCCTAGAGGAGCAGCTTGTACAGGAGAGTGTGACGGGCTTGATGGGGACAGCCCTTGCTATAGCGACGGTGATGGATCAAACTGCTTCTGTATGTACGCCTCTGGACCACATGGTACTGGAGGATTCTACTACTGCATTAGTTAAGGATGGATGGGATGGTTGCTGTTCTTGGGATTTACGTTCTACAACAGAGACCGGCCATTCAGATACGGAGAGTGAGTAAGTTGCGCAAGTACAAATGATTGGCGGAGATGCGGAGCAGGGATAGGAGGGTTAGAACATATTCAACATATGAAGTGGTTGCGGACTTTTAAGGAACAGGTTACAATATTTCATTTCCTTGCTCATTGTCAAATTACGTAGCTATGTAGTCACTGTCACTTCTGTGAGCATTTTCACTTATCGAAAAGCACTTTCACAAAGCAGTCGTACTGTTCATTACTTTGTGTATCCTGAAATAACTACATCTGCTTTTTTGGAACCTCAGATACAACAACACATCCTATTCTGAGTGTCATGCTCGATCGAGCAGCGGTATCCTGATCGAGGAAAAACCAATGGTGCAGAACGGCTGACGCTAATCAAATTAATTAGCGCCCTTCCTGCAAGCCAGAGGCATTTCAAGAAGCTTGTTGAACCCTGACAAACTTTTAGCAAGATTTATGGGCCAATTACTAGTTTTACCTGGCCAATACAGCGGGTTCGATGATAGGCACCGCTTTAATCCCTAAGTCTGCTATACATATATTGTCTGACCCTCTTCATAAACAAGCCATCAGATCGGATCAGAGTACAGCCTATAGACGAAAGCTGTCTTCTCACGCAATCCGTTTTGTTTTCGAGCAGCAACTAGAAATGAGGAATTTAAAGCCTGCCCCTACAATGCAGATCCTAGTACTTGGGATGGTGCGAACTGGCACTACTTGTATGCCCTTTGTGATTCTTGCAGCTTTTCAAAACTGACAGAGATCATAGCTCTCAGACATGCACTCGATGAATTAGGTTATCCCCGAGCTTACTACTGGGACATCATGGCACACGGAGGCCATGGCGAAATCTGGACGGGATTCCTCGACCAGAAATACAATCGTAATACTCAAATCAGCAAAGAAGATTTCGAGGGGGTTTTGGATGGTTATACAAACGCCGCAGATTGGCCGGTGTCGCTGTTCTCCGAGGACTTGATCCAGGCATACCCTGATGCTAAGGTCATTTTGACCGTGCGCGATAGCCCGAGTATCTGGCACAAGTCGGTTTGCGATACCATATGGTTCTACCAACGATGGAAGCACCAACCACGAGGTCTCCGGGAAAGGTGGCTGAGTTACACACAGAGCACTGGAAATGTATTCGACAAATTCTACTCTATCCTTTTCACGAGAACACCATTCGGGGACTTTGAAAACCTTGGCGAACAATGGTATCTGGATCACAACCAAATGATCCGTGATCTCGTACCAGCAGAGAGATTACTTGAGTATAACGCAAAGCAAGGATGGAAGCCGCTTTGCGAGTTTCTTGGAAAGGAAATCCCTGAGACTGAGTATCCGCGCGTCAATGAGACTCAAGCTTTTCGCAAAACAGTTGATCTCAAGTGGAAGCGTCATTACGCCAAGAAGTGTTCGGCATTCTTCCAAGCTTTTTCAATTCATATGCTGCTGTTAGCTGGAGTCCTGGGAGTTATTCACTATGCAAGTAATTAGCAAAGACGAGTAGTCATATGACCATATTCTATGGTCATGATTTCCTCACATCAAGCAGTCAAGATGTCCGTGAATCAGTCAGACACAGGAGCAGGTAAACTGGCAGGGTCTGGAATAATTGGTGGTTTCGAGTCAGTTCAGCTTGTAGAAGAAACACTTACCCAGTTTTCACACGGTGTTCACCTCAGTGAAAATGACACTCTTGGATCCGCTGTGGGTCGTCGCCACTGTGCTTCAATTCTTCATCATCTGCTGCAGCGTGGTAGACTGACTGTACCGGGGGTCGGCCATGAGAGGAGACTTCGACGAACCAAGACCCATGATTGTCACCTCGTCTGACACGCTACATCGGTTACCAATCTCTGTACTACGGAGATACAGCGCTTAAGTAAAGTAATAGCACAAGCACTGGCACCTAGTTCTCATCCGATGAGGCAGGGTATTTGATAAGAATGACAGTGTTGCTTTGATCTGTGCTTCCCAGTCAGGAAAAGTGAACAGTACGCAGGAGACTGCCCTTGCTAGAGCTATTACTTTACTTAATCGCTGTACCTCCGTACAAGTAAGGCACAATGCAGATCCGGGCTCTAAAGTATCGGGCCGGCCGGCTGGCGCTTTCACTTCGCTTTCGTTCTCTTTACAGCAGGGCGCTTGCTCACTTCCCCACGTTTGCTTTCCCCTGTCCAGGCCACAAGATCGAGCCCGTGCCATGCATCCTGCTGTCCCAGACTCTTTTAGCGTCGGTTATAACGGCGGACGAGGAAGGAAGGTGGGTCGCTGCTGTTGATCAGTATCAACGTAGTTTGGATGGGCAGAATGATCTGGTTGACTGGAAACAGCAAATGATTGCGCATCACATACGGCAAAGTCTCAATGATCGGCAGCTGTGACGTAGATGCCATCCAGATCCGCCTCCGTATATATCTATTGGCTGACTTACGAGTGCGGTAGCGTCTAGCCGTCGCGCGACCTGCCTTGTCGTTATATTATCTTATCTTTGTGACGATCTTGGAGATTTCGACCCATAGTGCGGGGAAAAAGATGGCTAACCTGTAGCCGATTCAGGATTGGAAGAACATGATCGTGGCGAGGTCAACGTAATCATCCTCGATTGGGGCAGAGGGAACTATTACCAGCCTGATACTGAACAAGCGAGAGCAGTGAGTCGATCCAGCATCAGGGTTCGGTCTGACCGACATGTCAAGCTCGAACACGATCCTTACTTTGGCTTGGTTGTGCAGAGCATGAGCAAAAATAGTTGGAGAGGAATCACTAGCGAATTGCAGCGCATTGACGACTTCAGCAGAATCATGAGCGTCGATCACTACAACCTCGCTAAGAGCGCTCAATTCATTGATTGGCAACTGATATAATCTCTAATATGGCGGCCTTGGTTCTTCCAGGGTACGAGATTTCAGTAGAGGAAACCAATTGATCTGACTTACATACTTGTACAGCCTCTGGTGTATAGCTTTCTGGTATATTCTAGATATTACCTTCGGAACTTGTTGAAGTATTAATAATTAAGCTACCCATTTTGATCGACTTATCAAAAAGGTACTTAAAACGATGACTAAAGAAATAGGAAGATTACAATATTTTAAATTACTTTATTTAATTAGTTTATTTTGGTATATCTTAATAAAAAGACATCAAAAGTTAACTTTATCTAATTTACTAAAAACGGTGTATAATCTTTTACTAGTTATAAGTACTTCGCATAATTTAAGATTCAAATAATATTTGCAGCTTCTTACTTTATTAAGAGCCTGCTTCCTTTTTCTTAAGTAGGTTTATTTCGATCCTCAAAATCAAAAAAGAAACGATCTACTTATTAAGCAATAAGAATACAACAAATTGAAGAGAGAAGCAAAACCTATTATTGTTACATAATATAACGTTAAGTCTTTATTACTAATATTGTGTTATTAATTTTTAGTGTGATTTCGACCTTTTAGTCGGGACTATAAGAACTTATAACGCAAACTAGTAACTACGTTTTTTTCTTTTCCTCTTTTGCGCACTTTAATAATTTATCATTTTATAATTATTTTATAACAAAAATAAAAAATATCGAAAAACGACAATTTATATACTTTAAGTACTTAATAATACAAATAATAAAAAGTTTATTTTATCAAGAAAGTTAAAAGGGGAAAACAAATTTTTTTTTAGCGTATCTTAAGGCACAAGATACAAGAGATTAACAATTAGTAATAATTTAAGTATTCTTGTGCAACAAGATTGCTAATGAAGCAGGCCCTAAGTTAAAAGAAAAGAAGAAGGATATTCAAATGCAAGGAGGTAAGCATACAATTTACTTTAACAAGTCTGGATTCCAATATCCTGTGCGTTGACCCATGATCCAACACATAATCTTTTTGCAAATCGAATCTCGGTACTCTAATCAACACCAACACAATGGAAAAAGACGGTGTTCAGATCTTACTTCTTGGGCTACCCCGAACTGGTACTACATGTAAGAAAGACTCATCCGATTTCTTATTGACATATGCTCTTACTCGAAATATTCCGGCCGTTGTTTACTGATACACAATGGCGCAGCGATTCGCCGTGCGCTCGCCGAACTCGGATATCCTAAGACCTACTGTTGGGATTTTATGTGTCGTGGTGGAGGGCGCGAAATTCGCTTTTGGGCGCAACTGTTTGAGCGGAAGTTCAGCGACGGTAGCCCTGTCTCTAAGACCGACCTCGATGGCGCCCTTCGAGGCTATGACGCTGTAGCAGATTTTCAGGCTGCTTTCCTGCCTGATGAGCTGCTCCAGGCGTATCCCCATGCTAAGGTCATCCTTACTGTTCGTGACAGTGTGGATGCGTGGCATAACTCGTTTGAGAAAACAATATGGGGTTTCCAGCAACGTAGATATCTGCCTCAAGGTCTTGTCCAACGGTTTTGGGCCTGGACAATGCCAAGAAATGCCTACAACGAATTATTCGACGTCTTGTTTGCCTATACTCCAATGGGAAATTTTCCTACAGAAGGGAGAGGCTGGTATCTGGAACATAATAAGAAGATCTGTACGACTGTACCACGGGAGAGACTACTCGAGTTCAATGCGAAAGAAGGATGGGAGCCTTTGTGCAGCTTTCTTGGCAAAGACGTTCCATCTATAGAGTACCCAAGAGCGAATACCTCAGCAGAGTATACACAGGCCGCCGAATCCAAGTTTTTGGCCTACTATAGGAAAAGATATCAAGATTTCTGGGGATGGTTCTCAATGGCAATGCTTATTTTTTCTATCATATTGGGACTTCTTAGCCTCTGGGGCCGTGTATCTGGGGGACAACGTTGATCTAGACTGTTGAAACCGAGGTAAGCATGGATGGGACCACTTAGTTATACAGAAGATGAGATTAAACTGACTTCATATTGCAACATGTGTGACGACGTAGAAAAGGCTTAGGCACTAAGTAGAAGCATGTAGGAGAGCGTCTCATGTGACTTGTATTGAACCTCTATGCTTGTCGGTAGTAAACCAAGAATATAAAATTCATACCCTTGACAGAGAGCGAGAGAGGGATCTTCTTCTCTGTAATGGTTTCAGAATGGTTCGCCAAACCCATCCCCTTAATTCCTCTGCCGAAAACACCCTATTTCGATCAAGCATATTCTGGTAATTATACCAACTGCATCTCTGGAAGGTCTATTTACATAGACTTCCCGACCAGATGCTCCGATAGTATTGCTTAAATCTTATGACAGCCTAAGGGTAATGGATGGGAGTAGACCTCTGGACAACCAAGCCAAATTCCGCCCACAATATCGCTAGGTCCTTTGAGAACTATTGGTTGAAGAGTTTGTTTCTTGAACTGAATCGTCTCTTTAAAGTCTTTGTGAGCTGCAGAATTTTCTTCCATGATTAAGCAGATGCACTTTCTTAGTGAAGATGTAACCATGCCTACAGGAGCCGCACAAGATTTCTGAGGAGGGGAATCAATGTGGAGTTCGGTATGTGTGTCGGATTCATACCCATACCATCTCAAATCTGCCAAGCCACCTAGCCCAGAGGCATCAGGATATCAAGGCTCAGGCTCGGAATGCTACTCTCGCTGATTACGCCACGTTGCAGCTGAGCTGACCCTCCAAGACCGACTTTAATAATAGGCCAGAGGATGCAATTCCAGCTATTCAGGGCCTTGCTATCCAGGCGGGATTTGCGTCTCGCGAGTGTGGATTCTACCTCTTATGCTGAGGCCCTTTTGGAGGATAAAAGGGCTTTGCGGGCTATCGTATGGTCCGTCCCACTCATAGCAGACCCCTACTTCGCTCTTTAAAGGTTAATTTCTAGGAGTTTGAGTTCGGTAAGATCAGACCGCAAGTCAGTGTCTCTGCCTCAAGTATCGATTCCAGCTTTTTTTTTCTTTGTACGCTGGTCTTCGAATGATAATGTCTTACAGAGCAACTGAAAACATGACTGTGCTGCTCCACAACTCACCACCTGGGAGTATCAGGACCTGGTAGGTATTCACCAACCTCTATTGCCAAGTCTTGAACTGCCTAGTGCTGGGTCAAGGGTCATATTTGCACGCTGCTTCAACTTTTGCTTCTAGAATAGACCATGAATACACTAATTCCAGAGGAATTAGATGCAGCATTCATGTCTATGGTCTGGTAATAGCGGCCTATTGATTCTTTCCTCTGAGTAGCGACTAAGGTGTCCGCTCAGAGGCCAAATGCTATGCTCAGCTGTCATGCTTTGGTTTCTTAGAATTGAAAATAAACCCCTCTATCATACAATATTCCACTTAGAGCATAGATGAAGGAGGATATCGGATGCCCCTCTGCAAACTCCTTCACCTAAGTTTGTGGGGCTATCGTATTATCTCTGCTTATGATCTTCATGCTTCAGTCCGTCATTTATATTCAAGCTTGCTAGTCAGGCGGACTTCTCTCTAATATTTCAATCCAATCCAAGACAGATTTAGTCGTCAAACATAATAGTGCCGTGTCCCGCCCACAAAGCACATCTGATCACCCATCAGTCAGTGACAAAATGGGTGCCAAAGACAATAAAATGGTGTGCTCCTGCTACAGCTCAGAACAACTTCATTCTGGGAGTAGGCGGTACAAATGTCCTCTCCGCAAAATCTGCCAGCAACTCTCCGATGCTATGACGCTTCTAAGTTTGTGGTAAACCAGACTAGGTAGTGTCTTGCATTACTCTCAAGCAGCACGTCGAATATAAGGATCACTAACGGTTGGTTGCGTAAGCCTTTAGCTCTGGGCCGGTTCTTGGGGGAAAAGAGAAAACCCTCTCGGTGAAGCCAACATGGGAGGTAGTTGTATACTGCGTATCGCTTCGTTGGCCAACATCATCACCACTATACAGATACGAGGGAAATCGACATCTAAGGAGGAGGGTAGACTAATGGGCGTCGATATATAATTCTTCTTATCTCCCATCTCCTCCACCTTCCTTATTCTCCCTTATTCTCTCCAACCATTATCTCACATTGTCCACCGACTTTATTCCAGTACCCAGTTTCCTTGAGGTCCAACAATAAAGCCCGATTTCGCGTCGTTTATCGACTACAGCTTTTACTTGCTACAACTTGCATTCCTTAGACTATTGCAGGTATAAGATACAAGGCTTCTCGCGAGGGCGTGATCGCCTTAAAGTGGTAGAAAGCAAAAGCTCACAAAATATTAACTACTTACTTAAGCACGCCAAGTAAAGTAAGAGTATTCCTCCCCTCCGGCTTAGACCACGAATCATCGTCTAATGCCGAGCTTATGTCTTGGTGTAACAATGAAGAACAGTAACCCGGTCATGAATTTTCAAATGGATGATATATATAGCATTGAGGATAATGTAGACAAAGAATTGCACCTGAAACTAAGTCAGAGATAAAGGCGCATTCATTAGCGAACGGGCCGAGAAAACTTGCCTCCTTATTAAGACAACTTGCCTCGTCCTACGCATAGGTGTAGATCTAAGAAGCTTCCCTTACCACACATTTTACTGTTTATAAGTAATACCCAGGGCCTCTGTATAGAGATCAGTGTAAAGAAGCGAGCCTAATAGACGCACTATAGCCCGAAGAAGCTGTCTTAGCTGGAAGTCACGTCGTTGGAGCCCGTCACTTTATCAAAAGAAATAACATCGAATTAGTATTACGGCACCCATTTCAGAACCCTTCGACGTCTAGCTGAGACTCGCTTATCAATATTTTGAAATCACGTGAGTAGAATCCACTCAATCCTTATAAAATCACCAAGAGAAAGATTGGTAGAGAATTAGTCATATGTCTAAATTGACGTTCCCATCCATACTGCAATATGAATGAAGTTCTGCAGATATAAGATTAGGTTCACTGGATAGACAGACCGTCCCTAGCGTGCTCATCTCGACGAAGCAGAGTATATCCAGAATTATTCGACAAGAGCCTGCAGATGCTCCGTTGTACCCATAGTACTAGTATCATAGCCCTTGGACTCAAGGTAAGCCTTGAACTTGTTGTCTTCCTCCTCGATGAAATTCTGGTCGATCTTGGGAAGACACGTTATCGCGATGATGGCGCTAAGGAAACACATGCCCGAGGAGAAGTAAAAGGGAATTTGCCCTTGACGAATAGTGCTGCTGCCTCCGTCTGCAATTAGGTAGGGGAAGATATAGTTTCCGGCGAAACCACCGAGCTTTCCGAATGCGGCGGCGATGCCGTAGTATTGCCCACGCACAGATGTGGAACTGGTCTTGGATGCGATAAGACCGATGTTATTGCCGGGGCCAATTTCGCCCAAGGCTAGAAAGATACTGCTTTCTGTTAGCTGCGGAACGTAATATGCATCTTGTTGGTGAATTTACCCATAGATGACGACGAAGCCGGCAACGTGTGCATTGGTGTCAAGGTATTTGTAAATGCCAGTCATGATAAATCCAATGGTACCTTGGAGAGTGACACCCACAATCAAGGAGTATTTCGGTCCGATCCAGTCGCTAATAAAAGCACCTATGAAAGATCCTGGACAGTAGAATGCATTGATGAGGGTTGACCAGCCCAATATTATCCAAAGCGGCGTGGTGGCGTTGCCAGAGGGGTTGAGGATCAAGTCCAACCACGCAGACGAGTAGAGACTGAATGAATAGGTCAACATATCATAGATGAACCAGATAACCGATACAGTGAGCAGTCGGAACCAGTAGTATCGGATAATCAGCAGGTAGGGGTACTTGTTCATCTTGTTGCGGCGGTATTCGACGGGCTCCTTTAGCTTAGTTCGCATAATGAGCATGCATATGGGTAAGACGGCACCAATTCCGAGCGATATACGCCATGCTGCTCTCAAGTGTTTTTGAGTGGTAGCTAGAACGACAATCATGGGAACCAGGGTTCCAGCGACGAAGCCAATATCCAGTTGAAAGTTGGTCGCGAAGATAAACCATCTGTTACGCGTGCCAGCTTTGAGCTCGGCCGTTGCTTCAGAAGCAGCCACACTGCCGGCGGGATATTCTCCTCCAATTCCAATGCCGACAAGCACACGGTATGCGGTCAGAGCAGCGACCATACCATCCAGGGTTCCGCCGCCGTAAGCACCAGCAGACAAAGCAGCGAAGATGATCATGATGGTTGTCGAGACCAAGAGGGAGTTCTTCCGGGACCAGTAATCACTGAGGAAACCAAAGCCAATCTGACCAACAACGGTACCGACAAAAGTGAGGGAAACGATGTTTCGGCGGGCATTGGAGTTGGAGAATGCATCACCATAGATAGTCTCGAGGATGGTGGTAGCAGATCCGATGACCTGTTAAAAGCTGGGTAAGCATACATTCAGAGGTCTTTGAGAGGTCAAAGTCATTGTGAGGTTTGGGGGGCCGGTGAGGAGAGTGAAGGGTGGGGGAACGAGGGGCATCGGTTTTTCTTACACTTTGAAGATATCCATCGGAGAACAAACCAGCACCACAAGCAAATACGGGCCAGATTCGCGACCAGAAAGAGGTAGGAAGTTCCGCGACAGAAACGTCATTCCTGTCGACGTAGTCGTCACTCTGGACTTCCCCAGGGGAATAGGTATTGTCTTTCTCCATCATGATGGAAAGCTTGCGACAATTGTTGGGGAGGTCGAGGAGTTGGTTGCGCCAAAGAGCTTGCGAGGGGAATGGACGATTATATACCTGCGTCTAGCTAGACATAGCGGCACTACGAGCTGGATCGAAATTGGAAAGGGAAGTTGAAGATCACGGCGGGCGCAACCTGGCAGGCTTGCAGCGGATGCCAGCGCGCATGGTGTAGAAGCAAGCAAGTGCGATAAGCATCATCACTTGGCTACATTCCAGCGCCTCACAGGCTCTCACAGGGTCTCTTTCCCAGTCAAATGGCACGTGGGCGGCAGCGTCTGAGGCTCCTCTGCTCCTTCTGGGTTAAAGGCTTAAAGCCCACTGGATCGATCCCAAGCCCGGACATGACCGCTAGAGTCCACACGCGCATGTCTGACGCCGCCCAGTTGGCTGGCGATGCAGTGCGTGCAAGCATCTTATGGAGGAAACAGCCAATAGTCAAGAGAAGTCAGATCAATCTCTGGACAGGCAGGACAGCCCACGAAGGGCCGCATCATTCTGCATGCGACAAGCTTTCTAGAAGGGAGATAAGGAAGGCCACACCTCCCCCACCACAGTTCTATGCCCCCAGTCAATCGGGAACGGCGTCGCCGAGGTTCAAGAGCAAGGGGCCCTGCGGGTATTACGAGATTTGCATCGCATTGAGACCAAGCTCCGTCGTGGGGCATCCAACTGTTCCAATAAGGGAATGGTCGAGTACCAGTAGCCAGCTTTTCTTGCAAGTTGCCTTTAAGTATGAACTACGAACGCCCTCGATGAATCTACAGAATCTACAGGTCGCAGAGTGAGCTGAAGCCAGGAACATCATCAACTCAAGTCTTGTCCGACTCTCTTGATCTCAGCCATACTCTCGATATCAGTAACGCCATATATTCTTCTATCTCCTCACCGAGGATCAAGTCCCTCCTCTCCACTAAAAGTTCCCTGCGTTGCAATCTACGGGTGCGATACACGTTGTGGGAAAAGCTATCCGATTGTGGAATGCATCCGAAGAGAAAGTCCCTTTTTATTGTGGAAACAGCCTTTAGTCTCCAATAGTAACGGTTTTGTAGATATGACCAGTCTGACAGATCAGATAGCAATAGCATTTGGAATTACAGGTGCTGGCGCCTCACTACAATTGATTGTCTCTTCTCAAGTTTGCTATCTAAACTTACCTTGACCACAAAATTCATTCGCAGCGTTGCCCCCACACCGATAGTACAATTGCAGGTAGAGGTCTACTGGTCTCTGGCTTCAGGACCGTTTCCTCGAATACACCGCCCACCACCAGCGCGGAATCATTACGACATCAAACAGGGGTGCCCAGTGGCCAATCACCTGAGTAGAATATCTTTTTTATTCTCTGAGGAGAACAGCTATCTATCTACCATGATAGAGCTTTTTAGACAGCTGAGTTATGTTCAGATCAATACCATCCTCTAGTCAGTCAGCTAGAATAGGATTGTAGTGTGAACCACAACAAAGGCAATTTGGTATGCTGGGGTAGGCAACTCGCACTAAATCATAGTATTCAAAATCCCATCATTTATTGCCTTCTGCTTTCTATTCCCCACGGCCCAGGAGAGAGAAGCATTGTGGGGGATACGCAGTTCGGGGGAACATCGACACCACGACACACATGGCAGACAATTTCAATTGACTGTTCAACTTCCTGGAGACTGGGGAATTGGTCTCCAGATATTGTGAGCCAAACAAAAAATATTCTGGGGCACTGCACCGATGGGGATTCGGGAAGACTTGGGGTTACCCAGTTTCTCTTTTGTTGGGTGACTTGGGTCCTATTGCAATACCGAGAATAATTCACCTGCGAAAGATGATGAGGATGTATAGACACCTTCACTGACAATGTTATTATTCCCAATATCGACCCCAGTTATCTGCGTTTCAAGCCACGGCACATCAACAACGACTTCTAATCCATTACTAACGGCAATTTTATTTTATCAATCAAGATTGTCCACGACGATTCTTTGGTTTAAGTAATCTCGTCATGTCTGAATACCCAAACAACTATTCTCCCCTTTCGCCAACACCCTTCGCTGGGAAGGTCATCACAATCACTGGAGGGGCTTCCGGGATTGGCTTAGCGACTACTCTTCTCCTTTAATCCAGAGGCGCCACAGTTTCCGCCTCTGACATCAACCCCAAAGCAATCGCAGAACTAGAACAGGTCCTCCAAGACAGATCCAGCACAGCTCTACCTGGCCAGAAATGGTTGACAAAAGTTGTCGATGTCGCTCAAGGTAGTGTCGTCCAGGCTTGGATAGACGAAACCGTTCAGAAGTTCGGCCATCTGGAAGGTGCAGCCGATGTTGCTAGAGCAGTCCACAAATATGCGCCACTGGCAGAAACAACTACAGAAGACTTTGACTTCTCATTCGACGTGAACACACCTGAAGTTTTCCACAAAGACAGAACTAAATGTTCACGATGTGAGAACTCTCTCTACATTCTAATATTTTTGTGCACAGAGTAATTATATAGCTCATCTAGTGTGAGAGGTATATATATAGGTGGTACAGCAGGTCTCCATAATATTATATGTGCAATAAGCATAATAGATGGAATCAAGCAGGTAGGAACAGAGGGAAAGACGAAAGCGACAGATCACGAGGTTTAGGTATTGGAGGGTTGCTTGTGTGATTTCAAGTAAAGAACAAACTGATCCACAAGGAAGTTATGCACTGAAACACGATCTAGTCTATATCTTTCGCGATTCCAGATACTTAAAACCTTCGGAAATGAAGCAACGCGATTGTTTATCATACAGTCAAGATCTCACTCGCTACAGTGAAAGCACCGACCGTAACACTACTTCCAATTTCGAGGCCCCATTCTCGTCCCATTTCTCACATCTCCAAGCCACAAAATAATCTGGCCGCACCAGAATACTCCCAGACTCTGAGATACCTCTTATCTGCGCCCAGTCACGATAGACATCTTCGTAATCTTGTCTGAACCCAATCGAGTAGGCCGCAATTGGTACCCCAAGCTTCGTCGAGAGCTCTTTCGCGGCGAGTTTCCATCCATGCCCTCCAATGCCAGTAAGTAAGCAGAAGTTGCCCTTGCCAGCTAGATCTATGGTTGAGATATGCGTGGCTGGCGTGGCGTGGTTGAGCCAGACATGAGGCAGGCGTGCTCCTGGATACGTTGTCGGATGGTAGTGCTCGAATTCATCTGTGGTAAAAGTAGGCGGAGCGCCTTGGTCGGACTTGTAGATGGCTGAAGAGTTGTATCGTTGATTCATTTCAATTCCAAGGCCGTGCTCTTCCCGGTCCATGGCTTTCAACGCAGCTTGGAGTCGCTCACGGCGAGCGAGGCCTTCTGGCGTGTCTGCGGAGAGCTCTGCGACGGCTGCTTTTCGTACAGCGACTTCGGCCTCTGTGACTCCCAGGATCTCCCAGATTTTTCGATGGTTGCGAAGGGATCGATTTGCTCTGGCCTCAAGTCAATAATTTTTCTTGGGAATGAATCGGGCCGAGGATGGCTTACTGGGTGATCACATCGAGTCCGACAGGTTGACGCTCAGCGTTGTAACTTTCCAGAAGTCCCTCACCGGCAATTCCTGTAGGGGAGACATGTTGTCAGCATGAGGTCTACGTCATGAGTTCATGGCCCATCGAACCTTTGAGGAGGTAGGAAATCTTCCAAGCAAGATTGTGAGCATCTTGAATACACGTATTTGACCCCAACCCGTGATTTGGCGGATGACGGTGCACAGCGTCACCTAGACAGAGGCTTTATACAAGTTAGCCACATCAAACACAGAGATGATTGGAGGGTAGCTGACATGTTTCCCTCAGAGTACCGAGCTGCAGCAATCTCGTTGATTTGCCAGGTGGAAATCCCTAGTACTTTAACTTTGACCGAATCGTCCCCAATGAATTGATGAGCCATTTTTAAATAATCATCTTCACTTGGTTTGACTGTCAAGTCTGCTCCTGGGCCAGGGAAGACGATGCATAACCACTCATGCCAGGGTTTCACCATTCTCATGCAGCCAATCCAACCGAATGATGGATGTTTTGTATCTGGTTGATCCGGCTGTAGGATCCAATGTAGATTGCCTTTCCGATTGTCCATGAGATGAGACATATCGGCCTCCATTAATATGTTAACGGCAAGCCCTTGGCCTGGGCGTACGATTAGTGGGAGATCTAACTGCTTCACTATTCTGCTGCGGGCTCCATCACAACCAAACAGATACTTGGAATGAACTCTGTAGCTCTGCCCCGTAACATTGTCGAATAATGTCGTTGTGATGCCACCGCCCTTCGTATCTTGGACAAATGACACGAACTCGGTATTCCACCGACACTTGAAACCATTCAACGTGGCGTAGCGCATCAGCAGCGGCTCAAGCAATGTCTGAGGTAAGTCAAGTGGTTCGGAAGGACTAGCAAGCTCATAATCGCCCTGTGGAAGTCAGACACAGCACGAGGTCCCCTGCGCAATAGTGGAAACTTGGTGCGTGGAACGAGCCTTGAATACTTACTTTCCGTTTCGGATCATTTCCCCAGCTGTAGATGCGTGCGTATTCTTCTCCAGCCATCGTGTTCGACCAGCGAGTGTGCCTCATCGAATCCCCCGTTGTCCCAATAGCGTAACAATCTGTATCAACGCCAATATCACGAAGGCAATCTACAGAATCAGAAAAAGTCCATCAGAGGATAGAGCAAGACGTACCTAGCGCTGCCATGTTCGTGATATGAGCTCTTGGAGAGTCCGCGTTGCCCGAATCTCGGCTCACGATGAGACCTTTCAGTCCTGGGAAACATTAACACTTCGTGTATCAGTCGCCTTTGAGGAAGTACTGACCATATGAAGCCAGGAAAGCTGCTAAGGCGCCGCCCGCCGGTCCAGTACCGACAATCAACAGATCTATTTCGAGATCTGAAGTCGATGAAGGCTTGGACGCCGCACTAACGGGAGGTGAAATCGTATGTCCATTCAGTCCATTGACTCCATTCGTTTCTGACATGATGTCCATATAAAATAACAATGAATCTACTTTTGGCACAGATTTGAGCTGAAGCTTAATGGGCTTCAGGGCTTTTGGAACTTCACGCTTCGACTCGGTTGTCTTTTATTTGATGCGTGCTCCAGCCGAATGACCGAATGGGGCTTGTTTCTCATAATTGTGGTACCGAGGTAGGTAAGTCTTGGTGCTTGATGCCCAGACTTAACTAGTTCTGACTAGTGACCACAAGTGAAAAACTGCATCCGGCTTAGATATAGAGATTGCAAAGGAAATGTGGATTGGCGAGTACATAAACAAGCTCTTGATTATCAATCCCCTATCAGACGAGGGATCAAATATTGAGGACGCGAAGTATTCCCGGTGGGGTAGGATCTGGGGAGCCGGGCGGTGAGCCATTAAGGTACTGTGCTGGGGGAAATGTGGGGATGTGGGGTTTCTGGGGAATGCAATTCGGAACCCCAGCGCTGGGAAGGATGGCACTGCTAAGACAGAACAGGCACCTGATGTAGGATCTAAGGCACGAATGGAACTTGTTATATCATGTGGGTCTGTACGACTTCTCAAGATGTTTTTTCCTTCATAAGCCTATCCAGTGTTCTCTCCATCTCTAAGCAACAGGCCCAGGGTAGTTGTGCGATCTCGTTCTTGAACATGCTAAGAATCTTCAATGTGCCGTACGTGATGTCTGTTGGGGATCGGAACCTTAACCTCTGCCATATCACCAGAGCAGAATAGAATAATACGACGGGTAACCAGATGGCTAATCTTTTCCCCTGTGTTTCTGACTGAATGTTGCAATTGTCTAAGACAAGCCAGGCAAGATCCATGGCTTCATCGGGAATCTCAAGTCTCCTTCCATAGGTTTTAGGTGAGGGAGAGTGAGTGATGGAATTGCCCGACGTCATGTATCCCGCAAGGCTAGGAAGCTCCCAAATATCCGGACAGGTAAGCTGCAGCTTACAGAAGTAGTAAAGAGCAAGGATATCTTTCCCAATAGCCTGCTGGAAATGCCCCTTCCATCGAGCAAGAGCAGTATTGAGCGCAGCATTGAGCCTAGAGCGCTCGGAAACCGATGATAGAGGAGCATATGGATTCCGAAGGGGAACGTCATTGCTGTATGTTAAGCCAGAATGGCTCTTTGAAACGGAAGTGCTCATCGGGTAGCATCGCTGCATATAGATGGTATCATTCAGCAATGCCGTGAGAAGAAGAAGACCATCTTCTCTGCTCTTTACATCTTCCGGTAAAGGGGCATGGCTGTGGATGAGAGCATATATGCTACGGAATTGATAACTTGATGATGGCATTTTGATATTCAGCTCCGTCGTGGAGAAGTTTGGTGCGACATCGCAGTGCGCGGCAGAGATGATGTCTGTTAAAAACATATAACTCATCAGTGAGCTGTTTCCGAGATATTAGCGCGCTGTGGGTTAGACTTGGGGAAGGTAGCTTTACCTCTGCATACTGAGCTTTCGGTCAGATGACGCAGCAAGAGCGGAAAATGGCGAGTAGGCATCAGAAATATGTAAACGTCTCGAAATATAAAAGACAGGGGCCCCTTCAATCAGCTAAGTAGCTATTGGAATGCGTTGGCTGAATAACTTGCCGTGGCCGCATTGCTTAACAGGCCCAAGGATTTTGCCCACGTGCCTCTATCTGCGGACAAGATACCATAGGTAGATAGTAGTGATGCCTGGAGTTGCGAAATAGGGGTCAGTCCTTATCATGTACGAAATGCAGCAGAGAAGATCTGAGGGATCTTATAGAAAAGTCTTACCGCAACTACTGCCTCGAGCAATCGAGCCTCACGATTGTCAACCTCTAGTACAACACACCATAGACTGAGGCCAGCAATGAATAGTGAAGCTGAAACTTCCGCCTGTGAAATGTTTGCCCCTAAGACGTAGCCATTCGAATTTGAAACGGGCGAAACTGCCGATGAGAGGCACGCAAGAGCCAGTGGAAAGTATGGCGGAGGAAGGGACTCATGTGATTCCGGAATGTCAATGGCTGCCAGATAAATATGGTGCTTGAATGAGGTGAAGAACAAGGACTGTAGTTGTGCAATTTCCGTTTCTTCTGGGATTGAAGGAATCTCGGCCAAGAGGGCCATCGGATATGTGTATAGCCTGACTGGATCCTGCTGTGTATCAGCAATCGTGTTCGTGAGCTGAATGGTGACGGTGCTCCCTGACCGGCACAGTGTCCTGTTCACTCCCCGCCTGACCGCCTGAAGCCTGTAACTCATCCTCTTCTGGTTCCGGAATCAGCCAGCGACAACATTGCGCATCCTCACTATTGAGGAGCACGGTCTTGTAGCGCTCCAAAAAGGTACTCGCCAGGCTTTCGTTTGCATCATGCACATCCCATCGTGTTGGATGCCTTTCCCCAGGCCAGTGCGGAGAACCTCCCAGTTGTCTCGTAGTGGTTGCAGGCTGTTCAGAAGGTTGTTGAGTGGTCTCCATGAGGTGGCTACTCTGTTTTGGTGGCTTGAAGGTAAAAAAGATGAAGATGTGCGACTAGACATCATAATGTCTACTTGTGTCTACTTGCAGATGTCTACTTGCAGTGGACGGCGTGTAGACAGGGCTGTGGTGTGCGGGGTAGCTCCCCACCCCCATTCCTGAGCTGATGCCCAGGATACTTACTGTACAGTAGTACCTTATTAGTCGGATGCACTCGGTTACTCAGTACCGTAACTTGCCTGCCGTGTCCTACCTTACCTTAGCATTATCGTCCCCGCCATCTGCCTGACATATGATATAACTCACAGAACTTCCCGGATTCTGGGGTCAACATCCATCTAGAAACCCCCTCCTGAGGCCCCCCTGCCACGGCTGTGCCCCAACTTCTGTCCTGCAGCATTCTCCCATCTCCATCTCCATCTCCACCTCCGTCTCCATTCCATCTCCCTTCCCCTCGATCTCGGTACCGATGGCGCTGGTGGAGGGCGTCTCAAGCACTGCTGCTAAGCACGGCAAAGAAGTAAGTAGGATGGGTCTCTGGTTGGTCTTCGCAGCCGGGGGCAAAAGCTGACACGTGACCAGTGCGATATCTGCTCAAGGCGGTTCTCCAGATCAGAACACCTGGCAAGGCATCGTCGGACACGTACGCATCATGATGTCTGGTTGAATTGGGAGATGTGTATTGACTCGATCTCCTTAATCTAGATACCAAAGAGAGGCCCTTTTCCTGTCCACATTGCCCCCAAACCTTCCAACGGTCTGATGTCAAGGCTCTACACTCAAAAAACTGCCATGCAGCTGCATCAGATACTTCGCACGAGTCCGCTGCGACCTCCCGGTCGCAGCATAGACGTGTACGTATAGCATGCGTCAGTTGTCGCAAGCGCAAGATGCGCTGTGATGGTAGCGAACCATGCGCTACCTGTCGGACTACTTCATCCTCTTGCTTCTATACAGTGGCCGCCAAGTTCGGCAGAAGTAACCACTGTTCTGAAGAACAATCTTCTGGTCAACAGGCCAGAGATTCGGTCAGTACTGCCGAGGAAGGCTCGCCCCCATTTGTTCTTCCGCAATCCGGCGTGGAAAGCGAGTCGTCCAATCCCATCGACTTGGCCTTCCTTCAGGACCTTAATCAGATTCCATTCACGTCGGCGACAGATGGAGAAGCGTTAATAAGAGCTTCCACTGAAGGAGGGGGTTCCAATGAGATTAACTTACCAGCTTCCAGTGAAAACATCCTTCATTCCTATATTGACCCTAGCATCATGGATGACGTCTGGAGGATGCCCGCCGTCGTACGAAGCCCATGTGCATCCTATATTATTAGCTGGTCTAGCTAACAATACTAGAATTCTCCGTGTTGGTTCGACACATCTAATCTGACCTGGAGCGAAGACGTCTTTAATGCGGCTTCGTTGGTTCCAGACCATACGTTATCATCTACGTTACAGAATACGACTGGCTTGATGCAAGAGTATTTTGACCGCAAATCTCGAGCACCGTCTCCTACACTCAACAAAGCCAATGTCATGTGGTACTCTACTCCGCCGAATATACAGGACCACGATGAAGAAATCATCAACGTTTTCATCAATCTGTTTCACAATCACATTCCGGAAACATTCCCTCTGTTTAATGAAATCGCTGCCAACCAAAGGGTAAAGGGTCTACATCCGGAGTACTGCCTTGCCATGGCAGCGACCGGTGGCCTTTTTTGCTCAGTGCCCGGGAGCTTTGAAGTTGCCAAATTAATGTATAACGATTCCCGGAGACTTCTTCTCGTCAACGTAAGTAATCAGTGGATTTCATCAACAGACTAATGGCCTTATGACATAAGATCAAAGCTCAATCTCAACTGCCCCACGATGAAGCTCGTCAGAGTCGACAGAGTAAGCTATCTGTAGTGAAAACAGTACGTTGCCATCGAATTCCAATTATCATCTTGAAGACTGTTCTTATTCGCGTCAAACAGTTTATATTGCTAGAATTGTATGGTCTTTGTAGTGGCGATAAACGAAGTTACGAATTTGCGGAAGCATTCCATGGAGACTTGATACAGGTAGGATACTCACTTCCATTGATAGAGCATTGCCATTTTATTAACCTTCCCTTAGGCTGTACAGGAATACAGTCGGTCGTGCAAAGTAGCTACCAGGGACGCTAATATAGACGACGTTCGGTGAGTACGAAGTGCCTCACCATTCAAAGAACCTAGAAGCTGAATGTAGTCGTATACTCCAGGCTCCTAGAAGCCTTGTATATTCTAGATTGTTACCGAGTCATCATCATGCAACGCCCGCCATCGATGTCATGGAGCCATGCCAACTCATTTGCTCAACCGCCTTCTGCGGAAAGCGGCACTGCTCAACTACAGCGTCAAGTAGGAACACTCACCAGCTCCAGCCACTCAATCGACTCGATGGCCATGAAAAGCTACAGTCTAGCGAGTCTGGCAGCCTTGAGCACTCACTTGTGGCCCGTTATCTATCCAAGCTCGAATCGAAGTGGCAGCCCTAGCGCAGGTATCAATAATCATAACTTATGGAAAGCAGACTTTGTGGAACTAGCTATTGATACCTGGCTTCGCAGTACTAGTGCCACAGTCAATTCATCATCCCTCGCAATCTATCATATAATGAACATCATGCTGCACGGAATTTTGCGGTTTTGCAGTGTTTTGCACACTCCCATCCGGGATCCGAGACACGGAATCAGGAGAAAAGTTCTACTGCAAGAGAAATCCATGCATGGCTTCAGGACCGGCATTATTCGATAGCCCGCTGGCACGCCGAAAACCTGATGAACACAGTAGAAAACGCCTTCGTCGCCCCTCCGACCAAAGCCAAAAGGCAAGACTCACGAATGCCTCCTTCAATGTCATCATCCGCCATCGAGGCTGCACGTCTGCCTTTTGAGGCACCCCATGTTCCATATGCCATATATTTTGCCACACTGGTCCTTTGGTGTGGTGAAATGACTGGAGACAATGCTTCCTCCTCTACAGCTTCTTGTAGAGCCCATCTAGCAAGGGGTGAGCAGATGCTGTCTCAACACAGAGTGCACATTGCTCAACTTTTGGCATGCGTGTTGAAGGAAATTGAGTAGAACAGGTGTCGATCTGAGCGAAGGGCTGGATGTATCAATTTTGTATACACCTTTGGACAACAAGAGTGGACCAAAACCTTCACCTGCGTCCTCTCATGGCCTTTTCAGCTTGATAAGCAGATGGGGTCAGGATAGCCAAAAGCCCCGACGGCAATAGTTGGAAAATATCCCGGCGATTGTAAAGTTCTATTTGGTGGATCCCCATTGGACGGGTCTCCATCAAACGGGTCTCCATCAAACGGGTCTCCATCAAACGGGTCGTGGGGTCTCCAGTTGATAGGTTTCCCTCTGACATATCCCGGCTCATACCACAAGCGCTGACTCTTCACGCATGTTGACGATTAATCAACGTGACCTTTTCTGACCGAATTCTGCATATTGAACGTCGTGGTATATTTTGCAGGTCAACATGGACGGAACGTACAAGCGAATCCCAACAGTCTTTGGTCCCTTTCCCGGCCCTCGTCAATCTCATACCGGCCAGAAACGCAGGAACTCTCTCACTACAAGCTTAACCGCCACGATCACATTCAAAGCTCTAAAAACAGACCTTCAAAGTTTTCTCCCTAGTAACAGCTACGCCTTTCAAACTCCAAGCTCCCAGCCTCACGCGTATGCCAGCTTAGCTTCCAAACGTCTGGCCAATCTTGACTGGCTAGCTGGACGTGGTTATGATATATACATTCTATATATTCACGGCGTGCAATACACGCGGCCGGATGATGGCCAAATCTTTATGGGCTCGTTCCTCCCTGTCCTCTTTGAGAACATGGCTGATCCAATAATCAGTGGCCGGGAGGAATTGGGATGGCCAAAGCTATTTAGCGATCTTGAAGTGCAGCATGATGGTGCTTCATATACGATGACTCCTAGCTGGCAAGGCTCATGCTTTGGAACATTCACGTTGGACGGACTTAAAGAGGTTATAGGAACGCCAGAGGAGGAGCTGAAGAATTGGTCTCCGCCGAAACTGGCTGGGCGGGATGATGGTGTTCTACTCCACCGCTATGTACCTCAAGTGGGCAGGCCTGGAATGGCGGATGCGGATTATCAAGTGTGGGTTGATACGGTGGAGGATGCAAAAGCATCGGGGACTACAGTGACGCGGAAGTGGATAGCGGAAAAGCCAAATTTTAGGTTTAGTGGCCTGGACTGGCAGAGTCTACCAACTCTGCATCACATTGTAGCAAGATTGGCGGAAGTAAGGGTCATCGAGGTTGTTGAGGGTGTGCTTATTGAGGAGCATGGGGGTTCCGACTATGGTACCTCTAGGAAGATATAGACAATACTAAGTATAGCATCAGTAGGGCAATGGAAACTAGAAGGCAATTATGAATTGAGGAGTTCATGAAAGTCAAGACGGAGTGGCTCAAGCGGTGCTCATGTTTTCTGTGAGACGTTCAAAGCTCTAATCGATCTCAGCCTCTCTCTGTGTCTGAATCCTTCTTCTTGTTCAGGTATCTGATTTTGTTTAATCTTCATTCCTTCGATTATCTTCTTTACCGGTATCAAGGCACATTGATTCTTTTAAGCATATGCCTCCTTTCGAAATCTCTAAATTGGATTTCTAGCTCTTTGTCTGTCTTCCACCCTGTTCTAATTCTTCTGTTACAGGGGCCTCTCCAACCTTGAGCTCCTCACAATACTGCAAAACATATATCATCCTCGCCCACTTTGTCTTACTCGGATTCCTCCAAGAATGATTTGTGCCCCGCTGCACCACCACATCACCTCTATTCAACGTTTGAACTGCTCCCGAGTCCATGACAGCCTCCATCGGCCCCTCCAGCACGATTCCATAGTCAATACTTTGCGTGCGGTGCATCGCCGACTCATAATCCGGAGCAAAATCGACGATACGTAACACGGTGCCGGTCGGGTTGACCAGACCCAGATTCTTGGCGGCCATGATTGCTTCGTGTTTCTTGATGTCGGCATCGTTGCTCAGCGTTGGTGGCATACCCGTCGTGGTATAGACGACGTTGAAAGCCATGCACTCAGTGTCCACTGTATGCCATTCTCCAGGTCTCTCTGCTAGGAACACGGCTTTGCCGGTTTCGGGATCATGTCCTGTCAAGAACGAGGTGGTTTCGGGCAGTTTGCTGATGAGCTGGCTTGGAGCTGACATGTTTGTAAAGTTCGTGGAAGCGAATTCGAAAATTGTGGCTTGGAAGAAAAAAGATTGGGACGATGATTGCTGTCTCTATAAGAACGCGATAACAATTTTAACGGCAGATTACTTATCAGTGGAAGGCGGGGTATAGTAGTACTTAATAACGGCAACCCTTTGTGTCTGACCTTAGAGGGGTCCTGCATACTCAGGTAGTTCCAGAAATTGTGGTGTGCTGTCGGTATTTTGCAGGCACCACGGCTCCATTCCCCCAGCAGCCGAGTTGGACCCCCATAGTTGTCTCCTTCTGTAACAGTGTAACCATAAATGACGAATCAGATGGAAAATAAGGAACGGAACTCCTGCATGATGCAATACCATTTCCCGAAATTTACATCAGGTAAGACCAGGGCAGAGAGAATCCTTGTCAAGAATAGTTTGTCCTTCCACCAGTACCATTAACTTGACGCGATATTACCAATTCAGGCTCTGAACATCGATTTCATTTTACATATAAGCAATCGTTCAAGGATAGACAGTTTCTTACAGCTGCACTCGAGAGCCAGTCAATATGCCTCTCCCAATACTGGATCTTCACAAGATTGATACATCGGGGCCGTATGTTGTGGAGACAGATGTTGACATTCCACTGCCCACCGCACCACCGAACACTGAGCATCAAGTCAGCCTCATTCGAGCCAATGTTTACAGACCAAAGGATTCTTTTACCGATGGGAAAAGATATCCTGTGTTGGTGACTTATGGACCCTGTAAGCCGATAGCCAACACTCTATAATGAATGACTGGATGAGCGGCTAACCACTGTTCTTAGATGGGAAAGATATTCCATATTCTGAGTAAGATACAATCCATGGCAGACTGGATTGTATTTAGAGTTGTTAACGACGAACAGTTTCCAACCGCAATCTTTTTCTGAGTTGAACCCCAAACATCGCTCTGTACACTCTGCGTGGGAGACTCCTGACCCCGCATACTGGACAGCCCAAGGATATGCAATTGTTCGTGCCGACGAGCGTGGTACAGGCCAGTCTCCCGGGAAGCTGGACACCATGAGTGTCGGCACCAGCGAGGCCTTTTTTGATGTTGTTGAGTGGGCAGCAGCCCAACCGTGGAGCACTGGAAAGGTGGGATTGCTTGGGATCAGCTACTATGCTGGTTCTCAGTGGCGTGTTGCAGCTAGAAGACCAAAAGGACTGGCTGCTATTGTGCCTTGGGAGGGTGAGTTATCTCTGTGCATTTTGCAGCCCGTACTTCGAAGTGGTGCTAACGCACCGATTGCAAAGGTATGAGTGATTACTACCGTGACCGAGTTCGACATGGAGGGATTCTCTCTAACGATTTCATTGGTAAGCCAATGAAATCCCCTTGCGAGATATCGGAGACACTAATGAAATTCAGCTTGGTGGTGGAACAGGCAAGTGGGATCCAACCAGTATGGGTTGGCAGGGCGGACAGCTCGGAAATGGGGACTCGATAGTCACGAAGGGAATCTTTCCGCAGAAGAATTGGAGGCAAACCGAGCCGACCAAACTATTGATACTGCCAAGAATCAATTCAGAGACCAGGAGTACTTCAGGTCTCGAGATTTCAACCTATCAGACATCGAAGTACCGGTTTTGAGCGTAGCCAACTGGGTTCGTGGATGCCAGTATATGCCTTACTCTGTTCTAACTATTCTTAGGGCGGGATTCTTCTTCATCTCAGAGGAAATGTGGTGGGATACATGAGGGCAGGGTCAAAGTTCAAGTACCTGCGCTTCATTACTGGCCGTCATGATCTCCCCTTTTTCTACGAGGAAGAGGTAAAAGTCCAACAATCTTTCCTTGACGCGTTTCTCAAGGGTGAGGATAACATGGGATGGTCTATTGCAGGCAAGGTACCAGCCGTCGATCTCAGCCTTCGCAAAGGAGATCCCGGCCATAACAATGCAGAGGCAGAATTGGCCACATTTCCACGGCGCACTGAGAATGAGTGGCCGATCAAGAGGACGATCTATGTTGATTACCATCTGTCAAAGTCACTAGTCCTGTCCCCGAAAAAGGATTCTACAGCCGGCACTCTGCGCTATGAGGCTCCAAGGTTAGTTGTGGTTCTTCGAAACTGGAGCCTGGTCTAATATTTTCAGTGGCCGCTTACACTTCATGAGTGCGCCCTTCGAGGAAGAATTGGAGATTACTGGGCACCCTTCTTTGACAATCACTACTTCGCTTTCGACTCGTGACGGATCAAAACCAACCGATATCGACATATTTGTCACCATTCACCACTACGACAGTGAAGGCAAAGAAGGTGAGCTCTGACTATTGTGGTGATACTTCAACGGCTGATCGCAACCTAGTCTTCTACACAGGAACGACCGGCGAGCCTGTTCCGGTAGTCAAAGGCTGGCTACGCGTGTCTAGGCGTGCGCTTTCTAAGAAGAAAGATGAATTCTCGGACCTGCTCGTAGAGAGAGACTATCTGTCTACTGATGTACAAAAGGTCGAGCTGGATACGCCTTACACTGTACCAATCGAAATCTGGCCGACACAGGTTGTGCTTGCAAAAGGTGATAAACTCGGTTTGGTGGTTGCTTCTTGCGATACGGAAGGATCTGGATTGTTCACTCATACTCATAAAGAAGATAGGAGTGAAGAGAAGTTGAAGGGTTGGAACAATATCCATTTTGGCGGAGACTTTGAGAATTTCTTGAGATTGCCTATCATTCCTCGGGTTTGATGAGGACCATTCATAATAACAGAAAGAAAATTTCACCAATGTTGGTTTGAGTACAAGATACTTCGTCTTTGTTTTCTCATTGACACCAAGGATCAAAACTAAGAACCTTGACTGAAATGTACGATACGTCTATCGGCAGGAAAACGTTGTAGGCATTCTTGCCGTTGTCACCTTGCCCTGTGGGCTTCCTTGCATCTCATTACCATTCTCCTCCAACCTCATATCTCATCAATCGATCATTCCATCTCCCAGCTGTCGCACGCCACAAACGATTGAGATTCTAGTCAGAATCATACATTAGCCCACACTTATAAATAACACAAGTATATTCTTACCCCCATGAGCCATACACCATGGAACACAGTTACCACAATAGCGCCCTCAACAGCGTCTCCTCCAGCGGCTCGATCAGTAACGCGGTGCGTCCGACTCGATTCACGATACGCAGGCATTCTCCGCCAGTCTGATGGCCAATTTGGATCGGATTGTGCTGTAGATTGTGGTTGCTCCAGCCCATTGATCTGCGGTAGGCTCGAGTGAGCTTCTGATGTCTCCACATGCCCTGTCTCGTGGACATCGTATACACGAAGTGTTTCGAGGATTGTGGTTGGTTCTAGTACGGTTTGTGTTCGCGACATCATGATTGGGATTTGGGGAGCCACGAATGCTTTCACGGTGGGAGGATGATTCGCACTTCGTGCTTCACAACGTGGACGCAGTTGAATCTCGGATAGTCATTGATCTTGTGCACACTTGTCACTGATCGCATGACTAGTCAATCCCTCCGCCGTCTTGGGCGATCCTCCCCACGGCATTGAATGGGGGAGCAGCTTGTCTACCCCATTTGCCGCTGTCAAGCTCCAGGGACCAGTTTATTGCCGAGGCGAAATTGTACCCAAAAATACGTTCAATATGTGAAGCTGTCTCATCCGACTCTTCTCACGTCGCCGTTGAAAGCTTTCGTCCTTAAGATGGCTGTCGACTCGTTTTCGCGGATTGAAATCGCAAACATTGAGGGCCGGGCCCAGTCAACCCGATTTCGTCAGAATCTTCTGCGCTCACTACATACCACTTTAAGATCCGCGGAAACCATAGTCAAAGATGCCATACGTGCCGACACTGGCAATTCCGAGTCGGAGATTGCACTCGAATATGCCCTCGCTATCTCCGAGCTACGCACACACTATGAGTTCTTGAGTCTAGATGAAGATCTGAAGAACCAAAGGGTGTTGGATAATCTAAAGGCCACAACAAACGTGGGAATTGTGTATATCATTTCTGGAAATCGGAATCTATTTTACTCAGTCATATCAAGCCTCTCTGCTGCACTAGCGGCAGGAAATTGCGTTGTCTTGGAGGTACCTCAAACTTGAAGTTCGGAGTGTATCAACTAACCTATATTGCAGATTCCATCTACCCTGACACACCTCTATGGCGTGGTGAACAAAATATTACCTGCAGCATTAGACGCAGACGTATTTGCAATCACCAGTATCAAACCATCAGCCACGTTTCTGTCAAAATGTACCCTGGTAGACCAGACAGATGATCAAGGCGCAGGTGCAAAGGTTGTGGCAGTTGTTGATCGTACGGCAAATATTTCCCGCGCGGCATCAACGGTGGGTTTATCACGGACTTCATTCAAAGGAAAATCAAGTTACGCCCCTGATATCGTCCTGGTCAATGAGTTTGTAGCAGACGATTTCATCCACCACCTGGTACAGGCAGTCACGTCTCCTCTGTTAGGCGGAAAAGATATCAAGTCTCCAAATCCAGTCAAGAACCAAATTGACAGTCATTCCTCGATTTTGAAAGAGCTTGAAGGTAGTGAAGATTGCAAAGTAGTCATGTCCGGAGCAAATGGAAGCATTATTGAGATCAGGAACAGGTACGGATGATCACTTGATTCCAACTTACTAGCTAACACTGTTTTAAACAGGGAACAAGAGTTATTGGGCCGCAAAATCGATGGTAGAGTGATTATAGTCTACAGAATTACTGGCCTTGATGATGCCATTGATTTATGCAATGGGTGAGCATGATATCTATGGTATCTGAGAACATCCTATTGACATGCTCTCAGACTCGTCACTCCGTTGGAAGCGTCTTTCGTTTTCGCAGCAACGAACGAAGCCAATTACTTGTCCCGTTTCATTGATGCTCGTATCTCGTTTATCAACCATATCCCCGCCGAGATTCTAGGTACGTCACCCCCTCTATGAGCTGAATTGTTTTGCTTACAGACTATGCAGTTGGACCGTTCGCACCAAAACATCCTAGTATTCCACCGAGTCCATCTCCAAGATACCCGACCGCACTTTTCAGATCCCCAAAGCCGCGAACTAACCAGGACTCAACGCTGACTGGCATTTTTGATGAAGTGACCAAATCAAGATCAGTAAAAGCGTTAGATATGTGGACTCATGGTGTCCTAGAATCGCCACTTCCAGCTTTTAAGCAAGGAGATGGTCGGGCTACAGGGTTCTTTGATCAAGCATTCATAGTCATTGGAGTGGTGGCTTTGTCAGTGATCGGAAGTAGCGGGTATGGTTTATTCTGGTTGGCGAGAAGGTCTAGAGGCGGGGGACGAGTGTGAAGGAAGGATTCTGCAACATTGGTAGCATAGTTGGCGAGCTTAGGTAGGTTTGCGGGAGATCTGGTAAGTCTAGCGTCGCCATTGTAAATATAGATGCATATTGTCACATATGATCACAGTTTTGATAACAATCTTAATTTCATTCGTCAGTGATTTACATTACATGAAATTCAATACCCAGAAGATCTGGTAAATCTGGCAAATATTGTCGAGATTTGAGTGATATATTCGATAACTAGGAAGTACTACATGCAGAGTCTTCCTTATATAGGGGAAGGATACTAAGTGCTTATTCAGGAATCTTGACAAATATAAATACATGGTGGTTAACGGGGATGATCAGAGCTACACATGACTCGTTACTAATATGGAGATACACATAAGATGCAATACATTACAATTATATTTCGTACTACATAACACCATGAGTCTACAACTTAAGCTGCAGCAGCAACGATTCTTTGCTGCTGGACCTTCACCCCGGATCCCTTTCTCCCATCTCCCAAAGCCCTGCTGTCTTTTGATGTCTGCCATGCACCAAAAGTAAATTGTGAATTGCACATGTTTACCAGCTCCCAAGTCTCCGCAGCCAGAACGTTAGGTTCAGCTTCATCTTCCCAGTGACCAGCAGCTCCAGCAGCAAACAAAATTGGTGTCCAGTGATCATCCGTAGCCTGTGCCTCGCGATACGCTGGATGTTGCATCAATCGAATCAGACCTCTCCTCAAAGCAGGCCCTCGATTGTTCCTGACAACGTCTTCGCATGCTTGTCTGAAGTTGAGTGCCCAGGGCTCTGGTGGGACTTCTTGACCCAGAGACTCGCGGTACAGCAGCATGTTTGTCCATTTGTTTCGGTAGAGGTTATGGACAGCGCCGCCAGTGCCAATGAGCAGGTATCCCTCCTTTCGTAGTGGGCGAAGAGTAGCGCCGACTTTGACGTGGTAGTAAGGATCATACCGTGCATTCATGGAAATGATGGTCACGGGCGGACATTTGGTGAAGTCCGGAAACATCTTGATTAAGACCATGAAGGTGTCATGAATCCATTCGAAATTTGCGTTCGGACCAACGTTGAACCCTTCAGCCGCGAGCATGGACATGCAACGCTCCGCAGTGGCCAAGTCGGGGTTGGCTTGCCAGTCTCTATACAAAGCTGGATTCACGAAAGGACATCCGCTTTTGCCTGGAGTTGGGTTTGTGGCAACTTCGATCTTGTCTCCGAGACAGGCCCAGTGAGCGCCCTAGTAGCCCTGTCAGTCTCACTGCTAAAGAAGCGATTTCAAAGAAAAAGGAGTAAATAATAGACATAAGACTTACCATCATAACAATGCCCTTTACATTATGAGCCAGGGCATCATCTCCACACTTCTTCCAATAATCTCCAGCCTCTGTCTCAGCTTCTAGCATGCGCGTGGAGCCGTGTGAAAAGAAATGAACTGGTGTGAGACCTACGAAGAATCAGGACTTGGGCTAATATTGATTTGCTACCTGTTACTTACCCATGATGTAGAGGAGGCGTAAAATCAAGAAGGTTGTTATTGTTGTTGTCGACAGAGTAGGAGGTGTTCTTGGAGTAGCTTAATTCATAGCCAGGATATTACCGAGCGATCTGGGGAATGATAACCTTGCAGGGGGGTGGCAAAGTATTGCCGTGCCCTGGGGAGGGTGTTCTGCTACCCCATCGGGAGAGATGCAGATCATCAATCACACTTGGGGTTCCGGATGTGTCTGGAGCACTACTGTCGGCCCCATGGATGCACTTGTACCTACGGCTTTCCACTTCTCCCTTTCCCCTTCCCCTTCCACCATGCCCCTCCCACCTACCTTTCACATACTCAGCCCCAGCCCCCCTGCAGGCGCTGGGGTGCGGGGTATTTCGCTAGTCAGTCTGGCCTAGCTAGTCAGGCCACCCAAAACCCCCTATACGATAAGCGAGCATTCTCAAAGGGTCGCTCTTAACGCCGACGACTGTGGGGAAGACATTCAACTAAAAGTCAATACCTATAGGTGCGAGTAAGGAAGAAAGAAAGTCCTCTATTCTGACTACTTGCATATACCACGGTGCGTTACTCACAGACACGAAAATTCTGTTCAAAATAGCCCGAGAAAAATCACCAAAATGACACCAGCAGCAAATGGAATTTCTGGAAGAACTTGCCTAGTGACAGGAGGAGCAGGAGGCTTGGGCAAGTCCATAGACCTGGAGTCACTGGGGGGTGGGGCCAATGTTGTTGTTTGTGTTATCAACAAAGGTCTTCTTGACTCGTCGGCCGTTGCGTTTTCGGAGAAGGGCCCAACCTTGTCAATCCAGTGCGATATCACAGACGCTACAGCAGTTGAAGCTTTGATTGAGAAGGCTGTCAAACATTTTGGGAAGCTGGATGTTCTGGTCAACTGTGCTGGTGTCATGGATCGATTTGAGCCTACGGGAGATGTCAGCCTTGAGCTCTGGAATAAGGTGATAATGGTGAACTTGACGGCAACTTATCTGATGAGCAAGGAAGCCTTGAAACAGAGGGGCAGCGGATGCTTCCATTATCAATGTAGGATCATTGGCTAGCGAGCGAGGATGGTGTGCAGGTGAGGCGTGGTATCCCCAAAAGCTCATCATCTGATATTGACGTTTTAGGTGCTGCTTATACCACAAGCAAGCATGGGGTCATGGGTCTCACCAAGAGTACAGCAGCCTTCTACAAAAGCAAAGGTGTCAGGTGTAATCTGGTAATGCCAGGAGGGATGAATACGAATATTGTCAACGAAACGCCTTTCGCTCAGAATATTCACGCAGAAGGGCAGAACTACTCGATGTCGTCGTGAGTGCTTTGGATACACCGATGTCAGACACACAAGAAGTTGCAAAGCTGTGTGCTTTTCTAGCTTCCACAGACTCATCTGCGTTGAACGGTGCCCTCATTAAGGCTGACAAGGGGATAACTGCAATCATTTAGACATTTGCCAGGAAAATGAAATCATTGAGTACTACAGCTTGTGTAATGTGCGTGATAAGTGATAATTTGGTGAGGGACTATTTGCCTAAACGATACTTGAAGGTTAGATTCTACTTACAACTGCCCGCTTCACACGGATGTTGATCTGGGCATCGCTCTTCAATAGAGCCGAAACTTGAAGGGTGTCTTAATCTGAATCTCTGACGAGCTTGCTGGCACCAATAGATAATTCCCATCGGTAATTTGCAATTGCAATCGCCCGAATCTAAAAGTCGAGCAGCCGTTGCGTTGCTCAAGATTTATCTGCCTAAGAAATCTTCAATCATTTTCATCTTTTTACAATCATAATAGGCCTCGGCATCTACTTTATACATAAGCTCAAATCTTATTTAGTATTGAAATTTCTAGATCTATTGAGGGCTTTTCGCCATACAGATACCTAAGGGCATAACTTACAGCCCTGCCCCGGTAGACTTCATACATTATACATCCCATGGTCCGTCCTTGCTCTCAATATCTTCCGATAGATAAATAGACATAGACTCGCGATCAAAGAAATTGTCCTCATCCTTCTTCACAATCTCAGCAAAGGCTGGATCTGATTGTCCACGGAAGGACTCAAACAGCTCCTTGCTTGAATCCCAAACTTCCATGATAACATCATAGCCGCCATCCTTCAGAGGTGGCATTGGCGAGGCCAAGCCAGGAAAAGAGGTCAAGTACCGACGAGAATAACGCAGGACGCCGGGATGAGCAACGTGCTCCTCGAAGAGTTTTATGTGTCTGTTCTCATACTAATCCTTGAACTGTTCCATCGACAACCCTTTCTTCTTCTTGAAGAGACCAACCACTTTCACTACTGAGCTTTTGCTGGTGGGCAGCTGTCCAAACGTCAGTATCAGGAATCGCATCATTATTTATAACTTACCAATTTGGCCACTGCCTGTGCCATATCGGTGCAGGAGTCGATATTTGATGGCCCGAAATTCGACGAATCGATGCTGTGCCTTGAATCAATTCACGGCAACAAGTGAGGGCGGTTATTTCGGGAGGGAGCCTTGAACTAAGTCCTTCTCTTGTCTAGACCTCAGGAAGCTATAGGCAAAGTATATAAACGAGGCGGAACGAATCAGGTTGCATACAAAGTTGATCTTATAAGTGAACTCACGCCAAAGAAATCAACCTTGAGGAGGCATATCACATGATAGCAAGCGAGGTCCACCTCCACGCCAGCCGGGCGGAATGAAAGCGACTTCGATTGGTACAAGCTGTAAGCGAGAAGCGCGGAAGGGACCCCACTACCCCATACATAGGATTGTGGAAAAATTCAATTCTGGGGTTGGTTGGAATGGCTCAAAATGCCCACCCCATGGGTCAATGTTCGCACAGACCTGCGTTGCTGAAGTAATGTAGAGTTCGGTCTAGAGTTCGACCTCGGGAAGCTCAGCAAGAAGCTCACTGAGCTTAGAATACGGAGCTTTGGATTCCCCTCAGGGTGTTGCTCAACATCGAATTGCACACTCGCATCCTCAAGCTCGCGGTCTTCACCTTGCTACCATTGACCATCGGCAGATTGTCAAAGGAAATTTTGCTAAGAGCTCGGTCTCGACTCAGATTACAGCACGTGAAGCAACCACGCTTTCAAATCATTCAGAAGAGTTCTACCAGCCATCGCACTTTTGCGACAATTGCAGATGTACGTTTGATTAATTCGCTGACTTTCAATGTCACAAAACTGACGAATTCTAGAACCCCAAGTATGATTATGTCTTCGACGTAATCGTTGTTGGCTCAGGAGCAGGGGGGCTCACGGCCGCTGTGACTGCTACCTTAATAGGAAAGCAAAAAGTCCTCGTCGTGGAAAAGACGAAGTGGTTCGGTGGCACATCTGCCTACTCAGGTGGTGCTATCTGGGCGCCATTGAATCCATTGTCATTGGCACAAGGATTTACCGATTCTCGGGAGGAAGTCGTGCAATACCTCAAAACCTACCTGAAAGACGACTATGACGAGCCCTTGATCTCTGCTTATTTGGACTCGGCTCCAGAGATGATCAAGTTTCTCGAGGCCAAGTCAGCAGCAAAGTTCATGCCTTGCATGACGCCTGACTACTACATGGACATCAAAGGTGCTAAGATCGCGGGTCGTACCCTCTTGAACCTCAACTATGACGGGCGCAGGCTAGGAGCACTCGTGAAACAAGTACGTTATCCGCTTCAAGGGTATTCTGCTTTCGGTTCGCTGCAGGTAGACTACCCTCATATGGAGACTTTTAGGCGCCCTTTTGCAAATTGGGGGAATTTCGCATTCGTCACGAAGAGAATGATTTGGTATACGGTGGATCTACTGCGGTATGGAAAAGGCACTGAATTGACAAACGGTAATGCACTGGTGGGGCGGTTGCTGGAGTCAGCCACGAAGTGTGGAGTGGAACTTTGGAACAACTCTCCAGCTGCAGAGGCCATCTTGGAGAAGGAAAGGGTTGTCGGAATGATTATCAGAAAGGATGGCCGAGAACTGAGGGTACGAGCACGAAAGGGAGTGGCCCTAGCTAGCGGAGGCTTTGGTCGATCGGCCCAGCTAAGTCGCAAGTACCTCCCCAACCCTGATTGGTCATCCAGTCCGCGAGGAAATCAAGGAGATGGCATGCGGATTGGTGTGGCCAGTGGTGGAAATCTGCCACCAACACTGGGTGATAACGCTGCTCTCTGGTCTCCATTATCTGAATACCGAGCCAAGAAGGGACCTGCCCGGAAATTTCCCATTTTGGCGCGGACATCACCAAACCTGGTGCGATCATTGTAGACAGTGATGGCAGGAGATTCGCGAATGAATCGGCCTCATATCAAGATTTCGGAAAGGCAACGCATGCTGCAGGTGTTCGAAGAGAATACTTCATAGGCGACCACCGCCATCTTCGACGTTATGGAATGGGAGTCGCTTTGCCTTCACCATATCCGATTTGGCGTATCCTGCGGCGTAACTACTTCATTAGTGCTGCAACAATTCCAGAGCTCGCTGTTAAGCTTAGCATGGACCCAGAAATTTTGTCTGGTACCATTGAACGCTTCAACGGCTTTGCACGTACTGGGAAAGATCTGGACTTTGGTCGAGGAAACGGCTATTACGATCAAACTTATGGAGATCCAGATATCAAGCCGAACTCGTGCCTTGCACCGATTGAAAAGGGGCCATTTTATGCACTCCCAATGTACCCCGGCAGTGGCATCACGATGTATGGTCTGGAAACAAATGAAGATGCTCAGGTTTTGACTGCATCTGGCAGGATGGTACCAGGTCTATACGCTGTTGGTGCTGATATGAATCATTTTCATGAAAGGGCAATATCCCTCAGGAGGGTCAACCTTGGGGCCATCATTGGTGTTTGGATATCGAGCGGGACTTCACATTGCAAAGTAGTCACAAATGGCGTCTTATATGTAAAGTACTGTGATTGGGAAAAGCATAGTTACTGAGCTTAGTACAGTCTGATATTCCTTGCCTCAGATGTCTTCTTTGCTCAACAAGTGAGAATCCATTGGCTACCAAAAGCCGTTCCACGAGCTTTGAGCACAATCACCCGGCTGCTATCAGTGAGATTTCGAAGCCGGCTCGGGGCGATTGGGTAAATCCCGGCTCCATACTCAAACCTGACCCCATTGGGGTACAGTATGCTAGACTTTGTACTTATGGACTAACTAAAGACAGACTGCATAGTTTTACCTACAAACAGTTATGAAATATTTACTCAAGAGCATTTTACTTCGCACTTATCTTCGACAACCTCCATCAAAGTGTGTCCTTCTTCACAGACTCCCTTCCCACCGCCTATATTCCACCAGCATGTCCAACCACCTCGCTACTCCCCACTCCGGCGTGATTTACCACGTCACAATCAAAATCGCACCTTCCAACATGACCGCATTCCTCTCCGCTCTCCGGCCTTGCTGGGCAGCCACGCGCAAAGACCCCGAGTGTCTATACTATGAAGTATTCCACTCATCAACCGAACCAGGCACGTTTTCTGTCGTTGAAGTCTGGGCCAAAGACGAAGCTTGGATTACAAAGAACCACATTCAGCGACCGTATTTTAAGAAGTATTGTGAGGATACGGAGCATATGTGGTTGAAGAAGGATTTGGTGGTGCTTGAAAGGCTGAAGGGCTGGAATTTTGTCGACGAGAGTTATTTAGAGGGGACTGCAAAGACTGGGGAATTGGTTGAATAGGTTGCTGTACTGTGTAAATCTCAAATCAATCAAGTGGGGCAAAAAATTTCGGGATTTCAGAAGAGGCAGAGTCATATTCGTAATGACATCTGGGTTCCAAGAGGCATTTTCGAGTCGATGTTGATGGAATGGCTGCAGTAAGTATTCTCAAAGCAGATGCGAGTCGTGAAACAACAGACGAACCCCCAGCTGAAGTCTGTATCTAAAATATTGATTGGACACCGATAAATAATGAGAGATCCAGCGTTAGCTGTACGATCAGAAAAAAAACTTATGAAGCTCACGGGATGCTAATATACATATAAGTGTTAGGAAAATGGTCCATTCAGAATACGTGAGGCTATAGAGGGATATCTCATATGAGAGGGGATCCACTCCCTAGTTTCATACCGACCACTTGTGTGATTATCCTTTGGCGAGCATAGCTCAGGTATCCGCCAAGCATGATGGTCAGTCTCTCCATGGCACACCAGCTTAGGAGAATTGTGTTTTCTCGTATTTGGGAAAGACGTTCGCTTTAGCCTCAGCAAACTCTTTCATAATGGTTGCCCGTCTTTGCTCTGATCTCACTATCATCTGAATAGGAAAATCGTAGGCACAAGCAGTCAGTCCTTCTCGATAACCAGTCAACATATCGGTATTTGGTACGATAGCCTGCCCCGTCTTGGGATCATTTTCCATCTTGATGTCGAATGCCCAGAGCATCTTGACGATAGCGTGAAAGAGACCCCGATCGGCGAGATGAATTCCAGGACAGATTCGACGGCCATTGCCTGTGTGTCACATCAGTCAGATCCGAGTTCAAAAAGAGGGGTTGAACTGGAACATACCGTAGCCGTAGTGATCACGATTCTCATATTCAGCAGAATTGGCATAATCAGCGGCGAGCATTGTACGGCCTTTATAATGATCGGGATCAAAGGTGTCGTGGCCAGGGAATTTCGACTCGTCGTGATGAAGACCCCATACGTTGATAAAGCATATTGTGCCTTTAGGAAGTAATTTGCCGTCTACCCACTCGTCTTGATACGCGTATGTCGTCAGCATGACTGCCACCATAATAGTATACTGAATGATTAAACTTACCCTCGGAAAGGGCGTGAGGTACTGAGAGCGGGGCAACTGGGCGCCATCTCATCGCTTCTTTGACAAGAGCACCAACATATGGCAGTTTTTCATAGTCCTCCCAGGAAGGAATACGATCCTCACCGATGATAGCGTCTATCTCAGCCTGTGCCTTTTTCTGTACCTCCGGGAATGTCACCAAAGCTTGAACACAGGATGTGAGGACAGCAGCAGAAGTGTCAGAGCCCCCTTTTGTTGTCACACCAGATAGCAGAGTGATCTGGTGGGTGGTTAAGCCTGACTTCTCTTGCTGATCCAATAACCGGTCTATCATACTTCCTGTTGAACCAACAGATTCCCGCCTTTTCAAGATCGTTTTTAGGAGACTTTCGTAAAGTTCGTGCATTGCGTCGTGTACCTTCAAGGTTCGGTCCACCCAATTGTTGAAAAAGCGTTGGGGTATCCACTTTAAGAAGGGAAATATATCAATAGGTGGAGTTGCGCCAAGTTCATTGATTCTAGCCCAGATTTCGACCAACTCGCTGAGTTTCCTCGAATGAGGAGCATCGATCGTTGGGGAACGGATTCCATATACTTTTCACTCTCAGCTTCAGTAAGTGGCTTTCACGGCTAAAGCTGGGAAGAAATTCTTACCAATGCTCGTGATCACACTATTGCTAAATCTTTTCAAATGGTTCGTCCAGTGTTGTGGGGCTTCTAACATATCGTGCAACATTTGAACTGACTCAGCGTGCTGGAGCTTTGAATGCGTTTTATCGCACAGAGTTTCAGTCAGGTCTTGATGGATTTGTTTTCTATATAACCGCCAGGTTGGTGTGTTGTCCATGAGGAGCATGTGGTCTCCTTCGCCTATCATTTGGCTTACTTCGTTCCTTGGACGGTTACTGGAAGTGGAGGCTTTTTTATCCAAGAGTTGTTTGATGATGCGACGATCTGTGAGAACTACTGCTGTCGTAGTCCCGAGTTTGAGGCTGAACATGCCCCCATACGTCTTTGCCCATTCTGTGAACCTACAGAGCTTAGCCTGAGTCATGCAATATTTTATTACGAAACTCACTGGAGATATGGTTTTTCTCTGGGTATTTGATGCAAATTTCCGATCACTGGTAATGTGGGCGGGCCTGATATCGAAGCACATCAGCCATCGAGACCGGGGGACTTCAATTCAAGGTCGACTTACCATCTGGAAAGTTACGACCTCTCCTTCCAACGAAAAGAACAACGTATATGATAGAGCCAAGTGCAATGACAAAGCCTGCAGGAAGAAGGGAGAAATCCAGTAAAGCCATGATCGTTGCTGTACGGTAAGGTAACCTTCAAATGGTGTTAATGCTAGGACTCAGAACGAGCTCGAGACAAACGACATTTGTACGATTTACTGACACAGCTAGCAAGGCTGCTTTGGCACATTACGGTGAAGACGTCTTCTTACCCCATAATCCAAAACCCCCACCCCATGGCTTGGCTCACTACCTTAGCTTCGTGACCCCAGGATGTGGAGCCGACGGCTACAATAATCAATCCTTCGGCGATAAGGGATAGGAGCCGTATGCCATTGTGTGGGACCAATCTCTATTGGAGTTAGTTGTTGGTGGAAACAACATGGGGTCGGTATGATCTAAAGAATTCTTAAGTAATATATGTCGGGAAGTTCATGGGGCAGGAGCCCAAAGCAATAGCCCGTCTCACATTGGGAGAACTTAGTAGCGACCATAAACCCGAAGAGCTGCGGCGGGCGAGCGAGCTAGGACTTCATTCCAATAGGTAGTCGTGAAATCCCCAGTGAGCCTGATGGTGAAATTTTGACACCCGAGAATGAAGAAAAAAAAAAATCCTTCTCCATTCTCTGGAACCGCTCAACAGCACTCCCTTCCATTTCCTGTTCGCCATTTCCCTATCAGCACATGATTCACCAGATTACAGACCACCTGATAAATCATCCATCCCTATCCATTATTTGGTGTCTGAGTGTCTCATAAATATGCCAATTAAGAGCTTTTTTAACTCAATGACCCTGATTCATTATTTAGTCCTCTAGGAGATCCTCCTTACATTGACTCGTTTCAAATGCTACTTTGCATGTCATTACAAGTTCTGAAAAGCGTAAATGAATGGACTGTACTAATAGTACTATCAAGGTCAATGTGTGTAGGTTTATATATCTACAACTTATATTACCTTTCTTCTAATAATCTTAGTTACTGAGTTGCGCGTACCGTCCCATGACTACGAAGTCAGCCCTCCATCAATTATATACACTGCTCCTGTAGTAAAAGAAGAGTCGTCACTTAGTAAGAACGTAATCAAAGCCCCAACTTCCTCTGGTTTTCCTATTCGACCGATTGGAGCAGATACACTATTGCCAGAATCTCCAATTGGGGTTTCGCCTTTCGTAGCTGAACCCAGCATCTTGGTATCGATGCTTCCACTACCTGATCTCAGCAATTGATAAGTGTGGCGATTGAACACACAAAAACTTACGGAGCGATTGCATTCACTCTGACGTTGCGATGACCGTTTTCGACTGCGGCAACTCGGGTCAACCCAATGACAGCGTGCTTACTAGCAGTATAGGCCAGGACATGAGGCATGCCCATCTTCCCAGCAACGCTAGCAGTATTGACTATAGACCCTCCATCTTCAATATGTCGTAATTGAGCACGTTGACAAGCCATAACACCCCTCACATTGATAAGCATTACGAAGTCGAAATCTTTGTCGCCAATAATGGGGTACGTGTTAAGTCAACCAGAATAGCTTGAAGGATCGAACTCCAGAGTTTCTGTTAGACTATTGCACTGGGGCTTTTGTGGAGTCATCAACACGTTAAAAAGGTGCTGTTCTCTAAAGGGCTGGAGTCAAAGTGAGCTCAACTCGTCCTGCAGCCAGCCCGTGCCCCATCCTTTACATACTAATTCCATGGGGTCTGGGGAACCCGCATTCCCACCCCACAGGCTAGGCCAAGGTCTAGGCTGTCAAAAAATTTGGTGCCAAGTGCCAATGTAAGCCCAAATCCTGGCTTTCGGACTGTTGACGGCGTTGTAAAGCCGTGAATAGCTGGGCGCAATACCCTCGAGAGCAGCAGCTGAGGTCCCGGTCTCCATGGGCCATGGTCCAGCTACCACACCTTTGGGACACCCAACCACCCGTGTACTCCAATCACACAGAATTCGAAAACGAATCTTGATAGTGCGAAAAATCCGTCTGCCCCTCCTAAATCTCTACCCCAGGATCTATTCTCTATAGCTCTGAAATCTCAGGGCATAAAGGTGATGGTCTTTCCCCTCAAAGTTCGTATCCTCCACATCATTCAAGCAGAAATACTTAGCCGTCACACTTTCGAAATGGGACATCCCGAACTGGCAACTCAAGAGCTAGCAGCTATCAACAATGCAGATATGCAAGGCGAAGTTAGTGTCCAGTGGAATCCACTTAAGACTATCGCGCTTGTCACAGTGAGTACAAGGCCGTGTACTTCCCTTGACGATAAATTAACAATCATCATAGGCTGTCCTTAGTCTATACTTCTCCGAGCTTTTGATCCTCGTGGGAGGAGGTGCTTTCACCCAAGTGATCGCTGCAGACATCGGGGGAGCGAGCTTGGCCTCGTGGCCATCATTGGTTGTGATTCTGTTTACAGTCGCTCTTGCTGCACCGCTTTGTCAAGCTGCAGACTAGTAAGTCTAATTTCAGAAATCATGGCACTACTTGTGTTAATATACTTGTGGCTTAGCTGGGGGAGAAAATGGTTTCTCGTCCTTCCCAATATCGGCGGATTCGTCGGTGCTATTATCATCACGTGCAACATCAATGGGCATGTACATCAGTGGCTTTGCTGTTGGAGGCCTTGGCTTTGCTGTTGGAGGCCTTGGCTTTGGTTCACAAGGCTTGTTCTTGGCTGTGGTATCCGAAGTTTTGCCCCGAAAATATCGTTCTTGGGTCCAAGCCGCAGCTAATGCAGCAAACGCCCTCGGATCGATATTCGCTCTCAGCGTAGGCGGCTACCTTATCTCGAAACCAAACGGATGGAGGACCTATCTGTACATCTGTGCAGGTATATATGCTACTGCTATCTTGCTTGTAGCCTTGCTCTATAACCCGCTCCCTAGAGAGCTGCAGCTTGCACTGAATTTCAAACAAAAAGTCCATTCTCTTGACTGGATCGCATACGTTCTCTTGGGATCGGGCACATTTCTCTTCTGCCTTGGACTCTGCTGGGCTCAGAACCCCTATCCCTGGAATGATGCACATGTTCTCGCTCCACTGTTGATCGGCGCATTCCTACTCGTTGTTCTCTGCATCTATGCCTGGAAGTACAAGTCCGATGGCCTTTTCCACCACGATCTTTTTCGCAACCGCAATTTTGCCATTTCGCTGCTAGCTTCTGCTACTGAGGGGCGTGCTACATGGCCGCCGCGGTATACCTCCCCACCGTCCTCGCTGTCTTCCACGCAGGTAAGATACGAACAATCAATATTTTATATGACTGGGTTCTGCGGCTTTGCGATCTCTGGACTTGTGGCAGGTTTCTACATCTACTACACCAAATCGGTTCGAGTTACCGGTGTCTTGACGTTTGTTTTCTTTCTGGCCTTCTTTATCGCCATGGCCACCGTCACTCCAGCGACTCCGTCTTCCCACTACTGGGGCTATATACTCTTCTTTGGTATAGGTCTCGGTGCGGCTCTGGTGACATTTATCACGGCGGTGCAGTTTGCGACTCCGCCTGAGCTGATTGCTGTTGCCACGGGGCTCGCTTGCAGCATACGAAGCTTTGGGGGATTCATCGGACTAGCCATCTTCAATGCAATCTCTGCAAGTGGGTTCACGAAGAATTTGTTTCCAAAAGTGACGGCAGCCGTGGTCCCGCTGGGGTTACCAAATCAGAATGTCGGAATGCTCATAGGCGCTTTGGAGACAGGAAACATGACTTTAGTCGAAAGTTTGTCTGGCGTCACACCTGAGATCATTGAGGCTGCCGGACTTGCCATCAAAGAAGCCCATATGATTGGGTATAGAGACGTTTTCATATGTGGAGCAGCATTCATGCTCATTGGTATCGTCTGTAAGTCTTACCTATTCATGTCAAGCGAGTTGTTCCTAACTACGTCTCCAGCTTGCTTTTTCTTGATTAATCCAGCAAATGAGTTCACAGCAAAGATTGATGCGCCTATCGACAACTTCTCGGAGGTTGACTTTGGGTCTAAGGGCGTTACTGAGGAGCAGATTGAGCATGGGAGATCTGTGGAATGATTTCCTTATATTTTGGGATGAAAACTAGTGATATGAAATTATCGAACACGGAAGCGTTGCTAAATGTTGAAATTCTGGATCAGGTGAAATATGCAAGAATGGTCGAAAATTCTCTTAGTTTTATTAGGATTCACCATAATGGCCGTTGTATAATTCGGCTTGATATATGTCTAAGAGACACACCGCAGGTGCAAGCGTGGCTGTGTGTTTTACCGACGATACTGTATTCGTGGCTTTCCTGTCATTTGCCGCTCCAGCATGTATTCCATCTTTGGCCAATACTACTTAGGTTATCTGTTAGTGCTCATAACCTTGGTAATGAGCTTTGCACTCTTCAGTCTTTTGCTGGAGGGTGCAGAAATTAGATAGAGGAGTCCATATCTAACGTGAGAGGCGAACATTTAAATAGCCCTTTCTAAAACTCTGTGTTTGACTTCTGCCCTGTTGACTGTTGACTGTTACATCGTGATCCTTTCCCGCTTTTACTGCCAAAGCTTCCCTCAACGTGGGGTTCCATCGTCTTAAGATCGCCCGGTGGAGTTTCAGCCAAGCAAGACTTAACTCCATAATGCGAGCTCAGCGATATTGACGGGCGAAGCTACATCCGCATGACAGTATTGTAAAAAGATCCACAGAAAGCCGATAGAAACTTTCGGAACTCCAGCGAAGAGCCTTGAGCAGAGAAACTATGTGCCGTGTAGTCAAATATTCATCAACAATTATTCTGATGTGTTGAGATCTGTCCACTTGGACTTCTTTATAATCAAGCGTAGTTGCTCTCCACTATGTTACGGCCGTTCTGCCTGTTGAACGTGTTAAGTAATCAGTGCAGGCACCTGTAGCCTGAAGCACAGTTCACCTCAGGATTAGTGAACTAGATTTTGTTGAGGCTGATCATGGCTTTACTACACAAGCAGAGCTGGTGCTCCTTTTTGTAATCATGAAGCGGGTCTTTTAGTCCTTCTTGTGTAGGTGTTCGAAGGCCTAATCTGACCCCTGCACATCGATCAAATCGAGCACTGAAGAACTCCAGTTGTCATTTATATTTTCTTATATTCGTTCAATTAATCTTCGTTCAGTTGTATTTCATTTTGCGATCCTTTTTGGAACAGGCTTGTGCCCTACATCGCTCACTCCAATGGCTGAACACCTAAAAATAATGGACTCTAAGACACCCCAGAAGATGCCATCGACTGATGTTGATCAAGAACAAAAGACCCAATTGCCTTCCGTAGAGAAGACTCCTGCCAAGTCTCTAAGTGGCGCTCGAGCGATTCTCATCTCTACTCTGATAGTCTTGACTCAGTTGGTTCAAGTAAGTGATCATCTGGAATTCATAATAATACCTTGAAGTAAGACTAACACATCAAGATGATCCCATTGGGTACAGGTATCGGTGCCGCTGTCACAATCTCCGAAGATGTTGGAGTTGACCCTACAAGGGGTAGCTGGATCGCGGCTTCTTATCCCCTGACTCAAGGCGCTTTTGTGCTTATTGGAGGCCGTATTGGCTCAGTATACGGCCACAAAAATACTCTCCTCGCGGCAGGTATCTGGTGGATTACGTTTTCTCTCATCTCAGGGTTCATGACCAACTTTATCGCCCTGTGCGTGCTCCGAGGATTAACAGGTATTGGAGGAGCTTTCATGGTTCCGAATGCGATCGCACTACTCACAATCAACTTTCCTCCCGGGAAATTGAGGAATATCACGGTTGCTTTTTTCGGGGCCATGGCACCAATTGGAGCTGCGGGTGGTGGGATATTTGCTGGGTTTTTCGTCCAACTTACACAATGGAAATGGCTATTTTTCTTTCTGTCGGTAATGCCTTCACCTAATAGCTGCAGTGGGTCGCTGACCTATTGCATAGAGCAATTTTAGGTGCCTTCGTTTTCACTGCCTTTGCACTGGTAGTGCCTGGAGAGCCCGAACCCTTCGATAAAGATGGGAAGATTGATTACGTTGGTGCCTATCTTGGAGTCGGTGGACTGATTTTGTTCAATTTTGCTTGGAAGTATGACCCTCTATGCCATATTATTGTATGTTTAAAAGCTGACAGTAGTGCAAAACAAAGTCAAGCTCCCGCTGTTGGATGGAAAGAGCCATATGAGTACAGCCTTCTGATCGTCTCCATCCTTCACATCCTCGCCTTTATTTTCTGGGAATGGAAAGTCGCGAAAGAGCCCATCATGCCCCTGACAATTTGGGCAGCGCCCTCTTTCGGACTCGTCATCTTGGTTTGCTTCCTCACAATGTTAGTACCCAACACTACCAGAGCAGCAAAGCTTTCTCCCCTGAGACAAAGCCTTGCATGTGGCTCTTCGAACGCATTAACCCAGAAGCGGTCACTCAGAATGTAACCAAGTATGCTGACTTTCAAATCTTCTTAGTATGGCAGTCGGTATCGTATTATGGTACGTCACTCTTTACAACCAAGTCCTCCGCCACTACACCATCTTCGCGAGTGCTGCTACCTACGTACCCCTGGCTGTGATGGGTGCTGTCGCAGCATTCTTATCTTCATGGGCTGTCTCTCGCCTACCGGCACAATACATACTAGCATGTGGGAGCTTAGCCTCATGTGGTGCCTGCATTCTGGTAGCCACCAGCCCTGCTCGACAGATCTACTGGGCACAGTTGTTTCCAGCCATGATACTGACAGCTTTCGGCCCTGATCTCATATTTACCGCCAGCCAAATAATTGCGAGCAATTCTGTGAGAAGAGATCAGCAAGGTATTGCGGGCTCGTTGATGGGGACTACGATAAGTTATGGATTGAGTACCGGCTTGGGTTTTGCTGGTACAGTGGAGAGATACACAAATGATGGTGGAACGGATATACACAAAGGGTATAGTAACGCGTTATGGTTGGGCGTTGGAATGAGTGGGCTTGCTGCACTCATTGCCTTGACGTCTGTGCGGGTTCCAAAAGATGAGAGAGAGGGGTGGGATGAGGACGATACTTCAGCACCAGTAAGTGGTTAGACAGTGGAAGGTGGCTTCGTGCTTGACGCCTTACACCTTGGTGTGCCACTGGCGTAAAAAGGTGTTACTGATGTAGTAACCCACACGTGTTTGCTCTCTAGATGGCAATACATCTTTCTATTCGTCAAGATCATGGCTCGAGTTGCGAGGGTTATTGGACTTAGAAATTCATGGGCAAAACTGTCAGTTGGAACTGCTTACTTGGCCCAGCCTTGGCTACTATCATGTAAATTGATGACTTCTAGTACTTTCCCAATTTCTCCTTTTTTAATTCTTTAGATTTAACTCTTTATACCGAGTTCAATTATTACTGTCTCAATTCGCCTAGATCTCATAAAGACAGTGTCCAGTCAAATCTCATCATCGGTCGACCTACTTCTCGGCAACTGGTGGGCTTCTCAGAGTCCCCAAGAACCTTGACTTATTCTCGGGGTGGATCATCATCTACAACTACAATAGCCATTATGGAATCTGCAATGCATTATGTCTCGATCTCTCATGCGATGGCGTACAGTTTAGGCCTAATTGATGTTGAAATTATGAGCACATCTCCACCCATGCATATGGATGTGGCCTCGGAATTAAGTTATACCCTCTCTTTCTCTGCACGACGTTTCCCCATATCTTACAGACTGATCGTTTGATGTTTTGGCTTCTTTTCCTTCTCACTGATTTCCCAGGAGATTTCAACCGACTTTTACTATAAACCGGAATAATCATTTCATTCGTCCGATTCAACCCACCTCTATCAAAGCCCCTGACGGCTCGCTTATGGCTGGCTACTGTAGGTGGATGTTGTGTGGCACCTTACTTACCACCGCATCTTCGTTACAGTATCAGTTTCCCCCTTGTTTGGACGTAGAAGTCGGCTTCGTCTCTATTTTTTGGTTTTTCAATGATCAAATTGAGCAGATTTCCAAAGAACAATACGCGATCATTTGAAAATTCCAACATCCCTGCTGCTCTGGCGAAGTGATTGAGCTGTTAGTTCAGTCATTTTTTCGCAGTTTTTTAGTCTTAATTTGCCTCTATTCCTACCGCATCAATGAACACTCCAAAGCCAAGAGCTTTCTTGCCACCGAGTAACTAACGCTTGTTCTAATCCCCTGAAGTCTATATTTGTGTCGAGGATACTGAGACCATTCAACAATATTAACCGCTCAAGTCAGCACCTCGTGGATCTTGATCCAACACAAGCGGTAGAATAGGCGCCCACCCGCGTTTCTGAAACCCCGCATGCAACAGTTTACCAGCCAAAGATGGGATTGGTTTTGAATCGGCTCAGCCTCAAGGCTAATTATGAGAACCTCAGAAGAACGTTATTCAAGCTTTTCATTTTTTCTTGAGAAATAGTGCTGCATCAGAAGTCGAGATTCCTACCTCAAGTCAACCCTCGCTACAAATCACCATGAGATCTATTATCGCTACCGCAGTATCACTTGTGGTATCCATATACGCTTCGTCGCCCACAACTCCTCATGTTACATTTCCTAGAGATATGGAACCGCTAGACCGCCGCTCCACATGCACAGTGCCTGGCTTCACACAATGCCCCCAAGCTGGCCTACCAAATAACTTCTGCTGCCCGGCAGACACTACCTGTCTATCCCTCGGAGCAAGCTTTACACTTCTCTGCTGCCCTGCGGGTAGCGATTGCTCAGATATAATTCCAGTTTCCTGCGACATCCAACTACAAAACGCGACGGCAAATCCTGGAAGTCTGCTCAAGACCACAGATCTGTCGAGCGATATGTTCGCTTGTGGCTCGCGGTGCTGTCCTTTTGGCTTCAATTGCACTACGGATGGGACTTGCTCCATGTTCGCGGAGCAGAAATCTATCATCAATGCTCAAACGGCTACGCTTTCGAAATTTTTGTCCTCAACTTCCTCGATAGCGAGCGCTCAAAGCGAGGTGCCTGTGACGATTTCAAGCACGGAATCTTCTGTAAACAGCCCGGCCTCTACACCAGCAAGCACGGGCATCATCATTCACTTTACAGAGACTCCTGCGGATAATCATCATTCAGTCAGTATTACACCGGGCGTACTGGGGGGTGGGATTGTTGCCATTATATTGGTAATAGCAGTCCTAGCTGCTTCCCTATTCTGGTTCTTCAGTAGACGTAAATCGGCGATGTTACCCAAGATCGAGGTGCAGATGCCTTCAGAGGACACTTGGGACAACAACTCGCAGGATGGTTCTAGGAAGGCCGAGTTAGATAATTCAACTTCAAGATTTGAAATGGATTCCCCCATTCCGAGGAGGGAACTAGACAGTTCCACAGCAACCAAGAGATCTGATTATAGGTTACGGGGGCTGGAGGGAGATGCTGCACATGAAATTTCTGGTGAGAGCCAGGTTCATGAGATGGATGCCGGACCCGGAAAGAGTAGATTTTCTTGGGTCTAAGATGCCAACTTCGTTCCAGCACCTTCGAAATTAAACACTAGCATCAACTCAAATATGAAGTTTCAAGATCTTCCATCATCAGATCTCCTTCACTCTTGGATATTGCGAGTTATCTAGTCCATAACCATTCTATCGGCACAGCTTGATGAACTAGAAATTTCGCTTCTACATGGTTTGAACAAATCGGGGTAATGTGAGGCACTTTACTCTCTAGAAAATCATAAGTTGCCGACACCCTCAACACCGTACAAATCTTCGATTATTGAAACAAATTAATGCAGTACCTAGAAACGTGGTCTCCCTTTGTACGAACTCCGACAACAATGCCCGGATTGCCCTTAACCTCCTCTTTCTCAAAAGACAAACCACCTACATGATAACTTTGCCCAGGCTGCTTAATCTTCCTTATATTACTGGAAGCTTTAACAGTCTTCGAAACGCACTGGAAGGTAGCCTTCATTAGAGTTCGAAGGGGCCTTAAATCCCGAGGTGCCTTTTCCTTCATGCTTTCTAGAACGAACAGAAGACAAATGTCATATCGCTTGACTTTGAAGGATTCGACTTTTTCTTCGTCGAAGATATGACGGGCACCAGAGCAATCCCACACATGCGGAAACGTCATGATGGCTTTCACAGGCGTATACTCCTCCTCCTGATCAGCTTCCGATTGCGATACAGCACTACCCATCTTTGCATGGATTGCAAAAGTTGATTCAGTGGCCTCTTCTCCTGCTGTGGGAAGGTGTGCCTGGATGAAGTTGGCGGGGAGAATTTCGATTGTAGAGGCGATGGGCAAGACTCTGAGGGCAAACTGACGGAAAGATATGTTTACAATGGGTGCATCTGCGTAAGCTGCCGATTTGAGAGTCTTCGTCGGTAAGAGGCTTCCAAACAGGTTGTGAATACTTGTTACGATGGATCCTGATTGCTTAGATATGGCGAGTGATTCGGATGCTGGCGCCCACAAAACCGCCGCCTGAGGAACCTGACTCAGCGTTGCAGAGGCTGGATTTGGAATCACGTGTTGAGCGATACCCATAGCGGTTAGCTCCTAGCTAGACATAGATCCTTCCTTCAAGGAAACCTTAGAGAAAAATCAACTTGCTACTTAATACGAATAGACCCGTTTTATAGCTCTCCCGCAAAGGCCTTAAGATTATTATAAGCTTTTCTTTTCTAAACCTTTTGTTTAAGTTTATTATACGATTTAACCCCTTAGTTATAGCGATTATAATAGTCTGTATTTATGTCTTCTTATAATAGTACTTAGGCCTAATTTTCTATATCTTTTACTCTCTTTTCTCGAATTTTAGGATATCGAGTTAATTCGACTCTTAGAGAGATTTTATACTCTCGAATACTTCTTAGCTTAACTTGCCGATTACCTAAGTATTTAAAGAAGGGCTTTTTTTATATCGATATTTCTCCTTTTACGTTTACTACTCCGTAGTAATATTATTAGTCGATATATCCTATTATTACTCTATTAAATATAAATACTAATTTTAAACTAAGAGTTATTAGCTAGTTAAGAGTTACTAGCTAGTAAATCCTTAAGTAATTCGATTTCTAAGGAGTTTTTACTAAGTTAAGAGCGACTTAGAATAAGACGAAACATTCTCCCTTTACTTAATCTTTCTTATTAGAGACTAGATCCCTTTCGAACTTTAACTAATATACTTCGATCTCTTATATTATCGAATCCTTTCAAAGATACTCTTATATCCCTTATTACTTCTAAGTTAATACTTATTTTACTTTCTCTTATTATAACGTTACTTTAAATATTACTAATTTTTATACCTCTTATACTCTAAATATCTAACTCTCTAGCCGCTATTATAATAATCTCTTAGCCTACCTTTAGTAAGTTAACTTATAAGAATATAAATAAGTATATCGAGACCTTAGAGTTTAATATAATAAATTAAGTGGAAATAGTCGTAAAAGAATTAGTAATAAGAGTTTAATTTCGAGCGGGGTTATTAAGCAAGGCTAAGGTATAATATAATATAGTTATTAAGGATATAAGAAGTAGCTAGCCAAAGCTTAAGAAAGCTTTTTAAGCGAAGTATAACTATAGCGCAAATAATTTTAATTAAAAGTTCTTAATATAGTAAGAGGTTTATAATATTCGCTAAAAAGAAAAGGAATTAGAACCTTAATACTTAAAGCGAGTAAAGAAGCTAAGCGAACGCTATAGTACTAACTTATAAAATAAAGTAGCTTATTGTACTTTAAGTAGCTTAATTAATACGGACCTTTAATATCGAGTCTAAATATATCTCTATATACTAGTACGAATTAATAAAAATAAACAACTTACTATAAAATGTAAATTCGCTAATATATAGAATATACTAGTAGTAACTACTCGTTTAATAGGCAAGGCGAGTCCGTTTGATAATAATAGTAAAGACAATAATAAGGAGGATATATATTAAGTACCTAGTTAAATATAAATTAACCTAGAGATACTTAAAGCCTTAAAGGTCTTCTAAGAGACGTTAGCTACAAAACCTCCCCTATTACTACTATTACCGGCTTACGCTTAAGCTATAGCTTAGCCTCTGAACTTATATAGACTACTAAACAACTAGTATATTAGAAGTATTACTTATTATAATTATATAAAGTAGGGTTATACATTAACTATATACTCTAAACTAAAAGTAGCAAATTCCTAATATCGTAATAATCGAGCCTATATCGAGGTAGCGCGTATATAGTATATAGGAAACGTATACTATTAGAGAAATATAGCCCTTATCTACTTCGCTATACTATTCCCAAATAAACTACCTTTAATATAGCCTTAGAATTAGACATCCTATTAATATTAGTACCCTACTCGCTAACTCTTATTACAAAACGCCTCTAATATAAACATATAGTAAGTACCTACTAATAATATAAATAATAATAAGAAATAAACCAAATAGTTATTTAGCCTAGAAACGTAGTCCCTAGCTATTCTTAGTAAAACCCAGAAAATTATATTAGTAATACTAGTTATCTCTACCCTTCCCGCTACAAAGTCTAACTTTAAAACCCGAATATATCGTAATACAAGAGGATTAGAATATAAGGGACGGTTACGAAATTAATAAGAACTAGTAGGTAAGGCTACCGCTATAACTAAGGCATTATAACACGCTTAGAATAAAAGTAAAGGACGCGAAGTTAAAGTATAAGATAACTAGACTTTTACTTAAATAATTCCTAAAGTCCCTAGTCGGTTAATAGAAATACTTAAAGAAACTATAATAAGACCTCGAGGAAATAGAAAAGCTATTCTTTATATTAACTATAATAAACTATTATAACTATCCTTATCGATAAGTTAGACTAAGACTATCTAACGATTTATATAAATACTAAAGGATTCTATCCCTATTAAGCTTATCGATAAGGCAAGAATAAGTAGATTTAATATCGCTAATTTCCTTATAAGTATTAATATTACCCTCTTTATTAGGTAATTACTTAATTGTTCCCCTTAATATAAAGTATAATTAGTATATATATTATAATTATCTATCCCTAATCGAAAACCTTAATATTATTAAGTTAATATAATAATAGTTGCGAGATCCTAACTATTACTAGTTATAAACGAAGGTCTCGGTAAACACAAGGTATAATTTGCAAAATGCTTTTATATAATAGTTTATATTAATAGTATATTATTATATTGTGGTATAATAGATAAAGGAGTAATAGTAAAGCTAATTAGTCTAAAGATAATAGTAAGACTCTAGCTTAAGATATATAATCTAAAAGACGACTAGTATATAAAGGTAATAGATAGAAGAAAGGTCTATATTAACTAGTATATTTTAATAAAGGTAATAATAGAAAGAATCCGAATAATCTTATAAGTATTTGTTATAAGACTCGATAACTTATATAAACTTCTCTTATTATACAATTAAATAGCTCGAGTTTAAGCTATTAAGAATTACTATAATAGTTCTCTTATTATCTATAGAAAAACAAGAGTAGTAATACGAGTATTAGTATTACTAGTACTAGCCTTAGTTATCGAGGTAGTCTTTAAGTAAGGATTTAATATCGGTATAAATTCTCTAAGACTAGAAGTATTTATAAAGGATAACAACAATAATAAAGAAGATTAAAAAGAGATATTAAAATTACTTAATAAAGTAGAAATTATAAATAAAGTTAAGTATAAATAAGAGTATTTTAAATAAGGAAAAGACTCGCGCTAGTAAGAGTATAAGCCCCTTACTAGTATACTAAATAGCTTAAAGGACCCGATATTAATATTTCTCTTCTTATTAACTAGAATTACTAGTTAGAAATTATAGTAAGTAATAGTTATTCGCAAAGCTAATATCTTAAAAATATATAAGACAAGTTTGTCTTATAATACTTACTATCGAAACTAATTACTTAGAACTAAGTATTAATATATTTAGTTACTCGTCGCCTTATATAACGCCCTTTATCAGATATATTTACTATTACTATTAATACTTAGTTTAAGAGTATAAATATAATATTAAGTAATTATACAAATAACTTTACCCGCATAATATAAGCTAAAAGACTTTTATATACTTAGAGAGATTACTTTACGTTTAGTATATAAGATATTAAAGTGATTAACCTTATTTATTATTTTATTAACCTTATTCTTAAAGCTATTCTTATTGTATGTAAACTTAAACGCTATATTATAAAGGAGAAGGAATTTGCTATAGAGATCTTCTCCTAAATAGTAAAGGCAAGAATACTAATATAAGAATCGAGCTACTAGAGAGTAATTACTAAATTTCCTCTAAAGAAAAAGGGTTCCGACTAGCTAAGAGTAGTCTACGATTATATACTTATTAACTTATTTACTATTAAACCCGTTTATCTAATATATAATATCGAAAAAGTCCTAAAAGTCCTTATTAAAGACACATTTAAGGTATTCTTTTCTTGCGATACGACAAATAAATACTAAGTAATACTAATAAAACCTAGGGATAAATACAAGGTAATAATACTCGCTTTAAATAATTAATAGCTATATTATAAAATGGGTTAAGGATTAAAAGGAGCTTTATATACTTATAGCTAGTTTACGGATCTTGTATTTAGACTAATACTTTAGTCGGATATAATATTAGCTTTTCTTACCCTTATTAAAGACTATAATAATATAGTATTTATACTATTTATAAATGACTATTTAAAAGCCGCTATTACTTTCGAGAATATACTTACCTTCTTTTATAAAAAGTATTTTCCTTAAGTAATATTCGCACCCCTTAGCTTATCCCTATTAAAAGCAATATTCTTTTATAACTTACTAGATATAATTAGCTTTTCTGTAACCCCTAAAGGTTTATGCCTATTATTAAAGTATAAAAACCAAATAATAATATAGCTAACTCTAAAGAATCGCTAAGAAGTAAACGATTTCTTATATATTACCCTATTCTTTAGAATTTTTATTTTAAGAAGAATAGACTACACTATTATCCTTAAGAAATTATATTAAAAAAAAGTCTTTATCTCCTTTAAATCTAGTAAAGAATTAGTATATAAGAAATAAGTAAACTCTAATAAATTTAATTAGGGTCTAGATTAGTAAAACTTATTTTAATATATTAAAGATTTTATTATTAATAACGCTATATCTAATAAGAATAGTCTTAAACAATAGCATTTATATTATAATACTAGTAAAAGGGCTATAAGCGGTATTCTTTTCTAACTTAAAGATATACTAAAGGGGATAAAAGTAATTAGCTTATATAAGGACTAGATCTAGATTATAATATTTATTTTATTTCGACTATTAGACGTCGAAACCTAATATATAATTACCGAGAGAGAAGCTTTAGTAATAGTTCGATATTTGGCTAAAGTGCAATAAAGAGTAATAAGAAGCCCTTACTTAACTAAGATATATATTAACTATAATGCCTTAGTCTTTATATTAATAAATAATACTAACTTTTATAGTAAAATCGCGTAATAGCTAAATAAGTTAACTAAATATAATTTCGAGGTATATTATAAACTAAGTAAATCTAATTTAATTAGTATTATAAATAGACTATCTCGACTTCTAAGAAACCTTTAAAATAATCCCTAACGATTTAATAGAGAGAGGATGTCTTTTGCTATAATACTAGAGCGAGGCCCTAGAGAACTATCTATATAAAAAGACTAGTAATATAACTATAATAAATTTAGCGAGTTACGTTCTTATAAAGTATATAGACTAATACTTATATTCTTACTCTATAAAGAGGCTAGCCTTTTATATTTAAGTAAAAATAAAAAGTAATTAATTAAAAGAAAGTTACTTTAATTTTATATATTAAGAAAATATCTTATATATACCAAACGATTATTAACTATTACTACTAAGTATATTCTCGATTATAAAGTACTAGACATTTTAAAATAAGTATATAACGCGTATAATTATTTTATAAAAGCTCTTATATTATATAAACTTTAAGGGGAATTCTATTAGCCGACTCGGGTTTAAGATACGAATTAATAATATAAGTCTTATAAAGTATATTAATATATAGGCCCCCGTTACAAAAGTACTAGAATAAAGCCTATATTACAATTTAAATATTAGAGTATAATTAATATAGATTTTCTTAGCCTAATAAATCCTATAAAAGAGAATAAAGAGAAATATATTCTTATAGTAATTAATTACTTTTCTAAGTATATTTTCCTTAAAGCTTACTCTTTTACTAATAAAGTAATAGTTATTAATTTCTAAGTAAATTATTTAGTACTAATATTCGGATAGCCCGGATTAGCTTATCTCGATAATAGTTTATACTTTATAATAATAAAAGTTAAGACTTTATTCGAATTATATAAATCCAATATCTATTACGCCCTTATTACATATCCCTAATTAATAGGACTAGTCGAGAGATTAGTACAATTAGTATCTTTATAATTACGCAAGTAAGTAATAAAGAGAAGACCTTAATCCGTAGTGTTTTAAAACTACGCTTGCCTAGAAATCGCTCTAATTATTAATATAAGATACGTTCGTACTAAAGGATTTACTCTTATAGAGTTCTTATTAAGCTTTACCCTATTATAAATACAAAGTCTACGAATTTATAACGAACTTAATAAATCGGATTAGTAACTTTAATTATACTCTAAAGTATTATTTATAATTTTAAGAGAGTAATAGAGTTTTCTTTAAGAATAACGTAACAAAATATATAATTAGGTTATTATAATAATTATATAAGTATACTTAAAAATCAAAGTATAATTTAAGGCGTAATAAACGAAACCTAGGGTTAAAGATTTAGTATTTATACGATATTACTAATTAGATAAGCAAAAGAGAAAGAAGCTTAAATTACAATAAATAAGACCTCGATTAATTACTAGCTAATTATTAAATATTATAGCCTAAGTAACAAATATCTATAGCGACGGAAAGATAAGAAAATATTATCTAAATAACCTTAAAGTATATATATTACGCTCCGACTAACTAGATATTACTCGATTTCTAATTAAACTCTTAAAACTTATTAAATACAATATTAATATATCTTTACTTAATATTAACTAATTTGTAATAAAGTTCGCTAGTATATTAGATAGTCGCTACTTTAATTTCTTATCTCCTTATATATTCTAATTTACTATAGTCGGTTTATACTATAGCTAAGGGAGAGTAAAGCCGCCTTATCGCCCTAGATATAGTGTTAAACTATACTAACGCCCTAAATAAGGCATAAAACTAGACTATTAACATTTGTATTTGCTTATTATATTAGTTACTAAGAAGACAATAGTATTATTTATAATTTGTATAGCTAACTAAATATAGCGCTCTTTTAGTCTCTTTAATATACCTATTACTTTTAAATAGACCAAAGGAATTTAGTAGTCTTTTAAAACATATATATTGCCTTATACCTTTAAAAAAGGCTCTTATAAAGCTAATATTGAAAATTATTATTATAAGAAATAAGCGAGGTAAAGTTATTCTAATATTATAATAATATTAATAAAAAACGCGCTAGTCTTATACTTTAGAACCCGCAAAAAATTCTTATACTAAAAAAACACTACTTATAAGAATAACCGCATTACTCCTAACTACTTTAATACTATCGAATTATTAAACTTACAAACTATTAAATTTATTAAACCTATTAAGTCTATCGAATTTATCGAATCTCCCCGTTCTCTTTATATTTATAAGATACTATTTACCTTACCTTTTATAACTAATATCTATTATGTCTTTAAATAAGAAATATATCCGATTTACTTACTTATATATAGTTAATTATTAAATTACTAAGCGTCTCTTTTTTACTCTTAATGCAAAGGCTTAAAAGCTCTTTAGTTAGTATATTTACTACTTACCAAAGAAGGAGGAACGCGATTATATTACTAAAGCTTTAAAGGAGCTAGAGAAACGCGTTATCCCTCCTTAAATATTAAAGATTATAAAATAACCCAAATATTAACTAAATAATAAGATTTATACTAAGTTTATAATAATCGCATATAAAGAATAGCTATTAACTATTACTATCTAAGTTATTATCCCTATTACTAATTGCCTTATTATTATAAACCCTAAAGTTATAGGAAAGGAGTTAATTATAGGATTCTTAGCTATTATTACTTGCGTAAAGTTTAACCTTAACAACTTAAAGTAATTTTATAATACGGACAAAGAGGGATATAAAGTTATTATTCGTAATCTTAAAAATATTCTTTAGATTATTAAGAAAACTAGTAAAAAAAGATTTACTAAAATTAAGCCCGACTTTATAGTTCTTAGAATTATAATTAATAACTTTAATAATAATATAACGTAAACAAACCTTTTTAATAACTATATTTAGGGAGGTACTATTACTCGCGCTATTAACGCCCTTAAGGTAATAGCTACTTATACTTCTCTATTTACTATCGATATTTACCTTAAGAATAACGAGAAAAAGCTAGTTTATAAGCCCGTTATTACTATTTAGAAAAGACTAGAGTATAACCACACTTATTTAAGTATTTAGTAATAAATATATATAAAGAAGTTAGCCCTAAGCGATTTTACTATTATTATTAACTCTAATAATATAAAGATAGTAAATACTCGACCTTATATAAAGACGGGCCTAGTAAATAGCTATATTAACCGTATAGAGATAGTAACTCGATAAGCCCTTTATTATATTTAGCGAATAAAAGATCGATAATATAATATTATAAAATTAAATATCTAAAGTAAAATTTTTTGTATTTTAAAGTTAGCTAATATTAGTAATAGCTTATACTTAGCGCTACTAACTCTTAATTACTACTAGTAAGAGAAAGCCGCGAAGCTAAAGATTAAGTTTTTAAAGGGAGATATTATTTAAGTTAACTTTAAGCTAAATACTTATAAAATCTTTTTAAGTAAAAATTAGTTATTTAAAGTTATCGAACTTATATTTTAAACCTTATAAAAAGAGATTATCGGTTAACTCTATCGTCCCCAAGTTTAGCTTATACTTAATATTATAAAAGAAGAGATTAAGAAAGGGCGTGCCTTTGTCTTAACTAAGCTCCCTATAATACTTTACAATATATAAACTAATACTAAAATCTATATTACTATCGATAAGTCTATAATTATTCGGGTTACCCTTATATACTTTACCTTTATTAAATCTAAGAGCTATATTATTCTAAGTTAAGATATTTTACTTAATAGATCTCAACTTATTATTAAGCGCCTTTATTATAATAACTCTAATCGTTACTACTCCGAATTAATTAACGTATTTACTCGTACTTTACTAATAAAGGATATTAGAATTAAAGGGTATATTAATCTTATTTTAAATCAAATCTCTAAAGATTACTTAAAGGCGATATTCGAGGATAATAATTAAATTAGATATATTAAGTATTTATATTATTACCTTACAAATACTAAGGGTCGTAATATTAATATCCTTTATAGTTTCCCTAAAACTAATAAGACTTACCTCTTAGTAAATATTATAATTATAATATTAATTAGTAACCCTAATATTAAGATTACTCTAAGTACTCTAGCTAATATCGCTATTAATAATTTTATCTAAGAGATTAATAAAGTATTCGATAAAAGTAAAATAAATCCCCTTTATATTAAACTTCTAAAGGGTCGTTTCGCGCTTTATATCTTTAATAATAAAACGGAGACTAAGTATATCCTCTTTATAACTAATTGTAACTACTTAACTAAAATCGCTAAAATCTATAATAAGCTAGACCGCTAAAAGCTATAAGAGTATTTAAACGAAATTCTTATAGCTTATTTTAACTTTGACCCGCTTAATAATAATACTTATAAGTATCTTCTAGTATATAAAGCTAAGGAGAAGGCGAAGGTAGCTACTAAAGAAACCGCTAATATTACTACTAAAGAAGCTACTAAAGGAACTACTAATATTGTTATTAAAGGAATTACTAAGGTTACTACTAAGGTCGCTACTAAAGTAAAGAATAATATAGCTAATATACTTATTAATATTAGAATTGCTATAGCCACCTCTAATAATAATAGAATTAGTAATAATAAGGAATATAAAGATAATAATACTAATAATCTTAACGAAATAGAAAAGCGATCCCGCTTTAAGAAATCCTAGAAAAAAAAGTCTTTAGTAATAAAGGGATAAAAGAAGGCTACGTTACTTATACTTACGCGTTACGATAACTTTATAAAAAGTAATATAGTTCTTAATAATTATACTAAGAATAATAAGGATTATATTATTACTTTATCGGATAAGGATTATATTAGTAATAAGAATTAGTTTATTTTCTATAATTTTACTCTAGATAAAGAAGCTATTAATCTCGGCTTATTAAAGATTTTAAAGGAGGAACTTATTATACTTACTTTTATTAAAGTTATTAAGGCACTAAATAAGTAACTTTTTTTAGCTAAGTATAAAGTTTGCGATAATAGATTTAAGGAGTATAAGCTTAAAATCGCTACTAATACTCTTGAACTCGCTAATAAACTCTAATTATTAAGCCTAGTCTATATTAATTTTCTTGTAAAGCTCTTATAATACGAAATCCAAGGCTTTAATATAGATAAAGAGACTCGTAAGAAGTTTAATCTAATAATAGCTATAATATTAAATAAGACGAAAAAGATAGTAGCTATTTAGGAAATAACTACTAATAACTTTAAATATCTAGGAAACTTTATAACTAAAGTAAACGCTCTTTTCTTAAAAGAAGTTAGTTTAATAATTATAGCTAAGTTTAGTATAATCGTTATAAATACTAATACTCTAATAGTAATTATAATTAGCGACAAAAGACAACTTTAGCTATATACTAAAATAATCTCCCTTACTAGCTATAATTATAAAGGAGGTCTATTTATCTTATAACTTTTTATTAATAATTACTATTTAATAGAAATACTTAATATATAACGACGCTTAGCTCCTAGCGTAATAAAGATTCCTAGCCGCCTCTTATATAATAATTATATCGTAAATACTCTATTTACCTTCTTGCCTAAAAACCTCGTTCTCTCTAATATTATTTGCGAGTAGTTTAATAAGATATTTCTAGAGTTCTCTAGCGATAAATACTACCGCTACTTCTTAATTTCTTTTACTAGCGAAGTATAAGACGAACTTACTAGCTCTTAGTTTAATATTATATCTACTATAATTATTATTAATATTCAAATTAAGATAATTAAAGATAGTATCTTAAAAGCAAATAAGTTAGGCACTATTACTTATTATTTTACTTAAAAACAATTATACGCGTATACTTTGTCTTAAATAGCCCTCGAAAAGCTAACCCTTCTCTTAGGCGATATTACTTATAATATTACTAATAAGATCTAAAGTTCTTTAATAGTTTATATAACTAGTAACTTAGTTCGTATAGTTACTCTTAGTTTCTTTAGTAACCCTAGACGCAATATAATAGTAAAGACTCGAGACAAGATTTATTTTAAAGTAGCCGATATATTTAACCTAATAAGTAACTCTAATTTACTATTATATTAGAAACGCGTATATAAAAAGGCTATTAAGCTTAAAAACTACGTTTATATCGATCCTAAGGGTCTTTATAACTAGCTCTTCACATATCTCTATATTTATCCGAGAATTATTAATATAGATTAAAACGTAAAGGCTCTTAATAATTAAACCGAAATACTATTTATTAGTCTTAATAATAAGTAGATAAGTGCCGATAATATAGTTATTAGCGATACTAATACTATTAGAATCGATACTACCGATAAGGGAACTATTAATAATAAGAAATAAATATAGTAAAATAACAAAACCTAAGATAAAGGAACTATTATTATTATTATTAATAAAAATGCTACTAAGCCCGCTAGTATTTAGAGCGACGTTCTTATTAACCCCTTTATCGGCTAGTAAATACGCAAATAATTCGAGACGATTGGGAGGTTTACTAATAATAATAATAAATAATAAAAGATTTGTGGGTTTGGCTTAGTTTATTATAATAGTTACGAAACTAGTACTATTAGGCTTTAGTATATATCTTACACTATAGTACTTATAGTTTTTTGGCTAGGGGAGCCTATAGAGGCTGGATTTGGAATCACGTGTTAAGCAATACCTATAGCGGTTAGCTCCTAGCTAGACATAGATCCTTCCTTCAAGGAAACCTTAGAGAAAAATCAACTTGCCACTCAATACGAACAGACCCGTTTCAGCGTGAGAAATAACCGCTCAAGATCCAGTGGGGTGTAGACCAGCCGAGCGAATATCCTCTCGGCAGACTCGACATTGCCAATACGCGGCGCTGCTATCAGACCCCTACGTGGGTCCGCTTTTGACAGCCAATTTCTCTTCAGCGTGTCGAAGTCTTGGCCCGCCTTCACACACTCAAACAAGAAGCTTAGGATGCCGCCACGTAGCGAGGATAGACAGCCCGGAGAGGCAGCGTGAGCGCACTTCGTTACCAAATTTTGGCGAACGATTGGATTGTCCAAGCCTCGTAGATTATTCGAGGCGAGCCGGATGTATGCCATGGGGCTTTTGAAGGACTCTGCGCATGGCAGTAAATTCTCGTGGACAAGGTAGTAGACCCGGCCAATGACCGCAGGAGGGTTGTCTTGCAGAATTCGGCTCAGCACTTGGAAAGATGTAAAAGTGTCCTGGGACTTCGGCGGGCCTCCAATGTTGAAGATTGAGATCTTCTCGAGGGTGATGGACATATGGCTCCGGCCTCCCTTTGTCGGTGACCCTAGAATCCGGCCAGGTTCCGTCCGGATTCTAAACTCTTCGCCAACTGTCTTGTTTGCAAACAGGTCGACGACAGTTTGCACCGACTTTTCGTAATATTGTGGTACATCTTGATGGGTGGGGAACAGCAAAGAAATCAGGCCTCCATCGTCTCCAACTATGCAGAGGTCTCCGTATTGCCTTAAGAAGCGCTTGCATGCGCCACAATTCATGATCCTGCGATGTTTAAGTGGAAGAGCGGCGGCAAAAGTATCGTAGATAATATTGAGGTCAGTAGAGTTGAGCATTGCATGGAAAATAGGTCCTTTCGTCTCAAGGTCTGTGGCATTTGCTTGCATGACCTTAACCAGTGGCTCGATCGCTACTTTAGATGCAACTTCGTCTTCCCTGGAGACTTGAGAACGTTGACAGAAAGGGCTGGAGCATGTTTCCAGATTATCCTTTTGTGGGGTCGAGATTGGGAAGTTCAAGGGGGCATCAGTCGTTTCGACGTCCTCATCACCGCTGAAGGCCATTGTACCAGAAACTATGGGAAACAATCCACTTGTTGAGAGAATGATGGTTTGAACCACGCGGATTTCAAAGATTAGGATGAATTGAACACTTCAAATATCTCGAGGGTTAAGGTGCTATAAAAGCGAGACTTTTCGTGGATGAGATACCATTGCAGCCGCCATGACTCAAAGTCAGTCCATTGGATGTTGTGAATCACATACAAGGTCAGATGACCAAATTCTCACTTTCCGACCAAATGAAATAGAGAGCTCATGAACTGGAAAGTTGAGGCTCTAGATAATCACTTCCCATGACTTTGAGATTGTCTCATTCTCTCAGCTTTGAGCAAGTCGGTGCACACAGGATTTGATTGCTTCATTCGTACGCTCGCGCCTTTGTACCGCTGCGCCAGTCTGTTGAGCTTTTTGGGAAAACTATGAACAACTTACTCTAGTTGACATTGCTTCTTTGAATCTGCCTCGAGCTTTCTTTTCATACGAGACTTAGTTGAATGAGATACTTGAAGTCCTGAGCACGACTTCCTGTTGAACGGCCCACTCTGAAATGTGGCGCATGGCACGTGCCGTGGTTGAAGTTCAGTGGCTGAGGCTTTCACATGTTTCACATGCAAGGGTCTCAACGTTATTCCCAACCCAACTTTCTTATCGAGACTTTGCCTGGCCGTTTCCAACGTCGTTCTTTCTTTCAACCCCTCTATATTCAATACCAGCGGTTCATTTATATACTATGTCGTGGTCAATGATAAGATTGTTTCTTATCAGGGCTCCGTGAGCATATATTCTTCATTCGCATATAGATTTCGCTCTGTTTGAAATTGCGACAAATTCCAGCCGCCGAATTTTGTTTATACTCCCCCATACTTTCTATACTGCATTCCTAGACCGCGATAAAGAACATTTACGTTCCAAAGGCAACACCCTGTCGACGGCGGCGCCCCTTATATGCAGACTTCGCTCCCCGAGCAAAGCCTTCTTCAATGCTGTTCTCGATGCTGCCCTCCGCAGTTCAGTCTAGACTTCCAAGATTGTCTTCTCTTCGCAAATCTGTCAGCATGTACGGTCTTGCTACTGTGCGACGCGGGCATGGTTCTCGCGGACCTTGGTCAGGAAGTCGCACTCCAGACATGGCTATGGTGTTGAGTGGTGCCAGACCTACGGAAGAGCTGGGATATGAGATTGACTCTCTAAGTTCGGATGATGAATTGACAAAGTTGGACGATGCTGGGATGCGGAGGCCCATGGTGGAGTTGACGGAGAGTACGAGTGGTATTGGGTGGAAGTTTGCAAATCAAGGTTAGCAATGCCTTACACTGTCAAGTGCTTTGAACTGAGGTGTCTCTTAGGTCTTAATCTTCTTTCCCTCACTGTGGAGGAATCCACCACCATGTCCCAAGATCCTCGATTTGGCAATCCGGACTTTGCTAGACAACTTTACCTTCACGCCCTAACCTACCTCATACGAGGTCTCCCCTCCGATCTCACGACCGAAGAACAGTTTAGTGTCCGTAGCGCCTTACCTATTGGTGTCGTGGATCCCCTTCAACTCAAAATGGACACTGGAATCGAATCTTCAAAGGCTCCTCGAGAGTCCGATGCCGAGCCCTCTCTCCTCCACCGTACACTCGCGTCAACAATTGTTCAATTATTCATACTCTTCCAATTCCTCCTGCCATACCTGAAATACCTCCTCAGCGCAGCTTACCAATACGAACGTGAGCACAAAATATCAGAGAAAGTGCTCAGCCAGAGCATCGAGACCGTGGATACAATTGGTAAGCGCAGTCTAAGTATCACGGGTGCCATATATGGAATGGGTGATGGGAAGGTTGGGCAGATCATTACGCATGCGGCGAGTTGGATTGTCGAGGGCGTCACAGGCGGCATACATGAGGGTGTTGGGGAAGGAATGGTCATTATGGGGGCCAGACGAGCATCTCCCTCAGGGATTGAGAAACGATGAAGATGAACCTGTGTCCATAGGCGGCTGCTGTTTATGATACCCAAGAGATATGTGGCGTTCTGATCTGGATTGTGATCTTAGAGTATGATTTATTATTAGACGTGGCAAAGTACAGAATAATTGACGAAAGACTATAGAATATACACCAATGCTTCAAAGACCAAGATTGAAAGTTTTAATTTCTGAGCAGTTGGATGGATCAAGTTCACCAGGCGGCTGTCAGTACCTTAGCTTCACCACCAGCATGCTTTCAAACTTCTCTGACGGTATACGAAAAGAGACGATGTTAAAACTCGAATTCACATCAGAAGCCCTTGCAAGGGCCTTATGGTAGGTTAGCTAGTTCCTAATATACGAGGTTAAATCAAAGGCATCGGTGCACGTGACTACCGAGCAATTTCGTGGACGAGCTAAAAATATGCTGAGCAAAAAAGTTATTATCGCGATATTCTGCCACCAGCAGGCCAATGCCAATCCTACGCAACTACATTCCTTGTCCAACTTCTTGTACTTTTGATATTGAAATTGTAATAAGGTGTACTTCATAGATTTGTTTTATTCAATTTACGATGCTCAACGTCTGCAAAAGAGGCCCGGCCTCGATATCGCGAATCTTCAGTGCAGCGGTTCGAACACCATCGACAAAGCTCTCGACACTCTCCCTATCATTTCAAAACCAAGCAAAGCCAGTTTTAGAGGCCAGATGGATACACGTTTCACCATTAAGGAGGCAAGAAGCCACCGCCCAGCGTTATGAGCACCCCCATGAACGAGCAGGAGCTGTCCAGGTTGAGAAATTTGATCAACTGATTGAACATGGTCTTGTACACTCCAATATCGTTAGAGCAATCACAGAGGGAATGGGGCATCATACCATGACACAAGTGCAGAGCTTGACTATCAATCAAGCGTTACAAGGAACCGATATGTAAGTCATCAATGCTAGGAAATTAAAATGTGGTCCTAACAATTCTACAGCATTGCGCAAGCAAAGACCGGTACTGGAAAGACAATTGGTTTCCTCCTTCCTCTCATCCAGAACATTCTTAAGAAAAGCCCTGAGCTGGCAAGCAGACAACGGTACTCGAAGGCTCGCACCTCCGATATTCGAGCCATCATCATCTCACCAACCCGAGAATTGGCAGAGCAAATTGCGGTGGAGGCATCGAAACTGTGCAGCAATACGGACCTCGTCGTGCAAGTTGCGACCGGAGGAAATCACAAAGGGATGATGTTACGGAAGACCCAGCGAGAAGGATGCCATATCCTCGTTGCTACACCAGGAAGATTGAACGATCTTTTGACCGACCAATACAGCAGAATCTCTGCGCCAAATCTCACTACGTTGGTCTTAGACGAGGCGGATCGACTTCTGGATCAAGGTTTCTCGAAAGACATTGAAGATATCATTGATCTGCTACCAGATAGACGAGAGGTGGACAGACAGACTCTCCTCTTCTCTGCCACAGTTCCTCGCGAGGTCATGGGTCTCGTCCGAAGCACATTGAAGCCTGACTTCCAATTCGTTCAAACAGTCCAAGAAGGTGACATTGCAACACATGAAAAGGTTCCTCAAAAAATCATTACGGTACCTGGACTCGAAAACATTATGCCATCCGTTCTCGAACTTGCCAAGCGTGAAAACGAGAAGGCATCTCACGCCAGCCCTGGAGACAGTGTCAAGCCATTCAAAGCAATCATCTATTTCAACTCAACGGCAAATGTTATTCTTGCACATGAGGTTTTCCAAAACCTCAAGAGTGACGGGCGCGGCTTGTTCGGAAAGCATCCTCTTTATCCAGCTGAGCTTCTAGTGATGCACGGACAACTAACACAAGAACGACGAACACGCGCATCAGAGCGATTTCGAAAAGCCAAAACTGGTATTCTCTTCTCAACAGATGTCACGGCTCGCGGCATGGATTTCCCTAACGTCTCACACGTTATCCAAATTGGTCCCCCACCAAATAGAGAACAGTACATCCACCGTATCGGTCGAACAGGGAGAGGAGACCAGACAGGAGAGGGATATATTTTTGTGCATACATCCGAATTGCCAGTGGCACGCCGTCTTCTACGGGGTCTTCCGATCACTCCTGACGTAGACTTGGAAGCAGCAAAGGTTGACATGACAACTGAAGCTCAACTCCCTGCCTCACTGGCTGCGACATTAGTGCAAATTGGTGATGCGACAAAGATGGTGGGCCGTGACATCAAAAACGCTGCATATCTGGCGTATCTGACGCAATCGCAAGCAGGCAATGCAGCCGGCATCATCGCCGCTCTGAATCAGTGGAGTAGGTACGGGTGGGGGTGGGACCAACCTCCTCAAGTCGGTGCTGGCTTGGCCCGGAGAATGGGTCTGATGAGAGTACCTGGCGTGAATATCGGGTCAGGTGGTGGTAGCTCGAGTCGCGGGTTTGGTGCAAGAGATGGCGGCTTCGGAGACAGAGGCGCGGAAGGTGGTAGAGGAGGTCGTAGCTTCGGAGGTGATAGAGGCCGTGGTGGCTTTGGGGGGATAGAGGCAGTGGCGGATTTGGAGATGACAGAGGCCGTGGCCGCTTCCAGAACGCAGGACGTGGTGAGGGAAGGTCTGGTGATAGAGGCGATCGAGGCTTTGGTGGTGACAGAGGCCGCGGTGGCTTCCAACGCGGCGGCCGACGAGATGAGGAGGACTTCCCCTTCTAGAGTGTCTACTGATATATTTGATTCTGTCAGGATATAGATGGAGCTGTAGTATATGGCCCCGATATCTTGCATGCCATGTACAAAAGCTGGGAATGTATTAACAGAGGCACGGCGTATTAGACCTTGGCTGGATTGGGTCTACAAATAGCATTGAGGAGCGTTCTGTTTGATTGGGATTTGATGTCAAGAATAGTAATTCATCTCTACAACTCCACTTAAAGTTTATCGCTCGTATACTTCGTTATTTTTCTTTGAAAAAGTCCAAGTTCTATATCGTGGAAAATTTAGATTTTGATCGGTTTTTGGATTTCCTTTACAAAAGTACCTCCAATGGTGTGCAAGCCTCAGAAGAGCGCATTACGTGAGTACCACTTGACAACGCCATACTCCCTGGTATCATCTCTCATGCCCTGTGCATCCACATCTTATATCTGTCTTACAGAAGGACAACCATCGACCCAAACTGAACGATTCGGAAGATTATCGTCTTTCGACTCAATTCAAGTGCCCATAATAGCCCTAACATCCCAAACCAGCAACCTCTTATCCCAACCCACGCTCGCACACCACCCCTCGGCACCAAACAAGCACCAATCAACCCCAGTCACAAACTCCGTATGGCGGTCCATCCTACCCAAGTTTCTTCCTAGCCCCGACGTAGCTCCAGCTCCTCCCATACCAGGATGTTGGACTACGCCGCCCTGAACCTCACCTCCGTTACCCGTCGATCCATCGCTCCACACCCGCGTCGTCATGTCATAGCTCGCGCTCAGCAGAACATCGCTGAGATGCGGACTCCACGCGATCTTACGAACAGCGTATTCGTGTCCTTGCAGGACAGCAGTGGGACCCTGCTTGGGGGCCCGAATGTCGAAGGTGCGGATCATGGTGTCGACCCCGGCGGTCGCGATTGTGGTGCTGCGGTACTTGTTCCAATCATGGGTGAGGCACTCGGAGGGGGGGTGGGCTTGTGTTTGGTGGTGGAGGGTTGGGGGAGGACCATGGATGGGAATCAGGTGGACTAGATGGTTTGAGGCGGAAGAGGGGGTGCGGAGGTCGAAGATGCGCAGATGCGAGTCGGATGCTACCGAAGATAGGATGGAAGGGGAGTGGGGAGAAAAGGCGGAGCTGTAGGTGCAGGAGTGGGTTGGTAGGGTGAGGACTGATGTTGGGCGTTGGGGTGACCACTGCATGGAGAGGTTAGCATCCACATTTAAGTCAGAAGAAAGGGACCTCTGCCGCTTGAGTAGGACTGAATGTGTTTTACGAGGCACATACGATTTTGATGGTTCCGTCCCAAGAGCTTGAGCAGAACGTATCCTTCGAGACTAAGTTCCAGCATGTAGAGTAAACTTCCCGTTTATGCTCTTGCCAGCTTTGGATGGGAAATTGGTCGGTTGAGATATCGTACAGCTTGACAGAGCCATCACCACTTGCAACAACAATTTGATGCTCATTCTGTTCGGACCATGCAGTGTCGTAAAGGGAGTCTTGCGTGTCGAACCTGAACAGAGTCCACGCATTAGTTATTGCCCCGCAAAGTGTTTCCTCAATCACAGAGAGAGCATCAACATGGGCAACACACCATTTCTCAGCCTGGATACCATTTGCAGTCAAGTTTAAGATATAAAGTCTTCCATTGCCCACCAAGCCAAAGTTCGCGCTGGCAGCGACGGCTATCCGAGAATCGAAGAAGGGCGAGTACTTGACAGCATAGCCGTTGAATCCTTCTGTCCGGAATTCAAGCATTTCGTCTATCGTCTCTTGGTCATGAAAGAATGGCTTGCATATTCAGACGGCTGGAGCAAGCAAGGCAAGGAAAGAGACGAGCGAAAGGGTTGCTGAGCGATTCAGTGTTCAGTGTTCTCAAATCATCCTTCTTGATCAGAAGCTGATCACAGCCGAGGACTACAAATTGCCAGTTTGTGGCACGAGCGTCGCTGGAAGAGGTTCGCTTGGAAAAGGCGGTAAGATGAGAGCGCAACCTTTAAAGAAGCCACGTGAGACCGTGTTTATTTTCCACGCGTGGACTGAATGCTGTGAACTTTTGAATAAACTCATTTTAGTTCATGTCATTGTAATGCAACTTCTTTCTTGGAATGCTCCTTGAAGAGCAGACTTGAACCCGGCAATGGACGCCTTTATATCGAGAAAGAAGCGACGGCTTTCCCATGAATCGTCTTCGACTCGTACCCCGCCACCCCGCATTCCGACAACATCAACCCCAACCCCTGAGCTTGAGCCAGAAGAAGAATCTACTGATTTCAAACTGGCTATTTTATCCTCATTGCACCCATTTACTGATCAACAAATACTCTTGGATATCCTTTTGGCTCATGAAGGCTCGGTAGAGCGGGCATCAGCCTCCCTAGCTGCTCCTGAACTCTCCCCTAGGAAATACTCAACGATCGGCTATCAGTCCTCTCTGTCAACCTTTATCTCTCCAACTTCTACCAGTCCTTCCAAGAAATCCAAGCTTCTCTCCAAAAAGGGGACTACTTTACGCCTCTATTCCCCGAAGATGTGGCCGCTCATACGCCATGTTCTATCATCCACAACTTCCTTCCAGCCGAAGAGGCAAATTCCTTGTTAAAAGAACTGCTTGGTGAAGCTACCTCCTTTGAAAGGATGAGTTTCAAGCTTTTCGACAATGTGGTGCAAAGTCCACACACGGCATGTTTCTATGTGGAGAACTACGCGGAGGAAGAGAAGCAGCGAACAGAATACATCTACAATGGAGGTCGATTGACGGTCAGATCCCTTAACATGGCTGCGTCATATCTCCTCTGACATCTCGCAGGACATCCGGCAATTCACCCCCAAATGCGCAAAACTTCTCCAATGGTCCAAAAAGCTGTCAACTCTGAGATTCAAAAACGCATCAAAACCCACTACCCAGGTGGCGAGAAACTCAAATTTCAATCCCCTCACCCTTGGAAACCGAACGCCGCGTTTGTCAACTGCTACTCCGGCGGTGCCGAAAGCGTAGGGTATCACAGCGACCAGCTCACCTATCTTGGCCCCCGATCAATCATCGGATCCTTCTCTCTCGGCGTAGCACGAGAGTTCCGAGTGCGAAAAATCATACCACAGAACTCAGAAACCAAGGGCAAAAATAAAGATGACGCCGACGCAGCTGGTCAAATTGCTATCCACCTGCCTCACAACTCACTGCTGGTAATGCATGCAGAGATGCAGGAGGAGTGGAAACATAGCATTGCGCCCACTCAAGCTATCGATCCGCATCCCGTGGCTGGGAACAAGAGGATCAACATTACATATAGAGATTATAAAGAAAATCTGCACCCGAAGTTCACGCCGAAGTGTAGGTGTGGCGTTCCGGCGGTTCTGAGGGTCGTGCAGAGGAAGAAGGAGAATTGGGGGCGGTATTTCTGGATGTGCCATGCGGGCAATGTTCCCGAGAAGGAGAAAGAGGGCTGCCCGTTCTTTGAGTGGGCGGTCTTTAACGAGGACGGGAATCCTGTCTGGAAGAAAGGTGGAGAGAAGGTGAGTGGGAGATTCGAGTAGTACGTGCTCTCTTGAGCAGGGCATGGGTCTTCTACGACTACGTACATAGGACGACAGCCTATTCATACCATACTCCATCTTCGCTTTTAGTATTCCGACCTTCCCGAATCAAACCTATTTCGCACACCGAACGACTGTGTCAAACGCTTGCAAGGATCAGTGGACCACAACCTACGAGCTTCCCTCCCACTCCAAAGGCCAACACTTTAGTTAATGCATTGGATAAATTTCTGGTTTCCGACTTTGCAACTAAGTACTTGTCCATCTTTCAATATGCTCAATTGTTTAAACTCAGCTGATCTTTTGCTTGTTGGAGATATACCAGTCACTTGGCCCCTTGGGGTTCGTTCAATATGAAAATATTGGGTTATCAGAGTGCTTCTGTAGGATTTGATCGCTATTAAAAATGTGCCTTTTACGAGGGGCTAGAGGCTAGAAAAACGTCACAACGCACACTCGAGAAGTAGTCAATGCCTTCAAAAATCCATAACTTCACAAACCACGGAGTTGTCTTGAGGCATGACTTTCTTAGCCACTCTCCCAATTGACCTTGAACCTTGTTTGCTTGTTGATTCCACAAACTCAGAACGATGCGACGTGACGTTCTCAGCAGAGCCGCAGAGCGTGTTATACTCTCTTTAAGGAGTTTGGGATACAAACTCGTCTGCACGGTTCGAGTGCTTTCCAAAAAGTTTTGCAGCGACACTTCATCAAGGGTGATGTGTGTCGTGCGGGGCATTGAGTATGTAGGCAAAAAAGTAGTTTGAGGGTAAAGGGATTGCTGCAAGCTGCGTCTTTGACCTTAGTCCAGACAGTTTGGAGCAAAGGCTCAAGGCTGGTGGCACGTTTGCTAATGACGGGGTGAAAGGCAATGAAGACCAAACATACAAACACACACACACAAACGAAACGAAATCAGGCAAAGAACACACTTACAAAATCTTTGCTGTCTTCAAAGGTCAAAAGAGGGATGATTTCTGCTCAATATATAAACACAACATGTTAAGCCTTCTGGGCTTCTAGCACCATGAAGCCTAGATATATATACGAACTACAATGTAACGTCTTTCCTATGGTGTTTCCTAAACAGAATTACCATTATGGAGGACAATCCTTAGAAAACAAGAACATTGGACACTTATTCACATGTCTTGCTAGAGATATAAAACCCGAGGCGGTGATGCGGCCGCCCCAGTTCGCGGCCCGACTCTCAATCGTAGAGGAATATTCACTCGACACCTTAGCATTGTTGACTTCTCTCATAAGCAAGACTGCTTTGGTTTTACTTTTCTTTAACAAACAACCTTCGCGCTTCGAACTTCGCACCCAACTTGACATCAACTTCGCCAACATGGGTGCAAACCAGTCAAGAGAGTCGGAGGCGCCCAATGCCGTAGAGACAAACACCGAGAAACCAAACAAGGTAAGACAAATGAGTTGTTCAGAAGTCGGAGATGATTCTAACGCGTCGAATCAGCCGACAAAAGTGAACAAGTCCAATCCCTTTGCGGGCGTAAACACCAGGAAGTACCCAAATCCATCACGGTGTTTAAACGATGATGAGATCGCGGAGAGGATGTTGAAGTACAAGATCATCCAGTCCGTGACCCCGCAAACAGGGAAGACAAAGGCAAGCTTGGAAAAAGCATCCGACGTTCCCACCACTGAGGAAGTCAGTATTGAGGACGTCTCTCACACGAGAGATACGGTCACGAACAAGCGGAAGCTTGACGAAGCTGAGATCGACGATAGTACCGAAATCGAAGAGTCGGCAAAAAAGAAGATTCGAACTGATGAAACGATTGAACATCCAGTCAGGAAAGGAAAAGGCTCCGGATACAAGTTCACCCTTCGAAACTTTCCTAGAGAAATCAACGATATCATCTACGAGTACGCCTTCCACAACAAGAAAAGAATGAGAATGAAGAAGTCTGCGCTTTTGAAGGCTCTTAAACCCAACTCGCGGAATGTACACGAAGGCGACAAAACCCTCTATGCAGCTGCCATGGTTGTCTATTACAAGACTACTGAGTTCAAGTTTTGTGTCTGGAACACTAGCCCGATGAGCACCATGTCGGAGGAGACATTGAAGATCATACGACACATGACCCTCGACGTTCCACCCCGCATCCAAAGCACTTATTTCATCAGTGACAAGTTTGAATACACAACCAACGTCCGCTATCTCACCCTCACCTCCCATCTCACGGTTCCGCGTAACGGGATCCCTGTCACGGACGGACACAACGCGCTCCCCATCACTGCCGAGCACATTCTCCCGTCATTTGGTAAACTTCGAACGCTCCGGGTAGAGTTCAGGTACCTGAATCATTGGTGGACTGGCCGAGAGGAGGATGATGCGAGAGAGATGTGCAAGGCCTTTGTGCCGCTGTTGGATGCCATGCTGGGTGTTCGTGCAGCGTGGGCTCATGAGAACCGGAATACTGATATTTGGACGTGGGCTGCCGAGAAAGGAAAATGCTTCGAGATCTCAGAGGTGGAAAATGGTTCGGTGACTGACACGGATGAGACGACAGAAGCGAACATCTGAAATATGGAGTGAACGTCTGAGGAGCAAGATGTATATTAGTTGTCAAATGGTTTTGACATGACTGAGGCTGATACCAAACAATAGGGATTGGGGGGGAATACTTTGAATACCAAGATCTGAGAGAACGTATTTGCTTGTAGGAGGGATTTTTCACAGACACTCCATCTCCAGTGTAGTGGTGCTAATGCAACTAACGCACCATTCTCACTTGCCCGCTTCTTCTGCATCCCCACGTGCTTCGTACTCTTTCCAAACGTTCATTACATGCTCCTGGCAAGCGTCAGCTTATTAGTGTCCCTTGGTCTAAGAGGTACCAGTCATACCGGAATATCAATGACCGCTTTTCCATCCTGAATAACAATTATCTTCTCCCCAGCACAACTCCTGGATCCGTCATCTTGAAATGACTCAGTGCTGAAGAGGCCAAGAATCTCAACTCATCGGCCAAGATAATCTCATCATAATACGCTTTCTTCCAAGCAGGCTCCTGCATGATACGTCAGCACCACACAAAACGCCCTGCAAGGGAAGGAAGGCGGGAAGTTTAGGTACTGCTGGTGGCGAAGCTGGACTTGGCTTGGATTTGATGGACTCAGCTGCTCCTGCCCATTCGCGCCCATCGAATTCCTCTTGAAGTCCTGCGTCTGCAGTCGTCAAGGGGCCATGAATCTGTCGAATTGTTAGCAGGTACTTCCTTTCAATTCTGGAAAGACGAAGGAGACTGTTTTTACCTGGGCATAGTATTCGAATCCGGATGAGAGAAAGTATGGCGCCACAATTGCGCCGTGCTTCTCAAACCAGTGCGTTGAGAACTCCTCCTGCGTCAAGGTTGGCTTGCGCTTGAGCAGAAATTGGGACAAAGGCTTGATGAGATCCATGTCAGCTACGTTGAGAGAAGGGAGCAGGATGCCTTGGGAAGCTCAGCTTATTGAAATTTGATGATACGAGAGAGATATTGAGGATTAAATGAAGAGGGAAATGAGAGAGAAGAAGGAGATGAAGTCAGTATTTTATAGCAGAAACTTCGTTGACGATGGTTGTATGCGTCGAAATGTGTGGGCGGGAGCTAGCCCTCAAGGAGCAACGCATGGCCCAAATAGGAAACAGTGATCACGACCTGCATGTCGTTCCGCCAATGGAAACCTAAGAATGCGATTCATCGTAGCATCACTCATCGTGATCGTATAATGTAGATATCGTCCAATAAAACAACAAGAACAGTATTGATATTCAGACGCTCACGGCCACTGTGGGTATATGGCTGATCAAGGTCTATCCACACCACGCGCCCTCCCAGCTGACAATGTTATTATATCTCTTCCCTTATGCCTCCAGCGCTTGCCGAAGTTCAATATCCGCTCCCAGAGGTTGTTGTCTCGGGAGCTTCAACGTCCCACCATTCTGGCCTGACGGTGCCAGTCCCCGAGGCAGGTGTCCAACCGAAGAAGGTACCATCCTTTCTTAATCTCGGCGCTGGCTTTGTATCCCAAGCCGCAATGTGTCGATGCTCTTCCAATATATCCGCCAATACAGTAGCCTGCTGAATCCCACTCCGACTGGCAATGGCTCTTAGCCGTCCAATCACCCAATTCTTGGTTGGTTGTGTGGCTAAATCCATCACGCCGGCCATATAGAGAGGCCAAAGCACGAAATAGCCCCGCGATGCTTCCATGAGCGAAGGCATTCTCTGCGCAAAGTCCTCCGGGAGGTGTGAGGGTATGCTTGCGAGAATGTCCGCTTGCATGTCTAGCATTGCTTGAACGGATTGCTTATTTTGCTCCTTAGATTCTTCTTCCGTGAATATAGGCGTGATTGCAGTGGAAGCGGCTAGTAGTTGATCCCGGACTATTTCATGCAGGAGGATCCGACAAGATCGCATCCCGTTCCAGGTTTGGGCTGCCCAAAAGTCGTTGTAAACATGGTACCTGCGATTCCAAATAAATTTGTCGTCTTCATCTGCATACATAGTTGTGTATGTCCATGATTCTGGAACGTCCGCGAACGCAGCGTCGAACTTTCGATCGATGGCTAAAGCTTCCTCAATGATTGCTCTTGGACCAACAATATCACAGTCTCTGACTGCCGCACGAAAATTTGTAAAGTCAAAGATGACGCCTGATACTTCCCATACTGCCCGGATCGTGGGCATGATGAACTGTTCTGCCAGTTTACGAAACTCGATTACGTGGTCTGGTATACGTATTGTTCTTTGAACACAACTGATCATGAGATTTGACGTGACCTGCATGAATAGACGTTGTCCAGCTTTTGTCTGGAATTGACTGGGACCCCGAAGTTTGATCAGTGTCGATGCCCCTTTAATGTGTTCGGTCCAGGCCTCTAAAGAGTGCTCGTTCGAGCCAGCGATCATTTCGAATACACTCAGAATCATGACGGAGAAAAGGGTAGTGTCCTTTCGTACATCCGTGGGAGACCGCAAGGCAGCGTTGGTAAGCTGTAAGGCTTTAACATAGTCCATCCTCGCTTGATTGAATAGTTCTGTTGCATGTACCGAATTCGCATAGCTTGCAAGCCCCACAGCACTTATACTCGCAAGGAGAGGTTCTCCTATATCCCCAGCCATGCATAAATCATCCACGAGGTCATGGTTCCTCAGCCACATTGACGAATTCGCACTGAAGTAACCTAGAGCTCGTTCTCCAATAGTGGGACTGAGGACATATACCCCTAACAAAGGCTTCGAGAGCCCACCTGCGTGCTTTGAGTCGCCGGTCGAATATTTGGACATTTCTGTCCCTTGCCTCTGTCGTTCAATGTCTTCAACCCCGACATTAGACTTCGATACCGTGGACGCCGTTATTGAGTCTGACTCTGAAGGATCTAGGGAGCTGGGTGAGGGCGAGGATGATTTCGTCCTAGATTTGACCGATTCCTGGACCTTGATCTTTCCAATCACTGCATTGTTTTCACTTCTGAACATCAGATCGAGTTGATTGCGATAGCCGGGACATTCTCGCTCTGCCCGAACACATTGACCGCAGGATGGGGTCACTTTATCACACTGTCATCGTTAGCTAGATGCCTATTAACCTGGCGAATAACTGCAAATAGGATGAATGGATAGCTCAGTACTATTGAGAGGAAGTAGATCAAGATATCACGATGATACAGCCCAAGAGTCTCACCATCTCACCAGCTTGAGCATTGTCGGTTGCTGGAACTGCTTCGATGGTAGGGTCTTGCCAAGGAGAGGAAGCAATGAGGATAAAATAAAATCGACAAGATGGCCGGGGGATAGCAGCAAGAAATGATTGGACTGACTCTGGTCTTCCTTTGCCTGCAAGAGGCGCATCCCAATGAAGGTTTCCCGCAATAGACCATTATGGCAGCAAACAGTAAAAAGATAATGAAACAGACTCTATTGAACTGCAAAAGACGTTAACGCATGTTCGAGACTGACGTATATATTATATGGGCTTGAGAAGTACATCGATTTCACGATAACATTCCGTAAGCCAGAGACCGCTAAGGGGCGAGGCTGAGCGGCGAGCATTCGTCACTCCACTGGAAGTGAGATTAAGCTCAACAATACGTGGCGGCGGCTCCGAATGTAACATCTATGGGGTGGGATGTTGACTTTGTGATAAGTTGATTTCTGGAATGTCCAAGGGCTGAACGGCTGAACCGTTTTCTCCTGGTGGGTCGGCCAACGAACGGGGTGCGGCCCATCGTGGCTGAGACGCGTCGCACAATATGCCCGAAAAGAGAGTCTTATTTGCGATGCCCCAGACCCGACATTGCGATGCTTCCTTAATACCCCCTTTTAATCAAACAATCTCCTTATTTACTTCGTAGTTGAGTCAAGACACTGCGACTGTCTGACATTCTGGTTAACCAGCGTCAGTTGAGATGGGAAAATAGCGCAAACAGGAAGGACAGTTGGTTGGAGCCGACCTTGTAACATACATTTAATACTTCAGTGACCCCGTTCGACTCTTAGTCATCGTGGGCATTGAAGTCTCCCCTCTTCCTATTCAGGAAACCAAGATGCACTCGGATCACGTGTCTCCCACTTTCCACCTACTCGAGTATGACCCTGCACAGCCTCGTCCAAATTGCTGGAGATAAGCTTTTTTTCGGCCCGTGATGGTCGAAACTTATTGCGATTGCCCCGATTGGTCGAAAAGAGGCATAAGACAACAAGATGCGATATCATCATATCAAGTACCAAGCCAGCGGGTACTCTATCAGTTGAACCAAAAACTCACACTGAAACTAACGCTTAGACTTCGCACGTAATGCCACCAACCAACCGGTATATAGAGACATTCGCCTTCCTCTAGAACACAGTCCACGAATTCTGCTTCGTTGAATCGCGGAAATCTTGACTGAGCTTTTTCCCGTTCTAGCTCCGTTCCATCCCACCCAGCTAGTACCCCGACATCGATGGCGCTGGTATTACTCATATCGACTCCTCCGTCTTCTGTGCCTCGTGGGTAGAGCCGTTCACTCTCGCTTGGAGCGTACAACCGGACGTATTTGCGACCCACGACCTGAGCTAGGATGTTGTGATATGGATCCGTGTGAAGCGGACTAATCGTGCCGGGAGGGCCTTTACATACCATACTAAAGTCAGCTTTGCCTAGTAAAATAGAAATTGGAGGTTCCGAGCATGTCCTAGGTGCAAAAGACTCGCGGGCTATTTGTCGAAAGGACAACGCTCGCAAGACTTCGAAACAGCACACTCTCCATCTTGAATTCAACTTACCAAACCACGCATTCAATATGGGTTCTTCGAGCTGAGTAACTTCGGAGTGCTTCTTGGCGAGGGGTGAAGAGAAGTGGGGTGGCGGGGCAGATGTATAGCAGTAGTCCGGAATGGCAATATCCTGTCGTAGGGAAGGGATTTGGGCGAACAGATCATGCTGTGCAAGATATCCGCTCGCAAAATTAGATTCTTCCGACTCTGGAAGGATGTAGTGGTTCATGAACTCTTTGAAGGGGATGACCTTTTGACCCCAGCCGTCATCGACATAGCTCCTCCCGATCTCAATAGGAACCAATCGTCGACCTCCGATGGTTTTTGACAACAAGTATTTTGGACTATTCCAAGGTCGCTCGGCTCGCGCCGGCCAGCTTTCCAGCGCACCACTAACGATTATTGGTTCCGGTCCGATGTTGCTATCTTTGGGCTTGTTCATATGCTTCTCAAAAGCATCGAATGTCGGGGCTGCTGTACGTGATATCGGATTCGAGACGGGAGGAGCGAAAGCTGAGCTGCAAGGGAAGCCATTGGAAACGTTTTGAAAGACAATGCTGAGCCTGCGACGTTTCGAAGATCTTTGTTCGTCATTACCGCTGGCCAGGTTGGAGTTGCATTTCTCGAGAAGTTGCAATACGGCGCTGATCGTATCCCGAGTATCAAGTGAAGTCGGAGGTCCTGCCATGATGAGAGCCATGTCGATAGTCTTGACCATCTCATCTATGGTTATGCCACTTAAAGGAGGAGCCTTGTGCAGTTTTCGAGAAGAGTCCTTGGAAATCCCCCATATGCCCTGTACAGCCAGGGCTGAGAATTTCAACAAACTCGCCTCTCTGAAGAGATCTCTCCAACAGGCAGGTACATCTTTGAAGGGAAATGCATAGAACTTTTCGGTAGCCAATGCAATAAGGTCATCAAGCCTATGGATACCGAGTTCGTAGTCGCCAACTTGGTCTGATATCGACTTCGCCAAACGACTCAGGAGGTCGGCAATCGCCTCACCACATCGAGGGAGAGTCGCCTCCATTTGATCCACGGTTGAGTCAGGCTGGTCTGTCACCACAGTCTTTAGCCTTTCTACATCGCAGAACTGATGAAGGCACATTCTAATCAACTCTTGCTGAGGAGAATCGTCAAAAGTCTCGAAAATAGAATGCACGTGACATGGCGTTTGGCCCTCATCAGAACTCATCGTTCATTGACCTATATGACAACCATGGACACTAAAGAATCCCTGGTGGAAAGGAAACGTGCAGAGAGAAAATACTAGTCCAATCCTCGGTTTTTTACGGATCACTGGAGCATACCAGCCATATAGGACTCGTAATTGGGTATGAAATCGCCTCGTCGACTTAGGGTTGGAAAAGAAGTGGTTGAAGGCTCTAATCCGAAAAGACAAAAGGTTACAAGGGTATACAAAATATGCAGTGGCACTCGTGGACGATACAGCTCTTGGGTTTGATGAGAATCTTGTGAAAGTATCGACGCGAAGGAATTATCCACTTCAGTGCGAGGTCACAAGACGTCTGGTTTGGCCAGCACGTGATATAGGCTTTCTGGGTGCGACTCAAGATCAATCCGCTCCTGACGGGTGCGTTCTCTTCAACTTTGCGCTAATCATCTTGAACTCGGTACTAACAATCACTATTTACGCGGAGTACAGAGCCTGCTTCCCACGATTAAGCCTCATCGGCTGGTGGTGGCACCAATCCCAGACGCTGGAAGGTACTGGCCGAGTACGCACTATCCAAAAACTCCACGATCCGCTCGATTTTCTCTCCGGACTCGGTCATGGTCAAAATCCAGACATATTCGTTTGCATAGGCACCCAGCTTGGTGACGCCGCTGCTCCGCATGTGCAAACTGACTGTTCGTTGTTCCACATCTACAGTCGGCTGGGCCGCTTCGGCATATGCGAGACGGAAGTTCGTGATTAATGGAATGATGTTCCCGAACATCGCCGCAAAATGCTCGTTGGTGCTAGGCGGAATACCGTACGATGCGGGCGCCACGATATGTGTACAGCTTGGACTGCGGACTGCGAGGAGAGATTCAATGGTCCAGTCGTTATATGACTGAATGAATGCATTGGCAGTCTCAAGGAGTGCCGCCCGAGTTGGTGCCATTTCTCCACGGTGTCGCTAGATTTATGTGTATGGGGGACTTGGGGATTGATTTGATTGATTTGCTCTTCAGGAGAGGATTGTGAGGCTTCCCGGCAGGACTTGTATAATAATAGTAATAGAGACGAAAATGCTAGCACCAGTAGTAGCTTACATATAACTTTGTCACGGTTGGTGATACGCACGCAGGCCCCTTAACTCGCCCTGGAAGCATTGTAAGCGGTGAACTGAATATGCGGTAAGCGCGGTATGCTAGTGCATCAGCGATCTTATCTACTCATCTCCCGGTTTGAGTTTGTATGATACAGTAATACGTTTAATTGTATGACATGGATAGCTCTCAAGTCTCAACACCAACGTCTTATAATTTGATCATTCGCCGTTTCGTCAATGTGCGATTCACCAATTCAACCTGCCACCATGGTACCTATTCCACTGTCGCAAATACTCCTGCTTTAGCTTCTGTCGCCTTTGGGGTTTGCGATGTTCGCGATATTGAGCCGCTGTCCGTTGTGACTTGGAGGCACTTTTTAATGGTCGGGAGTTTCTGTACCTTGTACTTGTATCTGTCAATGCCTTGATTCGGCTGGAAATTTAAATTCCGGCCCACTCCAGGAACCCATGATTCCATATCAGCTCAGGGGACGTATGTGTAGCGCTCACTGGTAGCTGATGTGAGATTCGGCCTTAGTAGGCTATTGTATGTAAGCTATCGTCTGCCAGCTATTGCGGCCCCTACAGATAAAGAATCATCCGCAACGTTTATAGCCTTCTCCAGATCAGCGCTCTTCGAATACTGGGTCAATATCCGCGGCCGAGCACGTTTACAGAGCCGGGAGCAGCGATTATTGCGTTTAACAAACATGGCGGCCCCTTTCAAAGTCCTCATTGCAGGTGGGAGCGTGGCGGGTATTGCTTTGGCAAATATACTCGAAAGATATGGCATTGAGTATGAGCTATTCGAGAAACATGCCATCATTGCACCCCAGCTGGGAGCTAGTATCGCGATGTTGCCCCACGGATCCCGAATTCTTGAGCAGCTGGGCTGCCTGGATAAAATAGAGTCGATTAGCACACCAGTCAACAACATCACATGCAGTGATCCAAATGGACGCACGATCACGCGCCATCAACTATTTGGACAATATTTGGAAGAATTGTATGTCTGGAGCCGAAAAAGGCCTGACCGCCGTCCTCGTGATAAATACTAATGGAGATACAATTCTGTAGAGTCGGACATAGAATGCGATTTCTGGATCGGCGCCAACTCATCAGCACCCTTTACGACAACCTTCGAGACAAGTCCAAAGTGCATACGTCGGCCGGGCTGGAGAAAGTTGAAATCACAGATTCCGGTGTGTCGATTGAGTTGGCAGGCGGCAAGACGTACAGTGGCAGCATTCTGGTCGGCGCGGATGGCGTGCACAGTCGAGTGCGCCAGGAAATATGGCGAATTGCAGATCTTGAAAAGCCGGGGTATATATCGACTAGAGAACGAGATTGTGAGTATAGACCTCACATGTGCCTGAGTGCCGCCTGTTCTAATTCTTGGCCCAGCTATTGGGGCCATCTATTGTTGTATGTTCGGGATCTCAACAGGCGTCGAATCTATCAAGCATGATTGTGGATTCAAAGCGTACCATGAAGGGAGATCCTACTTGTACCAAGGTGGTCCAGAAGGGAAAGTCTATTGGTTCCTCTTCATCAAGACTGAACGTAAGATGATCGGGGCAGATATACGAAGATACACCAAAGACGACGAAAAGTTCTATGCAGAGAAGTATGCCAAGGATATTTTGGTCAACGGCCTGAAATTCGAGGACCTCTATCAACAACGAGAGGTTGTCTCCATTGTTCCCGTGGAAGAATTTGTCCTTGAGAATCCCTTCTATAAGCGTCTAGTGGTCATTGGCGACGCCTATCACAAGGTACTTTCCATCGATGTTCATGAAATTAAGTGCCAGGAGAGCTAACAAATCAGTTTAATCCCTTGACCGGCCAGGGCGGAAATGCTGCGCTCGAATCTGCGGCGTGTCTTGCCGATACCCTTGTCGATGGCTTAAACGTGGAAAACGGTACAATGAACTTGGACGCGATCGAACGTGCCTTTACCGTTTACAAGGGTGTCCGAGGACCACGTGCGACGGATTTAATGCATGATGCCGCGATGGTCCAGTCTGCCGAAGCTCTAACAAACCCGCTACTCAGGTTCTTGTGTCTCCATGTTCTGTCGAAGGTTGAGACGGTAGATTTATTACAGCTAGTCAGTAAGGGAGCCCTTCCCAGCCACAGCCTCCATCGATTACCCGCTCCGAAACCACGAGGGCTGTTGCTCTATCAAGAGAACTCCTTGATTAAACCAGCGGAACGGTCGAATATTATTGCTTTGGTCACCGTTTCCATTCTGGGACTCGCTACTTTCCTTCCATACTTGCTGCTAGACTACCCTCCACATCCATCCATAACCTCGACCTCAGAGTTGTTGCAGTTCTACAGTCAAGTTTCGAAGGCGGCGATGAATCTGATATGGGTCGTCGAGGCAAGCCGTCCAATGTCATTCATGAAGCCTATAGGAAGGTGGGTTAATTTCCCTGCCAGTAAAAGATAGACTTACTAACATCGTTAAAGCGCGATCCCATTTGCATTGTTAGCTATCTTCCTGGGCTGGAATGTTGTCGCTCCGCTATACTGCATCATCCACATTTTCATCAGCGGAGGACATCAGTTCTATTTTCCAAACCCCAGAGGAATCGATGTCAGTACAGCCAAAGCCATTCCGATTGCTCTTATTATGGTATATTTGCTGCTAGGGCTGAATACATTTCGCCCGGCTGCTCTGTTCATGAATGTGGGAGAAACAGCACATGTCTGGTTTCCTGTCATTGTTACATCGATTGCCTGGGTGTTCTCCAGGAACTCTCCTCCAAAAAACACTTCCGCAATCACTACCGGCTTGGATTTACCCTACTTGCTCAGATCATATGATGTGACAATCTTCGTCACCAGTACAACACACATCATCATAATGGCCAATATTCTACGACAGCAACCCCTACAATTGCTATCGAGCCCCTTCTCCTTTCTGGCGAAGGCAGATGGCATGCTGCTAATGCCTATGTCTTTATCGATTGCCGTGTGGTGCCTGTTCACTGCATGGGACATGAGGAGGGTCAATCTGACAGGGCAAACATCTCTTGGAATGGCATGGCTTACGATGCTAGCTACCTTCATATTCTTGGGGCCTGCAGCATTGCTAGTTGGTACATGGAGATGGCGGGAAATGGAGATGGAGCATGCGAGGACGACGCCAGTTGCTCGCCGAGAGCCGAATAAAGTATGCCATCAACATATATAATAGCATTAATTTGGAGATTGTAAGGCTGGTCAATACTGTCTACAAATATTTAAGTACTTTGTCCAGGTCGCTCCTGGGCAAAACAAGTAATTGTTGGCTTGCTATGATCTAGCCGCCTAGTGTCTATGTAAAGTTAGACATTTTCTTATTCATTTATTTTTGTTTTCATTAAAACCCCACTGAGAAAAAGAACCAAGGAAAACATATAATCGTAAATATTTATATATATCGCTATGCATGAGCAAGATATATATATGTTTATAGCGTTCTTAACTGGGGAACTTTAATCGTAAACTAGTATACATTGTTTAAAATTCCCTCAAAAATATACATGATGTAAATAAACGAAATCATGGTGATATATATTCTTGAAACACAAAAAATATAAATTCAAAAGTGACTTGATCATAACATAAAAGAGTACTCATTGTGGCATTTTTTTTATTTTTTTTATTGTTTTTATTGTAGCGAGGAGATCAGACACTCCGCTGCTACATGTAGTGCATGAACCTACCACAACTCCGTCCTGTCTCAACTCCACGTTACACATACGTGAAAGAAACTATACCGCTCTTTAGATGCCGTTTCTCTTCCGGCCACTTGCACGTAGTGTCTCATTGACTACGAGTACTCCAGCCAGGACACTGTCACCACGTCGAACCTTCACCATGAACTCAACGACACGCTCAGACTCGAATGCCGATGCCCATTCCAAAACGCAATCAGCAACCCCCAAAGAGCCACTTGCACTCCCAGAGGCACCGCACGACTCGAATACAGAACTCGACATGAGCAACGGTGACACATCGGTGAGGCTAGATCATCTGGGCCCGATGGTTGTTAATGAGGATGGAACATTGAGTCGGATATCAAACTGGGGAAATATGGCAGATATCGAGAAGGAGAACACTCTGAGAATTATTGGGAAGCGGAATCAGGCCCGGCTGGAGAAGTTGAGAGCGAAGGAAGGAGAGAAATAGAGCCCATGGTGGGAGGGAGCCTGGGCTGGATGTAATATTGCGCAATCCTCGAATGCGTCAACAAGACCGTCGCCAGTCGCCACATCTTTCATCATCATCACTCGCACTGTCGCAGATTAAACAGATATCTTCGCATCCTTCTGTCCTTGTTTCGAATCACACTGAGGTCGAATTCTATTACGAGCGAAATCTGCAACCCCGCTACTCGAGTACCTAATTCATCATTTTCAGCATCGGCACCGTCGTGAGTGACCACATCTGGCATCCAAACCTGAATGCGCAGATCGCTGACAACAATAGATTTAATCAAGCCTACCTTCTCGAAGCCCACTCCCTCCGCAATCGACCCTATTTTTATAGACACAGCCATTCGCGGTCGACTGAGACCATCACAATCGTAGTTGAAGAAAGGGACCAACTGCTATGGATCAGGGATTGAAGCTCTCGGCGCCGATTGATCAAGATCCTTTTCTCCCTCCGCCAAACTCCAATGGCATCGCCGAGATTCTCGAGGTAGCACGAGGGCACCTCCATCGTCTGAACCCTCAGTCTACCTATGAGCTCATGCACGCTCCATCTACCATTCCCAGGGTATTAGTCGACATCCGCCCCTTTCATCAACGGCAAGCAGAAGGAATGATTGAGGGTGCTTTGATGATAGAACGTAACGTGCTCGAATGGCGTTTCGATCCAAGATCCGAGGCCAGGTTGGAGGTTGCGGGCAGGTATGATATCAAGGTGGTGGTCTTCTGCAGTGAGGGGTATACAAGCTCTCTTGCAGCGAGATCACTCCAGGAGCTTGGGCTCTGGAACGCTACGGATATGGTGGGGGGTTATAAGGCATGGAAGGAGGCACAGTTGGGTGGTGTGCCTTCAATCCAATAAAGCTCAGTGAACTGTTTGTTAAGATTGAATCGCTGCCAAGGAGAAAGCTGAATCTCATCATGATCCTCCCAAGGAATAAAACACCGTTGCACAAGCATACACTCCTCCTATTCTCGTTCCCACTAAGGCGACCAGAGGAGTCTGTGCGAGGTCAGACTGCAAAGGGTGAAGCGATTCGAGGCGTGGATTTACATCATCATCACGCTCACGCAATACTCAAGTCGCCGTTCAGTTATTGATACATAGTGCCAGTGTAGCCCACAATCCATTATATGGGGATTGATGGAGACGAATAAGGAAATACAGCCGTTGGGGGCCAGCAGGCTAATAAGGCCGGGTCCACCCACGTGATGATGGCTACCTAGACGGATCAACTCCTATCGCTCTCAACCCTTCACGATTCGTAAGCTTGAGCCTTTCGCCGGACCATGAGTTCGTCTGATGTTCTCGAAGTACCAAGACAAATCGTGAGCCAACTGCGAAGGTCAGTGTCGACTCAATCACGCTTTGGTCAATCCCTATCCCCAAGACAAGTTGTCAGCGACCTCCGTAGATCAACATCCTCATCATCATTTCGATCTCGCTATGGACGGTCTCTGTCCCCAGCGGCTTCAGGTGAACTCGGGAATCAACACCGCCGCTCACCTTCTGCAGAATCACACGGTAATTATGCCCCTTTGGCGGAACCAACGCAGGAAATACGATTAGTTATTCTTGAGCCAGCGTTGTCGGATAATGAGCCGGTCAGATGCGAATTAAGAACGGCAAATATACGGACGGCGAAATATGAAGCGCTTTCATATGCGTGGGGCGATGCCACGAACAAGACACCAATTCTACTCGGTGGTGGACGGTTCCTAGTCACTAGGAACTTGGAGCAAGCCCTTCGTAGCCTTCGTACTCTCTCCAATGATTCGAGTCATAAAAGATGGCTTTGGATTGATGCGCTTTGTATCAATCAAGAGAACGATACCGAGCGTAGTGAACAAGTTGGCCGGATGAGTTCAATCTACACATCAGCTGACCGGGTTTTGGTTTGGATTGGAAATTATCATGAGAAGGAAGACCGTTCAGTACGCTTCGAGACGAAAGTCTGGGGCTTCAGTTATCAAAACCACGGGACATTTGAAACAACGAAGGATGCCTTCAAGCTTGCCGAAGCCCTTTTTGAAGAAGCAAGTGTAGCAGCCGGGCGGAAGACAGAGCCCGAGAAGTCCGCTCGAGGCCCCACGATGAATCTTCATATATGGGGGTTCCTTTCAATTCTTTGCCAGAGACCTTGGTTCCGCCGCCTCTGGGTTATTCAAGAGATTGCATTGGCGAGGAAGGCCACGGTTTGTTGTGGCCGCCTCGAACTGCGGTGGCGAGTCCTTGAAGGTGCTGGAGACCGGATTGCAGCATATTTCGAATCTCCGATCGAATGGCCATTTTTCGCAAAGCTTCGCTTCATCGATGAAATGACCTCATTTGCAGGAAACATTTCCATTGTTGGCTTGTGGGATGTTGATAGAACAAATGTACTGTCTATCATTGTCCATACACAATATTCCCAGGCAAGCGATCCTCGAGATCGGTTGTTCGCTTTAAAGGGCCTCCTCCAAAACGAAGATACGGATATTGTAGTCGACTACTCGAAGCCTGCGGAAGCGATATACTGGAATTGGGCCTTAAGGCGCATTAGAAGGACCGGATCTCTGGATGTCCTTACCCTTTGTACGGTTTCGAGCAGCATCTTGATGGAAAAGACAAAAGTGCCATCTTGGGTTCCCAATCTACGAAACGTCGATCTTGTAGATGATACTTTTTTCGCTCTCGCTAATGGCTTTTCTCAGAATCATGAGCAAGCGTATGTGTCAGCTGGGACCACGAAATGCGGAGATGTATCGATTGATGAAAAGGACCTGAAGCAGCTTTCCAAGGCCAAGCTTGGACGGGATTCAATATTATCACTCCAAGGTTTCCATGTTGGAACGATCGTGAAGAGGATTTCTATCAGTGATAAATTCGGCATCAACTACACATCAGATCATCTCCCTCATGCGGTCACGTATTTGGCGGAAACCATATCTTCCCACTTCAAGATTAGTGTGTACTTCCGATCATCACTGTACGACGCATTTTTGGATGCCCTCTTCAAAGGTTGGAAGTGGTATGCTGGTTCGTCCCCGGCCCCAACCTTAGCAGAACGCTACAAAGTCTGGCACGGCCATGCCAGTATCCCAGTCGATTTTGAGCCATACATGATTCCAGCTGTACGCCGGCGAGACTACCTTGGGAGCATGGAAATGATTTTGAGATTAATGCTGAGGGTGTCGGACATCTTCATCACCAATAATGGCTTGATTGGATCTATGCCGAAACATTGCCAAGCAAAGGCCGGAGACAAAGTTTATGTGCTTTATGGTGGGAACGCACCTTTCATACTGAGGCCGTTGGATCTCGATGGGAAGCGAGTGTATCAAATGCGATGTGCGTGCTATTTGAATTGCTACATGCAGGGAGAGGCAGTTGAGCAGGGCGAAAACGGGGAGCTCAAGCTTGAGACTCTTCACATAGTATGAAGAGGTGACACTGGAGTTTTGCGAAAAACAATCAGTACGATCAGGAATCCATCACCAACAGCACAGCGGCGAGAACTTCTTCATTCTGAAGAAGGAGTCTCAGTGTCATAGCAGTCACAAGCAGCACATGAGTGTCTGATTCCCAATCCAAGTGGTGGGGTCAGCACATTTCAAGATGGATTTCTCAGTCCTCGTTCTCGATAGCTCGAATCGGGGGGAAGCATACATAGCGAATACTGCGTGATGCTAGGGAATTCCCTCGACTAAAGTACAGGGACCGCGCTGTTGTCTGGCGTTATCGATTTTCTCTGTTCCTTCCTATTGGACTACCCCCCCGCCCCCGTATTGTAACAATACTTATAGCCTATACCTCCGTAAGCTCCTGATGATTCCAACGTCACTTGCTGATCCCGAGAATCCCGGTCAGCGCTAAATACCACACGGTTACACTCTCACTCTAACTCTGGGACTTAATGAGCCTCCACCCCATGGCTTACTCTAGTCTTGAGACTTGCAACGACCTTCGGAGCTGTTTAGTAGATGTAGATCGCAAAAATGTCTACCTTTGACTATATTATTGTTGGTGGCGGAACAGCAGGTGATTCTCCATCTCACAATGGTCTTCCTTCATACATACATGCTAATTCTTCCTCCCACACAGGGTTGGTCCTCGCAAGTCGTTTGTCCGCCGCGCTTCCAGAATGCACCTTTCTTGTCATAGAGGAAGGCTCAGATGGTGATCCGCGTATCGAAGCTGCTCAAGGTTACCACCAGGGCATGGATCGTACAATCGAGTGGGACCATTATACTGTACCTCAGAAAGGACTCAATGGGAAAGTAGTAGGTCAAGCCCAGGGCAAGATCATTGGAGGTTCTTCGGCCATCAATATGCAAGGCTGGGTTCGAGGTCCTTCTGTAGATTTGTAAGATTTTGCCTTTCTTGGTTTTACAAACTGGAAGCTTGACATCCTAATCTGACGTCCTAGTGACCAATGGGCGGTCAAGGTAGGCGATGTTAGGTGGAGTTGGGCTGGTCTATTGCCGTACTTCAAGAAGTCGGAGGCTTTCTTCCCCACTCTGGATCAGAAAGCCGGAGACGTCTCAATTGCTCATGGGTTTGAAGGCCCGATTAAGGTTTTCGATTCATTCACTGCCTTATATCGAAAGGCTGATATAACTGTAGGTATCCCACTCCACAAACTCCGGCATTCCACGCAACTATCCCCTGAGAGATACAATCGCTCGAGCATATGAATCAATCGGTGTCTCAAAGATTCTGGACCATAATGCAGGTGAGGTCTTAGGCTATACCGATGTGCAGATGAGCACGTACAAAGGCAAAAGATACTGGTCTTCAAGCTACACCTTCGGGGACAAGGTCACCACCTGGACAAAAAGTTCTGCAGAAAAAGTCTTATTCGAAGGAAAGAAAGCAACATCTGTGCAGATTCTGAGAAGATTAGCGGATGGTAGCTCAGAGCGTGTGATTGTCACTGCTCGAAACGAGATTCTTGTAACCAGCGGCGTCCAAGGATCCGCTAAGCTCCTTCTGCTGAGGTATGATTTCTGGATTTGCGCACATATGACCCCTTTTTTCTTGAGCTGACCATGTATGTAGTGGTATTGGACCCCTAGATGAACTGAACAAGCACGTTATTCATCAAATCTGTGATTTACCAGTGGGAGAAAACTATTCAGACCACCCAGTCTTTCACACTTTTTGGAAACTCCGCGATCGAGGATTGACAATGGGAGACATGCCTCTTATCTCGCCAGAGTGCGACTTTACGGCTGGTACTCCAGGTGACTGGATGGCTTGGCATCAACATAATGAAGTGGTTAACAACACGGGTAAGGGTGTGATCGACGACTCTTCCGTTGGCTGGCTTCTAGCTGAAGGCAAGGCGCACACCGAAAGTTTCTCATTGTAGGATACCTTGCCCAACCCATAAAGAGTAATAATTTGAGACAAGAACTGAAACAACTTTCCATGGTAGGTACGGACATTTCGACCTGTCCGGCGCAGGAGTAGCGAATCCAGGGGGGTCTTGCATAGTCCTCGCCAGCTTGCTTATGACCCCAACGTCGCGGGGAACTCTTACGCTGCGATCCGCTGATCCCAAGGACGCACCCTTTTTGGATCCCAATCTTCTCGGAAATGATGTGGATCGCGACCTTTTGATTGCTGGTGGAAGGGTGATAATGTCGATGATGCATGGCCCTGTTGGCCAGAAGATCGGGGCGCAGGAGTATGGCATCGATGAAGCCCTTCAATGCAACACATCTGACGATGCAATGATGGCGCGTATACTGAAGACGGGGAGAACTGGTGCCCATGGCAGCGGGACTTGTGCCATGGGCTCAGTCGTCGATGCGGAATGCCGAGTCAAAGGTATCGATGGACTGAGAGTTGTGGATGCGAGCGTGTTCCCTTTTCCTATCGCTGGTCATTACCAAGCTGCAGTTTATGCCATCGCGGAGCAGGTGAGTTGAGTATTTGCCTTGTTTGACTGTACATGCTAATCACACTAAGATGGCGCAAATAATCACTGACGAGCAAAGATCTCGGAACTAGATCTAGTTTTCAGCTGTTGTCGTTGTTGCTGCAGCTCCACTGTTTCAGCAATGAAAGTTTAAACGGAAGATCATAGCATCCATGAGATGGCATTAAGCTCTCGCCCGGCTCTACAACCGAGTATTACAATATCCTGCACATATATACTTACAGCAAATACAATTGCAGATGATTCCCTAATCCACTGTTCCATTCCCGATTGGTATTAAGTCCGCTGTAACTCCCAAGTGGAATGCCCCGTCTCTATTGGACGTTCACAGCTCGGCTGCGGCCGCTTCGACGATGGCGAAATAATCGCCATACATGATGAATCCCCGTCTGCCAGAACGCAAGAGGAAGCGGTGCCCTCTGGATTGATAAAGATAAGAGAAAGTTCCTATTTGTATGGTTCGTTTTTGGTTCATTTTTCTTCGTCGCGTTTACTACCTAAAAAGTTGCCAACAAACTCCTCAAAGCTACGTTGCAAACACATGTTTATTGTTTACAAACGATTCATAATTGATCACCATTGCTCTACTAGCCAAGATCCTAAGCTTATCGCGGCTATCACGCATCGTAGTTGCCGGCACTGAAGTGTGATCCCCTGCTCTCGTTCGCATCGTCAGCATGACCTACAAGGCTAAGCGAGTTGCTGTCATCGGGGCAGGAGTGAGTGGTGTGACTAGTGCAAAACATCTGAAAGCTGCAGGAGTGGAAGTTGTAGTCTATGAAAGATCCTCGACCAGCGGTGGTAATTGGTAGGTTCACCGTGGTAGCGGAACCTATCGGATGGTGCTGAGGGAATGCAGGTCATATGATGAGCGTCAGCCGCTAGATGCCAAATATCCTTCGATCCTCGCATCAGAAGCCGAGCTGATTCCTGGTCAATCTATATCGGGTAAACAGCAAGATAGTGTGAGTGGTCAGAAGTCGAATTTCGAGGATATTGATATCCAGCATGCTCCTCCTGGGTCAGCCAACCTTCCCCCATCATTTTCTCTGGAAACTGACAGAGATGTTGCCACTCAAGACCAGCATATAGCGGTCTTACAAACAATGTATCCACTGTGTTGCAAGAATTGAAAGGATATCCGTGGCCAGCCGGTACGGAAGACTTCGTCAACGTCCGGGCAAAGGGCGCCTACCTCCAAGGGTACTCGAAAGAGTTCGGCGTTGAATCTCTTATCAGATACAACACTCGAGTTGAAAAACTGGAGAAAGTAGACAAGAAGTGGAAGCTGCGATCGTTGACGTTATTGAAGAATTCAAACGCAACATGGGAGAAGCGTGAAACCGTCGAGGTAATCATATAGCTCAAATTTCGGAATATGAGATGAGCTAACTAGAGCAGGAATTCGATGCCGTCGTCGTTGCAAACGGCCATTATTCTGCTTGCAAAGTTCCCGATATACCTGGATTAAAAGAATGGAAAGCTGCCTGGCCAGAGAGAATCCAGCATTCCAAACGCTATCGCCGACCTGACGGATTCAAAAATCAGGTGAGAAGAAATTGATCAGACCTGAAGTAAGCGTCTAATCGAAAACAGAAAATATTATTAGTCGGCGCTGGAGTCTCATCAAATGATATCGCTCGAGAAACGGTCGATATCGCATCGAAAATCTACCAATCCTCCCGTGGAAGTCCATATGATATCCCGATAGCATTCCTGCCTCCTGCCGTGGAGCGCATAGGTGAAGTGGCTTCCTTTGAGATCCCCACCGAAGGCCAAAGCAAACCAGGACACATAACTCTGAAAGACGGAAGAGTTCTGAGCGACATTGGCAGGGTGATTCTTGCCACCGGGTACCACTTCTCCCACCCTTTTCTACTCGACTTACATGATGATGACGCTCTCCCCGAAACCGCTTCAGAAACGGTCTTGGTGACAGATGGTACCCAGATCCACAACCTGCACAAAGACATCTTCTACATCCCCGATCCCACGCTGGCGTTTGTCGGCGTGCCTTTCTACACCGCCACCTTCACACTCTTCGAGTATCAAGCCATTGTAGTAGCAGCCGTATTTGCCGGGCGTGCTTGGCTGCCTAACGAACAGGAGATGAGAGACGAATACAGCAAGCGCGTTGAGGCGAAGGGCTATGGCAGGGCGTTCCACTCTCTGCGAGATCAGCAGGTGGATTATGTGACCGAGCTCCTCGCGTGGATCAACGAGCATGCCGAGGTGACGGGTGCTGAGAAAGTAGAGGGATATTCGGAGAAGTGGCTGGCGGAGGATAAACTGAAGCTGTTGAAGATGAAGAAGATGTTTGAAGCGAAGGATAGTTTCAGCTTGGTGATAATGAGGCTGTGAAGGCACTCTGGGGTAAAGCTTTCGAGGCAGAGTTGCAAGTTTGAAATTGTCCTGCAAGATGTTGCTCTTAGAAGTAGACCTTCAGAATTTTGACAAAACCCGACGGTTTTACAATCTAATATCAGTTAGTTGGCTCTATGAAGTTTCGAGACTATACGCCAATACTCATTATCGGCGCTGGTGTGTTTGGATTAAACATCGCCCTCCACCTTGGCCAGCGAGGATACACTGAAGTGACGGTCATCGACAAGCAGGATTATGGAAAGACGCTATATTCCTATGATCTCGACTGTAATGCAGCATCTGCCGGTAATTTAGTCCCATTTCTCCCCTAATGTAATCATTAAAATTTTCAGACTCAACAAAATCTTTCGCATGGCCTATGGCACTGACACAGTATACCAAAACCTCGCCCTTGAAGCATTGGGCGTTTGGAAACAATGGAACAAAGAGCTCAGTGAAGGCACTGATCTCCCGATTGCGCTGTCAAGGAATTACGCCGTGTATGTAAATAGCGGTACTTTGAACACATTCACTACATCTGAGCTACCGCCTTCGAGCAACAGTCAAAAGACAACCTCACAGCTGCTGGCATGGGCTCCAGTCAGTTAGTTGCGAACAATCCCGAAGATAGGAAAAGAGCAATGGAGCTCGGATCCGGATATGCCTTGGATCCATTCGGGCGTGAACGCAGAGGAAGGCCGTACAATGCGTTACTGGATACTAGTGGAGGACTCTGCTATGCTGATAGAGTGTGCCTCTTTGCGCTTCACAAAGCTCGATCTGTTGGTATGAAAGTTGTACTGGGCACCAAAGGTACTGGAAACCGCTGCAGTTGTGGAAGCCATGTGAGCTGCCGATCACTAGATTTTCGGGGACTGAGTGCACTGGGTTTGACAATCTCCACCTGCGCTATCAGTTTATTTCGCTACAGCTACCTCATTGACTGGCGCTACTGGTCTGCCCGTGTTGAACAGAGCTTTGATATTTTCGAAGCATTCGATCTCTCCATCTCTCCTCGCTCTGGTAGTCAAACCACCTAGGTGTGGCTGAATGATACACTTATCACTCTCCACAAAGTATTTGTTAATACTTGGCTCCGCTTCAAAGACATCCAAACCAGCTCGACAAACTCTGCCGCTTTCTAATGCTTCAATAAGAGCTGCTTCGTTCACAATTGCACCGCGAGCCGTATTGACGAGGAAGGCGCCATGCTTCATCTTTGCGAATTCTTTATGCGATATGAGATTCGTAGTCGTTGCATTCAGAGGGCAGTTTACAGAAATTACGTCTGACGTCTGGAGGAGGTTTTCGAGGGTCGGGCAATAAGTTGCGTTGTAGAGAGCTTCGTCGGCAGAAGACAAGCGGGTACGGTTGTGGTACTGGACTTTGAAGTTAAATGCCGCTGCCTTTTTTGCTAGGTGCTTGAAAATGTCAATATATACCCTTCCAAACTAAGAGGCATAGGCGTCTACCTTTCCAATGGCACCTAGTCCGATAATGCCCAAAGTCAGTCCAGTAGGATCGGTGCAAGGAACATGATCATTCCTCCACAGTCCCGCCCTGGCGCTTTTCTCAGATCGTGTCATATCTCTCACGACCGCGAGTATAAGAAATATCGCCATGTCGGCTGTTGGCTCTGCGATTGCATTTCTCGTGTTGCAAAACCAGACCTCATTTCGTGTCATCCAATCGACGGGAAATTCATTGTAGCCAGCGGAAGCTGACACAATAATCTTCAAATCTGGAAGGAGAGACTCAAGGTAGTCAAATGGCTCGAATGGGGCCGTCCCCATCAATACCATGAAGGCTTGATATGGACCAGAATCGGCAATTGCAACTTTGAGGGCGGGTACAGCTTCTGCGTGGTTCACAGCTAGGAGGACCTGAGAGAAGATTGTCAGCACTAATATCGCAAATTGATGCATCGCGACTTACATCCAGCACGAATTCTTTCCTGAAATCATCCAGGAAAGCATTTCCCACCGCTGTGGGTGGCATCAAGGCCAGAACTCTTGGCTTCGCTCGAGCTGGCTTCAACATGGCGATTAGTTGCTAAATGAAAGCGTGGTCTCAAAAGTGGAGGGGTGCATAGCTTTTCTGGAAGTTGATCCCTCAAGCTCCGCGCATGGTGGACTTGAGTCTCGGATGCATCCATCGGGCGACTCAGGATTCGAGTTGTGTTGCCCACTGCTTGCGAGGCTAAAAGTGGGATGCAAGACAACACTTGATGGGTGATCGTCGGAAGAATACAATACAAGAACGACGGCACGGGAAAGCAGGGATGCTGCATGAGACCCAGATGACAATTGCCTACTCGAGTATACTCCACATGGCATGGAATGCAGTGCAAAAGGAAGAGTTCGTAGACATAGAATAATTTCACAGAAACATAGCCAAGTTCCATATGTCACATTTTAGCAACTTTGTCTATTCGTTGATTGGTAAGTCCTGCACTGATGTAAGGGGACAACCTGAAGTAAAGTAAGTCGCTTCTCTCGCTTGGCTCGCCTCGAAAGGGTACAGCAAATGGGACCGCATACAAAACATCAGGAAAAGTAACAGAGCTCCATATATAAAGAGCTCAACTCGAATGTAGAGTGGGAAATAGCAAAGAACAAACCTCTCATCAAGTCCTCAACAGAACAAACTATTTCAATTTTCATACCAAAACAAAACCTACAATGGCTGCTACCGCCGATAAGACTACACCGTATTTCCCGCTGGCAGGCATAGCTCACGACGGATATTCGAACGAGGCTGAAGCGACAGCAACTTGTTTCTGCGGCGCCGTACAGCTCGCATTTGTAAGTCAATCGTTTCTCCTCATGATCTACCAAACTTAACCAGTCCAGCCAACCCAAGGCGCAGGTTTCCATGGAACCTTTGTATGTCACTGTACAGACTGCCGCAAAGTTACCGCGTCAATGTTCGCCTCCAACTTCACCATAGATGACGAGCATCTGAAGCATGTTCGTGGCCGCGAGGATCTAAAAACATTTAGCCAATCGCGCACCGTTGCGGGTGGAAAGACGGGCAATACCATGACGAATTACTTCTGTTCCACCTGTGGTACGCTGATGTATCGTGTTGGTCAAGCTTTCCCGGGACGGAACTTCTTGCGCATTGGGACTGTGGACGATTTCAGTCTCCATGAGACGAAGTTACTTCCTCAGGTAGAGCAATTCACGAAGGATCGTGTAAGCTGGCTACATCCTGTGGCTGGGGTTAAGCAGTCCGAGGGTCTGTACACTGCATAGTCGGGTGAGTTGGAGAGAAGACGGGTTTGTTAGGGTGACGGTATGGAGTCATGGTTGATCGCAGCTGAGGGATGTCGCATAATTGATTTACTGTGTTTATTCGATAACATAGCTATATCGGGCAACGGTTCCCGGGGTATTGCTAGCTTTTGTATGACGGAAATGATGATTTATGGACGTCAAGCACATAGAAAATGAACAAACGCACTTCGTCTACAAATGTGACCTGAAATCACAGGATTACGTTTGTTGAATTTCTTCAGAAACATGCTTCCGCGGCCGGTTTCGTTCGTCACTCGACAAGGCAGATTGCCTGATTGCTAACTGTGAGTCGATCTTGTACATTATAGATTTATGAATAGAGTATGTTGGCTATTAAACTATGGAAGCTAACGGACCTCTGTACCAAAGGTGTTCACTCATGAATCGACCGTTTGCAAGCATGGCGCCACAACCTCGTTGCTGTTACTAGTCCCACGTACATGAAAGACAGACTAAAGGACAATACATGTAGAGACGAGGAGCAGGTGGCATACTTGGCGCAGCTTCGTGAGCGGCCTTTGGAAACTTCAGAGCTAGCATTCATGGCATTCACTGCGCCTCATGGTACAGCAGAGACGGATTGACCAAGCGCGAGAATCTTCCCGATGTTGAGAGCTTCATCATAAGCAGGATATTGCGAATATGGGTTCAGTGGAAGAAGAATGAAGCACTTGACAACACAATTCAGATTTGAAACCAAGAAATGACAATCAATTCACCTTCTCTGCACTCTGAAGCTTGCATGATCATTGATCGGGATCTTTCCCTTCAGACACATCATGAATGGTTGCGATGCTCAGACTTCAGTGGTTTTTATACTGTAATTATGAAGCGGAGTCGAGAAAGGGGTGTGGCAGCATTGAATGCCACGTCCACACAGCGGACCCCAACCCTTGCCAGAAATCCAAGTGGGGCCAAGTCGCGTGAACCGCGACTTGACTCGGACTACAGTACTTTTCTACTCTACCAGAACCACCCAAACTCACCTCCCAGCATTTTATGAGCCCATTCCGACCACAATCTATACTACGCCAGGAAAAATTCTACGAAACTTTAGACTGACTGTATCAATATATCATGTCCATCAAACTGCAATAACCTTGTCTACCGACTCTCAAAACGCGTTCACCCGTTCCCTCCTCGGGACTCCCCCAATCCTCAAGCAAAGAGTCGCATTGGTCAAAATTGTAGCTATATCGATCTATGGTGGCCGTGGAAGGACTTCGCACGCGTCGAGCACTTAACAACGATGTATCTACCTCGATCTCTCCTCTCGACTCTCTACCTTCATCTTCAACGGACCCACCATCCTCTGTCCCCGCCAGTCCTGATCCTCGTTGCTCTCGAGCCCGATGCGCTTTGTGGCTGTCGTATCCTTACTCGCCTGCTCAAACGTGACTATATCCCACACAAGATTCAACCTATTGCCGGCTATGGCGACTTGGAGAAGGCGGGGCGAAATGTTATTCGGCCGATGATGGAAAGTCAAGGCGGGAGTGGAGGCGTGGTAGTCTGCCTAGGTGTTGGTGGTTTGGTAGATCTAGGAGGCCTGCTGGGTATTGATGCTGAAGGTGATGAGAGCAGTTATGGCGGGGTTGAAGTCTGGGTTATCGACGCCAGACGGCCCTGGAACCTGGGGAATGTTTTTGGTGGTATCCCTGTCCTCCCACCGGTTGAGGAAGATGGGGAGCTCATTAATCAGACCCATCTCGGGGTTGATGGTGGGAAGATACAGAGGGGCTACAAGCCAAACAAGGGAGGAATCATTGTTTTTGATGACGGAGATATCGAAGAGGAACTGGACGCGGAGCGAGACGCGTATTTGGCCTTGGTTGATATGCCCGAAGTCGAAGAAAATGAGGATGATAGTGATGGAAGTGAGACAGAGAGTGAAGATGAAGAAGCTATTCCCACAGACTCACGGCCTGGGCAGAAGAGGAAATCATGGTCAGATCGAGACGGAGAAGACGAAAGCAGCGACGATGATGACAGGCCTCGCCAACGGCGAAGAAGTAACTCGGTATGTTTCCAATGGCGATGGCAGACTTTGAATTCTGCTAATGCCAATGTCAGTCAAGTCCAATCCCAGATTCTCCTTCACGGCCACCGAAACGTGGACTCATGTCAATAAGTGGCCCTTCAGCAGTTGCGTCCAGCGCTTCAAGATCCGTTTCTCCCACACCAGCACAGCCTCCTAGACAGCCATCTGCAAGGACATTACGCCGGCGGCTATTGAAGCTACGGCGGAAGAACGAGTCTGTACTGCAAGCATACTACTCCCTTGGAGCATCATACTCTGAACCTATATCTTCCATGATGTATTCCTTGGCCTCAGAATTGGGCCGAGAAGATAATGACCTATTATGGATGACAATTGTGGGCGTCACATCGATGGAATTATATGGCCGATCAACTGTTGGCGTAGCGATATCGACCCAGAAGTCCTCTTCACCCTCCAGTGGATGGATGGGAACGCGAGGTTCTAGGATTCGACAGTTGTTACGCGATGAAGTAAGACGTCTGAACCCACCAGAACTCTCGGATTCAGGTTACAGCTCGAATCGTAGTCTCTTACCAGAGAACAATGGTATCATCCCAACAACAGCCCGAAGTCCAACCGACACCAGCATCCGCCTATCACCGGAACCTAAGTTCCTCCTCATCAGACACTGGAGTTTGTACGATAGCATGCTTCACTCTCCTTATCTTTCAGCGCGATTACATATCTGGTCTGATGTTGGTCGGAAGAGACTCAACAAACTTCTCGCGAGAATGGGTATCAGTCTTGTACAATGCAAGCAGAGCTACACGCACATGGATATGGAGTTGAAGCGCGGCCTTCGATCCCAGCTGTTGAAGTACTCGGACATGTACGGACTCGACGACCTAGTACCCGCAGCAGACACAGACGGCAAAGATCGAGGTGGAATGAAAGAGGGCTGGGGATTCGTGCGGAGTTGGGGTTGGCGAGCAACTCTTAGTGCACAAGATGTTGGCGTGGTTGTCGGAGCGATTCTTGAGGTTGGTAAGAAAGCTGTTGCTTCGCTCGAGAACGGTGGATATGACCGCAGAGAAGCGAAGGAGACTACTGATGAAGATGGGACTTTAGAAGGCGAGGAATGGGTGGGGAGATTTTGGGCTGCGTACGATGCTCTTGAAAAGTATGTACTCCCTTGATGCACGTTTGACTTTACTAACGTAACTAGTATTGAGGACCTCAAAGCTGCTCTCCCGACAGCACAGCACCTCCACCGCGCCATACTTCGTACCGGTACCTCGATCATTGAGAAGCGCCAAATACGCCACCTTCGTGCGTTCCGCATGTGCGTAGTCAAGGACGGTCCAGACGTGGCTTTGTTCACTCATCCTGCTGCATTAACCAAACTGGCACTTTGGATTGGCGAGGCTATCGCCGAACAGGAACGCGAGAGTAAAGGCAAGCTTGGTCATGGCGGTAGAGGGACTCCTCTTGTGGTAGCGGGCTTGAATGATAGTAGGGGCGTCTATGTCGTTGTTGGTACTGGCGGCGGTGGGGGTGGCAGCATGGGTTTCGGCGATCGTGGAGCAGCGAAGGAGAAAAAGGAGAAGCGCGAAGCAAAACTCAAAGCTAAAGAGCTGAAACACAAGAATAAGGAATTGATCAGGGAACAGAAGAGAGAAGCCAGGAGAGCAGCAGCTGGTGATGATGCCGACGAAGAAGACGACGAGACGGAATCCGAAGCTTCAGAATCCGATTCCAGTGAAGATGACGGCGATGAGGACGACGAGAAAGAACATGTAAAGGGCTTTGGGAGGAACAAGTTCGGGAATGCGTTTCAAGAGGTCGTAGAAGAGACGAACGCTCGGGTCAGGATTGACAGTTTTGAGCATTGCGTCGTGGAGGTCAAGAAAGAGGATCTGGCGGGCTTTTTAGAGAGTTTGAGTATGAAAGCTGTTGTTGGGTGATGAGCTACGGGCTGGGTCGGCAGGGCTGACAATGGAGTGAATTGGGCAGGGAGTTGTTCATACAGATGCATTTTGATATGTGTCCATGACTTGTTGATTGACTGTTGGCTGGCGTTTACTTTCAGGCGCATACATGGGAAAGGTCGGCATTGTATCCGTGGCTTGCTTCTTGCTGTTGATATTGAATGAATGGTCCTCTGCTGCAATCGTACAAAATTAAGAAGGACGGGATTCGTCCACTCAAGTCGTGGGCAGGAACAAGGATGCACCTCGCCGCATGAAAGGAGCAGAAGAGGTGATGAAACGCTTTCGCTCAATCCTCTGAGTTGCTTCGAGCGATGCATACCAATGCACTGTGCCAACAATGTTTTCATGGTCCCCTGGCGCAAGTACTCTTCCTCAATGTTTTCACGGTGTTTCAAGTCGTACTTATCGTCCTTGACAGTCTTCCTTGGGTCAACTGAAAGCACCCCGGAAGTCCGGTTTCATCCCACCTTTTCTCCAGCACCAAACTTACTCATACTCTCGCAAGTTGTTTCGACCTATGTCCACGTTATTCGCGGGCTCTCGTGGCTCGAATTTTAATGGATGCTGGCGAGTGAGCTCATTGGATTGGCGGAAAAATGCGAAACAGATATACGATCTGCTTGTGTTCCTAGGGTTCTGGCAAAATACCTCTCCGCAAGGGATGATGATTCTATCTACTTTGTGTCTCCTACTTGGCCCTAGTATCACCACGCAATTTGGACTTCTACAGTGCTTTGGTATACTTCGACTGAGCTGGTCGAGAAAAGGCGTTTGGTCTGGTCAACTGGACGGATATCACTATTATGGGCAATACTGACTTCTTCAGGCGCATCATATCAGGCTGGCTGTCTAGTTGATATCGGATCTCTATATTTTCTGTATCCTAAGCTTGTATGAATTTGAAATTGCAGCCTTCGCTTCCTTCCTCATCGGTTGGGCTGGTGCTATTGTTTGTATGAGCCAGGCTTATTACATCGGCCCCATTGCGAAGATGATCCCGGGTGATATTGGGCTGCGCGTGGCAGCTGCTTGGACTGCATTGAGCTATCCGGGTTTGAGAGTAAGTGCCTATTATCTTCTCCCTCTTTGTGACTTGCCATGGTGCTGATTGTTGGTGGCAGTATTTGGAGCTCAAGAAATTCGGCCGTTGAAGCTCGTGCTGGATTACTGGCTAAATAAGGGGGCGGTAATAGAAGCCAATGAAAAAGGATTGATTTAATCGTACATCGCTTTCTGGGTCTATGTTCCTTTGGGAACCTTTTGACTACAATAGGCCCTCAGATACGGATAGCTTCCTGCCACTATTGGTACACTTTACCCCATATCTTCTCTCATACTTTCCACAAAACAGAGTCCAACAGTGACGTTTGATTTCCTGTGCCTGGCACAGCGATGAGTATCCAACCTAAGCTGCCGGATAACGTCGTCTCAGCAGTGGTTTCGGCACTATTAAAAGTACCACCATCCTCACGAACCTGAAAGTTGGCACATCGACCTACCCTTTGACTGCCTTGGCTCAGTGATTGACTTATTCAACCACACTCCTTAGGAGTCGCAGTGAGAAGACTTTCCCACCTTGACAGCTACCTGCCCTGGTGCGGTCAAGTTCGATAAACAACCAGAGAGCGCTGTAAGCACAGGCTCAGCTGGGGGATTGACGCAGAAAAAAGGTTTTATATGAGTATTATCCCCAGCTGGCTGCGTCTTTTCCGAACTAGAAAGAAAAGCTATGTCGCAAATGGAGTCGCCAAAAATTCGTAGCATTTAACACCTATGCAGCACTGGCTGGTTATCTAAAGCTTCGCCTTGGCCGTCGCCTCATCCCTGACCACTGTCCCCTGACTATCTCCTTTTGCAAGATTTCTCAAAACCCTCCTCAAGATCTTCCCACTAGCACTTTTCGGAATCTCCCCCGTAAACTCAATCTCCTTCAACCACTTATGTTTGACCTTCTTCTCTTTCACATAGTCTAACAACGCCTGTCCCAGCGCCTTCTCCTCCGGCGCCCCAGTCTTCCTCATAATATAAGCTTTGGGTTTCTCTCCGCTGTAGTCATCTTTAACTCCCAACACCGCACAATCCTCAACGTGCGGATGTCCCAGCAGAAGATCCTCAAGCTCCGCAGGCGCAACTCCAATACCCTTGACCTTCACCATTTCCTTAATGCGATCCGTAATGGTGACCATCCCTTCCTCATCGATGACTGCCTGATCGCCCGTATGCAGGAAGCCATCCTCATCAAATGTACTTTTTGTCGCGGCCTCGTTATTCAAATACCCCATCGTGATCTGCGGCCCACGTGCCAATAACTCCCCCGGTTGCCCTAGGCCAAGTTCTTCGCCCTCTTCATCCACGATCTTAACCTCTGTACTGGCGCAAATCGTCCCCACTTTATGAGCATGCTCGTAACCGTACTTTTCGGGCGGATGAGCGGTGATACACGAACAACTCTCTGTCATTCCGTAACCCTGCTTGAATCCTGTGCTCGGGAATTTCGCTCTTAACTGTTGTATAATCTCCTCGCTCAAAGGCGCAGCACCAGATGAAAACCTCGTGATGCAGCTAAGATCATATTGATCGACAATTGGGTCACGAACCATGCGGATGAGGATTGGTGGCACAAGAAGTAACTCGCCGATCTGGTATTCGGTAACGGTATCCAACATTGCCTTCATGGAGAAGGCGGGTAGCATGTAGACTTCGGCGTTGAGTAAGATCGGGAGGTGGAGCGCGTGTACAAGACCAGTTATGTGGAAGCTGGGCAATACGGCGAGTACTTTCTTGTGTGTATTGGGAGTTATTTGCTGAATTTGGAGACATTGCGCTATTACATTTTGGTGTGATATCATGACCTTTCTCAATCAGCATGCATGCTTCACTCGGATTCGTTATCTTACAGCTTTTGGGAGACCTGTCGTTCCACTGCTGAAGCTCAGGAACCCGCAGAGTTCTCCGTTCGCTTTGCCTTTAGGTAGTTGATATGCGGGTGCTTGTCCACTCTCCCCATACCCCTTTCCGATTTCAATTAAATCCCCGATACTCTTATACCCATCCATTCTACCTTCCAGCAAGAAGACATGTTCCTGCTTCAAGCCCGCAGCCTTGGCCGCCGCAATCGCCACTCCCATACTCCCTGGTACAGTCATGAGAAACTTTGCCCTTCCAGTCTTGAGTGCATAAGTCATCTCCTCCACATTGTATGCGGGACTGGCCCCCGAGATAATGCCTGCTACACGGGTGACAGAATGCATAGCAACTGGGTACCAGATTGTGTTCGGAGAGAACAGGGCTACTGTTTCACCTGGCTGGAGACCATAGTTCTTGACGAGTGCAGTGGAGAGGTGGATCGTGTGCGCTTTCATATCTGCCCAGGAGATGCGCTCTTTGGTTTGGGCATTGGTAAAACCGGCTAGTGAGGAGGAGTTCGTTCGGAGAGGGGAGGCGGAAGATTCGAAGAGCCATTGCCAGGTGGTAATACTTTGAGGAACTGATGTTCGAAAAGGTCAACGGTGTTTTTGGTAGATAAGGATTAAACTTCGGGGGAACTTACGGTCGACATCTGGCTGTCTGCTTCGGAATGGCATGCTGATGACAATGTAATGGAACTTCAGACTTACAAGATCCAATATATAATCAAGACAATAGAGATAGAAAGAAACAATGAGAAAAAGAGCAGAGCCCGAAAAAGCACATTGTACTACCTCCTTGTTCCCGATCTGCAGGTGCAGCGTTCCCCAATCTGTCAAAAGATGCGATTCATCGTTGGACGGACTGTGGAGATGCGGGGAAATCGAGGGAAGAGAGGGGAAGGTGAGCCGAGGCTGGTCACGTGTGGAAATACTTTCCCAGGGACAATTCCGATGATAGCCCTTTGGACTCACATTGGGTTGCAGATGACTTTTGACCAGATGACAGAGTCTCAAGATATTGCCAGTGCAAATCTGGGCTCATATATAGATGGGATCTGGGTACATGCTTGGTATTCGCGAATCCCAGTCCCATCGCAAGCCGACCCGTTACGCCCTTAATGCTTTTGCCCTCAGATGAACTCCTGATCAACTCCATGTCTATCCATCAAACACGACCCTGCCCTATCAAACACACAGTCTGTAACTGGCATATCGACCAGCCGTCTCAGACTTTCGGATGATCTTAACCACTTGCCCTCTCCTCAAACCTAAGTATCTTGCGATTGGATCACTCAGCTGGATTCGGGGCAACTGCGTATCCTTCAGACGGTATCGTTCCAGCAGCTTTCCACGCTCCTCCTTGCTCAACAACACGTGCTTCGGGACCAGCTCGTGGTGTGTAATGTTGACCAATAGATCTTGCTCCATGAAGCATTCGATTCTCGTCTCATTTGCGACAGCGGGAATGATCTTCATAGCAGCGGGTGTAATGGAGACGTTTGTTATGAGTATACCAGTGTGATGACTGTTTTGGGAGAGGAACTGGGCAAAGTTGCGCATCTGCTTGATACCGACATTGTCTCCAGGAAGGAACTCAACCCAGATCCGACCGACGTCGGGAGGAGGTGGAACTGGCTGGGCAGTAGTAGGAAGGTTCGTATAACGCTTCACCATGATTTCGCTCGGATCGGCAGAGAATTTCATCTTATTGCGACTGGGAAATGGTCAGTAAACACTACTAGAGATTCTGGCATGGGCGCATACTCAATACTGCCATCGGGACCAGAGTATTGGTATCTGAAATCTTTGAGAGAGATCTTGACTTCTTCCTCCGATAGTTGATATCCTCGGTCTTGTACCATCTCGTGGACAGTTCTCCATGCGCGCCAAAGTCTTGCGGCCTCTCTGTCGCCAGCCTCACGCGCCTTGGTGGCACGCTCCTCTTCCGTTGCCATCGACATCTTTGTGGTATTGTCGAACGTTCGTACCGATCACGGGAGATGCGAAGGGTAGTGGATATCGAGCTGCTAGATTGTGGTTGTTCTGGGAAGATCGAACCGGAGATGTTGTCAAAGAGAGAGGCACTCAAAAAAGCTCGGCTGCACTACTTTTGCTGCGTCAGTAGAATTTACTCCGGCTGCCGTATCGAAGAATTAGTGGGCACTCGAGCCACATATATTTCAATTTCACAAACGAATATCTTCACCGCAGTCGACCACTCAAGACGTCACTCACTTCTAATCCTTTATCGTCCTTTGGAATGGACATCTAAAACTCGCCTCATAACTCCCTACATAATCATTCCTACTCTACCCTTACCAATTTGTCCATCATCCTGCAACCATGGCCGACGTAGCCCCCGCTGCTTCAGTCGATCTGAAGAAGGAGAACGTGAAGCCCGAGAAACCTGACGAGGAGGCGTACAAGGCCAGTCTCAAGAAAGCTGAGAAGGAACATGCTGATTCTATGGTTAAATTTGTAAGTTCACCACTACGGCAAATGCGCAAGATTGCCCAACTATCGGCAGACTGCATTGACTCTTACTGACACTTCCCTTTTCTGCAGAATGCTATCAAAGCTAAATTGGACATCGCCCAACCGAAGTCGAAAGACTCACCATCCGCGAAGCGACGATCTGAACTTCTAGACCAATTGAAGGAAATCCGCGGACAACAATCAACTGGAAAAGCCGGACGCAATCAGATATTTGAGCAGATCAAGAAGGAAGATGAGAAACTTAAGGCGCTCATTGCCGAGCAGAAGGCTGCCCGCAGTCGTGTCTCATTCAAGAACGTCGATGAGATTGACCGCGAGATTGAGCGGTTGGACAAGCAGGTCAATGGCGGCATGATGAAGTTGGTTGATGAGAAGAAGGCTCTTTCAGACATTTCCAGTCTACGAAAGCAACGCAAGGGTTTCGCTGGCTTCGATGATCAACAGAAGAAGATCGATGAGGCAAAGGCTAAGCTGAAGTCTCTTCGTGATGGTCTCGACGATCCCGAGTCTAAGGCCCTGTCGGACAAGTACAATAAGATTCAAGCTGAATTAGATACCATCAAAGCCGAGCAGGATGACGCTTACAAGAACATCAACAGTCTCCGAGACGAACGTACAAGACTTAATGATGATCAGAAGGAGAAGTATGCTGCCATCAAAAAGATCAAGGACGACTTCTTCCAGGGCAACCGTGCGATTCAGCAATACGAATACCAAGCTCGGCAAAAGGCTCGTGAGCGTCGCCAAACTGAGCGTGAAAATTTTGAGAAGGAGAAACGAAAGGAGCGTGCACAGAAGATGCTTGCTGAGGCAAGTGATAAAGCCTACCTTGACGAGATCCGACGTGCAGAGAGTTTACTTCGCTTCCTGGACCCTTCCTACTCAGCCGAGAAGGCCCCTCTTCAAGCTCCATCTCAATTCACGGCCACTGCTCAACGGACTGTTGATGATGCTGGTATCAAGGGAATGAAGGTCGTCCAGAAGAAAGATGAGGAAGACTACTTTGCGGGAACTGGTGGAAAGAAGGGCAAGAAGGGACGGAAGAACGCGGCTGCTGCAGAATCCCCTGCTGCGCCTAACGCTAAATACAGCTGCCCTCCATCCGTCATTGAAGATTGCGAGTTCTTGAAGATTGAACCCCCTATGTCTGCTACCGACATCCCTGGTGTTCAGGAGAAGGTCAAGGCAAAGCTGGATCACTGGAAGGCCGATCAGGATGCTCAGACCGCGAAGGTAAGCTTCCTGCTGTGAACTCTATGTATGCTTACTGACCCTATGATAGAATGTCGAGAAAGCTAGAAAGGAAGTCGAGCGTCTTGAAGCCGAAGAATCCTCAACACCTGCCACACCCGCCACCCCTGCCCATGCCAACGGCGATTCCAAAGCCACCGCCTCTGTTGACGAAGGAGGATCAGTCAAGAACGAGATCGAGCTCAGCAAGGAAGCCGACGAAGATCTCGCCAAGGACCTGAAGGAAGCTTCCATCGAGGACAAGGAATAACCGCGTTATGCCTAACTCTCGCCTGGTCTTTCGATATGTGGTCGAAGATGCCACGTCGGGGTTTCATACCGCATAAAAGTTTTCCTCTGGCATTATCAGGTCCTCTCTTCTCGAGCGCTGCATTTTTTCTTGCCTGTATTTTAAGAAGCTCTCCGTTCTCTCCCTTGCTGGGATTAGGATGGAATTGGACAAATGCATATGGCGTAGTGAATCACAAAATACCTTAAACTACCATCTATTTCTCACCTCTTCAATATTTTTATGATAAACTTATAATCTTACACCCCTGCTTATGTATAGCCTACCCATCCCATGATTGAACTTCCTGAAGCGATTGATATATTTCTCCTTACTCTCCAGCAGCGTCGAACTCCCAGTCCCAGTCTTAAGAAGACATTGCATCATCTTCCTGGCCTTATTCCATGATATCCAAGCCCACAGTGGAAGACACATAACCCATGATCGTGAAAATATTATAATAAATTGCTTCTTTGTCAAATCGGAACTAGAATGTAGGTATCGAATGAACACCCGCGCTAAATGCAGTACAATTTCATGAGTCATTACACCCTCTCCCATCTTCAATGTCCCAAATGTATACCTGCGATCTTCCGAGAGCCCAGGACTAGTGTCCAGGTGGTTGCACGTATCCATATCCGGGCACAGGAGCGAATGCGACGCCGGGCCTCCTCCCATCTCTGATCCTCTCATTGCCCTCCCGCCCTGCGCTGATGCCCCTTCTCCTCCTCCTCTCGCCTCCGCCATCCCTAGCTTCCCTTAAGCGTACTTTCCCTCTCCCACCCCCTAATGCACTGAGCGGCGGGTCCCGAACACAGCTCTCCTCCTCCCCGGGTAGACTCAACTCAACCAGCCCGTAGAAATACTCCAGGACCTCGGGGTACCGCTGCACGGAGGCGCGCCAGTCCTCGTCGATTCCGCGTTTCAGCTCGGCGTCTGCGGCGGCGATCTCGGACGGGTGGGGTGGTGCGTTGTAGTAGTGGTATGCGCGGTCCGTTATGCGGTGGATGTGGGAGTTGTGGACTTCCTTGCGCCGCGTGGTGAGCGTGCTGAAGAAGGAGAGGATGTAGTCTTGGGCGTGGCCGCGGACCCAGGTGCTATTTACGGAGTAGAGGTCAGACTTCAATTCTCTCCAGCCAAACCAGCCAAATGATTCAGGTCCACGAACAATATAACTAGACGGTAGGAGACGGAAATTGAAAGGTTAAGGCGGAGATGACGAACCGTATCTCAGTAAACACACTCGCCATCATCCTCTGCTCAGCTTGCCTTACTGCCGTATCGAGGCCCTTGCTCTCACACTCGCATCGTACGAGAGCCGGTTGGCTGCATATCGCGCAGTCGGGGTCCATCCTTATGCGTCTTCTGTGTCTGCGATTGCTGCGTCGTGTTAGGGTCACTTCTGGACGGAGGTAGACTGGGGAGCGGCGCTCGAAACTCCGCACCCGACGCATCCCGAGGGTTGTATAGGAAAGGTAGAGCGGTATTGGGTACCGAGAGTAGTGAGGGAGATGATGAGGAGAGGTCGATAGGAGTAGATTCAAGGTGGAAGGGGACGAGGGAAGAGAGGTCTGGAGGAGAAGAAAGGCACTTTGAGGGAATGCAGCAGAAAGGGACGCATGATGAAGGCCGATGAGAATAAACGGTAGAGATAGAACAAAGGGACAGTGTCGTGTGAGAAATTGGAGATCACCCACCAGATATATGTTGCAGACCCAGATCACGCTCCGAACTCTCCACACCGCCGCACTGAAACAGCACACCTCTCACTCAAGACAAAGCAAGTACTGTTGTTTCCTTTCTCTCCGCCTCTTTCTCACAAAACAAAGGATCTCTCAGAAGACTCAGCACCAGTCATGCAAAACTTGAGCATGTGGCGACGACATGGTCGTTGAAGGGAAAAGCATCGACCTCACTTACTGTGGAGTGGAGGGGTTGTGTTGTGTCGTGGCTCGAATGCAGACGGGTGGCAGAACTAGCTGCAGATGCAGGCGGAGAGATATCATGTCCGTTCACCGCTATGGAAGAGGCACAGAGGGAATACCAGAATACGCTGAGACGAGCATTTTGTCCTCTTGAGATTGGATTGTAAACAGGTCTTCAGTGGCAAGAGGAATATGACATCTGGTGATAGGAGAAGTATTGAGAGTAAATGTACAGATGATGTCTGATGTCTGAGAAGTCGAGACATGTACGGGAGACTACAAGGCGACTATGGACGGACGGGTTGTGGCCCAGCCAAGCCAAGCTCAGGTCTCTATGTGAGTACTACGGTAACCGAAACTATCCCATTTCATACAATATCACAAAGTCCGAAATATCAACCTCACCAAACTTTAACCTCACCAAAATTCAAGGCCGTCACCAGAAATGCCACCGAGGTGTTCCACCCTCTCAGGAACCTTAACACCTTTCCTCTACCCCTTTCTCCAATCCACACCGTCTAGACTCATCTTTCGCCTCCTCTTCAATGCCTCCTTGCGCCGCAGCGAATCCACCCTCGCCGAACCCTTTACTCAGACCTACGAAGAAGGCTCCCATCTAAATCCCCCTCCCACAGATTACTCCCGTACAGTATTTGCCGACAAAGCCACCGTAACTTTGCACGCGGGTGCAGGTGGACATGGCTGTATCTCATTCCTAAAAGAGAAATACATTGCAGCGGGCCCGGCCAACGGCGGCGATGGAGGAAGTGGTGGAAATGTATACATTCAAGCTGTTCGTGGGGAGACGAGTCTACACAAACTTGCAAGGCGGAACAACATTAAAGCTGGACGCGGGAAGAATGGGCAAGGCAAAACCCGGGGTGGTGAAAGGGGTGACGATGTAGTGATCACCGTCCCGGTGGGTACCGTGATAAGAGAAATCGAAAGAACGGATTTCGCGGCCGAGGAAGAGGAGAAACGGATGCTGGAAGCTGGCGGGAGCACGTCTTACAAGTGGGATAAGGATAGATGGCTCTTGTACCCAGCGATCACGAAAGAGGATATTGCGACTGCGGAGTTTCCTTCTCTGCCCAGAGGAAGGAAATCCCCTTTAATCATGGCGCAGGCCAAGGCACCCGTTTCTCTCGATCTGAGCGTGCCGATGGAACGTCCTATACTACTTGCTGCTGGAGCTGTTGGCGGTTTGGGAAATCCGCATTTTGTTTCCCGGACTGTGCCAAGGCCGAAATTCGCGAGTAAGGGAGATCCAGGGACGAAGATCACGCTGGAACTAGAGCTAAAGCTCCTTGCGGATGTGGGATTGGTTGGGCTCCCCAATGCCGGGAAGAGTACACTGCTACGAGCCATGAGTCGAAGCAGAGCTCGAGTCGGAGACTGGGCTTTCACGACCCTGCAACCGAACATCGGGACGGTTGTTTTGGACGATCATAAAAGTCGCCCTGTCGCAAAATCTGCGTATGAGACGGGAGAGCCGAGGACGAATTTCACAATCGCCGATATCCCTGGTTTGATTCAGGATGCGCATCTGGATAAAGGACTGGGGATTAGTTTTCTGCGACACGTGGAACGAGCTCGTGTTCTTGCGTTCGTGGTGGATCTTGGTGCTGGCGACGCTGTTGAAGCACTGAAAGGCTTGTGGAAAGAAGTCGGACTTTACGAATCAATGAAAATTCAAGAGGAAAAGGACAATGCGGAGATGATTGTCAAATGGAGTCCTTTCACATCCGTTGAAGACGCCCTTTCGAATCGCTCCGAAACTATCGTTGTCAACTCAGGTCCCAACTTTGAGACCCCATTTGCGCCGCAAGTCCCTAGTATCGCTGGGAAGCCTTGGTTTGTGGTTGCTACTAAGGCGGATTTACCGGGTACGAAGGAGAATTTTGCGAAGTTGAAGGGGTATTTGGTGGATGTTGAGGAGGGGAGGGAAGAGCACCCCTCGGGGCAGAAAGAATATTGGAGGAAAAAGGTGGAGGCCATTCCAATAAGTGCTATCAATGGGCACGGTATTGAAAAGATTACGGAGTGGACTGTTAGTCTACTGGATGAGTAGGTCCAACCATAAGGCTGAAAGTCGATGCATTCATACTGTATATGTTGTATATGCTGTATATTTCAGGCCGGGTTATCTGTGGAAGAATGCTCATCTACATTTTCCTTTTTCCTATCCTCGAAATCTACTACTGAACTATCTGCATTTCAGTTCCTCATCATCCCGCATTTGGAAGTCCGAAACCTCAACCCCCTATCACGTGCGATACAAGTGCGAATGCGGCACAGATCACAAGACCAACTTTACCGTTCGATGCCATCGTGACCCTATCACTCTTCCCATTTCCCCAGTACTCTTGATTCGAAAGGCCAAATGTAATCCATGTCTCTTAATCCGACCAAGAAACCCCAAAATGTCCTTCGCAGAAGAAGCAGACCCGGCCCCTGAGGCCGACGAAGAACCCGGACCCACTCCCCTCCAATCCGCCTGCGCATCTGGCAACCTCTCTCTGGCACTCACTCTCCTAGAAGGAGGCGCGGATATAAACGCACCGCCTGTAGCATGGTACGGCCGCACAGCCTTGCAATCCGCCTCATCGTCCGGTCACCTCGCGATCGTTCGCATGCTCCTCTCACACGGAGCGGAAGTCAACGCACCTGGCGGGAACAACGGGGGTCTCACAGCGCTCTCCCATGCCTGTTTCTCCGGACGTTTGGATGTCGTCGAGACGCTTTTGGACGCAGGAGCTGATGTTAACGTAAGCCCAGCGAGGTATAACGGCCGCACGCCCCTGCAAGCTGCGTGTGAGGGCGGGCATGGCGTGGTTGTGAGCGTGCTGTTGAATAGCGGAGCGGATGTTAATGCGCGCACGGCGTTTAATCATGGGAGGAGTGCGCTGCAGGCTGTTGCTGAGAGGGGGGATGCGGGTGCTTTGAGGACGGAAGCAAGAAAGTGTTCGAAGGGGGGGCTTTCGAGGGAGATGTTGCGATCATGAAGACCTTGATTGAAAAGGGCGCGATAATTGATGAACCGGCTGCTAGGTACAAAGGTCTGACGGCGCTGCAGGCTGCTTCCTCGATTGGCAGCGTGGAGAAAGTCCTTTTACTGTTGAAGTGCGGCGCGCGAGTGGATGAAGGGATTAGTGGATATCATGGACGCAGTGCATTGATGGCTGCTGCTGAGGCCGGACACGTAGATGTTGTGAGGATCTAGCTGGACGGGGGCGCGAGGATTGATGAGAGGGCCGGAGTGGGTGCTGGTGCGAGGATGGCTGGGTGGACGGCTTTGAGAATGGCGGTTGAGTGTCGACATGAGGAGGTCGTCGAGTTGTTGAGACGGGCTGGTGCGAGGGATTAAGGAGTGATTGACTAGTAGCACTGATACAGGACGGCCCACTATATTAATAGTGGGAAATGGCTAAGGAACTGCCTCATGGGAATCTTTCTGATATCGGTATAGTAATTGTACTAGTTTTATCGCCATTAACTTTATTCTCTACTGAATTTAAATTACTGATAACCTAGATATCATACTTCTATACACTGAAAATTATATACTCAAATAGTTTTATTGATGTATATTCCCGAGGGTAAACACATCTAACAAAATATGTAAAGAGTAACGTTCCTTGATACCGTAATATCAAAATGAAAGTCCAGAATCCAGATTCCAACAAGTTTTAGTAGTCGTAAGCCTGTAAAGGCTTCATTAATTTCAACTCACAGTTAACGCCGTCTACGCCGTCTCTTTCTGAAGGAACCTTACTATTAATTTGCGAGGCATATCATAGAGGTTAAGTAGTGGCGATAATATAGTTCAGTTGTAAAGATCCCACGTTAGTAGTGTACCCCAAGACTCAAGCGATGCCGAGCAAGGCTGTCGTCAAATGCTTATGTAGGTAGCTTGTCATATACATTTTCGGATTTTGGTGGCTTATACTTACTACCTACCCTCATACTGTAAAGTAGTCCCTCGCTTTCAGATTCTGCATTAGTAGATAAAGTAAGACAAGGACCCATTTCGAAACTTAGAAAACTTCTGATTGGGCAGTATCAACATTTTGGTTCCAATGACGTACTTTTCAGCTTTCTTTATTAATTACTAACGTTTCGGTTCCAGAGAAAAAAATGTCAGGGAGCACTATATCTCCTACTTCGATTTTGTCAAATTTATTTCCCTACTAAATACATTCCCCTTTTCCCTTTTTAAGCCAAACAAACAATGGCAGAAGTAGAGTCTCTAGACTTGAATGATAACCAGGTAAGAAAGTAAATACCTTTGAGTATAAAGCATATGCTTACGAGTTTTTTTAATAGGAAGCCAAGGAAATCACAGAATTAACCACATTAATTCCTAGACCATAGCAACAATTATTATAGCGGCAGCGACATTTCCGCTGGTAGAAGGAGCAACTTCAACTAGCTCTAAGCGCATTATTAGAGTAAGGAAGTACTATCTCACCTTTCTCCCTACTATTGTTCCCTTCCTCTGCTCCTTCCTCTATTTTCTTTTTTGTAGCTACTTATCTTTTCCTCTTATTTCTGTCTTTCTCTTCTTCTTTTACAACCACTACTATAATACAACCTCTACCGTAACTACTTCCCTATTTACGATAGGTCTTTCCGGCCACTGTTTGTCAATTTCCGGACGGTATATGACCATGGCTGGCGTAATCCTTGCGGTCTTTGCACCTCTCTGGTCGAAACTCGTGTTCTGGGTTACCCAGAAATTTATGAAAGCCTGCGGGTAATATTATTTTCTAGTTCCTTTTAGGTACTATTACTAACTTTTGCCTTTATAGTCACAATACTAAGACCGACTTAGAGAAAGCTAGAGAAGAGTGGGAAAAGGAGAAAGTGAAGATGGAGAGACAAATTGAGATTATGCGAATATTTGGATTGGAGGAACGATCAAGGATAGAGAGAGAGAACGCAAGGCAGTGGGTGGAGAGGGAGGAGGAGTGGCAGAGAAGAAATGATATGGAGAGAGAAGAGAGGAGGGCTGAGAAGGATATGGAGAGAGAAGAGAGGAGGGCTGAGAAGGATATAGAGAGAAGAGAAAGGAGGGCTGATAAGGAGAGAGAGGAGAGAGAAAGAACGAGGCGAGCGGAGTTAGAAAGGCGGGAGAGGAGGGATGAGAGGGAGGAGAGGATTTGCCAAATGGAGCTATGGCAAGAAACTATACGCAAAGAAAGGCAGCAATGGCAGGTGGAGAGGCAGCGTTCGGATGAAGAAAGAGACAGATTATTGGAGGAAATCAAAAGACTAAGTGGGAAATAATCGCATGATGGGGAAGACCGACCGTGCGTCGAGTTCTTCATTCTTTAAGCAATACATCACATACAACGTTATCCCAAAAAGGATCGATGTTGGAGATAACTACTAGCCATGTTACATGGTAGTGATGGGAATGTGAGGCTGACCAGTGACCCGGACGAATGGCACTCGGCGCGTCACCCCGGTTGGAGAGCTCAAGAGTTCAAACCGGCGTAATGTCTTGTTTATTCTGCTATCATATCAGTTGCAAGCAATGAGACGTCTATCCACAGAACCGAAATCTGGAAACGCCTTCCCAAAAAGATGGAAAGCGGGAGCGTCTTAACCAAGAGTCCAGTAAGAACGCCCCGCTCGGATTGGGAGTCACCCTTCGAAAGATTTCACTATGATCAGTTAAAACCCCCTTCTGATATCAGACTCGTCAACATTCATCCTCTTGGTCAATTTGGCGACGCACGTCTATCTTGTCACATGATCACACACACTGCTTCAAGCTGTCCTAGTTACGAAGCCCTGTCTTACGCCTGGGGAGACAAGACATACAAAGTAAACATTACGCTATATCATGGGGATTCCAAGACGCTCTTCAAGGTCACAGCTGGCCTCCACTCCGCCCTTGAAGATGCAGCGGCTTTCATCTTGCGGCCACCACTTGCAACATCCCCAGCAATTCAGAGGTTTCTACCTCTTATGGCCGCCCACCGAGTCACTCAGGTAGCTTTGAAAAGTATTTCCGGCATCGACAAGGGCAATATCTTAACGGTTCCTCGCCAAACCAAGGGAGCAAGGTGTTCCGACCCTCGTGACAGATTGTACGGCGTCCTCGGTGTTGTTGAAGATACGCAGGATATTTCTGTTGATTATTCTGGACCTGTAGAGGCAGTCTACAGAGATTGAGCTGTCAAGGGCATCATCAGGACAAAATCCTTGGATACACTTGGCCATGTACGGCTTCAACCCGAGTGACTGGGATACCGTCATGGGTGCCAGACCTTCGACAAGCATGGGCTGCGTATAAAGGCTTGTGGGACACTTTCTACTCATAGGAACATAGCTATCATATGTGGATCTCGCTATTAGATGGAAACACGCCCTGGAGCAAGGAGACTTTATACCGACAAAACTACTCTCGCTTAGTGGTGGAAAGCTCGATGATTGAAGGCATTGCATCCCTGAGCACGGTCGGTGACTGTACCACTAATCTGATTAGCCCTGCGCAACGCACCAGAAGACTCTGGGACATTATCGTTGATTGGGGGAAATGGCTACAGCAGAACTTACCTCCAGACAACCCATGGGTCATATAGCCATGGCCCAAGCCAGATCTTGCGTTTCGAGTGTCGCTATTCTGCTGGGTACTGTACCCGATAGTTCGCAAGACCTATTTAAGCCATGCGTGTACTGGCGCGCCTCCAGCCATTAACCTTCAATCAGTCAGGTTGAGTATTTGTCGGTCTCGGAACGCAGAATACTTGAGCCTCAGCTCTTTTTCTCTCTTGCACGATTGCCAAATGTTCATTACTGATTTGGGGAATATAGGCGTTGTTGCAGGGAACTGTCGCTCTAGAGTTGGCGATCAGATATACTTCCTCGCCAGCGGCTTTACTCTATTCATCTTGAGGAAGGTAGCTGAGGGGGATCCCTCGATGAGCCCATGCTTTTTAAATTATGACATGGCTGTCGCCGCCGACGGCTTCCCCGCTGCTTCGTTCGATCCTTATACCATGCTGGAGACCGTGACTCTCATCTAGCCAAGGATATGCTGTATACAGCTATCCTCACAAATTGAGTCGGTGAATATACTTTTTCCTTTCACTTCTGGGACAACGTAGTGGATATCTCTAGGATATTGATGCCATTCATCAATGGTCCTAATCCATGTATCTCTCCCCGATAACACGAGTGCAATTGGGAATGTGATGAAAAAGCTTTGGCAGAACGAACTCGCAGTTGTGAAAATATATGGATTTTTTGGGTAATCTTAGTAAGATGGAAGATTCCTTCCTTCAAATGCCGGTATAAAAAATATAGGTTGTTGAGCCAGGGTAGATAGATGTTGAAATGGCCTTCACGACCAGCAGGCTGTTGAAAGACGTTTGGGAGCTCCAGGCTAGTACGGAGGATAAACATGAGTTTGAATACCTTACGGGCTCTTATGCAGGGTGTCACACTTAAGTGACTTGGGCCAAGTAAGTCTTACTTGAACATAGGTCCTAATCGTGCGAACCTTCCAGATTGCTTGACGGGACCGCTTGCACTAATTCTCATATTAAATAGTATTTTCGTAACCATAAGACGGACGTGCAAACCTAACTTTACATGTCCCATATATCAACCAGGCTGGCGGGATGATCTTTAATTTGATTACAAACTTTCTCATACCATAGCCCATAGGTCCTTTGACAAGGAGGGACTATTGATGATAGAATACAGCTATTCAGAACGCAGCACAATAGACTAACATGTTTCTGGTAGTCGTGAGCTTGTTAAAGCTTCATTAATTTCAAGATGTACTCAACGCCTTTTACTTGGAACCCAATCACATGAATGTATTCCACTGTTCGCCTCACTCTAGAGTTGGTCTTGTTGTTATTCGCTCAAAACTCCTATCGCAGCATGCACGGCGCTGAGAAAGGAACACAAGGCAGCAATTCCGACCACTTGCTCGCCTTACCCCGCAACTTCCAGATCACTGTTTTCCTCTTTTTTTCATATATACATTTCGAGCCTGTGAGTTCAGGAGATACAATCTCAATATACACAATCATATTATTTACAATGTCTGACAGCCTTCGAATGCCCTGTGCATGGGATGCTACATGGGAGAGTCCTGTTCCGACGACCCAAGGCCGTGGGGTTCCTGTTCCTGCTCCAATGGCACATGCGCCCCTCCTTCGAGTTTCTGTTGCAGCCACACAAGGCAGCTCTTACGAAGTCCCTCTGCCTACGACTCTGGACCCTCGGCGTGCAGTTCCCATCCCAACAACGCAACCCCCTTCCCATCGAAGTTGGGACAGAGATTACAACCCTTTCGGATTTCCAGCCGCTCCCCTAGCGGAGGTTCGTGAAGATGCTCCTGAGATGAGGCAGCCATCTTCGACAGGGTATGCTTTGTTTGCAGATTCTTCCAATACAGGGGGGAATGATGCTATTCACGGAGACAACAAACCTCCTATTGTGATAGCGGTGTTTGGGCAGACTGGCACTGGGAAGACTTCCTTCATCAAAGCCGTTACTGGAAAAGATCTTCAGATCGGGCACAGCCTTACGTCTTGTAAGATTTACCACCTTAGATTATGATTTCGATACTCAGAAGTTGACCCGGTCTAAAACAGGCACCGAGGATGTTCTTGCAGTGCCATTCAGAATTGGCAACGAGAATGTAATGCTTGTTGACACTCCCGGCTTCAGCGATACGAACATCAGCGATACAGAGATTCTGAGACGGATCGCTGCATGGATGAAGGACACATACGATGACGGGTGCCTCCTCTCCGGAATTATCTATCTCCACCGTATTATCGATCCCCGCATGGATGGGCCCAGCCTGAAGAATTTGCGCATGATGCAGAAGCTTTGCGGTGCAAATTCGTTGAAAAATGTCATTCTAGCCACTACCATGTGGGAGAAAGTAACTGAGGAGGAAGGCTCAATGCGCGAGGCAGAGTTAAAACAAACCTTCTGGAAAGATATGATTAGAGGTGGCTCGACCGTCAGAAGGATACAGAGACAGAGTGGAGATGATGCTCGTGCACTGGTCAAGTCGTTGCTGAAAAACAAACCAACATCAACCCGACTGCAGGAAGAGCTTCATAGCGGCATGAGCCTCGTCCAGACGGAGGCCGGCACAGAGATCAAGGAGGAGATGGCGAAGCTGGAGCGGAAGTTGAAAGCAGAACATGAACATGAAATTTTGGAGCTAAAGGGAGCGCAAAGAGATCGTAAGAATCGCTTTTCCGTCTTCTGGCTAATTCAGCATATCTATGGATAGCAGAAGCAGGGTAACTGACTAAGTGAATAGGTAATATAGAGCTTGCGAGGCAAATTAGAGCTGAGATGGAACAAAACAGCCTTAGGATAGCACGACTGGAAATGGAGAAGAGGGAGCTAGAGAATGCGACCCCGAAGGCATTGCCAACGGCAAATCGGGAAGGGCTATTTGGGTGGGGCAGGTACCGTTGCTTGCGGTGTAAGTTGAAGACATCCCAATTTGGTAGATGGAAGTGCGAGAGCTGCAATCACCAACAGAGGAACATTTGGTAGGCCGTACTGGTTAGCTGAGCGAAATTTGAGCGCAGCAGGATTTTGCATTGCAGCCCAACACTATTCAGGAGTCAATATCGGAGTAATATATTAGTTCCCATGCTTATTGTAACCTTTGGAATACTCATCAGGTGTTGAGTCTGTTGGCTATCCCACAAAGCGCCATATCAGAGCCAGATTTATCGTAGAAATTTCATCTAGCTTGGCGTACTGATTATGATATTGGCGCAACTCTCAACAATCGGGGCGTGCTAGATGATAGCCAGAAGCATTGGGAGGCCCCGGCCTCATGGCATGACAATAATCTGACCATATTGCTTCTACCACGAACGTCTCTGCCACATCAATAAATCTTTCAGGCTGAGCAGGCCTTTCCAATAGAACAAGATACACAAACATCAGTATGCGCCAACTCCATTCAAGTCAAGGGTATCGTAGCGATTTCAGAATCAAACGTCTTCGTGCTGCACATATTTCCCTGTGTTTGGGGGACTTTCCCCGCCGTTCTCCGAGTCTTCAGGTTCTCCAAACTGCACACTTGTAGCAAATTTAATCTGCCCAGAAGCTGGTCTTTCAACAACCATTGTCAGATCGACTGACCTAGGGTATCCAAAATCAGGCGCAGAGATAAGCAGCAGTCCACTGAGCGAAGTACTTCAAGTTAGCATTACAAATCTTACTTTGTCCCTCTCGAATTGTAATCTGCTGGACGAGAACTTACAACACGAGGAAACCTAACACAACAGCAGCTGTGACTAACGGCCGCCAAGAATAGGCATAGTGCCATATTGCAACGTTATGTGCAACCATACTGAGCGTGACCAGCATTCCCAGCAATATAACCCCATCCACAGCCAAAGCAGCGGATTTCTTGATCCATCTCTCCTGCGCTCTAGCAGACACGCTCTTCAACCTATGATGTACAACCTCAATATGTATAACGACAATCTGGCTCCCGAAATGCGAAATCAAAACGACCAGCTGCCGCGCGATGGCAAATGAGAGAAACACAATCGCGGGCGCAAAGTATGGGCCGTGAACGACGAAGAGGATGAAGGCTGGGATCGCGAGGATCAGCGCAAGGCCTCGAGTGTAGAGCGTGGGATGGACGCTCGTTGCAAAGGGTCGGGTTGAGGAGGTGGTCGCGAATCCACCGAGGAGAGCTGTCTCTTCATCTTCGGTGGAGTCCATGGAGCGACGATTGGGTGCGAAAAGGGGGGCGTGGGAGGAGGTCATTGAGATAAAGTTCAGGGTGAGCGGGCTCAGCCGAGGCTAGGTATGGTAAGGTATAGACGGTCGAGGGAGGAATGCAATAGGTGGGATATATTGGGATGGTACCTAGGGGAGACGAGTGCATTACTTTTCGGATCAAAGACTGCAAGTTGAGACAGTCATAAGAATAGGTAGGAGGGGATCGTCTGTGAATCTCAGGTATTTCTCGGTTGAATCCATGACCCCTGAATCCTTCCTGTTACGGACCGTCCTTGTTATGAGACAAGGGGTCAAGGTCACTTGAGTGTATGAAGTCTTCCAAGTACGTGATCGATGTATGGAAAAGGCTTTACGAAGCAAAACTTTTGTATCATATCGTTACCTAATCAGTCCAGGTTTCACAGACCAGACATATGAGAACACCCATTCGCCGAGCCAAGAACTTTCTAATGCCAATGCTCAAATTTGTGCTTCGCGCCCAGTCAATGGAAAGGTCAGGTATGGTCGTCGCCCTCTGGACGCACGATACGCGAATATAAGAATTGCTAGGCCTTTAGTGTGGATATCAGTTACAGCTATTACACAGGCGCTTAGTTCTTGAAAATAGCGCGACCTAACGAGGTATTGGAGCCATCACAGTCTCAGCAAGCGGAACAGTCACTTTTACCGTTCTTTTATTACACTGGATAGTGGAAGACACTGTAAGCTGAGCACCGCTGATTCCGTAATATAGACTTTGTAAGAGTTGACATATACAGTGAGTGACTGAACTTTTATATCTGAAGCTGCTTATTAACATACAAACGCCGAGAATGCAGGACACCAACTATTAACACACCCGCTGCAGCGTAATTGGGGTATCGGTGCTATCTACCCCTACGCGCAAATAATTATCGCCTGAATACGCAAATGAGATGACTCCACCTTCCAAGGAGCACGTCAGCACATTCAGCGTGAAGCTACAAATAAGTTGCCGGCCATCGGCATAAGCGGGCGAGGAAGCGTCGGCTGAGCTTAGGGCGATGACCAAGGAGTCGATGTTGGGCTCGGCGTATGCAGTGAGGCCAGGGGCGCTATGAAACTCGAGGCTGCCGTCGCTGCCCAGGAGAATAAGGTCTGCTGCTGAAAGCGTAGGCGTGAATACAAGAACGTTGCCTGCGCCGCGGACAATGTATTGGCCGCTCTTACTGCCAGTAAGAACCTGTAGGGCGCAACCAGTCGGTGCTGGGGTGACGATAGCGGTTGTCGTGGTGATAGATGTCGTGGTTGAACTGAGGATAGAAGTAGTTGGTTCAATGTCTACCACGCTGGAGATGATTGTGGTGGTCACTAGTTCCATCAGTTAGGTTTCCAGAAAAAGATGTCCAAACAGGTTTATTTACATGAAAGTGTTGATGTGGTTGTGAAAACTACATTCTGGGTTGCAGAGGCCACTCCTGAGCAATGTTAGCGCTTGAAATTTCGAAGACAAGAGCGCTTTACTGACCGGTCACTGTGATAGTAGTGGTAGTTGTGGGTGTTGGCATGGTGGTCTAATGACACGTAGGTTAGCTTTGTTTCCCAGATTATCACATATCCGTTTGCAATACGTACAGTTGTCTGAGAGACTCCAAAGCAGGAACAAGCGCTGCTGTAACGAACAGTGCCACTGCAGGCACTGGCGTAGGTAGGTACTTGGGTTGGTGACGAAGCAACAGGGCCAGTCGTTCGTTTGTCGAGTCCAGCATTCGCGGTGAGTGTGACTGTAGAAGTTGACAGAGAGGTCGATATATCGTCGGATACCACACTCGAATAAGACGTCGAGAAGGTCGTAAGCACCTGACTTGTGAAAGGGAACACGGTGGCCGTTTCGGTAACGATCAAGGTTGTTACTGTCTTGGTGCTTGTCGATGGGAAGATGGTCGCAGTCGCTGTACTAGTAACTGTCGCAGGGTAGACTGTCGCTCGCAAGAAACTTGAGCAGTCGGCTTTTGCGGAACTCTGGAAAATGATGCCTTTAGCCGTGCCAGTGACAGCTCTTGCACAGTTATCTGCTGCACAAGAAGTAGCGCTTGTGAGGGCGATAGACTGGCCCAAGAGCAGAAGGACTTTGGAGAGATGCATCTTGATGATTGAGTATTCTGGAGAGTAAATTCCAACCTGGGGCTTTGGAAGTTTTATGAAAACAAACAACGGACATTTCACGCCACAACCAGCCCGGTGGAACGATTGAGGCTGATCAACAGGCCATTAGTCCTGCTCTAGATCTACTATCCGAGAGATCTAGAAATATAAATGGAAGCCTCGGCTCAGGGCTGGAAAGTCTAGGCCTTTTTTGGTATAGAGAACACAAGGAGTAAACGGACAACGTCTCCGCTACAAAAGCATCCGGCAGAGAGTCCAATCAAATCCTCTATCTCGCCACGTACCTGAATTTCCCCTTTTCCACGTTGGGAGATAACATGAGGTGAACTGCAGTCTAGTAGGATCTTAGTCATCGGTTACCCTGACTCAGGAATCCGTGGCATTGCTCTCCTTCCCCTTTCAGACCAAGCTAAATGCGACACTAACAAATTCAGTAGTGTCGCTTGACACACGAGAATGCTTGTTTGTTTTGGGAAGAGACGGGCTGGTAGTTTCAGTAGTGCTCCCGTGGCTGGCTGATGCGTATTTATTTATTGACCGACTTGACTTGGCAGACCAAAACGGTAACCTTACCGCTACTAGCGAGAGAGTTCAACAGCTCGACCTTCTTAGCGCAGGATCTTAGCGAGGGACGCTTGTATGAGGTTAGTAAGTGCAAACCACCAAAATCTGAAAATATATATAGCAAGTCACCTACCTAGGCATTGGACGGAAGCCTTGCTCGGCTTCGCTGGGTTATCCTACTTACTAATGTGCGATCTTCATAACTAAATACTATTATCGCCACTGCTTGACCTTTATAGTATGCCTCGCACGTTGGTGGCAAGGGTCCTTTAGAAAGAGAAGTAAGTCCACTTTTATCTCTGACCTTGGTATCCATCTGCGCTTGTTAAGGAGTTCAGAACTTCAAAAGAAACGAATTGCAGCCTTTCGAGAGCCGAATTCATTGACTTCCCTGAGTCGCTCTCTTCATTGAACACCCTCTTCGCTCCACAATCACCTAAGTTATGGCTCGTCATGCGTTAAGAACAATTATTATTGCCAATATCCGCGATCATGAGTTTTCGTTTCTGTTGGGAATGCATTTCCTATGTTTGTTAGGGGTAGTAACCAGGTAGATATTGAGAGAGAAAGATAGATGGTACTTTACCTGCTCTACGCTTGCCTCGATCATGTACCGCGTGACCAGAACCGAGTTCTTCTGGTTCATGCGTATAGCCCTGGAGACGGCCTGGATCTCCACGCTTGGGTTCCATTGTGGCTCGATGATGAAAACGCGATTTGCAGTCGTGAGGTTGAGGCTGCATTCTCGTTAGTAAACGCATCTTATAATTGCTGGTGATGATCTTTGGCTGATTGTGGGCAAGTGAGGATAGATCAGCTTACCCAAATGCACCGGTCCCAGTGGTCATGATGAGAACTGGTATGGCGGACGAGCTGGAGAACTCATCGAGGATCCTCTGGCGGCGGGTGAGAGGGCTATCACCGTCGATTCGGTGGTGTGGTATGTTTTCTTTTCGAAGATGTCTCTCGATGAGGTCTAGGGTGTTTGTCCAGCAAGAGAATATGATGCTGTGGGGGAATACAAATTAGTACATTGCAACATAGGGACAAAGTATGATTTACCTTTTGGTATGCCATAAGTTTTCTCGAACGTCAGAAAGTAGAGCTACCATTTTTGTTGAATGACCTTCTTGCCGCAAGTAAGAACCGCTCCCCTCTTGAAAGAGAGCATCGGGCCGGGCTATTGAAGTATGAACCCCAGTGACTGCACAAAGTGGACATTTAGTGTTCGTGTCGAACGTTACCCCACTGATTTGTTCATTCTGCTCTAAGCATTCTCTACAGACCACATGTGCACAGCTCCCCCGATATGTTCGATAGAGACTATTTGAGCCGAGCATGGGTAGAGACTGTCTGCAAGCAGAGCAATGGACCTCACCATTTTCACCCATGGAACACAACGCATCCTCTCTCTCATCCAGCAAGCTTCTTTTAGTCCATGAGAATGGCTGTTGGTAAGTACCATGATTGCAGAGAATGCGAAGCTGGAGTTGTACTTGAAACATGCCGAATATGCTTTTGCTATATGACTCGCTAGCTTTCTGTCGAAGAGCGCGGTTCATTATCTTCTTCGTCTGCTCGTATTGTTCTCTTTCCGCTGGTGAGAACTTGAGGATCCGGACTCTATCCTCTGGGGTAGGCAGGTGTAAAAACTCTCTCGAACGTCTGAGGCATAATGAGTCGAGCAGGAGAGTAAGATTCTTCGTCGCTAATTCTCTGCGCTCCACACTTTCGTCAAACGGTATCGCAACGAAGCGCCGGAACATGGCAACACTATGAAATGGGTGGGCGCGAATAAATGCGAAGAGAGAGCCTATGTCTTCTAACTTGTTTTGAATTGGTGTCCCTGTGAGACACCAGCGAGACCTGGCTTTGACCTCCGTCACGGCTCGGAAGAAGGTTGTGACTTGTCGCCGAATGATATGAGCTACAAATATGTTAGCGATACTTATAGCTTCCTGTAATGGCCCAAAGTACCTTCATCCAAGACTACTCTATACCATTCCATTGCGTGCAAAGGGCTGGATTTATCCCCAAAATCAGACACTATTGTGTGGTATGTCGTGAGTACAATATCGGCATCTTCAAGCATCAGTGTCTTGCGTTTCGGGCCGTGGTATCTCAGAGTTGTGAGTGTTCCATCGAGATGTCTAGAGTAAACAATCAGCTCAGTGCGTCCATATGATGCCATAACCAAGCCTTACAAGTCGATTTCATGGAACCACTCATTGATTAGTACTAAACAGTCTGTTAGTAGTTGTCATAAAAGTAAATTGAGACATGTAGACCCACTCGCTGATGGAACTAAAACTAAAGTAGCCCTACAAGGTTTCTGCCTACTGTGGCTGTCAGGGCTGGCCTTCTTCTCCACCACCCAATCGTACGCTTTGTCGAGAGTCTTCGTTATAAGAGCCAAAGTAGACAATGACTTTCCCATCCCCATCTCATCAGCTAGAATACCACCACCAGTCTCCGAGGCCAGTATCCGATTTCTTGCCTTCGTAACCGCGTGCAGATACCTTTTAGCTATTAGCGATATATTCATGGGGAGCTGGGCGCTGTCGCACATACCAGCCCTCATTCTCCCCTTCCATTGCTTTCCACAAACGAAATTCTGGAGGAATTGGCCCGTTCTCGCGCTGCAGCATGAAATCCAGTGCCTCCTCTTGATGTCTAAATCTTTCAATTAGCTTTTCTTTTCTCGCAATAGAAGTGGTAAGTTTTATTGATTATAAGCTCGATATCTCAAATTCAAGGCGAATAATTCTCCAGCCAGAGAAGATAGAGTGAACTTACGGTAGTAATGTCCTCTTGAGCCGACGATCTCCTTGTATCTTGCTGAGATTCGCGCTTCGAGTGAGCGACAAGTACACGTTGGAGATCGACTCACTAAACTTTGCTGCATCATCTAACTTTGGGGCTTTATTGGCCCTCACGTCAAACTGATTCTCATAGCTTGAGATCTGCATGTCCGCGAATGAAAGAACTTGCGGATTCTCATATGCCGATCCAGTTCGCATTTTATCTGGGCGTTGCAAATAAAGTTTCTGGCTCGATAAGTAGCGCCCAACTTCCTGGCAAGATTCCCTCAAGCCATAGACGTTAATGTTGACCCGAACCACCGCATCAGTAGCTTTGGTTACTCTCCCAATGGTTTCTCGGATAGTTGTAATATCTGCGATTGCTTCCAATTGAAGACTGGGCCTCTGAACAAGACTTCTCAGAGCTTTACTTGCATGGGTGTTAAGCACACCGAACTCCATGCCATTCGGAAAACATAGGACTACTTCGGTTGATGAGGGTGGAATGCTGAATGTGCACGAGTCCTCGGATCGAGATTCAAGGTCTTCTATCAACTTGGCGTCAATTTCTAACATGTTTCCCCGGACTCGTACGGCGGTTCGATAAATCTGGAGGTCGGAATCAGTAACACGACACAATCCATCGGAAAATCCGCATGTAGTAGTATTGTTGAAATGCAACTTACCATTCCATAGCACAAGTAAGCAGGATCCCTAGTAATGGAATCCGGAGGGAAAGACTCAGATGGAGTTGCTTGAGAATCGTATGAGAGGTCGCCTGTCAAAGGCATGGCTTCCGTAGCCCACGATTCGATTCCTTCTTCTACATTATGGATAGATGTACCAATCGCCCCATCCATTTCCACTCCTAGCATACCGTTGACATCTAGGAAGTCCGAGCTAAGAATGCTGCTCCATAACCCATCCCAAGATGTCTCAATCAAAGCAGGAATTTCGCTTCTTTTGGTTTAGAAGGACGCCTCCGGCATACAAGTGTGACGCAGCTTACCTCTGTGCTAGGAACTCTCTAGGTGATCCATTTCGAACCTGATGTTCTGCGTGGAGATCTTGACCAGAAGCTCCACTGGGACTATCATTCAGTATCCGCTTGAGAGAGTACATGTCGATGGAAACGAAAGATTTGGCGTGTAAAACGCATATACTTCGTCGTGCTCTGCTCATACACATTCATCCAGTAGGTCAGTTGAGTCAATTCGTGGGAGATATGCGGGACACCAGAAGCGTTGCAGGGATCGGTGCAACGCTCGCTGGTTGCCAGGTGCTCGAAAGAGGAGAGGCCGTAACGAAATTACGACGAAAAGTATT